>CM077649.1:27075000-28275000 GCA_039707465.1 Rhabdophis nuchalis | reverse complement strand
AGATAATGCCCAAGCTGTTTAGCAATTGGAAACATACCTCAGGTGATAGTTTTACTAATGGGTTTAGCTGCATATAGTACAATGCATAAAATTCCCCCAAAATAAATAACTGTTTATTCAAGGCTAAGAAAGATTACAATTATCTACACACTTTAAAGTTTTCATACTTTTGATTAAAATAGACTTTCTGTTGCACTGTTGCTATCAAGGGAAAGTTCTAGAAAAGAGTTAAGACAGTTTAAAATTACTTCTCAAAACATTGGCAATTACTTTTCCTAATACAATTCCTAGTTTTCTTTTACAAAATAGATTAAATAATTACAAGGGGTTGAATTATATTTTTTCTCTAACTTTAGTAATTTATATGAATAAATATGTATTGAGAATAGACATTGATTCATTTAATATAAAAGGCTTATATTCAGTGGTGCACTAGAGCTGGTTTATTGCAGCTTGACCAATTGTTAAATTTTCTGGAATTTTGCAGTTTTTTTATAAAATGTTTTTTATTTTTCATTTTCATAACAAATAACCACATGTACACTCCTTTCTCTCCCCTTTTCCCTCCCCCCTCTCTCCTAACCCTCTCTTCTCTCTTCCACACTCTTCATCTCATTTACTTGGTGTATTTCAGCCTCTGAGCAAGCTGTCTCCACCGAACGCTGATTCAAACAGGTAATCTCCAACCTGCAGGGAACCTGTTGCATTCCTCTGGTTCTTATGACCCAGCTCCTTCTTCATTTTCCCTCCAGAAAAGTTCTGATTCGAAAGAATCACCGGCATTGGTTTGTCAGACTGAATTTATGTGAGGCTCATTATGTGTTGATAATGCCTAGCATTCCAATATCTCAGGGACTGCCACAAAAAAGAGGGGGTCAAACTATCTTCCAAAGCACCTGAGGGGAGGACAAGAAGAAATTGATGGAAACTAATCAATGAGAGGAGCAACCTAGAAATAAGAAGAAATTTCCTGACAGAACAATTAAACTGTGGAACAACTTTGCTACACTGTCTAATAAAATGAAATTCAATTGTGAAAAAAGTAAGGTCCTACATATAGGCAAGAAAAACCAAATGCACAAGTACAGTATAGGTGGTACCTTGCTCAATAGTAGCAACTGTGAGAGGGATCTCGGAATCCTAGTGGACAACCATTTAAATATGAGCCAGCAGTGTGCAGCAGCTGCCAAAAAAGCCAACACAGTTCTAGGCTGCATCAACAGAGGGATAGAATCTAGATCGCGTGAAGTGTTAATGCCACTGTATAGTGCCTTGGTAAGGCCACACTTGGAATACTGCATACAGTTTTGGTCGCCACGATGTAGAAAAGACGTGGAGACTCTGGAAAGAGTGCAAAGAAGAGCAACCAAGATGATTAGAGGACTGGAGACTGAGACATATGAAGAACGGCTGCAGGAGCTGGGTATGTCTAGTTTGATGAAGAGAAGGACCAGGGGAGACATGATAGCAGTGTTCCGATATCTCAGAGGGTGCCACAAAGAAGAGGGAGTCAAACTTTTCTCCAAGGCATCTGGGGGCAGGACAAGGAGCAATGGGTGGAAACTAACCAAGGAGAGAAGCAACTTAGAACTAAGGAGAAATTTCCTAACAGTAAGAACAATTAACCTCTGGAACAGCTTGCCTCCAGACGTTGTGAATGCCCCAACCCTGGAAGTCTTTAAAAAGATGTTAGACAGCCATTTGTCTGAAATGGTATAGGGTTCCTGCCCATGCAGGGGGTTGGACTAGAAGACCTACAAGGTCCCTTCCAACTCTGCTATTGTATTATTATTGTATAAGTTGTGAACGCTCCAATACTGGAGGTTTTTAAGAAGAGATTGGACAACCATCGGTCTGAAATAGTATGGGATTTTTTGTCTGTGCAGGAAGTTGGAACAGAAGACCTCCAAAGTCCCTTCCAACTCTGTTATTCTATTTTATTTTACATGTTTTAAGGATTCTTAAAGGGCACATTTTTACCATGGGCTTTCAGAGAACAAAGGCATGGTTTCACCACATAAGGAATTTGTAGGAAAGGGCTCCAGGTGGCTACATTTGATAATTGACCCAGTATTCTGTCTGAGTCATGATCTTGGAAATGCATTTCACCCTTGTTTCTTGCAATTGCACTCTTTTTCTTATTCCAGATTAGAATAGGCTTTCTATAGCAAAGGATATAGAGCAGGGGTATCAAACTGGAGGCCCAGAGGCCGGATGTGTCACATGTAGACCATGCCCACCCCAGCTCCACCAAGGGAAAAAGCATCGCAAAATGTCATGTGATGGCAATGTAACTCAGTGAGTTTGACACCCATGATATTGAGAACAACAAATTTTACTGAGTACAACAGAAACTGAGACTGACTTCAACGGGGATTTGGGGGGGGGGGGAATGCTGGATTATAAACGTCATATAGAAAAATGTGCCAAAAGGGAATTGCAAATGAAACCAGCTGATGTTTTAATTAAAAGGGATGTAGAAATAATAAAGTCAGAAGAGTGAGTTGGAAAGCTTGTTTTCTCAGATTTATAAAATGAAAGTGTGAAACCAAGGAAACTGTTTCTGTGAAGAGACAAACAGCAATTACTGAAAGTATTGCATAAAGGAGACAAAGAGGAAATCAACTTGTGAGACATTGCCTGATTTAAAGAGTGAACTCATAAAAACTAGACAAAAGTAAATTTTAGAAAGTAAATCTGATCTGAAATATATTGTGCTTTGTGATAGCTGTTAATGGAGTATGGTATTGTCCATGACTGAATGATAAGATAACAGAATAACAAAATAATAGCATTGGAAAGGATCTTGGAGATCTTTCAGTCCAAGCCCCTCCTTAAGCAGGAAACTATACATGGGAAGAGATTTTCTTTTATTTCTTAAAGTGATACATTTGGATTGCAAAATATATGTTAATAATCTATAACTTTTGATAGACTTTTGTTGATTAGAACTAAATGATTAGTTTTTTACAATTTGATTGTTGAGAAGAAATATGGAAATGAGCGTCTTTTTATTGAAATACTAGAGTATGAAGCTGTTATTCTATTTTATTTTACATGTTTTAAGGATTCTTAAAGGACACATTTTTACCATGGGCTTTCAGAGAACAAAGGCATGGTTTCACCACATAAGGAATTTGTAGGAAAGGGCTCCAGGTGGCTACATTTGATAATTGACCCAGTATTCTGCCTGAGTCATGATCTTGGAAATGCATTTCACCCTTGTTTCTTGCAATTGCACTCTTTTTCTTATTCCAGATTAGAATAGGTTTTCTATAGCAAAGGATATAGAGCAGGGGTATCAAACTGGAGGCCCAGAGGCCGAATTTGATTGTTGAGAAGAAATATGGAAATGAGCGTCTTTTTATTGAAATACTAGAGTATGAAGCTACATATCTTCTTTCTCTTTTTTATTTTTTATCCTACTTTTTGTTCCTTTTTACGTAATATTTTTTTAATATTTGCACTTGTATACTTTGTTACTTCTTTCTTTTTTCAACAATAGAGTCCTCTAGCCCCCAATGTTCCTTTGTATAGATGACTTTAATACTTGTCTTCAAAACAGCAGTGTAATCATTTGTTTATCTTCCATCTGAATGCCTGACATCATTCTCAAAGCAATCATAATGTAAGAATTAAACCCACTAAACCAGCACTGTTTATCCAGGATTGCATAGAGCAGTTCAGCAATGGTCACTTTCACTGGTATTCACTGCCATGACGTAGTTTTCATAGCTTTAAAAAACAAGTATAAGAGCAAAGTCAAAAGAAGGAAAAGAAGCCTCAAAGAACACAGACCTTTAGTAAGCTCTTTTCTGATTTCTGAATCTCAAAGGATGGGCTGGCATTTTTTCATAAATTTAGCAAAATGACTTCTTTTCTGATTTTGTTATTTTACTAGACATGGACAGAATTAATTTATAGTAAAAAAAAAATAACAACATGGTCCATTCTCTTCTAATGAGATGTCTAACATTTTCTTGCTTGTGAAAGGCATGTATTATATATAGGATTTCTGTATTTTAAAAATAGTCTGTACACAGATAGCCAAGCTACCTCAAATAACATCTGTGCATAAATGGAAAAAGTGGTCTCAAAAAGAGGTCTTAATTTGTCTTTTGAAGGGGTGCTTGCCTAAGGCTAAATGACTAAGGTTAATTCTTGTGCTTAAAAGGAACACAAAGAATTGAAATAAATATTGAAATAACTAAAATGTTGCTTGAATTATTAAAAAATGTGTTTGCATTATTAGAATATTATGGTGAAGTTATTTTCAAGTTAAATTAGAAGTCAAGTTTAAGTACATAAGCGGTGCAAATGCTCAGAAATGCCATTATTATTTTTAGTAATTTCAATAAGAGAATGTAGGGAGTTTAATTCTCAGGACTCAAAAGACAGCGACATTTAATTTTTAATTTTTTGACATGTATTAATTAATACATCTGCCTTTTGCACCAAACAAAGACTAAAGGCAGAGATTACTGTATATTTGATCATTGGAAAGTATTTTTGTCATGAGTGTTTTAGAGTTAAGTAACTTCACAATGCACCAAAAAATACTAAAAACTATTGCTTAACAAATGTGCTTTAGCTTTAATAATGAGTCTAAAGCTATAATTAATTTTCCTATCTTGACTAATTTATTTTATAAAAATGAA
This sequence comes from Rhabdophis nuchalis, assembly GCA_039707465.1. NCBI lineage: Eukaryota > Metazoa > Chordata > Lepidosauria > Squamata > Natricidae > Rhabdophis > Rhabdophis nuchalis. The sequence continues at coordinate 28,270,342 of CM077649.1, read as the reverse complement.
TTACATAGAACAGCCATCAAAAATAAGCCAAAATGTTTTTTAAAACATTTTTAAGCCTTGAATTTATTGTAAGTCACATAGACAAAGTAAATCTTATCAGAAAGTAAAAGTGCACTCAGAATGCTTTCCCCCCCTTTCTTTTCTATCATTTTTATGCCTTCAACTTTCCAGTTGCAAGAGGTTTTTTTTCCCCAAAAGCAAAAGTGGGACAAGGATTTAAAAAAAGAAAAAAGGTACTATATAGAAAAGTTGAAGAATTGTGAAGCAACTCCTATACATTTAATGTGAAGATAATGTGAGCTGACCCAATGTTCATTTCCATTGTGGATCCTTCTAGAAAGGTTTCTCTAATAGAAGTCGGCAGATTGATTCATATGAAACATAGTTTCTACTTTTCCAGCTTGTGATATGCAATTCACAGTTATTTTATTGCTAGCTATAGGATTTGACATGGAAGGCTTGTTAGGTAAAAGTTCCGCCATAAAGGATCTTAGAATAAATCTATCTTCTCCTTACCAAGGTCATTTTGATCTATTTACTTGCTTTTCAACTAAGCCAATAAATTTACCATAGCACAACCCAGCACAGCACTAATAGCAGAGGGTGACCATTTCATCATATTTTCCACTCTCTTAATATGGAAAAGACAAGCAACATATGCACACATTTGGATTTTAGCAGATATCCAAGCATTATGACATTCAAGATACTTCCATAATTGATTTTTTTTCTTAAATGCCCATTTTCTTCCTTCCCATTTTCAATGAATGGTGAATATGGGAAAGTTTTTATTTTAAAAAAATTCATTAAGGAAAATTCTTACTAATCTACACTTGTAAATTTAACAGATAAAATTAACAGCACAACAGAGTTAATTTTAAAATCATATTTCAAAAGTTTGGTACTCAAAGCATTCTGATAGGATAGTCAGCTTTGTCACTTATGTTTCTTAGCATTCAAATATTTGTAATATTCCATTCTTTTGTTCTATTCTGAATAATTTGACAAAATGGTGGAAGGTAATAAGCACAATAATGCAATTTGCACTTATTCGTGTTTCTGTCTTATCAGCAATATGAATGCTGCCTCTTCCAAACCTATCACATTAGAACAGTTCAAAACTGCTTATTAGGCGGCCAGTTACTGTTTTTTTTATAGAATACAGTATTTGTGTAATAGTCCCTAAGTGTGAACAATATATTTGTTATATCTTGCCTTAAGATATTTGTCCTCCTGCTAGTTACCAGAAATTGTTCTGGTAACTTTTCTTATAAACTCAAGACTGAACTTCAAATGTAAATTGAAATTTGCTAAGTATTAAACTATCCCTATCTTTAATCATGTTGAGTTTTGCAATTCTGATAAAATCATTTGATGGCCAAATTTTGGCAGAGAATTAATTGTAAAGATGCCAATAAAGAAGAACATTTGTAGGTCATGGTTGAAATGAGGGATTCTTGGTGGTTTCTCAGCTTGGCTGTTTTCTTGCAGATATTTCATTACCTAAACTAGGTAACATTATCTGTGCTAGTCCATTCCTAGCTTGGATAAATAATGCATTTAATAACTTGTAAAATAAGTAACAAAATAGGTTAGCAAGAGAACTGTCTTGCTTGAAGTTATAAATCTTCTCTCGTATGCAAAATTAACCTTGTGTCAATGACTTTCAGCATACCTACTTACCAGGTACACTGAAAATAAAATACTTTCCTCTAAATTATGTTTGATCACAGGGAAATTCTTTTGGAAGTTAATCTGAAGTACATTTGAAAGTATTAGGATGAATAGATGGATGTAGTTGTCCTACATAATAGAATTCCAGAGAATAGCTGAGTTTGTGATTTAAAGCACTAAGTTCTATGAATATAGGATAGTTAATAAATACTAAAGCAGTATCTCCATGTTCTATTACTTTCATATTTCAAATGAATGAAGTGCAGATAAAATGTGTGCAAATGAACAGTGGCTAAGCAATTATCAATATTCCAATTATTTATATATATATTTTTCCTGATACATTACATTTTTCTCAAAGATTGAAATTTTGATACAGAGAAAGATTTACTTTAGGATAAGACTGATTAGTTAGAGATATATTAATATATCTTACTTGATGTAATGCAAATAGATTTAATGTTTGCAGTTTCACAAAAAGTGAGATCATTTTTATTCATTTTGTACAATGTCAATAAATACTATACTATACAACTTTTGGAAAAAATAATTTGTTGAAATGTATTTCTAAATTCTTTCAATAATAATAATAATAATAATAATAATAATAATAATAATAATAATAATAATAATAATAATAATAATAATAATAATAATAATAATAATAATAATAATAATAATAATAATAATAATAATAAAATTTATTTATAGACCGCTTCCTCTCCCCAAAGGGACTCAGAGCGGTACACAGGGGAAATTAAAAATATCAATAAATATACATAAATAGATTAAATAAAAGGCAAATTAAACAATAATTATCACTGCGCTAAAATCCCCAATATTAAAATTAACTAAAATCCCCTAAACTCTAAACCCTAATAAAAGACTAACCTAGGCCGGCCAAGCAGAAAAAGTGTGTTTTGAGTTTTTGATGGAAGGAGCGGAGGTCCGTAGTTGTTCTAATTTCGGGGGGAAGGTCATTCCAGAGGGCTGGGCCCGCCACAGAGAAGGCCCTTCCCCTGGGCGTCGCCCGTTGGCATAGCCTAGTGGACGGCACCCAGAGAAGTCCCTCTCTGTGGGAGCGAATCGGCCGCAGGGATGTATGGGGCAGAATCCGATCCCGCAGATAGCTAGGTCCCGTGCCATGGAGCGCTTTAAAGATGATAACTAACACCTTGAAGCGCACCCGAAAGACGACAGGTAGCCAGTGCAGCTCGCGCAAGAACGGTGTTCCGTGGGTAAACCTTGAGGTTCCCATTATTGCTCGCACGGCAGCATTCTGGACAACCTGAAGTCTTCGGGTGCACCTCAAGGGGAGCCCCATGTAGAGAGAATTGCAGTAGTCCAGTTGGGATGTCACGAGGGCATGAGTGACTGTGCAGAGGGCATCCCGATCCAATAGGGGGTGCAACTGGCGTACCAGGCGAACCTGGTAAAACGCCCTCCTGGCCACGGCTGTCACTTGATCTTCCATGGACAGCCGGGTATCCAGGAGGACGCCCAAGTTGCGCGCCCCATCCACAGGGGTAAGATGTTCATCCCCTATGGCCAGTGATGGAGTCAACTGGTTGTACCGGGATGCCGGAAACCACAGCCACTCGTTCTTGGACGGGTTGAGTCTGAGTTTGTTTCTTCCCATCCAGGCCCGCACGGCTTCAAGGCACTGGCACATCACCGCTACGGCATCGTTGGTGTGGTTTGGGGTACAGCTGTGTATCATCAGCGTAGAGATGGTACTCTACCCCAAAACCACGGATGATCTCACCCAGCGGCTTCATATATGTGTTGAACAGGAGTGGCGAGAGGACCAACCCCTCAGGCACCCCACAAGTGAGGGGCCTAGAGGTCGACCTCTGCCCTCCTGTCACCACAAATTGCGATCGACCAGAGAGGTAGGAGGAGAACCACCACAACACGGTGCCTCTCACCCCCAACCCCTCCTGCCGATGCAATAGGATACCATGGTCGATGGTATCAAAAGCCGCTGAGAGGTCTAATAGGACCAGGATGAAGGAACAACCCCCATCTCTGGCCCTCCAGAGATCATCAACCAACGCGACCAATGCCGTCTCGGTGCTGTGCCCGGGCCAAAAGCCGGACTGGCGCGGGTTGAGATAATCAACTTCCTCCAGGTGACGGGGAAACTGTTGTGCCACCACACTCTCTACAACCTTTGCCAGAAAGCGAAGATTGGAGACCGGACGGTAGTTAACCAGTAATGCTGGGTCCAGAGAGGGCTTCTTCAGGAGGGGTCTCACCATAGCCTCTTTAAGGGAGGCGGGCAAGAAACCCTTGCTCAGAGAAGCATTGACAACCTCCTGGAGCCAGCCTCGTGTCATCTCCCAGGATGCCAGTACAAGCCAGGAGAGACACGCGTCCAGTAAACATGTGGTAGCTCGCAGTCGCCCACGTAACCTGTCCATATCATTGGAAGTAACAGAGTCAAACTCTTCCCAGCAAACTGTCTTAAGACCTGCCTCGGGGGATCCCACTGGGCTATCGATGGAGACTAGTTCGCTCTGAATCTGAGCGATTTTATCCTGCAGATAAATCCCAAATTCCTCTGCTCTACCCTGTAATGGGGTTTCCCGCACCCTCTGTTGGAGGAGGGAGCGGGTCACCCTAAACAGGGCGGCAGGGCGGTTATCTGCGGATGCTATGAGAGTGGCACAATGATGACATTTGGCCACTCTCAGCGCCACAAGGTAAGTCCGTAAATGGGCTCTCACCTATGTTCGGTCAGATTCAGACCGAGTAGATCTCCATCTCCTCTCTAGGCATCTCTTGTGGCGTTTCATCACCCTTAGCTCCTCGGTGAACCAAGGAGCCAGGGTGGCTCGCCGCCACAAGAGAGGCCACAAGGGCGCGACCCGATCCAAGGCTCCCGTGGTCGCAGTATTCCATGCGGCCATGAGGTCCTCCATCGGGGCGCGGTTCAGGGATACAGGAAGTGGCCCAAGCGCCGCCTGGAACCCATCAGGGTCCATCAGGCGCCTGGGGCGGAACCATATAGGTGACTCAGGTTCCGCCTCCGAAATATGAACATGTTTCAAGAATCAATCATCTCAAATTTTGCTTTTAAAAACATATTTTAAATAAATACAGGTAATTGCAATTCTTATTGTTTGTCATTTATTCTATTTGGCTGTATGAGCTGTTACCACAGAGGGTTTAGATGTTTTCATCCAGTGGAATGAGCCATTGTCTTTACTTTCTTTTGACCCAAAATCTCACATAGTAACAAGTGATTATCCAGTTGTTTTTACTGGAATATTTTATTGACTTAGAAGACTCTTTTGTAATATATATTTTATGACTTTTTCACTTGGATTGGGTAACTTTTGATCTCATTCAGATTATTTGGCTTATGGTTACATCTGAAAAAAAGTTTGATCCCCCATGCTGTTGTTAGGCTTTTGCATGGAGTGCAACCAGTGGCCTTATTCCTCAAATATGTCTGCAGCAAGCAGGTTTATGCTATCTATCAGAAAGGTGTTATCTTCAGGGGTGAAATCCAGCAGGTTCTGACAGGTTCTGGAGAACTGGTGGCAGAAATTTTGAGTAATTCAGAGAACTGGTAGCAGAAATGTTCCTTCCTTCCCTCCTTGGTTCCTCCCTCCCTCCCTCCCTCCTCCCTCCCTCCTTTCTTCCTTGGACCCTATTTGGCACAGAAAAGTATTTTATAATAAATATCATTCTATGGGTTGCTTTGCAGATATCTGTCCTCTTAAAAGTAAAATAATGTCTGAAGAGCTTTAAAAATTGAGTGGATAATAGAGTCCAGCAATACCAAAGAATCAGATAGAATTGCCTCTACTGAACCACCTGGCCTGCTGCATCACAGCTTCCCTACCTGACTTGCTTGATTTTGTGGTTGAGATAGCAGTGGAGGAATTTGCTTTATGATTTATTTTACCCCACCTTTATTATTTTCACAAATACTGTAACTCAAAGTAGCAAACATATTAAATACAGGTCCCACTCAGTTGGTTAAGATGGCATGTAATTAGGCCAAAATGATGGTGAATGCATCCGTTAACATAATTTTCTTATCCTGCGGCTTTAAAAAATATCCCTGTTTAGTTAAATTAGTTAATCTGAAAGTGGTTAAGAAATACCAGCTCTTGTGAACCTATGTCCATATTAACTGCATTACAGCTGTGAACCTAATTTAAATCCCTCAACTCATAAGCTAACTTGAAAAACCTCAGTTCTTGTAGTCTACTCATGAGAAGCAGATAACTAGAATGCAAGTAGGAAATCTCACAATCTCTCTTTTTTTTTTACAGACTTGTCATGCAGATTGACAATGCGCTGCTCTCCATCACAAAGCCTTCTTCAAGGATATCGAGTTCGTCATGAATATTCACTGGAAGCTTCCAAAAATAATTCTTTTGCAAAGATATTTGACTCCCTTTCTTATTCCTGTAGATTATATGGGTTAATTTGGCAGGGCAAAAGTCTTGGAGTGACACTGCAGTCTCCAAAGCATCGGCTCAGCAGGCTCTAGTTTAGTATATTTACTTGACTTTGTACATTGTTATAGTATGCGCAGCAAATGCCAGAGCACTTTCCTGTATTTTCTTTTCACCTCTAGCTAGGAGCTAGCAGGCATGGAGATTGAATGCCTCTTTGGATGTGCAGATCTGGCAGTCAACATATCAAGCCATGCCTCAAATCAAACAGCGACTGTTGAGAACAGCAAGCAGGGGAGTGCCCCAGCCAAATGGCATACTGAGCTTTCATGTTCATCTTGATAAGTTGAAATGAATAGGTGTAGGATAGCAAAGGGAGGGGTTGCAGGCAACCTTTCACCATTTGCTTTGAAAATCTTGAAATCCCTATTCTAGTTTCTCTTACACAGGCACATGGCATGGAGGCAGATGGACTGTGGGCAAGGAAAAGTTAATGGACCCAAGGCATAACCTGCCTGCTGGTTTAAATCTGATGCATTGTGTTCAAGCCAGTTTCAGTCCTGAGTAATTTATAATAACTTAAAAGTTCCAATATAAAAAGCACATAGCTGCAGGGAAGATTTGTCAGCTTCTTTTAGGCAGGCTGTCATTTCCTTGGAAACATAATAATTAAGACGTCTGGTGCAACTATTTCTGCCAGAAATATTTTTAGATTTCAAACCGTTTCCAGAAACTCTACATTCAAAGGAGGGGTAGCAGGTAGTGGAATTATTATATCCCTGTATAATAAACTTTAAAAAAAAATTACTAGTTGATTCCTGATCTTTCAGACTGGCAGATGAGAAAGAACTAAGACAATTTAAGAAGAAAAATAAGATTACTATCCAATGAGCATAATAATTGGCATGCCCTTGATTTTAACATTGGCCTAACTAAAGCATTTATCAAATGACTAAGATAGAACAATAGATGTCAAAATTCCTAAGATTCTTTTCATTTTTTTCTTTACTCAGAATAAACATTACATAAAGCCCAATGTCCAACATTACAATTTGTATTGAGAGAGGATTTTCATACATCTGTTGTAAGACTGAAGGGGGAATCAGGCAGCACAACTTCACTGCATCATTAGCTCATGTCCATTAACTACCTGTCCAAATAGGATGGAAAATTGTCTTTGGAGTTAATTGTCTGCCTGCAGCAGCATGACATGAACTTCAGCCACCTCCTTCCCAAATAGCCATCATGCCCCTCATTAATTTCAGAATTAATCATTTTTAAGTTACACCCCTACCCCAACAATCCAATGAGATTTCATAAAATTAATGAGCTCCTTCAATAGGTGTGCAGAGAAAAAGGCTCAGCTGAATATCCCATATATGTTATATTGTACACTCCTCCTCCTCCTCATAATATTCCCCCTTTAATATTTTTCACTGAAGGTTGCATCCTAGTTTTCAAGAATATATCTGCTCTCTCTTCTCAAGTTCCTCACCTAACAAACACAGTATGGTCTTATCTTAGTTCAAAGTAGAAAAACTACAAGAAAAAACTTGACTAGGATTTATTATTCTACTAGATCTCTTATTAGATATATTCCTATTATATATACTTATCAAATACAATATATTTTGTGTGATATAATGTTATATTGTATTATGATATGTAGTGTGTGTGTATGCATATGTGTGTATGTATACTGTATATCAGGGGTCTCCAACTTTTGCAACTTTAAGTCTGAAGAACTTTGCTTTGCTGGCTGGAGAATTCTGGGAGCTGAAGTCCTTCAGACTTAAAGTTGCAAAAGTTGGAGACCCCTGCTGTATATGACTATTAGATGCCAGGAAAGAGAAACTGTCAACTATTGGTTGTTCAAGCCCTATGTGATAATATTGGGTTAGGCATCAAAAAGAATCTGGAAATATAAATGTATTCAGATAAACTAATTCTGATTTAGTGGTATTTGTATGCTACAACACAAATGTCTCTATGATTGTGTATTAATGTGTGCCTATGGTAAAATAGCAGATAGAGGCTCTTTTCAAATAGCATATCCTATCTGTGCATCAAGAATTACACTTTGCTTTCTGCATTGGCATCTATGCTGCTGCAAATTCGGATATTCAGAAAGGCAAAAAAATCTAGCCAAACTACATCCATATCAATGGTCAACCATATCAATTACACATATTGACTGATGATCTACCAACATAATGAGAATGCATCAAGTTGGTCAGATTTAATATGAACAGCTGTGGTGTGAAAATTGAGTTCCTACTGATTTGATCTACAATAGAAGTCTTCAGATAGGAGTTAGACCATGAGTGAAAGCTATACTTTGTCCCCTTTCTTTTGTAACTACTATCCCTCACCCTCATATCTTCTTATCAAATCCTAATGTTTAGTTTGCTAGAAAATTACTAAATGTTGGCTAAAGAATAGTACCTTAACTGTTTAATTTTAATTACATGTAAATAAAACTTACATGAAATGTTTTTCATTTTTGTGTACTTTTTGTTGGCAAGCATAGCCTTTGCCCAATAAAAATGGCACCTCTGACATAAATACTCATTGTTATATAAAAGATAGACTTTAGACCTTTTTAATGAAATCATATCTAAGAAGTCTATAAGGCTATGTTAACCTATGTATGTCTATTATTATATTAACTGTTTACAATGAATTTGGGACAGTAGAACAAAACTGGAAAAGTGCAATTTTGAGAAGTAGCCTGAGATTTCAACATTGTTCTTTAAAAAAAAAAATTTGCACAATAAACATCTGACAACTAGACCTATTGAGATATATCCTGGTTGTGCCATATAAGTCAGGATATATTAAAAGAAAATGTCAAAACTTGACATTTGTTTGAAAGTTGACTTAGATTTCAGTCTGCCAGGCTTGATCAGAATTTGCCACTGTTATTGGCTTGAAAGATTTCATTTTCCATCATGTGGAAAATCCAGAATTGTGGGCCCTTAACTAATAACTGAAGCGAATGTGAACAAGAACCAAGAATAGAGCTGAATTGGTTGTGAAGTCAACAGATGGGAAATCAGCAAGATGACCAGCAGGCTTAGACTGGGTCTTAAGAGCGTCTTTTATTTTCACAAAGACTAGTATCTAGCATCTGCTTCTTGGAATGACAAGGAAGAAAATTTGCTAGGTAAACTATAGACATATTCACATCTCAAACACATGAGCTATTCCTCTACTACCTCAGAGCATTTAATTTCTTAACTAGCACTATCCTTACTTTCCATAAGCAACATGGTGTTTTATATTGAGACACCAAATGCATATCTATTAAGACCAACAATATTCTGTAAAATATTCTGTGGCTATTCTTCTCCAAAGGGAAGTCCAGGGGATTTGCAGGGGTTCGGGAGAACCTCTAGCTAAGATTCTGTGCAGTTCGGAGAATCTCCAAATCCCATTCCTGGCTGTCGCCTCCCACCTTACTGGATGCAGGTAAGTGCAGGGCATGTCTAGAGGCCCAGGGAGGGTGAAAAATGGGACTATTGGAAGTTCGGGAAGAAATGGACCAATTTCTGGCCTCCAGAGGCCTCCATTTTTGTCCTCCCAGAGGCTCGAAGAAAGCCTCAGAGTCTGAGGAAGGCAAAAATTACCACCACCACTACCCTGGCATGGTGTAGGAGGACAACTAGGCCATGCCCACCATGTCCATGTCCATGCCCATCCAGCAATTGGGCATAGAACCCCTTGCAACACCCCTCCCCCAGGGGAAGTCCATGTGTTGTGGGATAATAATAATCTACTTACTCCCACTTGAACGACCATTCATAGATACAGTAGTGTTTTTGGACGGGGAGAGCAACTTTGCAAGTGATCCTTGCATTTTATAATCATAGCAGGGTCCCAAAGTCACATAATCACCATTTGTTTTGCTTCACAACCAGCTTCTGAAAAAGAAAATTAATGGAGAATATGGACATAAAACACAATAACAGAATGACAGATTTGGAGAGGACTTTGGTGGCCTTCTAATCCAGCCCCTTGCTCAAGCAGGAAATCCTATATCATTTCAGACAAATAGTTGTCCAATCTCTTTTTAAAAACCTCCATGGTTGAATCACCCACAACTTCTGGAAGCAAACCATTCCACTAAATAATTGATTAACTGTCAGGGAATTTTTCCTTAGTTCTGGGTTAGTTCTCTCTCGATGAGTTTCCATCTGTTGCTTTTTCCCTACCGTCAGATATTTTGGACAACATTCTGCTTAATGACTATGATTCACTTAACGACTAAATGGAAAGCGGAATTGCATGATGTTTTCTTTAATTGCAATGGTGCCTTGTGACAGAGTTGTCTATCCCAGTTGTGATCACTAAGTCAGAACTATTTGTATTGTCAATAAAATAAGCCTTAAAACTGGTTCCTCAATCTTGATATCAGTTCTGATATATATTTCTTAAACCATAGGATAGGCCTCTTATTAATATTATTGTAAGATGGGGAGGGCTTCACATTTTGCCTGAAAATGCAAGTCTGCATCTTTTTATCTTTTTCCTTCCTCAAGGTTACTTTCACCTCAATTACAGTATCAAAAGGCATTATGAATCCCAACCGCTTTTTTCTTTCTACATAAGTATAATTCTTACTGTCAACCCAAGAAACAGGATTTAAACCTAAAAATTCTTTTTAAAATGTAAAAAATATTTTTTTAAAAACTTTTCAGTTCTATACATAGGACCCCAAATCTCATAAGGGTATCAAATCACAGGCTTGTTGATTTTCCTGCCAAAATCTCATGACATTTAAAGTGACATTACCAAAAAAGAGACTCTCTCAAGATTTTTTCTATACTGGGTATAGGAACAGCCTTCAGTGATTTGCAGACCATTGACTGGGAGCAAATTATTCTTTGGTGCATATGTAAATCATACTATTAGTCAATGTTGAGACTTCAGTCCTTGGTAGCAGCAGATGTTTCTCTCCTAAAGAGCAAAGAAAAAACAGCTGCGAACTCTGTGTGGTGTCAGGAAGGGCACCTGGCCAGTAAATGTTCACCTCCATCTAGTCACCTCAATTCTACTTGAATTAAGGGATTGCAGAGTCATAAAAAGAGAGTTTTTTATTCTATAATATTTACAAGATTTCAAAGTTGCAGCATTGTTCTATGCTTAAAAAGTATATACTTTTTTACTTATGCTTCAAGCAGCTGCGTTGCTGCTCCATTTATATAAGGCAAAGTGTCTCTGTGGAAAACCCCTTACACCTTTTCAAAAAAAAAAAAAAAAGAAGTGACTACAGAACATTTATTCACTGTTTATTCATGCAATTTCATAATTAACACAAATCTCTAACATCGATAGCTTCTTTGTATTCAATAAGTTTGCCAGAGAAAGTACAGAGAAAAGAAAGAATAAAGAATTTTAAAGGTCTCCAAGCATTCATTTAACAGCTGTGTGGAAAAGGGAATGCTTTTAATTAAGACAGCATTATAATCATGCAGATTTTATAGACTGACTGCCACGGTGTTTAGCTCAGAGACCAAGCTAAGAAATTTCTCCTCTACAATCAAAGATTCACAGGAATCAGCACTTTAAAAATGTTGGATCACATTCATTCACTTTTACACTGCAGGCATATGAGATAATAAAATAACTATTATTCTCATGTTTATTCCCCACCCCCACCCCCAATTGCTAGAGCTGCATAATTTTGTAGTTGAAACAAAACTAATTTGTGTCTTTTACCTGAAACCTATGGATCTGAATAAATTGTACAAGCCAGTCAGATGAAAATTGAACTTTCATGCCACCTCATGAAAAATCTTTCTGTGTTATGCCTTCTGTGTACCTTGTCAAAATTCCACAGCATGATGCACCTCTAATGGACAATCATTTGCATCACAGCACCTCTTCCCAAATAAACAACATAGATTGTCTCTAATTAGCTAACTCTCGCTGACAGAAAGCTCTTTAATCCAGTAGAAGATGCACTGAATGGAATAGGAGTGAATATTAGATTGTCCTTAATTAGCATCCTCTCGCTGACAGAAAGTGCTTTAATCCAGCAGATTCACTGAATGGAAAGAGAGTGAGATATCTGGAAAATGTTCAGTCTTCAAGTTGCTATAAAAAGTTCTCAATCACTGGAAGGATCATTCATCTCAGATTACTCACTCTTTGCTGATGTAAGCTTTCAATATCTCCTCCCAATGAAAGAACAAAGGTTTCTGAATGATCTGGTGATGATAATTCCCAAAACATTTTAAACATTTATAAATTCAAGTTAAAGTATTATTAAATACTTTAAAGTATTATTAAGTACTTTAACGTATTAAATACGTTAAAGTCTTGGACTCAACCCGTCCAAGACCGAGTGGCTGTGGTTTCCGGCATCCCGGTACAACCAGTTGACTCCATCACTGGCCATAGGGGACAAACACCTCACCCCTGTGGATGGGGCACACAACTTGGGCGTCCTCCTGAATACCCGGCTGTCTATGGAAGATCAAGTGACAGCCGTGGCCAGGAGGGCATTTTACCAGGTTCGCCTGGTACGCCAGTTGCGTCCCCTATTGGATCGGGATGCCCTTTGCACAGTCACTCATGCCCTCGTGACATCCCGACTGGACTACTGCAATTCTCTCTACATGGGGCTCCCCTTGAGGTGCACCCGAAGACTTCAGCTTGTCCAGAATGCAGCCGCGCGAGCAATTATGGGAACCTCGAGGTTTACCCATGTAACACCGCTCTTGCGCGAGCTGCATTGGCTGCCTGTCGTCTTTTGGGTGCGCTTCAAGGTGTTAGTTATCATCTTTAAAGCGCTCCATGGCACGGGACCTAGTTATCTGCGGGATCGGATTCTGCCCCATACGTCCCTGCGGCCAATTCGCTCCCACAGAGAGGGACTTCTCCGGGTGCCGTCCACCAGGCTATGCCAGCGGGCGATGCCCAGGGGAAGGGCCTTCTCTGTGGTGGGCCCAGCCCTCTGGAACGACCTTCCCCCCGAAATTAGAACAACTACGGACCTCCGCTCCTTCCGTCAAAAATTGAAAACACACTTCTTCTGCTTGGCCGGCCTAGGTTAGTCTTCCGTCTTTTAATTAGGTTTTAGGGGATTGTAAAGTAATTTTAGTATAGGGGGTTTTAGCGCAGGGATAATCTTGTTTAATTCTTATTTTATCTATTTATCTATTTATGTATTTTGTATTAGTATTTTTAATTTTCCCTGTGCACCGCTCCGAGTCCCTTTGGGGAGAGGAGGCGGTCTATAAATAAAATATTATTATTATTAAATATTATTATTATTATTGTTTAATAAAATCTTTTTTCTCCATGCAAATTAAAATGCCTCCAGTTTAATGGGAGTTTCCCTAGATCTTTTTGTCCCAATTCCATGTTTCAACCAATCTTCTATGCTGGCTTTTAATATGCACATGTATAGAATTTTTAAGAATGATAAAAAAGAAAAAAAAGCATTCTAGAAAAGGAATTATAGTCCTAAGTAATACTACACCCAATGTTACAAATATTAAGGTATTTTTTTTAGAATCTAATCATAGAATAAAATACAACAATATATGTAAATAAGATATTTGCAGACAGTAGATCAAGTGATTTTTTTTTTTGCATTTTTGATTTTCTTGTTTGGTTTTCAAATACCAAAAACATTTGATAGGAATACATTAAAAGAGAACATTGGAGATGAAAATAGAAACATTATTTCTATATTTATAAACATACTGTGTTTTTTATGCTGCCACAATAAAAATACTCATACACACAGATATAGATAGAGAGAAAGAAAGAGAAAGACTATTCCATCATAAAAAATCAAGACAAATAAATAGATACATTTTCTTAGATTTTTTTTTTTCATAACATAGTTACTCATGTGAAAAGCTTGTGGCTAATGAAAACTAGAACATTTCTCCCCTGAAACCTTTCAGAAAAGCAATATTTATGCTTCCCAGTCTAACAGGTAAAAGTAACCCACATTCCCTTATACATCTGCCAGTCTTGAAATGCAGAAGTGAATACAAAATACTTTCAGTCTAATATTACCCACCCTTTCATCTTTCAATTGACCAGTAGTAGAATGCAAAGAACAATATTCTTTGACCAATAACAGCACAAGTAGTCTTTGACTTATGACAGGCATCTTATAATCACACCCAATTTTACTCTCTTTTTTGCCATGGTGATTAAGCAAAATTTATATAGTCATTTATTTGAATTCTATTGCCACCCATCTCAGCAAATAACTCTCAGCAGTTCTCAATTCAAAAATATACACTAGGGTTAAAATTCTAAAATTTTCATTAAAATAATAAAAATAACACAATATTTGTTTGTTTGTTTCCTCTACGTATCGCATGTCCATTAAGTGATCTCCTACAGCAGAGGTTCCCAAACTTGGCAACTTTAAGACTTGTGGACCAACTCTCAGAAATCTCCAGCCAGATTTCTGGGAGTTGAAGTCCACAAGTCTTAAAGTTGCCAAGTTTGGGAACCTCTGTCCTACAGCTTCCCCATTGACTTTGCTTTTCAGAGGCAAGATGAAAAGAATGGTGATCGTGTAACCTGGGATGCTGCAACTAGAAAAAGCACATGATAAAGTGATCACAGGGACACTGCAACAGTCATCAAAGTGAGGGCTTGTTTTAAGTCCCTTATTTTCATCACTGTCAAACTTCAAATGGTCGCTAAAGGAATGGTCATAAATCAAGAACTATCCGTATCCCCAGATCTATGATCAGCCATAAAGTAAGTCTATGCAAGAAAAAGAATGCTTACATAAAACATATTGAAAAAAGAAATGTTAAAAGTTGCTAATCCTCCTACACATGGAGATACATATATTTTAGTACATAGAATTAAGTGCTTTTATCTGATGGTTGTCATTGTAGGAAATTACAGGAGGAAACGTCAATCATAAAAAATACAAACACTAAACCCTTCGGTCATCTGATGTATAAAAAGTTATTTTTAATTGTGAAGGAGAGATACTAGTTTGTTGGCAGTTGTACATCTGGAAATTTTGGCTCCAGACTTGGCTATGACTATCTTTGTAGGTTGCTACAATAGCTAATTTTGAGGGAGCAAGAAAAAAGTTAACCAATAGATATACTACAGGAATAAGATGCTAAACTTGAGTAATGGGCAGCTTAGGAATAGAAATGGAAAGCATGGTGAATCAAGTGGGAAATTGGACTCCCACACGATCAGTAGACCTGCAGTGACTCAAAGGAAAATTCCTGTTTTGCTGTGGTTTCAGTGCAATAGCACAGAACCAGAAATAAATTGACTAAGTGTCCAAACACAGACTATGTCATAAAATAAATCAGGTCACATCTCCCAAAAGGTGTAAACATCTTCTGCAGCCTGCTTTATCTTCAATGAAGTTACCTAGGAAGAAACACGTAACATCACACTTTTGATAAGGCCAAGAGAGGTATTAGTTGCTTCAGAATGAGTAGCTACAATACACGACCTATTTGCATAAGAGAAACATTTGTCATTTCCCCATTAATTCCATTAAAGATTGTAGGAAAATGTTAATGTCATAGATCAGAAAATATTGTTTAGATTAACAAATATTTACCATGAAAAGAATAGAAATTCATAGAACAATCTTTCTGTTTTCTACACAAATTCCAATGAAATTCAGTACTGACATAAAATGTGTGTGAGGGCACTTTAATTTTAAGAGAATGGATTTAAGATGTGCTAGAAATAAATGGTTCAGTGCGGGTCTGCATGGGGAGGAACAAACTCAGACTCAACCCGTCCAAGACCGAGTGGCTGTGGTTTCCGGCATCTCGATATAGCCAGTTAACTCCATCGCTGGCTATCGGGGGCGAGTCATTGGCCCCCGCGGAAAGGGCTCACAACTTGGGGGTCCTCCTGGATTCATGGCTGTCCTTGGATGACCATGTGACGGCTGTGGCCAGGGGGGCCTTCTATCAGGTTTACCTGATACGCCAGTTGCGCCCCTTTCTAGATCGGGATGCCCTACGCAGGGTCACTCAAGCCCTCGTTATTTCCCGCCTGGACTACTGTAATGCCGTCTACATGGGGCTCCCTTGAGGTTGACCCAGAGACTCCAGCTAGTGCAGAATGCGGCCACGCGGGGGATTCTGGGACTTTCTAGTTACTTCCATGTAACACCTCTCCTGCGCAAGCTGCACTGGCTGCCTGTGGTCTTCCGGGTGTGCTTCAAGGTGCTAGTCACCATCTTTAAAGCGCTCCATGGCACGGGTCCTGGTTACTTGAGAGACCGCCTCCTACCACATACCTCCCTTCGACCTGTCCGCTCCCACAGAGTGCGCCTTCTCAGGGTGCCATCAGCCGGTCAATGCCGGCTGGTGGCTCCCAGGGGAAGAGCCTTCTCTGTGGCGGGTCCGGCACTCTGGAACGACCTGCCCCCCTGATATCCATATCATCACGGACCTATGACTCTTCCGTCGGATGTTAAAAGCACATTTGTTTCATCTAGCCGGCCTGACATAGACTAGGGAATAATTTTAAACTTTGATATTTATTGGTTTTAAATTTATTTATCCAAATTTTAGCACAGATTTAATAATTTAATTGTCTTTTATATTTTGTATTGTATTGTTGAGTTTTTATCTTTCTGTGCACTGCCCTGAGTCCCTTTTAGGTGAAATAGGGCGGTATATAAATCGAATAAACTAAACTAAACTAAACTTTGTAAAATTGTTAATCCATTTTTCCATATTCACAGGATTCTCTCACTAAAAAGCTACATTACTTAAAAACAACACAGATGCAATGAGGTATCTGTTTCAGAGACATGGATTTTATTAGCAGTTGCACTTTTAAAAAAATTTAATAGCTGAAAATCAAATTACTTGGGAGAAATTCTGCTAAATACACCTATTATTCTTTCATTAATTACACTGCACTATTCTGAATCTTAAGGTTGTATATGTATGTAGGTATATATTGTAAGTGTTTAAATGTGTATGTCTGTTTGTATGTATGTGCATGTGAGCACACGTGTGTAGTTAAGTTCAAGAAAAGATCTGAAATTTGTCCTGGCTTCTCAGAATTAATTGGAGTTCAAGATGATAATTACTGATTCTGTCAGATAAATTTATTCTGATTATTCTGCTGTATTAGTGCTGTCACATTGGAAAAAAAGGTTAATAATATTTAAATTAGCTTGTCTCTAGTAATTCCCATGAGTTTCACAAGATATCAAGGCGGTAAATGTGTAGGAAGGCATTGGAAAAAATATGTGTATTCATAGGACTGATTAGTGCAAAAATCATGGAATCTTTCAAACATGCCACTCAATCCCAAAGCTAAAGAAGGCAGAAATTGTGTGGGAGAAATAACACACCAATGCAACATTTCTAAACATTTTGCTTGCTTGAGCAACCAACCTCAAGCATTCTATTTACTATCACACCTCTCTGAAATAAAAAAAAAGTGTGTGTTTTTTTTCTCCTGCAAACTAGACATCTATCTATTGGATTTAAGAAGGTAGGAACCCTCCAATAGATGTTTCTAAATTCATGATCAACAGTGAGTGCTGCATGGAGGTCTGTCATGAAAAGATATATTCACTCTCAAAAACTAGCTTAGGGTCTTAGCATTCTTGCTTGAGTTTCTCCCTGCTTACTCATTATCCCTACAAAATTCTCCCAATTCAAGAATGTTCTTGTATTCTTTTGCATGCACTAGATTTATAAATGTTCAATAAAATTCAAGTTTAAAAACTATAATCTTAGCTGTTTTTAAATATTTCATGGTGGATATGAAGCAGGGGTGGGTTTCAGCCAATATGCACTAGTACAGGTGTACTGGTTGGTGAAATTTAGCATGCCTTCCCATACCTGATGATTCGAAGGCCCTGTAACAGAACACTCCCTCGCTTGGCCTGTCTCCCATTCACTCCCCCTGTCTGCCTGGTCACCGCTTGCTCACTTGCTCACTCCACCTGTCCACACCATGGTTGCCCTGCCCACCCACTTACTTTGCCTACCCAGCCAAGGCTCCGAGGCTGCCTGACTGCCTGCTCCCTCCAAAAGCAACCGGGCAGGTCCTGGGATGGTTAACAGCCCATGCACCACTGCCATGTGACTGTTCTGGGGATGCAGCACCTGCCTGGACGTGGCTGCAGCCGGCAACAGAACACAAAGGAGAGGCTGTCCAGAAGAGTGTTCCGAAGTCAGTGCATTGGTGGGGAGGTTGCGCAGGGCTGGAGGCGAAAGGGAGGCAGGACATCAAGGCCATGCTGGGTGCCTGCAATGGAATGTGGCAGCTGCTGGGTGGCTGCTCCTTTGGGCCCCGTTGCTGGCAGCAGTTGGCTTTCTCCTTCTGATCCTCCCTCTCTGGGCCCTGGATCAGTCAGCAGTCCGCACACTGCCACCATGTAACTGCTCTGGGGGTGCAGCCAGGAAGGATCGCTAGGATAATATTAACCCAGCTGGGAGTGTCCCCAGGTCGGTGGGGGTGATGGGGAGATTGTGCAGGGCTGGACTGAAGGTGGCAGGAAGGCAGGGTTTGATATCCTGCCATCCCTGCACTGCTAGGTAAGGGAAACAGGTCTTGGGAGAGACCTTCTCTCCCCCTTCAGAGAGCCCATGTGGGGAGAGAGGAGGCAGCCTGGTTTGAATGTGGGCAGGCGGGCAGCTGGGCCTCCTCTGATTGTTCAGGTGGGCAGAGAAAGAAAGGAGGTGCCCAATAGCTAAGGTGGTCCCCTTTGCCCTTGGTGGCGGGGGTGCTTTATCACATGCTTCCTTTCTTTCTTCACCTGCCAGAACGAGCAAAGGAGGTGCTGGTCCCAAACCGCCTGCTCGCCTGTATTCAAACTAGCCCGCCTCCCTCTTGTCTCTCAGCATGGGCTCTCTGGAGGGAGATGGAAGGTTCTTCCCAACACCGGCTTCTTTCCTTCCCTCTTGCAGCATCAATCCATAGGGGAAGGGCATGGGCCATTCAGTGGTAGTGGGGAAATGGAGGATTCTTTGCCAGTCTCTCAGGTGGCAAAATAGACATTTTCACAGTGGTGGCTGAAGCACAATCCTGGACAGTCAGTTCCAGCTCTTCCTTCCCCAAGCATGTCCCGTTGCTGCTGGAGCAGCTTTTGCTGAATCCAGCATGGCGGCAATGGCAAGAAGCGGCTGCAAGTGATGCTCTCAGCAAAAGCTGCTCCAGCAGCAATGGGACATGCTTGGGGAAGGGAGAGCCAGAACTGACCTGGGATTGTGCTTCAGCCACCGCTGTGCAAATGTCTGTTTTGCCAGCTGGGAGGCTGGTAAAGAAGCCTCCATTTCCCCGTCACCATCAAATAGTCTGTCCCCTACCCCTATGGATTGATGCTGCAGGAAGGAAGGAGAGAAGCCAGTCTTGGAAAGAACCTCCCCTCCCCTCCAGAGAGCCTATGCTGGGAGACAGGAAGAGGCGGGCTGGTTTGAATGTGGGCAAGTGGGCGGTTTGGGGCCAGCATCTCCTTCACTCATTTAGGCAGGCAAGAAAGAAAGGAGACATGAGAGAAAGCAGCCCTGCCACCAAGGGCAAAGGAGAGCTCCTTCGCCCTCGGCTATCGCATGCCTCCTTTCTTTCTCCTCCTGCCCGAACAAGTGAAGGAGGCAGGTGGAGAAAGAAAGGAGGCATGCGAGAAAGGAGGCATTTGTGAACCAGTAGTGAAGGTAAATTGATTTCACCCCTGTACTATACTAAACTATTAATGATTGGGGTTCCAAAGTATACGTATAAAACTCTGTAGGTGTTCATTTCCAGATTTCCATCTGATTCATCAAAATCTTGGATCATAAAATTAACAGTTGCATTATTTTTTCCCGTGTTTGCAATATATAGCAGATACAACCCTGAAAGGGATTGTTGTTTATTCTTTAAAAGAACATATAGCTTAAAACTCTAAATCAATTTAAAATTAGTTAAATTATCTTGGTTTCTTTCAAATGGTTAAAGAGATATTTTGTTTTTAGAACCTGGCAATTTGATGCTACATCTGCTTTCTTATTTCATGGATTATTAATTAGTTTATTTTCTGAGCTAGAGATGCTTGGACTTATTCCTTATCCCCAGGCTGTTATCCAGAGAAGTTCATATTTGAAGGACAATTGATTTGAAATAAGAAGAGTGTATCAACAGTTATCTGAACACAATGCAATGCATTCTAAATGGAATGTTCTCCAGTTTAATCAGACTTTCTGCATTATAGTTATAGGCCTTTTTTAACGCAGTACAATTGGGTTGATTGTTTTAATATTTAAAGTAGGTGATATAATACAAAGGTAAAATAAATCTCCAAGGCAGATGGCTCAGCATGCCAATTAAATGTCTTTGTTAGTGATATATATTCGAAATGTGAATCAATCTCTTGTGTGCAAGAATCAATAGATTCCATAAGACAGTTTGTATTTTCAATTTAAGACCTTTTCCTGGTATCATTGAGCAGAATGGTTTGGCAGGTGTTGCACAACCAGAGCAAGGCAATCTTGTATTTTGTTCCCGGACAGAGGTCACCGGAGAACACTCATTTTCATTTAAACTCCTGTCTTGCTGAAATAATTTCTAGTCTGTAAAAAATACATTTTGGCAGAATTTAGCTCCCTACATTGATACCCAAATCTTAAACATACTACTTTAAAGTATAAGGCAAATTAATTTCATGTTACTATCTCAAGAATATCAAAGTATCATGTGCAAATCCTTATCTTAATTTAACACCTTCGCCCAGTTTGTGGAATAAGCATGAATGAGAATCAGAAGAATAATTCCATGAACAACACCTTAGAGGGTGAATTATATAATGAATGGCATAGTCTAATTAAGTTAAAACTGCTTGTGTCATTGCTTTCACTGAGGAAATTTAATGTAAGTGATAATTTTTTCCACTGAAATATCAAAGGAATTAATTTCAAAATCTTTAAGTGGTCTGAACTTTGCTTAATATTAAATGCACATATAAACCAATAGCATAAATAAGACAGAATCAAAATGCTTCTGTTCTGATAATCACAATCTGAATAAAAATACAATATTTTCCTTTAAACCATGTCATCATGGAGAATGGGAATGGGGATTATTTTTATGCCTTTCAATAAGAATAGAATATTCTTATTGCAGGGGATATTACCTCTTTTATTCTGCAATCTATTTATTGTAAAATTTCTACGTGTGCAAAACATATTATAAATCAGTATACTAACCAATTGGTGTTTCAAAGAAGTAAATACATTGAAGAGTTAAGTGAATGAGAAGACACCAACTTAACATAACACTTTTATCATTCCTGGTTTATGGCAAAAACATCCTCATGTAAGAAAAGCAATTTTAAAATATCATTTAATAAAACAAGCATCAATTTGTATACACACACACACACACACACATGCCCGCACACACACAAACTCAAATACACATCTCAAGAAAGACAATATTGTGTCTCTTTGTAAATGTATGTATAAATCTACTTCACAATGTATATCCATGCACGCTATTATTTCAGCAATTTGAAATATAATACATAATGAGGCCCAGGACTAGAAAACTGGGTAATTAATTTCTCTACAATCATTGCTAAAAAGATCTAATTATTTTGAAAAAAGGATTGATTGAATTGGATGACTAAATCTTTTACTAACAAAGCTAGGGAATTTTAAGTTAAAGTTTTGGGATAATTGTTTCAAATTATAATACCGCTTGATGCGTCTTGTTTTTTACTTGAGTGCTAAAAACTGACAATTTTTCTGCATTTTTAAATTTTCTATCAGTTGAATAGAAAGTGATTGCTCTTACTGGGGGAAATACACCCAATGCTTTAAGATTCCTTTTATTAATTTATTTTTCTATCAATAATTATGGAAGACTGTTTCATGTTATTGATTTAAAAATGGTTATAGGGCAGAATGTGTTTATTTGACACACGGAACAAATAAAGTATTACAGAATGCTAGCCACTCTCTTGTAGACAAGGGAATTTGTTAGAATAGAAGAATGACCTAGAATATTGAAATATTTTTCATCTTTCAGAAGTCATCATTACATTATTTTATCCTATGAGACAGAATACCACAATCCAGTTACAATTAAGAATGATCAAATGCTATTTAAAAAAAAATGAATACTGTTTTTATCATTTGTAATGTTTGTGTAATGGGTTTTTAACATTTACTACAGAAACATATCTTACAGCTAGGTGTCCCTTAGAATTTACACTGGTTTCTCTGCAGCCAATATTACCATTTCATATATTCTTGCAAGGCTGGCTGTCCTTCACATTCTGTATTTGTGGTCCTCAATCATTTTTTGGGAGGGAAACTTCTGGGAACATTCAGGATTAGAAGTCTCAGATACATTTTTTATTACTTTGAATTTTGTACAGTAAGAAAAGAAAACCCTTCATCAATCATTCTGATAGAAGGCCAAAGGCCAAACAATCATTTTATTCAAAGTAAGATCCAATGAGATCAGACCTTTTATTTATGTTCTTTCAGTGCCAAGACATTACACTTTTCTGGCTGTGATCTGAACATCAATATTTTTTAGCAGCTCATAACAATTAACCTATTATAATAAACTATAATAAACTGATATCATTCCTATTCTCTAGGCTTATCTAAAATATTGTGCTTGAGTTCAAAAGCAGCAGCAGCCTCATTTACTAAAATCTCACTTTGTGGAAAGACGTAATGTACACTTTCACACATGTTTGTGTGTGTGTGTGTGTATTTGTGTGAGTATACCACTTAACCACAAACATTGGCTCCTATCAACAAATTGTTTCCTTGCTTCATCTGAAACAAAACATACTGAATCCATCTTGGCCTATATAAGGAGTAGAATATAGAAATAAAATCTTAAGACCATAATTTCATCAGGCCCTTTGTCTGAAAATGGAGGCCATCTTATTTTACTGCTTTCACGTGTGATAATCTATCAATTCAATATCCTACACAGGTTTCTGATTGCAATATGATGCACAATCTGAGCTGTAGTTTATTCCACAAGTAAAAGATTATCTTTTATTTTTCTGCAGATGTATTCACTGCAAAACACTCTCCATTAAAATTCCAGAGTTGTTTATAAAAGTGGCATATATTTCTAGCAATATTAACAATTAGTATTATTAGAAAGTACTAACTCTAGAATGTATAGTGTGTGTCTAAGAGACATATAGCTTAATAAAATCTAAACAGGTTTTGCACAATAATATTTTTATTTGGTTTGTTTTTATTATATTTGGACCAGAAAGTTCTAAAATATCAGTTTCTCAAAACTAATGCACATTGGAATGCACCTCACTCTGAAACAGTTATCTTAATAATCTGGTATCAACAGAGAAATACAGTGTCAACACAATCAATCTCTGAATATGGCATTAAAGATGAATAAACTATATAGCATTTGATTCTTTTAAATTAGAGTAGACATAGTGTCACTTTTATTTTTAAATGATATGCAAAATTGTTCATTTCATTCTTTGAAGTTTCATTAGCATACCTTGCTTAATTCTATCGTGCCATTATTATCAATGCACATTATATTTTCTGTATTATTCCTTTATCTCGATACTTGTATTAATTTTTCTTAAGTCTCTCCTTAAATTTTGTGAATGAAATTGTTATTCTTTTTAACTAACATTAACTGGGCCTAGGAGGCCACCATACAATGTGGAACGTTGGATGCTTATTCGGTTGCTGAGGAAATGACCATTGGAAATGTGAGTGGCATGTGCGTGAAGCATCATAAGAAGCAGCCGGGTGGGAGGAGCTATAGGTGAAGGGCATACCTTTTACATTTGTGCTGCTTGCACATGAAACATGTGTTCCAGCCACACAAAATGTACGTATGATTGCTACTCCCTTTCTTAGCAACATTGTGTGAAAATTTGGTGGCGATCGGTGCAGTACTTTCTGAAATTAGTGATTTTGCACAAACTATTTTAAATTTTTATTTATATAGATGTATATCTATACATTATATCTATATCTATATCTATATCTATATCTATATCTATAAAAAAAATCTTTAAAAAAATTACACAACGTAATTCTTGGCTTGCTGTCTAGATGGTCTCTGGTGATAAGCCGAAAGGCAGGAAAGGAAACAGTATGTCTCCTCCCTTAATTGGGGCCTAATAACAGGTTATTGTGAAACAATTACCTATATATATAGATATAGATATATATATAGATATATATAGATAGATAGATATGCATCCTAGCTTTCATGTTATATTTGGACCTTATTTCTAGAGATAGCAAAGATTTTCCCAACAATTCTATAATCCTCAGAGCAATATAATTTTAAAACATTTAAATCAAGACGTATCTAATGATGAGACCAAAAACTGAACGACTATGGATAGGAACAATGTTATCTACATTACTAGTCTGAAAGAGTTAGTTCAGATTGAAAAGATCAGTCTTTAAATCAATTGCTGTTTATTTGTGGTGCTTTTTAATCACACTTATTACATCAGATCCCAAAGTTATCAAAAACAAGCACAATCTTTTTCATAACCATAAAAGTCCCCAAAATGTAGTTTACTCACACCACTTTTTTATGGTTTGAACTATAATGTAAAATGTTGAAAATAAAACCAGTCTGTAGAGATCACAAACAGCCAATTTCACAGTACAAGCAGACATAAATAGAGCTGAATTCCCTTTCGTAATACACTATTCATCTTTGTGCTTCACTGAGTTCAAAGAAAAACATTTTTCAGAATTTAAGCAATTACATTTATTTTTCACCTCTTTCCCAGGAAAGGAAATTATTGCTAAAGCATGATATTAGGAACACCATGATATTGGATGTATCTTCTGTGTATGAAATTTCAATTTAACAAAGCATGTAAAACCCTAAAGGCAGTTAAGATCTAATATACTAAAACCATTTTGTTTTCACAGTATATTTATTTTGTGTCATCATTGACCCAAGCCAGTTACTGAATTAAAATGGCCAAACTTTTGAACCATGTAGTAATGTCTGCAACAGTCTTCCATATTATTGATTTACTGAACAAATTAGACTTCTTTAAAAGGATGTGTGCTTGCAAAAGTATTCTAAGATGAAGAAGGAACATATGTGGACATGCTCAACATTCTGATTAAAAAGTTTGCAAATTAATCAGATAGGGTTATGAAAAATGGACTTTGTAAAGTGAAAACGTAATAGTTTCCTATTGGCAGTCAAGCTCTATTAACTAGGTTGAGTATGCAGACTGCTTTGTTCTTTGTAGGAATAAAAAAAAGGGCCATGCAAATAATTCCTTCACAGTTGCCAGCTAACTCATCTTTTATCCTATAATCTACCTGCTTCAAACTCTGGTAAGACATTTACAGAATTTTCATCATAGTTTCATAATGATACACATTTTCTTTTGGTTCCATGCCATTTATCGGGAACTCATCACAATATCTTTGAATTGATAAAGTCAAGTGTATTATTTGCACAACTCTAGAAGAATATCTGTACTGGACCTGCCACAACAAATATTTACCTACAATTTTAAACTATGGGCAAGGAGGAAGATTTCCAGGCAGTACATTAAATTTTCATAAGATATTTTACTTATTATTATATATAAAATTGTAGTTAATTGTAAACAGTGCAGTTTAAGAGACTATATATTTGTATAATTTTCTCTTTTTTGCTCTCCTCTTTTAGATTGCATATTTCATGTAGTTTTCCTGCTAACTGAAATCATGAATTGTCAACATATGATTTTAATATTTTATATTGCTACCAATTTGTAGTTACTTAATAAAATAAAACATTTCACAAGTATTCTTATCTTTGTTATTTCCAGATAACTATATCTCTGTTTATTAGAATTAATCTTTCAGAGGAGTTCACATAATAAAATTCTATCTAAAATCCAAATACTACAATATTAACTTTGCATGTTAAATCTGAAATTTAAAAGAGTGAGAAGATACAAAGAAACAATATCTGTGTTTACACAATGATGCCTTCAAGTCTAATACATGTTTAGAACCATTTTGCTACTTGTATCACCAGCATGATTTAAAGATGGAAAGGATTACTCACTGTTCCTCTAATGTTGAATTGAAACACAAATAGAATTCCTGAACAGGCTTTTATCCGTAAGGATATCAAGTAGAATTTCTTACTTACATTCAAAAGGCATTGTGTTGTTTAATCAGTGCTATTTGTTCTGTTTAACTAAAATAAAGTCTTTGTTGTTTAAAAAAAATCTAAAACAAGACCAAAAAATAAAAGCATGAAAGACCAATTGATAAAGAAGCAAGAATCAGTCGGATTATGAAAAGCTTTCATCTCAGTTCAGACTAATAACTACTGATTAGTAAAGTTCCTTGACTGCTTCACCCCTGCAATTTAAACTCTATAAATTATCACATTTTTAAAATGTACATTTATTTAAGTTTTACTGACATTTAATGAGAAAATAACTCTCAGTGAAAATCACTTTGACTCCGTAATTAGTTTTTCACATTGCATTAATTGCCACAACTTTGGATAAATTTCACTTTTATGAAGCATATGTATCTTAGAACCAATGGCACTATACTTTTTAAATGAAACATATACTACATCAAGAATATTATTATGCCTGAAAAGCACTTCTAAAATATTTTAGAATAAAACAAAATAATGTATTTCAGGGTTCTTTTGAATACACTATAAATGAAACCAGAAGGATCGCTTTATTTCTATGCTTTAATTCCTGGAAGAATCCAATAAGCTGAGCTGGGTTGCATTACCAAAACCTGGGAGGGAGAGTTTCACTTGCAGAAATGCATCCAGCTAGTATATGTATGGCCACAAGTCACATGTCCAGGGTTGGAATGGGTGTAGTTATTGTTATCCAAAGATTATGGTGCTTCCAAAAGGACTGCCTCATAAATAACCAGTTATAATGTTCTGTTTAAAAAGTAGTACGGTATTAGCATACCAACTGTTTGTTGCCCAGCAATACAGCCACCTCTGTCTTTGAATGGCTTCAGTATGTGGTGGTGCTGCCAGTAGAGTTATCCAGGCTTTTGATAGTGAAGAACTATCAATGTGCCATACTTGAGTAAAGATTCAGAACTGGCTCAGGAATTTATAGGCACCATAATGATCCCTGTTATTGCTTTTTCAAGTCACAATCGGGGTCAAAGGCTTGATTTACTTTTTATCTGAGAAAAATGGCACCAGGATCTGGAATTGGGGGATATTACCATCAGTCCTTTGCTAGGGACAGATCAGTACTTTTGGGCTTTGTTTTCTGAGACCACACAATGCTTAATGCAGCTACGTTTATAATGTTTTGGTGATTGGTTTTTGCTTTTGCTTTTGGATAACCTACTCCTGTATTCTTGATTGAAAAGTTAATTTTAGTTTATTTTAATTTTGCTCTCTTTTTTACAGTTTCAAAAAGCACTGCTACACAATAAGATTGTTTCATAAAGACCAGCCTCTGACCTCCCAGTGGCAATGTTGCAGATTTTCACTTTTTAATGTATCTTTCTTCTTTATGGTTAAAAAAGGTAAAAAATAAAGTTCTTGTTGGATTTTAAGAGCAGGTCATAGGAAGAATTATAAAGGTAATCCAAGACTCAAAAATTTAAGTAGCAAAAAACAAAAGAAGAAGAAATAGCCCACTCGCTTTAAGAGGGGGAAAAAAACCTTGTTACTGATGCTTCAATCCACAATTACAGGGGGGAAAAGAAAGAAAAACACCTTCCCAGTTCAAAACAAATTAGATTAATTCCGCCGCTTATTTTTTGTTTAAAAGCTTTAGTTTTATTTAAAAAAAAGTTTCTTTGGGCAAAATGTCTCAAAAAAAGAGAAAAAATACCTTCCCGGTCTTTCCCTTTCCTTTCAGCTTCCTTCCTTCCAGAACCGCCCTGTCTTTGTCAGCCTGGCGGCTGCCTGTGTACCACCTTGCAAAAGCACCTCCCTTGGGTCAAACAGGGGTTTTGCGGTGCCCCTGTGACCAGCAAGGCTTTGTCTTCCTCGTTGCCATCCCTCCATTGGTTTAGGTCCGAATGGACCAAAGGGCGGCAAAAGTGTCAACAGAAGTCTCGGAGCACCGAGACCCCATGTTGTACTGATACGACGCAGGCTCCTCCTTCCCGGAGCAAGAATCTTTTAATTTCTTGGCTGTAGTCCCCATCTGCGATGATTCTGGAGTCCAGGAAAATGAAATCTGTCACTACCTCCATTTCTTCCATATCTATTTGGCAGGAACTCAAGAGGACCAGATGCCATGATCTTAGTTTTCTTAATATTGAATATCACCCACATCAAGAGTGATATCATCTGCATATCTGAGATTGTTGATATTTCTCCCGATAATCTTAATTCCAATTTGTTATTCCTCTAGCCCTCACTTTCTCAAGATGTGCTCAGCACAAGATTAGAGTACTCTGTAATCTGTTACAGATTTTTAGCCCAGGTTTAGTAGCCCTGTAAAATTGCAACTGCAGGTTTACATTAGAATGAAATTATATCTATTATTCCTGTCCTGTCCCAACCTATATTGCTGCTTTGTAAAAATGACTTCATCTTAAGTATGAACCAGAGATCAAAATATATTTATTTCTCTAGCTTTATTCAGAAAGCAAATTGTTAAAATTAAATCTATTCCTGTTATTATTATATTCAACTGCATTCTGCTGAGACAGTTTGTTTTGAAAATATTTTTTCCTTGCCACACAATGTCTTAAAGAAAGTAATTGTAAAAACATAATGCTAACATTAAAAGGAAATGAACTATTCTACTTACAGGATTTTTATTTCTTAAAATATTCCTTATGCGACCATGTTTAATCTTGCTAAAACAATTACTATAACTCTAAAGAAATAGGAGTGCTTTTTATTATAAAAATTATGGATGTTGTTATTTAGATAAGACCTGCTGAATACATTTCCACAGTACAGTATTGTTGCTGTAAAAAGCTGTGAGAAAATCAAGGGCTTGATAGTTGATAGTCTCAGCAAGTAATTATTTGACTTTGTCTGTCCAAGGAATGCTGCAGAGCAAAACCTGTAAATTGGAATAACTCTAAACATCCCTATTAACAAATGGTCAGGTTTGTGCAGGGGAGCTACGTTGAATCTGCATTTTATTCAATTCTTTCAAAGGTAATTCAATTCAAAAAGTCTTTCAAAACAGAACAGAATGCATAGAGTGAGATGTTCCAACACTTACAAATGTGAGTGCAAAGGAATGTCCAGGACTTTCATTCTACTACATTATTATCTCTCCAGTTAGCTGAAGCCTGCTTAATTTCCCATGCAGCAGTTAAATCCCAAAGAAAGAGATGGCGGTACCTTTTCACTAGGCTTTTTCAATAGTGATGGTATTGTCAATAGAAAGGAAAATGCTAAGAAATGGTGCAGTTGTTTCCTTTCTATTGCAGACATTTAGAGAAATTATTCACTTTGCTTCTCTTCTCACAAATTTCATTGAAGATTTTGAAAATTCTGCTCTGTTTCAGTTATAAATTTAATTTCTTGAATTGGATGATTTTATGAACAAATTACAAGAAGAGCTGTAAATTATAATACTTACAGCTACTTACAACTTGGCTATCTTACGACCTGGCTATCTCTACTAATGAAAGCAACCCTTTTTTTGTAGAAAGGAATCTTAGATCCAAAAATATCAATCAGTCCATACTCATTAATTAAACTCATAGGTTATAACTTATTAACTTTGTATTCTTTTTCATATGTGATTGTCTTCTGATAGCTTGACTACCCTGAATAACAATATTTTTCAAAGCGGGATTGTGCCATTTTATTTTTTAGTTCATTTTGATATACACCTTAATCTTCAAAAACCTGACAACTGAATCTCAGTAATCTTCAAAAACCTGACACCCCCCCCCCCAAAAAAACCTCTTTCACGCTGTTCCAACAAAATGGTCAAAGTCTCAAACGTGTATTTTTAATGTGACTTGATTTGAAAGGCAAATCCAAAACATCATTTTACACCAGTGATTTGGAGTTTTGAATCAACTCAGGGGGAAAAACAACATTTCTATATGTTCTTTGAATCATCCTATTCCAAAGGGATCCTTTTCACAAAATAGACACAGTTTCTGATTGCCAAATTCTGTTTTGTACAATAAGATTAACTTATTGCTCTACTAAAATAATGCACTGCTGTATAGCTGTAGTTATTTTTAAAAAGTACTTACTATTTCTAATACCATTGAAAAGTCTGTTAAATTACTTCCAAATGTCAAGAAAAATAGTCCTCCAGAGACAGCTAAAATGTAAAGCTTTTAATCCAGGGAGATATTTATTTACCTTTGCCATTGGGATTCAAAATCTCTGAGAATTCTAAAAGATTACATGATGTTAACTGCCATTTATTGTCACTGCGTCATTTTCACAGGACTTTAGAACCAATGTGAGATAATGTCAGAAGCTCCTTTTTTCCATAGAACTGCTTTGTCCCTTAAAGTGTTATCCAGATTCACCTCATACACTATTCAAAGCTTGCTGCTATTGTAGATTTTCTCCACTGACAATCTCTACTGTAAGAAAATTTAAGCAGGTTATGTGACTGCAGGATGGAATCCACGACTCGAATCTACATCTTTGTACCATCTGATATTTTAATTACCATAAGGTTCCCACTTTCCATCCCATTCAATCAAACACCAAATCCCCTGCAAGTCAAACTTTTCTACTTTAGGAAGTTTAGTTCCTGTACAGCTTTGATTCACCATAATGTCATTAGAGAACACTCTGTCAGTCAGTCACTATTGTCCTCTGACCTATGAATGTCAGAAGAGTCATGATTATTCCTTTCATATTTAATTCACTCTCTTTGAAAATGTCATATGTGAATGTGTTCCTGGAACAAATGCAAACAGTGCATTAAACTGGATTGCAAAAAAAATGCCAGCAGGGCACATGGATGTCAGCAAGTATGAGTTCAACAAAGATGAATATAATGATCACGCCTACCTTACCTATGCTAGAAAACAAGAATTAAAACATACATACGGAGAGATATACAAAGACAGATGTTTGATATTCTACCATTGAATAGTAAAATAATCCAGGCCGGCAAATATTTTTTCAGAAAACAGTCAAAAGCAAAATTATTTAATGGTGATTTTTTAAAATTTGCAGTGTAACAAAATGGAGCATTTCTTCCAAAATATTAAATATTCTTTAATATTCATCTTCTATGTAAGTGGATAGATTGAAGGATTTATTGACAGATAAGATATAGATGTTTGGTAGATAGAAATAGTTGATAAATAAACATAAATAGTCTATTTATTATAATATAAAAGCTTTACAAGTATCTTTAGAATGCATTAAAAACAAAATGCATTAGAGTACATATTCCAAAAATAAATCTATTTAAATAAATTGAACTGTAACTATGGCAATATTCCTAGACAGAAATATTAAATATTAAAATTTCATTTTGTAAATAGTTTTTATAGGAATCTGCCATTGTATCTAAAATCCAGAATATACAGAGCATGATATTACCTGCAAAATGTCAGTACCATCACTGCAATATGTACTTTCTATTCCAGTAGTTTAGAATTTAACTGTCAGAATTTTTAAATTCATAAAAGCTTTCAACAAAAATCCACAAAATAAGCATTTATTTATTTATTTATTTTATTTTATTACATTTATATCCCGCCCTTCTCCACAAAGGACCCAGGGCGGCGCAAAGGAAATTTAAAAAGATATACAAAAGAGAAAATGAATAAATAATTTAAAATATATATTAAATAATCCCAATCCTATGCTAAAATCAATTATTTGAAACCCAATTTAAAACTTTTCTAAAAGTCCCCATGGGAGGTTAGGCTAGGCCGGCTTGATGAAAAAAGTATGTCTTTAGACATTGGCGGAAGAGGCGGAGGTCGGTGATGGTCCGGAGTTCAGGGGGTAGGTTGTTCCAAAGGGCAGGGCCCGCCACAGAGAAGACTCTTTCCCTGGGTGTCGCCAGTCGGCATTGTCCGGCCGACGGCACCCTGAGAAGGCCCTCTCTGTGGGAGCGTATCGGTCTAAGGATGTATGGGGCAGGAGACGGTCTCGCATATAACTAGGCCCCGAGCCATAAAAGAGCATAAAAGAACAATGCAAGACTAATTTTAGGTCAATCTTAAATCCAAAATATTAAGGTTATATTGCTGATTTGGTTTCTTTTTCTGACTAGTATATCAAAAATAATCCATTTATAGACAAGGCTCAAGTTTTTATAATTATCTGAATTTTAATTGATGAAAGGATTTAGAATTATTCCAGAGAGAGAGAGAGAGAATGAGAGAGAGAGGGGAGGGGGAGGGGGAAATGTATGCATTTTATTAAATCTATTAAAAAATAAATCACGGATTAACAAGTTTTCCTGGCCATTTAAAACAAATCATAATGTATTAATAGTTTTGTAGGGAATTTTATAAAACAGACCTGGCAGGCAATGAAGTTTACTGCAAATAGAGGAAAAGTTCACATCTGAGTTGCCATATAACCCAAATGTGTTTTTTTCAAACAACAACTGGACTTTCTTGATTTTTCCTGAAAACATTTTCTTTCTCCTCCAAGAAGCTTGATTCAGTTCTAACCAAGTGGTGGGAAAGGAAGGATCTATACTTTTTAGTCAGCCAATCATCAATAATCTAAAAGTCATTGAAACCACCTGGGGTTAACCTGTGTTCTCAGAGTATCTGAATCACAGTCCAAGAGTGTGCAGCTGTCTTTGGCAGCTGAAAGGATGGCAATATAAATAGTAGATAGGTAGCATTGTATCTTTCTCCCTCTGTTGAAGCAGGACTAATAATTTTAACATAGGTTCTGATTCCTCTTTCAGAACAGTGGTAGTCTGTCCTGAATAAATAAATAAATAAATAAATAAATAAATAAATAAATAAATAAATAAATAAATTAAATAAATAAATAAATAAATAAATAAATAAATAAATAAATAAATAAATAAATAAATAAATAAATAAATAAATAAATAAATAAATAAATAAATAAATAAATAAATAAATAAATAAATAAATTTAATTTAATTTATAGACTGCTCCCTCTCCCCGGGAGGACTCGGAGCGGTGCACAGGGAAGTTAAAAATACAATAAATATACATAAATACTTAAAAAGACAAATTAAACAATTATCCCTGCGCTAAAATTCCCAATTTAAATTTACTAAAATCCCATGATAAAAGAGACTACCCTAGGCCGGCCAAGCAGAAAAGGTGTGTTTTTAATTTTAGACGGAAGGAGCGGAGGTCCGTGGTTGTTCTAATGTCGGGGAATGATAACTTTGTTGTCTTCAAAGGAGTGGCCTTTGTAGATGAAGTGCTGAATCCTGTCCTGATGAGTTAATTCTCCTTTGTTGTGCCATACATTTGTGGAGTGATTGTTTTGTTTCCCTAATGTACAAATCTGTATAGCCCTGCATGTGCAACATTGTTCTGTTAGGGCCTGGATGTTTTATTCTTAGGGTGGACAAGCTTCTGTCTTAATGTGTTCCTGGCTTTAAAGTGTACGTCATGCTGTGTTCTTGAAAATCCTCCCAAGCTTCTGCAACATTTGTAATGACAATGTTGTTCCGTTTGTTGTTCCCTTTCTCTCTGTCTGTGGTAAAATTGCTCCTACTGGATCTTTTGTTTGACAAAGGCCCAGTTGAGATAGCTGCAAGTTTTGAACGCTTCAAGGATGCATCAAAGATAACCATGACTGGATAACTGGAAATCTCCACAAACATTTAGCCACACACTTTGGGATGAATATCTTTTGAATGATGCAGGAATACAAATGAACTTCCAAAAAATTTGCAGATTATAGGAACTAGTTGCGCTTCAACTTGAGATGCAGGCAACACAGGCTAATCCCAACAGCCGACACTTATGTTCAATAATAAAATGACACAGGGCAGGAAACATCGTACAGAAGTCATAGCTCCATCTTCTCAACAAAAGACAACAAACCACCTTTGGGACAACCAATGGTTTGTAATTTGTAAGTCACCCAGAGTCACACTGTAGAAGCTACGGATGGCATAGACCAGTGGTGGGTTTCATTTTTTTTTAGAACCTACTCTGTAGGTGTGACCTATTTTGTAGGTGTGGCTTGGCAGTCATGTGACAGGGTGGGGGTGGCCAACTTTTAAAATGTGGGGAAACTCATTTAACAACGCTCTTGCTTAGCAATTTTGGACTCAATTGTGATGATAAATTCTTTCTTTCCTTTTTTCCTTCCTTTCCTTTCCTTTCCTTCCCGTTGGGTCACTGGCAGTGGCGGGCAAGATTTACTTCCAGGTACGCCGGTGGAACCCCCTCTCACCGGTTCTCTAAATTTCACCAACCAGCTCTCGCAAGTAGGTGCGAGCCTGCAGAAACCCATCACTGGCATAAACATTTAATACATAAATAAATACATTATGACCTGGGTAACTGAGAATTTCCATAGATAATTGTCATACACGTTTATGAAAATTGTAGAAAAATCTTTTTACATAGTTCCATAAAAATGTTTAGCTACCTAAGTTTACCTTTCATTCTTTCTTTCGAATTTGTAACTATCTGCACATAAATAGTTAAGAGTGTAATTATTAACTTGCATAAAATACTGTATTTAATCAGCCATGCAGAGGTAGTATCAGCTTCTGTGTTTACTTAGGGATTCATTAAAATAGACAGTTTAGCAAGTCTAAACTTTTGCAGCTATGGAAAAACACTGGAGACAGAGTACAGTTCTGAAGCTTCAATTTTTACCACAAAGCAGTACACTATTCAAGAATCTGTCATGCATCCCAAAAGTGTCATCGATATTCACACTTCTGTAAGCTGCAAAAAACAAAATAATTCATTAAGTTGATCAAAGCAATCTGAAGCCTGTAACCTGCTCTAAAACTGATCAGATATTAACATGAGAAAAATGAGATAAAATATGAATAACACATTTCAAGTACCAAAACAATTTCACAATGAAAAAGTTATTCTCAATTGTTTTGATTTTCATTTTGGAGTATTCCTCAGGTACACAATTCTGCAAAAAAATATTCAAAAATTATAGGAAGCAGATTAAGATTGAATATAAGAAAATGGTAGGTACACTCTGTTTAGTGAATTCAGTTATTAGTGGTAAGCAACCTTTCACTTGATATGATCCACTGGAGACTAGAAAGCCATTTGTTTGGAATACTTTAATTTGGATACCTGAACTGAATATGAAATTGGATTTAGTGCTTCAAATAAATATCTAGCTCTGTTATTCTATGAATTCAAACTCCAGTTCTGCCTAGGAAGTATACCAGAAGTGGGTTGCTCCCCGTTTGGCCCCGATCGGGCAAACTGGTAGTAATGGCAGTGGGAGGCTCTGTCCACCCGCTCTGACACTTTTGTGCATGCACAGAAGCATCGCACAGAAGCCAACTGGTAAGAAAAAAATTAGAAACCCACCACTGAAGTATACATCATATATTATATGGGAACTCTTCTTCACATCATGTATACAGTAGACGCAAACTTCAAAAAATTGTAGCAGTTGCTAGAAGCCAAAACTGACTTAATTTTTCCTGTCAATTCCTGCTTTGCTATCTCATAATTAATGGTGGGGTAGATATATCTCCAGCAGCATGAGTCAAGGCATGAAAGTCATTATAGGAAGATTCTTGAAACATAATCAGAAGTTTTGGATCTTCTGTAAGCACACACATAGAACATTTGTCATACTATCTGCTTGGTTCCCAGAAACCTAAGCATAATGTAACCATTTTAATTGATACAATTTTTTGTTTGAACAACATCAACTGAATAAATTTGAATAGTTTTTGTGATGTAGACATTACTAACAGATATTACATTTTGTTTTTCCACATACACATCCATAAAACACTGAAAATCTTTTCCAAGTTAAACAGATTTCGTTTTGGAATTTTGACATTACATTGACTATTTGAAAAAGTACTAATATATATATATTTCATAGATTTTCACAGGTGTAAGTATGCTGGTCTTGTTGTATTCAGGTGTTTTCCCGTGTAAGAATGAGATTGTCTTTGCAACGTTTCAGCAAGATCTCACTTGTCATCTTCAGGCTTTGGTCCTTTTTGATCTCACTTGCCATCTTTAGGCTTTGGTCCTTATATATATGCTTGTGTCACAACACCCTGTTAAGCCCCAATTAAAACCTAACATATATATATATATATATATATATATATATATATATATATATATATATATATATATATATATATATATATATATATATATATATATATATATATATATATGAATACGTCTTTTGACATTTGGAAAAGAATGGCAAAGAACTAAAGAAAGTAAATTTCCATGTCAAATACAGGTTAGATTTATCTCTAAAAAGATTTGTCCACCAGGGGTTCTCCATTTATTGTTTTTCAAAATACCCTAAATACAATAAATATAATTTATTATGAAAAATTAATAATGCAAATAATAGTCAATTAAGTTAAATAGCCATAGGAATATTAATACCTTACCCATCAATAATTTAATCAATAGCTTTTTTAACATTCAAAGACCATAATAAATACAACAATGGAAAATATAAGAAGAAATACAAAACAATTATAGTTTACAATATTAAATGATAGAAAACAATGAACTTTCATCAAAATTTGCACTGAAAATTTCTATTCACCTGTCACCTAAGAGGAAAATAATTTCTTCTTTTCATCCATTATTTGTATTAATTCAGGCATTATCAAAACTTTATATCAGATTATATGGAAGAGACAATAAAGAAGAACAC
Organism: Rhabdophis nuchalis; assembly: GCA_039707465.1. Classification (NCBI taxonomy): domain Eukaryota; kingdom Metazoa; phylum Chordata; class Lepidosauria; order Squamata; family Natricidae; genus Rhabdophis; species Rhabdophis nuchalis. The sequence goes on along the minus strand of CM077649.1, from coordinate 28,233,515 downwards.
ATGACATGGATTCTGCTTTTCTCATTATGCAGGGATAAATGTATTCCCTTACTCCTATCATCATTTCTGGCAAATATCAAATTCAGCAGGTTTAAAGGCTAAAATACAATAGTGTCAACTAAAAGGATGTTGCAAGGAAGCTCAGCTTAAATAAGGCTTTTTTATACCAACCTACATTATACCTTTTTCATTTCAGACAACACTCTCTAAAATCAATTGAGGCCAAACATTAATCAGATAAGTTACACAAGTCTCATTTAACTGTCTCTGATCCATGATAACACCAAAATGTCTTGTAATGTCAAGTAAGCAAAACGGTTTTCAAATAACATCAATTTAACTTCAGTTTCAAGCGCCAAAACGTGAGTCAATTCTAGTCCAAACAGGGAGTTGTGAATGTGTTCTGAAAAAAATTAACAAACTTTGATGAAGACATATATGATAATTTCATAGCAATACACCATCTGATAATAGTTCATTTATTTACTCTTTAAATCAATACTAAAGCTAGAATATAATAATAGAACCAGGGTGGCACAGTGGTTAGAATGAAGTCCTGCAGGATACGTCTGCTGACTGCTGGCTTCTGCAATTTGGCAGATTGAATCTCACCAGACTCAAGGTTGACTCAGCCTTTCATCTTTCCAAGGTGAATAAAATGAGGACCCAGATTGTTGGGAGCTATAGGGTGACTCTGTAAACTACTTAGAGAGGGTTGTAAAAGCACCGTGAAGCAGTATATAAGTCTAAGTGCTATTTCTATTGCTATTACATTTCCATCATAAAGAATAAGATTTGCAAGATTAGACATCCAAGTTAAACTGGTGAATACTCTTTCATGCCTACCTAATATGTGGAGAAGATAGCTACATCATTTTATACAATAAGATCAAAAATGATCTGTTGGCCAAAAGAGGAATGAAATTTAGATTTTGACAGAGCTTGCATAACACATTAGTATAGAAGTCACGCTGGTAGGCATAATATATATCCTTTTTAGCCCTTATGTGTAGGTATATGTACCCAGAAGGGGGTAGATGCGCACTTTGGAAAGCATTTATGAGTTAGTCTGAGTACTTTTATTCTTCTTAAGCTTTATAAGTCTATGTAAGACATCTGTTTATATCCCAGTGAAATCTTATGTAAACCAGTCAGTTATTGGACCATAGATTTTTCTTGAAAATTTCATTCAATCATGAAATTCTCAGACTGGCTACACACGTCTCTGCAGTTTTCCTGGCATATTTTTTCTCTCTAAAAATGTTTGCAACTTCTGCCTTCTAGGGCAAAGAGCCAATGATTGGCCCAAGGACATCCTGTTGTCTTTGTGCCTAAGATGAGAACTAAAACTCAAGGTCTCTTGGTTTCTACCTGATGCTTTAAGCACTAAACCAAACTGCCTCTCTATAAAATAAAAACTTTCTATAAAGTACTCTATACAAATAGGTAGGAATAAATGTCTAGAAAAGAAGACACATACATACACTTAATCATATTTACTATAATTTATATAATCACCATTTGACACTTTTTCTGTTTTTTTAAAAAGTTTCATTAGATAGCAAAACTGCCTTCTGCCTTTTTATGAATAATAAAAATAAAGGCACTGAAATACAAAACCAAAGATTTCCTTTTCAGTGAAATGAATAATATCTGAACATGGTTGCAATTATACCTTAAACTGTCGTTCTTGCTCCAAGGACAAGAACATATTCAGTATTTTCTGCAAGAAAGATTTTTCTATTCTGTCTCGGATTTCTTGGTTTTGCCAATAAACTTACATTAATCCATTGAAGTCTTGTTTCTTGCTATTATATTGGAAGCATCCTGGAGAGTTTTAAAATGAAGTTGCAACACTAAGGATTGGATTTCAGATTTGGATTAATGGTATCCATTATCTCTTACCATTGAAAGTTTTGAAACATGAACCTCATTATACAAAATTCATAATGTAGGCACTGATCCCATGTCTGACACAGATGGAGTATCTGATTTATATGTTTCTCATTTTAGAACTCCAACACTATGGCTATCTGATTCCTAGGCAAAAGTGAGAAGATATAATTTAAGAGATTCTATGGCACATAGCTTCTTCCTCTTTTTAAGTACGTTTAAATTACTTTCAACAAATACAAGCCATGCTATTTATTTTATATTGATTTATCAAATTAATGTCAATGTACAATATATGTCTGTACAGTCGTTCAAACTTAAATCAAGATCAGAGTGTTTTATTGGGTATTATAAACTGCCTTATATGCTTATATAAGTGGAACGTGCAAAATATATGTAATTGTAAGTAAAAATGTTTTTACTGAAATCTGTGGAGTTAATCCTAGTTTGCTTTCTTGATTTAAATAGATATATTTTAACTATTTTGTATGGTATAAATTAACATGCAATTGCTAAGTTTGAAAAGATTTACTAATTTTACAAAAATTGTAACAAAATAAAAGGTAACAAAAATACTAGTGGCATTAATGTATGAGAGTATAATGTGCCAAACATTACTTAATTTAAATAGTCTGTATTAGATATAACTCATATTTTTTAAAAGATGCAATTTCACTTGAACCATGCTTCTTGCTCTATTTTATCCTTTTCCATACTGCTCTTTCAGCTGGAAATGAAACTCATTAAAATTCTTCCATGGATCACCTGGAAATTCACTGATCCTTGTTAGCAAATTGGAAAACAGATGGCTATTTATAAATTAGTTATGACTAGGTAGCAACTCTAGATCTTAAACCTTTGTACCTTAATTATCTCTTACAATATTTTTTTCTATTAAAATTACTTTAGTTTTCTTCTCTTGATTTTTCAGTAAATTAAGAAGAATCATGAACAAGGCATGGTTGATTTTCGTTCAAATAACTTTACTAATAAGTGAATTCCAGATGCTTAGAAACTAAATAAACCTGTATCTGAGGCAACTCAGGCAACAAAGTAATAAATAATTTTAAGACAAATTTTGGGATCTAAGTGAACAATAGTTAATTATATAAATGGGGATTATGTTTTTGAAGGCAAATCCTGTAAAATTAAAGTGGATTTCTTTATATGTGAATACTTTTATAATCCCCATAGATTCTTTGACTTAATATAGGGACCAACAATATTCAGAGACAGAAGGTTAGAATTAAGAATATATAAACATTTTTGACCATTACACTAAGATAGTGTATTTAGAGAATGATCTCAGCAGTGGACCATTCACAAAATGGTCATTTATCAGAGGGCAATGAATGAGGATGTTGACTTACTTGTGTCTTCCCTCCACCCCAAAGGCATGGCACATTTTCAAATAAAACACAGAGGAACAGGCCAAAGAGAATCTCAGAAAAAAAATTGCTGTTTCTTATTTCTTTATATACTACAAGAATTTATATAAATATATATACACAAAGTAACACCCTGGTAGCACAGAATAAGCCCTTGACTAATGCAGGGCCCACAGGTTTATCCTTCAGTATTCACATTATGCTTCATTTTATACAGCAAAGGTCTTGTAGGACTATATTTTCCTTTTATGGAAAATTTCAATCACAGTTAGGTAACTCTTGCTTTATCTGTTCTTCTCCAACCCCATCACACTCTGACTACAAACCATCACTCATTGCCCTCCTACACCTCTATACTTTTGGAAAGCTAATGAGAATTAAGGGTTAATGACTAGTGAAACCACTTAAAATGCTGACATTTAATGCATCATTTGCCTCTGAATTACAAACCATCAAAATATGAGGGGAAATTGACATCTGAGATGCCATTTATTTATTCCATTTATATGGCTGCCTCAATATCATGCAACCAGTCTTTCTCAAATCCAGGCAAAAAAAACCCATAATATGTTTCAGAGTATTATGTGATAGATATGTAAATTCATTGCGCGAGCTGCACTGGCTACCTGTCGTCTTCCGGGTGCGCTTCAAGGTGTTAATTACCATCTTCAAAGCGCTCCATGGCTCGGGACCTAGCTACCTGCGGGATCGGATCCTGCCCCATACATCCTCACGGCCGATTCGCTCCCACAGAGAGGGACTTCTCCGGGTGCCGTCCACTAGACTTTGTCAGCGGGCGACGCCCAGGGGAAGGGCCTTCTCTGTGGCGGGCCCAGCCCTCTCAAATGACCTTCCCCCCGATATCAGGACAACCACGGACCTCCGCTCCTTCCGCTTAAAATTAAAGACACACTTTTTTCGTCTGGCCGGCCTTGGGTAGTCTCTTTTTAGGTTAGGGGTTTTTAGGGGTAATTTTTAGTTTAGTTTATGGGTTTTAGCGCAGGATCAATTTAATCTATTTTTAACTTTGTATTTTGTATTTGTCTGTGGTTTTATTTGTATTTTTAATTGCCTGTGCCCCGCCTCGAGTCCCCTTGGGGAGAGAGAGCGGGATATAAAATTAAATTATTATTATTATTATTATTATTATCATTCACACACCCACACATATCACAATACCAAATTAGTTGTTTCTTGCATTAAGTATTTTTCATTTGACTCTTCATTTAATAGATTTATTATTTTTCCCATAAAAATTCAGAGTAATATAATGGTGTTTACTCTCCTATTTTACACTCCAAATTCTGCAAACAAAACTAATTCAAGAAATGTATGCTTACTGGCACAAATTTGCTTTGACAATCCAGTAGACCTTAATTTAGATCTATTTTTGTGAGCATTGAATACTATATTTGGATATTAGAAGCTAGTGTATCTTTTTTATGATTGATAGATCTTTTATTTTTTTTTATTTTTAAAATTATTATTATTATTATTATTATTATTATTATTATTATTATTATTATTATTATTATTATTATTATTATTATTATTATTATTATTATTATTATTATTATTATTATTATTATTATTATTATTATTATTATTATTATTATTCAAATTTATAAGCCGTACCCATCTCACCACAAAGGGACTCGGGGCAGCGCACAGGGAATATAAAATATAAATATACAAATATACAAAAATAAAACATTCTTAAAACTAAATTAAATTAACCCACCCTGCGCTAAAACCCATATTAAAACCCCTGAATTAAAACTTTGGTAAATAAAAGCAGTACGGTGTTCGAGTAAGATCATGCCATGTATGTGTGTGATTCATAAGTATGTCTGACATTATTAAATGGAATAGAATGTACCAATAAACTATAAGAAACATTTATTTTTTTAAAAAAATGGAGCAATGACAAATGTTTGGAAAACAGTATTCCTCATGAGTAGAAACTTTTAGATATTTAGACTTTAACCCACAGAATTTCCTAGACAGCAATCAGCAAATTCTGAAAATTTGAATTCCACATACATCTTAAGAAAGTGTGGAAAACACTGCTATAAAACAAGTATCTCCAAAATAATTTTTAAGACTTTCTTGCAAAATAAAATCAACTACAAACATACAACTCTACAGGCATAGAGGGGCAAAGAAATGAAAACAAGGGGCGAGAAAATAATGTAAAAATAAAAAGCATACATAATGTTAGCATAAAGGAGTTCACATTGGGGAAAATAATACAAGGAAGCATTTATGGAACAAGAAAGAAAAGGTCTTGTTAGAAGAAAAAAATGCTTTTAAAGGCAGCATCTGAAAACAGCATAATGCATATTCATAGTCTATTACATTCTTTCTACATCTGATAATGTAGAGATAATATAGTTTTTAAAGTTTAGTGGTGTGAGTAGGTGTTTATTTATGCCATATTTTACTTGGGTTAGTACTTTCTTATTTAACTTTCTACTACCTGAAATATCTGACTACAACAAACAGAACATTACTTGATCTAATTGTAATGGCAGCATATTTTTAACATCTCTAAATGTATAGGTAAAACTATTGTGGCCTGGTGACTTGCCAATGGAAATAGAAAAATAGACAATTTTGAAAGATTTCCCCACTTTTAAAAGTTTTTGGTGTAGGGAGTGGAATCTTCCTGATAAATGCCGAGAGAATGCTACTAAATCAGCGTTTCTCAAATAGTGGGGCGCGTTCCCCAGGGGGAGCGCGAGGCTCCGTAAAGGGGGGCGCGTATCACCTCGGCTGCGCCTGCTGCTCTTGGTGCCTCTGGATTTCCCCGTTGGCATCGCCGATAGTCAGGAGCCTCACACCCGGAAAGACCGATACCACCGCCGCCGCCGTCTTGGCATCCCAGGCCCGCTCCGCGGCGGCGGTGGCAGCTGTAGGTAAAGCCCGAAGGCGACTGAGAAAGGCATCAGAGAAGGAGCGGCCGGAAGCCGTGCGTCTTGAGCACCGCTAGGCTGGACGAGGCAGAAAGCGGACGCGCCCTCTACTGGCCGGCGGGGATAAGGAAGGGGATGCGCTTTTAAAAAAACAATTAAAAATCTGATTTTTTAAAAAATTAAATCGGATTTTTTTTATTTAAACCGGATTTTTTTATTTTTATCAAATTTATTTTAATCAAATGCTTTTACAGTAAAAAAAAAGGGGGGGCGCGAAATGTTTTCTTCTTCCTAGGGGGGGCCTGACAGAAAATAATTGAGAAGCACTGTACTAAATTGACATGGCTCATCTCTCAGCAATTCTAGCTAATGCTGTAATGAACCCTGTCTTGGCATTTCTTAAAGTTTTCTTCCCTACAAAAGGGGACTTGGTCTTATTGAAGTCTTCTCTAGATCCTTCATATTTTGCTTCTAATTTTCAATGATGCTTGTGGCTCCCAACCTTTTGGGATCAGTTCTGTGGAGAGAAGTTTTTCCATGGACCAGAGGAAGTGTAGTTTTGTGTACTGCCTTCATCCCACAGATGGGGCTTCACTTATTTGTGCAGCATGGTTTCTTATATACCATGGCCCAGTCCCGGTCCCAGGAATTGGGGGTCGGGAGCCATTGTTTTAGCTTACTTTATAATTAGCAATGGACAGAAGTACTTTTATTTATAGGGATTTAATGTTTGACATACTGTATGTTTTAAACTAATAAATATCAAATAGAGGAGTTTCTTGCAGATATTTTCTCATGAGATTTAACGTAAGTTTAGAAAGCACATGAAAATTGTACACTGCAAAGCAGGACATCTGCAAACTGTTCTTGATCAACCTGTGACTATAGCTGAGGTGGTGGGCATAATGGGTTCAAAAGAATTTTCATCTGTAAAATAATTTTAAGATCATTTTTCCTTTATAACATTGGTATAAAAAGAGGGGCATTCTTTCTATTCTAAATGCACACTTTTAATTTATTCATTCTAGATGATAATTTTAAAAAACCTGAGCACCATCCACTTAAAAAATCTTAGTTGAACTTATATTAAACTTCCAACCAAATTCAAGGTGTGAAATGTTTTTCTTCAGTAGCTCATTTTATTTACTTTATGTAAAGAATACCTTTCCAAAGAAAGAGGAGTAATTAAATCAGAATATATTTAAAAACTAGATTAGAATATCTACAATTGCAGTGAATGTTCTTCTTAAATTTATAATACAGGAAGTAGTGAATGAATAAGGTTACCTTCAGACAGAATTTTTACTAAACATTATCCCTCCAATCTACAGTCAAAAGCTGTATCATATGAAAACAAACATGCCTTTAAATGTCATTTTACTGAGGAACCTTCATAATTAACAATGAAATCTTATGCATTTCTAATTAGAAGTACATTCCACTAAGCTCCAAATAAATATTGAAAAATTAACAAAAAGGATTAGAAAAACAAATGTTGCCTTTCCACTCAAAATGTTTCATCTCAGATTACCAGGGTAAAATAATTAAAAGTTGCATTAATTAATGGTTGTACTTATTTCTGGTTGCATCATGATTTCCTAGTTAGGGTAACAGTGCAGGACAACAGGGAAATAACACAGCAAGTACATAATTCTTTTGTGTTAAATAGACAGATACTTATGAAAGATCAGCCATTAATTATAGTGCTATAAACAATGAATGAAAATATTAGAGCTTCATAAGAAAATCAGCCAAAAGGAGTAGAAGACATATCATTTATTGGCTCAACCATTACCCTGCTTTTTAATCCATTTTGCTTTATCATTTTAAGAAGAATACAGCATGATTGGTTGGATAATTGCAAAACTGATGGGAAATTGTAAAGCCCATCATGAAAAAACATTTTCCAATTTATAACTAGCTCTAATACTAGGGACTGAGATCAATAGTAATCAAGACACTTTATCCTTGCAAGATGGACCATCACCTTGACTTTTTAGCATTGCTATTAAGATAATATCTGATATCAGTGAGTGACTGTAGTAGTTCTGTGGAACTAAGGCTATCCATTGTGCCTAATTGTGTGCATATTTATGTATCAGTCATATGGAATTCATCAGCTTCCACAAAATAGGCAATTCAAATAGGCAATGGGAAATAGAGTATGATAAAATAACTGTCACATTTGTCTTGGTTTATTGCTTCATCTTGTTAAGAAATAACTCTGAATGAGTGTCAGATTAATAACTATCACAGATTAATAACTATCACAAAGTAATTGCATGTCGGGATTAGAAAGGACCTTGGAATTAATCTATTAACCACTACCTGGTTCAAGAATGCACTAGTATGGTATCATCACAGAAGGCCATTCAAGGTCTGCTTAAATATCTCCAATGAAGACTCTTCCATTGCTGGACAACTGTTACCATTATGAATGTTTTTTTTTCCTGATGTCCAATTAGATCTGCAACTTTTTAATTTCAACCCAGGAACAACCCTGAAGAAGTTTTCTTCTGTTCTACGTAATAGGTGTTCAGATATCATGCCCTTTCTTCTCCATCATATATCCACAACTAACAATTATTCCTAATAAGTGCTTTATTCCTGGCTCTTTATCATTTTGGCTGCACTCCTGTGGTTATACTCTAGTTTGCCAATGATTTTTCTTAACTTGAGCACCCATAAATTTATGCAATGTTATGCACTGCTGTGTACTATGATCTTCTATCCCCTATGACTCTTAGCTTTATCCAAAGATCTAGCACTTTGAATGTGTCTCTCTTCCCTTAAAGTGCTATAATCTGGTCCAGGATCACCTTATCTAGATTTTAGTCTTGCTCAGTTGTATATAATCACTATATAATCACCATTTATTTTCCTCTCTTTTATACTTACATAAATGTTCTCAACTGGATACTTAGACCCATGTTCCAGGATTTTAACACATGAGTAAAGTTTTTTACATATTGTTCAGTTCCTTTTCTCGTCTCAATATGTCTATTCCTTTATATAAATAAAAGCTTCATCTTTGCCTTCCACTAATATATTTACATTAGTATTTCATTTAATTTTATGGATGGTAAAAATGGAGTGCAACTCTGGGAAAGGATGTTTATATACTTTAATCAAAGCACTGATAATTGGGTCCAGGTTACAGAATGAGGAACAGAGGACAGTAGAAAATAAGATCTTCTATAGGAATTTTGAACTGTGATGTAAGAAAAGAAATTCTAGGGCTCTGATTTCCTATTAAGAATTTGAGACCCTAGGAAGAAAACTTGATTAACTTCTCTGTATATATTGGAGCCATTTTATTGTTCCAGAAATGCATGCTTTTTTAAAAAACACTCAGCGGTGCTGGAAATAGCCATTCTTTCCTGTTAACGAGTGGTGGAACATTGATGGGGTTACACATGGGTCCGTAATTGGCTGTGAAACATCCAAAGTTTCAGCTAGTTATTTTGTTGCTTTTCTGCTGATTAGGTCTGCCTAAGGTAATTACATGGACTGAGTCTCGCTGCCTTTTGTCTGAGTCATTCTGCTTGGGTTGGAATCATTAATATTTCTTTATATCTGGTCAGGAAAAATGTATAGGGTTTTTTCTTAGAGTCAGGGATACTTTCTTAAGCCTGAAATGGTGCATGGGTATTGGTTTTTCTCATGTTTACAAGGTAAATGAAAAATGTCCTGGAAATAGGGTTTTACTTTGTTTCCCCCCCCCCCCATACTTTAAAATATTAAATTAATCGAGCCAGATAAATATTATTCAAAGCTGGTTGAATAGACTTTTAAAATGTACACAAATGCTACTCATATAAAGTCAATAGAGCAAGGGGTATCAAACTCACTGCATCATGGTGCCATCACATGACGTTTTATGATCTTTTTCCCATTTGCGGTGCTTGGGTGGGTATGGCCTGTGTATGACGCATCCAGCCCATAGACCTACATTTGACATTCCTGCCATAGAGGGTACTTATTTACTCACACTAGATGCAATCACACTAACGATGACTCTTTAAAAATAAAGTGCATAGTGTAGCCTCGAAGACAATTTTCTCGTATTATATTGAATTATATCTGGAGTTGTTTTTTCTTAAAAATTGTGATCCTATAGAAATTGTTAGACTATAATTCCTACCACATTTGAGTATATGAGTAATGTACGCTAACAGTTATTTTAATCAATATTGGAAGATCCACAAATTCCTATCTATTGATTATTTAGTATGTTATCCCAATTTCTGTACATACATTTCATTGACTTTATTCATTGACATTGCAGGTGTGGTCAAAACTGGCAAGGCTGTATGGAACATTGGGATGCACATATTTTTGAGCCTTCCCATTTAGATATATTGCAGCTTTTATACTTGATACTAGAGAACAGATGAAACAAAAGTTGTTGAAGATAAAAAATGAAATTGATTGCATAAAAAGCGATGTAAATATTGTTGACCTTTGCCATTGACTGATGAATTCTTCCTCCCTCCCCTTGCAACCTATCCACAGATCCCCAAATTCTTACAAAGGGTACAGAATCCCTCCACTGCAATAGTTTTAAAGGAAAGATAGCAAGTTAAAAGGAAGGCAGAACCTTATAAGCTAGTGATGATTGCTAAATGTAATAAAAATATATCATACCTTTCACTGCCATTTTTTTTTTGCTTTATTTAAGTCCTCTCTTCTCTTTATGTTAGGATGCAGAAATAATTAAAAGGATCAGAGGTGGTATTCAGATGGTTTGGACCGATTCACCCAAACCAGTAGTGGAAAGGTGAGTGGACATCAACTTTAAATTCATTCATTAAAAAAAATGCTCTTTGTTCATTGATTCCTTTTAAACTTTATGTAATAATGTTTGAGAAGCTAAAACTTGCTACTTCGGATCACCAAGGCAAGTTTTACATCAAAAGCATGGCATTTTAAAAATGAGGCATATAGAGATTCTCTCATTTCTGTCAGCCCTTTAATGTGCTTTGCATGATAATTTGACCATAGAATGACTTGGCTCCAGGCCCAGAGTAATTATGTTTCTTGTGTTGCTGTCTTAGCTTACTGCCAAATGTGGCAAAGTAGCATTTTCCCTCACACAACACTGTTAATGAAAACTGTCAAAGTCTTCCAGACTTCCTTATTTTGTTGTACTTAAGTTGTCATTGTGCTCAGTTGATTTCTTCAATTATTTTTTGGCTGGAAAGAAGCAAGAATAGAAAATATCCCTTGATTTCATTTTTACATAACAACAGAGTAAAAAAATTCATACTATTTAATCTTAAAACTAATCCCTTCTGCAACTAGAAAATGGTGAAAGTACAGGCCCAAATCCATTCCTACACAACGTAAAAGGTAAAAAAAATGTTTCTCTGGACAATCATGGAATTCATACAAAGTTTTAAACAAATCAAACTGGTAGCCAGTTCTTTAATAGAACTTCAGCACTATATAAGAATATCCATACAAATTCAGAAGTATTGGTATAGTCCTTTCAATAGCAATTTCTAATACTTCTTAGTTTAAGAGATATTTTAACATAATGACCCTTGTTCAAAATCTTTTTTGAATATTTCTACAAAAAACACTAGACTGTGGTTATTTTTTTAAAAAAAAAAGAGATATGTGCAAAATTCCTCTTTGTTCAGAAAATATATTTCTCTCCCACATACATAATAATGCTGCCTATTAAAAGTTGCATTTCCTTCAGGACCAGATACTAAATATACACCCTTTTGATGGGAAGATGAAAGCATCTGTGTGCCTCAGCATATAGTCATGCTGATCACATGACCACAGAAGTATCTTCGGACAATACTGGTTCCCTCTGCTAATAAACAGAGATAGGTACATCCCCCCAGAGGCACTACTGGGCAGGACTACTGAGCAGGGAAAGTGTTTACCTAAAAATCTAAGTCTTCAGCTAAAAATGTAAGTCTTACTGCAATTACCTGGTATTAATAGGTGGCATATATCTTTAAGAAGATAATTGAACACCTTAGTACATATATGACAGATTTCCTAAACTTTTAAATTATTTCATATTCATTTTATCAAAAACTCATATAAGAGTCCTGTGAAATAGACTCATTTCATTACCATGGGATTATTACAATTGGCCACATAGTCAGCCATATATTTAAGTAGGTTTGGCACTCACCAATTGAGTCCTTGACCTGGAATAGGTAGATTTTTTTTAATAACATTTAAAAAAATATTGTAGAATGTTGCAATATTTTCATCATCATGGAACTTAAAAACAGTAATAAGTAAGAAACTCCCCTGCTTCCTGCTCATTCATTTACATCATTTCTTTTGTCATTCCTTATTCTAAAGAATCAACTTGACATTTTCATGAGAGGCCCCTATCTCTTATTTGGTTTTTCTGGTGCCTTTCGTCTGAGCAGATGGCTTCCTATCTAACTTGTACGTAGGCTTGGAATTACAAAGGTTATCTTGTCCTATTTACTGAACACATTTTGTGCTTAGCAAAAGCACAGTCACTTTACACATTTTATACAAGAATATAATGGCTTATACATTTAACATTGTAAAGGAATTCAAAGCAATCTTTTAACATTTTATAAAAGAGTAACTTAATATCATTTCCTTCAATCTAAACCCATTGTAAATGCTGGTTTTTGGTTAAAAAAAACAACGTCATAAAATGTGGCCACATGACCACATTTGCTGAGCAACCAAAATGAAATGACATGTTTACAGAAGGAATGACTGTCAGAACTTCAGATCTGAATCATAAGGCCTTTGTTTCATGTAGGTCATAACTTTGAAAAAAAATCTACTAAGCAATCACTCATAAATTTAGGACTACTTGTAAGCTTTTAGAAGGCTACCAGAATGGAAGCCTCATTCAGGCCTTTGCAATAGAGGCCAAACCACCATAGTCTATTGAACTAACAGAATATTAAAAAAGAAATAAGAACATGCAAAAGTATATTCAGCATCTTATCTTCTGCATTCGTTGCATTAGATATTTTACTAGATTATGTTTCTGTCAGGGAGGCGGGGAACTTACTCTTCCTCGCCCCCCCCAAAACAATTTCCCATTTCTATGGCAAATGGTGCCCATTCATTTTTCAGTTCTAGTCATGTACTAAGAAATGGGCATGCCGCCCTGGGTCCTTTTTGGAGAAGGTGCGGGGTATAAATCTGAATAAAGTAAGTAAATGTTGTGTACTTTCTGGAAGCATTATGTCTTGTCCAGTTGTAAGAGCCTTGCTCTGATTATTTATTTCATCACATTCAAAGAAGTCAGCTTGACAATCTTTCATATATTAAATATCAATTAAATTAGAAAATGTCAGGGCAAACAGCTACACAGGTTCAGGTGACTTTTCCAGAATTGTTCAGTAAAACTAATTATAAAATAACATAGGAGAATGAGGGGGAAAATCATTGATAGTAGGGGAGGCAGACCAAACAATGGTTAGAAATAGTATCAATAGAGGAATTAACATAACTTTAAGTTAGTTTACAATTAAATTAGGTTGAACAGTTAGAAAAGAAGGCTTGTGAATGAAAGCACAATTACTGTCAACAGCAGGTTTGAGGAGTCTTTGGAAAGGGCAGAAAACTGTTAACCAATTGCATAATTATTGTCATACTGACACCACAGTCAATTAATAAGTTTTTTTTTCAGCTGGACAGGTTCCATCATCCAATCTTTCCTCCATTATAACTCTTAAGTTTCGCTAGGTCTTTACCTTGGCCAAGCTGGATGCAGAACCTTTGGCGGTCTGATGGATACTATAAGATTATTGCTCTATAAATGCCCATATGCTCCTGTGAGATGGTTCTTTGCCTAAGCCACATGCCCCTCTGTTTGATTGCTTTAAAGAGATCTTGGATGACATTCACCTACTTCATTTAAAAGAAAATCCCAGGCAGACAACACAGTGTTTGCTTGTTTCTTTTTTAAATCTCATTAGGACTGTGATGTACTTTGTCAAGATGTCTGATTTGGTGTCTTTATTTGTTCTGTTTGCCCCACCTACAATTAAAGATTACTGATAATCTTTGTGATTGTTATTATTATTTCTACTATACTAATAATAATTGTGAGGTTATCTTATTGCATTTTATGCCTATTTTTAGTCATATCTATACTTTTAGGCATGTGTGTTTTCATGAAATAGCTTGGCTTGGGAAATGTTCTGTTATTTAACCTCAGGTAGCAAAACATCTTCAGCATCTGAGGAAATCTTGGCTTATTTTTCACATCATGTGAACCGATAACCTAGGTGAGATCTAAAGGATGAGTGGCTGCCGGGCTGATCGAGACAGAGCTGTGGTGTTATAACAATCTGGCAACTAACCACTTTAATGGGAAAAGTTGTTTTGTGTGTTCCTATTATTGAGATTATTGTGAATTTGGAGAGGGATAGGAGAGAGGTTTCTGTCACCTGTGAACATTACATAGCAATGGAGTATTTAGCCTTACTTCTGAAACATCTATGTGTCAGCAATGAGAACTGTCTGATTGCATCTAAAGTTACCGTGGATTTCATGGAAACTGCAAGATGCTGTTGTTTCTCTAGACATCCGGAGGCAAGGAAAAAAGCTTTGTTTATGAGAGCAAGCAAATGCCCCTTCACACAAAGTGCATTTATCAGGTTGTCTCAAGGAGAGAACACACTGTTGTGCTCATATTCAATCAGACCAGTATCATGAAAGCCACAGGAGGTACAGTAGCTAGAGGCTGAGCATCTGTCATACAGCCGGAGTATCATTTTTCTTCTTTTAAAAAATGAAGAAATGTCTATCAATTTTGAAATAATTTACATAAAATAGAGCTCTTCCACTTAACAATATATTGATTAATATCTCGCCTCCTGCAAGGTCTGATGATATATTTCTGATTTTTATTTAGAAGTACCTCATGATTTTATCACTCATTATTTTTTAAATGAAACATTGGATAATAGTAGGCATAACTTAAAATGTGCTTTCTATCCCAAGTGGTAATATCTCCTCTTTCTCCTACTAATGGACAGTACTCTAGCACAGAAGGCTCATTTGAAAAGAGAAGGAAGATTCATCTGTGTCATCGCCCTTAGTAAAAAATATAATCAGGAACTGAGTAGACAGATAATAGCAGTTATTTCAAAATAAATAAAAACTGAATAGAAGAGAATACATGGAGACTTTTCACAGATGCATCCCCATTTTGAAAAAAAAAATCCTTTTAACAGCCTTGTACAGGTAGTCTTCAACTTAGGACTACAATTGAGCCCAAAATGTATGTTGTTAAGCGAGACATTTGTTACATTTTATATTTCTGGCCACAGTTGTTAAATTAATCACTACAGTGATAAGTTAGTAAGCTTATTGTTAAATGAATCTGGCTTCCCCATTGACTTTGTTTATCAGAAGGTAGCAAAGGTTTTCTCATGACCCCAGGACACTGGAACAGACATAAATATGCCATGCATCTGGATTTTGATCATATGATCATGAGGTGCTGGAATGGTTGTAACCGTGAAAACGGGCATAAGTCACTTCTTTCAGTGCCATTGTAACTTTGAACAGTCACTAAATAAACTGTTGTAAGTAGAAGACTACCTGTAATCCCTTGCAATGTGAAGTCAGGGCAACTGAATGGAGCTGAGCATTTACTGGACAGATGCCTTCCCTATAATTTATAATAATTTTATAATTTTAATTTTATATCCCGCTCTCTCTCCCCAAAGGGACTCGAGGCGGGGCACAGGCAATTAAAAATACAGATAAAACCACAGACAGAATACAAAATTAAAAATGAATTAAATTAGTCCTGCGCTAAAAACCCATAAACTAAACTAAAACTACCCCTAAAACCCCTAACCTTAGAAGAGACTACTCAAGGCCGGCCAGGCGAAAAAGATGTGTCTTTAATTTTAAACGGAAGGAGCGGAGGTCCGTAGTTGTCCTAATATCGGGGGGAAGGTCATTCCAGAGGGCTGGGCCCGCCACAGAGAAGGCCCTTCCCCTGGGCGTCGCCCGCTGACAAAATCTAGTGGACGGCACCCGGAGAAGTCCCTCTCTGTGGGAGCAAATCGGCCATGAGGATGTATGGGGCAGGATCCGATCCCGCAGATAGCTAGGTCCCGAGCCATGGAGCGCTTTGAAGATGATGACTAACACCTTGAAGCGCACCCGAAAGATGACAGGTAGCCAGTGCAGCTCGCGCAAGAGCGGTGTTACGTGGGTAAACCTAGAGGTTCCCATTATTGCTCGCGCGGCTGCGTTCTGGACCAACTGAAGCTTCCGGGTGCACCTCAAGGGGAGCCCCATGTAGAGAGAGTTACAATAGTCCAGTCGGGATGTCACGAGAGCATGAGTGACTGTGCAAAGGGCGTCCCGATCCAATAGGGGGCACTTATGACACTTATGTATGGTTTGCAGATATTTAAAAAATAAATGCATAAAATAATTTGATAATTTTATCTCCGTCAGCATTTTTCTGGGCAGCCTACTTCGTTGTCTTCTTGTACACTTGGAAAAGGACTGTTACACATCAACTTGAACTCCAGAATATATTATTACAATAAATACATTAATAATTCATTGTTCATATATATTTCCCCCCCAGCTAAATTCAGCTACCAGCCATCATTTCTTTTGTTTATTTTAGTCAAAATGCTCACACATTACATGTGGAAAATAAGCCAATTCTTTTTCTATTAGAGACAATGGAAAAAGTTATCTTTATATTTACATGTTCCTGTCTGTAAATATTTATACAAATATAAACAAATGTAAACAAATGTAAATGAATTTGATACATATGAAGTAAGCTATGAAGTGGTTTAAGTGCTATATAGCCTAGCATACTGTGAAAACAAACCACAAATAACAGGACTGGGTGCATATGACCGTTTACCAAATTAATGTTATTTAAATAAATATATAGTGTTAGAGATGAATAATAATGAAAACTGTTTGAGTGATATATTTTCTTTATAAAGGAAAAAACATACAATTTCCTATTTACATACATGCACACAGAATTATGCATAAGAGGAACTTGATAAAATGATTTTCTATTACTGTGTATGATTACATCTATTATGTCTTTCTATTATGTCTTTCTGTGGATGCATTTATGGTATGTTTTATACTACCTTCTAAGGCAATATTTAGCTAGTAGTATAACATTTACCTATATCTAATACATCTCCTTGCCACCTATCCATACGTAGTTTAACCTCCTGCCTACTTTTCAAGTGTTCATTGAAATAATTTTTACAATATCATCAGTTTTTCCTTTTTTTTAAATCTGTGACACAAAACAAATTTGGTTTTGAGATAGAGCAATTCACAGTTTGGCTAACACACTGATGAGTATATAGTATTATATTTAAAAAAATTAATGCTATTAAAAGAAAAACTTCCAGTGGATAAAGTGAGTTTGAATCCAGGTGACTGGGGAACATTTGCTATCTTCTTAAAAATCTACTTGTGGTAGATTTTTAAGAGGTGGGAGGGGCGGAAGGAGCCAGGGGGGCGAGTCAAAGGATGTAAACATTCCCACCATTGCATGTGTTAGCATAGTGTGGCAATCAGAATTCAAATAAAAATTATGCTTTTCACTTTTCAATCACGATCGCTAATGAAATCCCTAGAAAGTTCTCAGGGAAGCCTAAAGCTCCATGCAACGTGAAAGATTCGTGCTAACGTTCCCAGGTCTTTAATTGCTTCTTCTTCCTCTCTGAATTCTGGTGTTTGGTTTTTTTTGCTTTGCTTTTTTTTTAGTTACAAACATCAGCCTCAAAATTACTTTCTTATGAAACCGATGCCCTTAAATTCAGTGTTCTTTCTCTCTGCTACCTAGTGTTGCCTGCCAGAGCAGTAAAAGCAAGACTAAAAGAAAAAAAATACCATCCATTCTCTAAGAATTATGAACCACAAACACAGTTTAAAGTCCCATTGCATAATTATTTGGTAAAAGCCAAGCTTCCCCACTCCATCAGCCGTATTACTTAATTATAACTTCTCCCTAAAATGTACATAGAAGTTATTAAGTTATTAAGAACAGACAATAACAAAGAAAGGAGGTGGATATGGATGTTGGCCTAAAGAAGAGGGGAATATCTGTATTTCATGCTGGTTTGACTCTGAATCTGATTTTAAAAATCCTGCCTGCTGTCACATTTTGGCAACAGTTTGCAAGGTATTCAGCCTGGACTGCATAATACTATGTTCTCTTCTTAGACAATTTTTTGGCTACTATGCGCGTTACTTTTTTCTTCCAGAAACATGGTCATATGTCGAGGATGGATTTTGAAAGGATGTCTTACTTTTTAAGGTTTCAAAATGTTCCTGAAGCAGGCTCCGAGAATTTAAAAGTTTTAATGTGTACGATGTTAGCAGATTATACTAACAGGAGCAAAGAAGATATTTGGGGGGACATTGATTTGATTTATAGAATTAACTCAGCATATGCCAGAATAAATGAAGTACCCAGAGAGATACATATTAAATTTGTAAGAAGGTCGACGAGGGATGAGATCCTGAGAGCACAGAGAGATGGTCCCTTGATATATCAACAGAGTGAAATTGCCATTTTGAAACAGATCCCGAAAAAGATTCGAGAGATAAGAAGGAAGTATTCCTTCTTATCAAAAAGATTATATAAAAAAGGGGTGTGGTTCAAATGGTCGATGCCTGAAGGAATGTTAGTGTTCTGGGAGGGAGAGTAAGAATTAAAACAATTGCAGAGGCGGAAGCCTTTTTTAAAAAACATTCCTCAATCCTGGAGGATGAAAATGGGGGAACGGGAGGGGCCACGGCTCCGCCCACTGGCAGCCAGGGAGAAGAGGATACAATAGCTAAAAGACTCAGATCTCACAAATGACTTTCTATTATATAGCGTAACCCTTATCTGGATGTCTATAGAAATAAATGATTGATTGCATGAAGTTGTGAAATGATATATGTATGTATCTCTTTCCACTTTGTAGGGAAATGGGAAAATTATTGTATTGGTTTTTTTTTCTGTATGAAGCCTCAGAGGGGGCCGACACCTCCGACATAGATGTCCTCAAAATGTCTCATTTATACCTTATACCCTTTTCTTATCCCAAAATTTGTAAAAACCAATAAAACTTTTTTGACACCAGAAACATGATTGCCAGATAGGCAAATCTTCCTGGACAACATATTTTATAGTGTTATTCTTTTATTCTATTTGAAAGTATATATTTATATATTTCATGTGGCTCCCAGTGAAAAAGGAAGCTTACAAAATTACTATAACATTAAATACTAGATAATTGATTAAATTATTTTTTAAAAATTCAGTTAAAAAACAAAACTCTTAATGAGGAGGGTTTTTTGAACCATTTTATTAGTTTATAATATAGCATACAAACAAAATACAAAAGTAAATAATAAGAAAGTTAGAAAAGAGAAGAGTGGGGAAAAGAAAGGGGGGGAAATAATAAAAATGCATCGACTTCCAATTATCTTTGTGCAGTAGAATAAGGCATTTGCATCAAACCTCAACTTTTATTTTTCCATAATAGTATAAACTTGCCATTTCTATAACAACAAATCTATCCAATCAGTAAAACCCAAAATGAAAGTTTCATTTTTTTTCCACTTCAAGCACAAAGTCCAGAAGTGGTTTCCAGGTAGAAATAAAAGTATTTTTATTTTTTTTCTTTGCCCAAAACAGTCAATTTAGCCACCTATGCTAACTCCATCAGTTTTTGCAGCCATTCATCCATTGTGGGGATTGAAGGGACCTTCCATTTCTGTGCATAAAGTACTCTTGCTGCTGTCAACAAATATAACAAAAAAGTTCCAATTCTTCCCCCGTCCCCCAGGTTTTTTTCCATTAAACTCAAAAAAAGGTCTATGGTTTTATTTCTATATTCACTTTAAGAATTTTCTGTATTAAGATATGAATCCTACTTCAATATTTCTTTTCTTTGTCATACATTCACCATAAATGATAATAAATCCCTTCTTTACATTTACATTTACAACACTTATTTGAAATACCTTTATAAATTCTTGACAACTTATCTGGAGTTAAATACCAACGATATTTATTTATTTATTTATTTATTATTCATATTTGTAACCTGCACCCATCTCAGCACAAAGCGACTCGGGGCGGCGAAAAGAAATTTAAAATAAATATACATATATACAAAATATTAACAAACAATCACTAAATTAAATCAAGACCCTGCGTAAAATAAATTTAAAACCCATAAATTAAAACTTTGATTTGCTATAAGTCAATAGGGTGCAGAATAGTTCATGCCAAGCCGGCCAGATTAAAATAGTATGTTTTTAAGTGCTGGCGGAACAAGCGGAGGTCCGAGATGATATGGAGTTTGGGAGGTAGGTCGTTCCAGAGGGTTGGGCCCACCACAGAGAAGGCCCTTCCCCTGGGAGCTGCCAACCAGCACTGCCCGATCAACGGCACCTGGACAAGACCCTCTCCGTGGGAGCGAGTCGGTCGTAGGGATGTATGGGGCAGTAGACGGTCTCGTAGGTAGTTAGGCCCCATGCCATGGAGCACCTTGAAGATGGTCATCAAAACCTTGTTACGCACCCGGTAGGTCACAGGTAGCCAGTACAGCTCGCACAGGAGTGGTGTTATGTGGGAATGCCTTGAGGTTCCCCTGATCACCCAAATTTTTTTAAGTTATAGTTCAAAGTAAATTTTAAACCTTTATGTCATATATCCTCCTATAGTTTAAACATTAGATGATATCAGAAGTTCCTTACCCATTGAATACTTTTTTTTCAGATTTAAATTCAGTAGCATTTTATAGATTTTCCAAATAATATATCGATCACTACAATACAATAGGATTTCTAATTCATTTTTAACAAAGTTAAACCCATGATTCTTTTTGTCTAATTTAAATCTTTCTTTCAGTTTTAAATATGTAAACCAATAGAATCAGAACATGATCTTCTGATTCTAGCTCTTCCTTAGATTTGAAGGTAGACATTATAATCCATAGTTGAATTTTAAAAATGTTTGGAAATTTTAAGAATAAGCAGAAAGATGAGACGGTTCCTGGAAATGTCAGTGAGTTCATGAAAAAAACATGACTGATGGTAATTGAGGAGGACTTGGGAATTAAACATAAAACAAGGCACATTCCAAGGAGACTTATTGTCGCCATTAATCTTTGCACTGGCAAGGATTCATTCATTCTATGCTGAACAAAATCAAATGTAGGCTACAAGTCACAAACAAAGCACTAAAATAATCTATTTGCTATATGCTAAATCAAAACTCAAATTAAGTCTCTACTGAGCACTGTCCACATATTTATTGAATATACAGGAAATCTGATTTGGACAAAAGTGCTAATTTGGCAAAATCAGGGAAAAAACTATAGGAGAAAATCAGCTATAGCTAATAAATGGAAGTGCCACGAACACTGGCATATGAAAAAGTATTTAGGATTAATAAAAGCTTTTTATTCATCACAAGTTTAAAAAAGTACTTGTTCAAATATTAGATTAAAATAATTCATTAAAATAAACATCTTTATATTAATTTCAGAAATATTGTTAAAGCAGTAAAAACTTGGGCAGTGCCTTTATTGAAATATGTACTGTGTTTTCCTGAAAATAAGACTGGGTCTTATATTTTTTGGACTGCCAAAAGAGGCACTAGGTCTTAGTTCCAGGGAAGTCTTATATTTACCCCCATTTTTCCAGTACTGGAAAGAGTGGGGGTGGTTAGCTTTCCCTCCCACTTAGCACCTCCATGGCCTCACTAAACAGCTGATCTGCTCCAGTTTCAGAGCCTGAACATCCTCCACAAAACAGCTGGGCTGAGCCTACATGTATTCGCTAAACAGTTCCTCAAAGCAAAATCATCTTTTTAGACAAGACATGCAGGCTCAGCTGTTTTGCAGACGGCATTCGGGCTCTAAAAAGGGTGGCAGCTCTCCTGATCTGAGCTTGCATGTCTTCTCTAAACAGCATTTTCCTGCCAAGACTTCAGCATTGCAATCCTGGAATACACTGAAAGCTTGGAGGGGGGACACTTTTTGGCGATCGGCAGGAAAATGGGTAGGGGGATTTTCTGCCTGTTTTCCTTTTCTTAAGCTCAGCACAGACTGAGAAACAGGCAACCAGGTAAGGGGATTAACCCTCCCCTGATTCCAGCCCAACACCTGTGTGGGCAACCCCTACATGGCCAATGTGATAAAAGGCTCCCTCATAATGTCTCCTCTCCCATGTGAAGCAGCACCCAGTGCAGGCTCTCTCTGCACAGCCATGAAGTGGGATCGGTGTGGCAGGTTTTTGCCTGCAGTGTTGGTGGCTAGGATCAGGTCAGAGCCACCACCAGCCAAGATCAGCAGGCAACCACCCAGGAAAAGAAGGGTGCGCCGGAGCCCAAATGGTGAGCCAGGGATCTTACAGACATACTTGCCATGTAAAGTCTGCCCAATAAATTGTATAGCTCACTCGAGTTGCAAACAACCCAGGGATTTGGGTGTGGAAGAGGAGGCACTACAAGGGAGCCCATTTGTCACATTGGCCATGTGGGGATCACCCACACAGGAGTCCGGCCTTGGGTGACATCCTTGGGTGTCATCCTGAGCAAGTGCCAGGGGAGAATCAGTCCCCTTACCTAGTTGCCTGCCCTCCACCATTTCTCAACAAATATCTCTGTTTGTGTGTGTGTGTGTTTGAGAGAGAGAGAGAGAGAGGGAGGGAGAGGGAGAGAGAGAGAGAGAGAGAGAGAGAGAGAGAGAGAGAGAGAGAGAGAGAGAGAGAGAGAGAGAGAGAGAGAGCAGAGAGGAAACCCTCTCAAACCCTCTCAAAATCTTGTTACTCTCCTCTACCATTTCTCTCTTTTTCTCTCTCTGTCTTTCTCTCACACAGAAAGAGACATTTGATTTCTTGAAAGGGATAGGCACATGGAGAGACAGAACTCCTAGCCCTTGTGGATCAGCTAATCTGCAGGCAGCAGTTAAGAAGTCAAGGTGGCCAGGGAAGGGAAGGCTGCTTCCTGGGTAGGCCGCCCCCACCTCCTTCACTACAGCTTCCTTTGGGGGTAAGCCTTATATTAGGCCCACTCAAAAAAATCAGGGGAGAACTTTTGGGGTAGGTCATATTTTGGAGAAAACACAGTATGTTGATGATTCGACATAGTTTCAACTCTAGGCTAATGCCTGGACAGGTCCCTGCCATTTTCTTGGCAAGGTTTTTCAGACACGATTTGCCATTGCTTTCTTTCTTGGACTGAGAGAGAGACTGGCCCAAAATTACCTAGATGGCTTTGTGCCTAAAACAGAACTAGAACCCTCCACTTTCTATCCTGGTGTCTTAACTAACACATTTGACTGCATCCAAGTCAAACTGGACAATCTTGATCAGAAAATAAGGAAAGTAATAACCATATATCATGCACTTCACCCAAGACCTGTTACTATCCATTTATTACACATAATCAGAAATAGAAGTATTAGAGAATTATTGAAAATAAAATAACTGTAAAAAGTAAAATAAAGTAAAAAGAAGAAGAAGAATCTGAATGATTATATCAGAAAAAGTAATGAGAGTGAACTTAAGGAAATTTGCAATGAAAAGTTCCTGAAATAACAGAAACTGAATTGGAATATAAGAATGAAATAACTCAAAGTTGGATGAACATCTAATAAGACACTCACTCACTTCATAGCCAGAGTATCCACGACAGTGAAGGAAAAACAGATCAAAATCTCATATAATTAGAAAGTTTCAGTTTGAACTTTGAAACATATGGAGGAAAGAAATGAAGGCAAAAATCATGGCAGCTTAAGAATAAACCATACATGTCAATAAAGTCAAATTGTGCATGTTTCCACCACTGTCAAATGCAGAGTATGTAAAATTAAGAAAGAAACTGTAAGTAATATTATTCGCACCTGCATTATAACTATTCAAATAGAATATAAACAACACCAGCATTTGCTTATACTATGGATTGAACTGTGCATTAGAATCTGAGGTGTCCTTGGTGCTCTCTGATCTTGTGTTGTGGTCCGCCAATGGCCAGCAGAGCTAGCAGCAGAGTCGGGCAGTGAGGAGGTTGGGGAGAAACATGGGCCAGTCCTGGGGGATGAGGAAAGCTGAGATGAGGGTTCTGCGTTGGAGGCAGAGAGGGAGCTTGACAGCAGTGAGGCGGAGGAAGAGCTGGAGCCTGATCCCAGTGTGCCATGCACAGATCTGCCAGAAGACAAGAATAACTAAGAAAGCAGGGTCAACTTGGGAGATTATTTTGGGGGTAAGCTTGGACGTAATTGGCCCCTCCCATTGGAAACAAAAGAGGAGCAAATGGGAAGCTTTTACATGAAACAGTTTGTTCCTTCAGTTGTTTTGAATGTAGAAAGTTCTGTTTGTGACTAAAAGAGATTCTGTGCCAAGTGTGGCCTTGCCCTGCATCTGAAAACTAATTATCTGGTGGTTCTCTGAGCAAGATAAGGTTTGTATTGATAAATATTCCTCTGAAAGACTGTTTGCCAAGCCTTGCTGACTGTGAATGAAAGGAATTCACAGTCTTGTAAATAAAAAAGATTTTGCTGGGACAAAGACTTTGCTTCAGGTTTTTTAAGGAAGCCTAGGTTAGAACACCTTGGTTGTTTTCTTGAAGATGTTTCATTACCCATATTAGATAACAAAGAACTACATCTTCTTTCATCAGTGACATATTCTTTCATCAGTGACTTACAACAAAAAATGGGGCTAAAACTTCCAGCACTAAGTGAATAATCATTACATGAGGTGTGAGTTGTGCCATTGTGCCTTTTTTTTTTTGCTTCAGTCATTAAATGAATCATGCAGTTGTTAAGCAAGCGCCCCACTGAATTTGCTTATTGGGAGCAAGCTTAGTGATCATCTGACTTCAGGGTGCTGCAATTGCAGAAATAAGTGCTTACGTAATGATAGGGCAGATCTAGGAGCATGAGGAAAACCAGAAAGGTAGCAATGTAACAGGTCACATTTACCAACTTAACCAATCTGCAGTAAGCACCTGCATGTCTATTTCTCAGTTTCTTCAAACTTGACAAAGAAATACAATGTACTTGATCACTCAAAAAAGCAGCTGCTGCTGCAAAACAAGAACTTAGGCTTCAGTAAGAAACTTGCACATCTGTTTTTCCTCCCAGTTCTTAACCAAAGTGACAAACTGAATCAAAAAGCTAGCATAACAAAAGACAGAAACTAATATTTAGTGGCACATTGAAATACCCTGCTTTTATTGAGTTACCTGTAAGTGATATCCTGGTTTTGTATTCTAAAAAGGAGATTTAAAATAATTAAATGTTTGCTCTTCATTTATTGCCATTACAACCTACCTAATTTGCATGAGAAAAGGGGTAAGTAAATGAGCTTTATTCTTACAACAATTGTAAAATGTAGCTAAAAGAAAAGAATCCAGTGTGCTTCAGAGGGAATAGTATTTTGAACTGGATTAAGGACAATGTAAAAATGTACATTCAATTTAATTTTATTTCAATTTCATTTCTTCAAAAGAATGTACAGGCAGTTTTAGCTAAAATTTAAAAAATCTCTCTCTCTCTCTCTCTCTCTCTCTCTCACACACACACACACACACACACGTGTGTGTGTGTGTGTGTGTGTGTTAGGTTTTTGAGCTGATCAATAAATAAAGCAATTATTTATTGATCAGTTCAAAAACCTAACACACATATAAAAAAAGTACACAATGGAACTCATAGCTTTCTGTCTAGATGGTCTCTGGTGATAAGCCGAAAGGCAGAAAAGGAAAGCAGTATGCTTCCTCCCTTAATTGGGGCTTAACAGGGTGTTGTGACACACACACACACACACACACACACACACACGAGTGTGTTATTCTCTTGCTGAGCTGTTCAGTTTTGGAGATTAATTTGGTTCCTTCAGCCAGCCTGAAGATGGCAAGTGAGGCCTCGCTGAACATTGCCAAAACAATCTCAATCTTACATGGGAAAAGACCCGAATAGAACAAGACCAGCATACCTACACCCATGAAAATCTACGAATATATATGGGCTCCTTAGCCCTCGTCAGCTGGCCATACTTCCCTACAGGGATTTGAACTGGTGCTCTCCAGCATTCAAAGCAGGCTTCTCTATGCCTTGAGCTAACCAGTTTCCCTGATTACATCATCCTTTCTACAGGACTTTATTGATGAAGTGGATATATTGTTACAGCTTCCTGTTAGGCCTATTTAAGGGAGGAGACAAACTTGTCATCCTTCTCTGTCCTTCGACTCAACCTAGAGACCATCCAGACAGAGACCTATTAAATTGCTGCTGTCTTTTTAGATATGTGTTAAATTTCTTTAAGGGATGATTAATAATAATTAAATAAGAGACCAGGATGGATCCATTTCGGGCTCCTTAGCCCTCGTCAGCTGGCCATACTTCCCTACAGGGATTTGAACTGGTGCTCTCCAGCATTCAAAGCAGGCTTCTCTATGCCTTGAGCATAGAGCAATATATATATATTGTTTTTCCACATACAGTACACATCCATAAAACACTGAAAATCTTTTCCAAGTTAAACAGATTTTGTTTTGGAATTTTGACATTACATTGACTATTTGAAAAAGTGCAAATATATATATATTCGTAGATTTTCACGGGTGTAGGTATGCTGGTCTTGTTCTATTCGGGTCTTTTCCCATGTAAGATTGAGATTGTTTTGGCAATGTTCAGCGAGGTCTCATTCGCCATCTTCAGGCTTGCTGAAGGAACCAAATTAATCTCCAAAACTGAACAGCTCAACAAGAGAATAATCAGGAAGCCATTGAAATAAAGAAACACCCCCACAACATGAACAAACGTGACAATTCCTCCCTCCTATCAGACATCTGGAAACCAGCACTGGCCAACAGATGAGCCCCACCCACCACCTATGCCATTACAATATCAAGGAAGAAAGAACACACAGATACCACCAATCAGCACCAATCTACCATGATACAACTACACAGCCAATCAACCCACTCCCAGCAACAAAACATATATTTGTGTCACAACACCGTGTTAAGCCCCAATTAAGGGAGGAAGCATGCTGCTTTCCTTTCCTGCCTTTCGGCTCATCACCAGAGACCATCTAGACAGAAAGCTATGAGTTCCGTTGTGTACTTTTTTTATATGTGTGTTAGGTTTTTGAGCTGATCAATAAATAAATCAGGGAGACTAGGATAGATCTATTTCGAGCTTTTTAGCTCTCATCAGCTAGCCATACCCTTACTGGGATTTAAACTGGGGCTGTATTACATGTTAGGCAGAAGCCTTAGCCACTAAGCCCATGATTTATTTATTGATCAGCTCAAAAACCTAACACACATATAAAAAAAGTACACAATGGAACTCATAGCTTTCTGTCTAGATGATCTCTGGTGATGAGCCGAAAGGCAGAAAAGGAAAGCAGTATGCTTCCTCCATTAATTGGGGCTTAACGGGGTGTTGTGACACAAGTATATACTTATTCTCCTGTCTCAGCTGATCAGGAAGAGAACCTGGTGGCTTAGTGGGTAAGGCTTCTGCCTAGCATGTAATACAGTCCCGGTTCAAATCCCAGTAAGGGTATGGCTAGCTGATGAGAGCTAAAAAGCTCGAAATAGATCTATCCTAGTCTCCTGATTTATTTATTGATCAGCTCAAAAACCTAACACACACACATATGTATGTATGTATGTACATATATATATATAGACAGAGAGAGAGAGAGTCTTTAAACTAATATGTATATTTAACAAACATAATTTAAATGTGGAAATTGAGTAAAAATAAAGGATATATCTCTGAAGTAATATTACATGTATGGCAAATGTCATAAATAGAGAAATATATCTTATAACCTTTTATAGTTGTGGTAGGGATTGTTCCTGGGAAGAATAAGAAAAGGATTCCAGGAATTTATGCTAAGAATATATAATCCCAGCAGAATCATTCAAGGTGTAAATATCATTCTAGGGATTCTAAGCACTTATATTTGGCAGCAGTGATATGTAAAGATGCTGGAGGAAAATGATCACTTTAATGACAGTGGCAAAGGCATAATTTCATATTACAATGGTGAACCATTCTGAAATTTAACCAAAAACTCCCACATGTAGACAATATAAAGTGATTGACAGTATAAATGTTAGTTGATGGGCACCTAAGAAAATTGGCATGCATCATTTGAGGAAAAGGAGAGAATCTTTTAGAATACTAATGGCATTCATGATGTAGTTAAATTAAAACTTTCAGGATATCTAGTTGCTAATATTGCCATGCAGAAAAAGGAAATCCAAAGCTTCAAAAAAAGAATTACATTGGAAATCTAAAACAGAAGCATAAACATGAGAAATTTCAGTACAGTGAAAGATGAAAATGAATAGATTATACACTTGCATCTTAGACATCAGAAAATTGAAATGATCTGGAATTGGCATTTTGAATCAGATTGTATTATTTACTACCCGGTATGTGGGGGAAAAGAATGAACAGTATTGCTTTCAGAGTCAGGACACAGAAGGACATAATAAAGGCCATACTTGCTCAAAGACGAAATATTATAAATTAAACTTGTGAGCAATCTTTTCATATGAAAATTATTTATTTTATTTTGTTTATTAATTTTATTTGCCTTCATTTAATAATACACTATAATTGTATCCAGAAGAAAATTGGCAGTCAGTGCAGCTTTGCAGTATTGGTGTAACATGGGTCACCCTAGGGCCCCAAAGAACTGCTTGTACTACCACACTCTATACCAGTTGAGGCTTCCAAAAGGTCTTCAAAGATAGCCGCATGTAAACTTCATTGCAGTAGTCCAGATGTGAGACAACCAGGGCTTGAATGACTGAGCACAGGAACACTTGATTCAAGAAAGGCCACAACTGACACACAACACAAAATTGTGCAAAGTCTTTTCCAGCTGCGATTGCCACCTGCTCTTCAAGCAGGAAGCAGGAATCTAGGAGAACTGGAGACAGGACAACTAAGTTATAGACTGGGTCTGTCAGGAAAAATGCTACACAATCAAGAACTAAGTTAAAGTCACAGATCTTGAAGCTCTATGAACCCAAAGTCATTCGGTCTTCCCAGGGTTCAGCCAAAGCAAGTTGTCCCCATCCAGGCCCACACAGTCTCAAGGTGAGGGAGCAGCAACAGAATCATTTGGATCACCAGAGTGTTCCAAGTTTATATTCGAACAACTGATGCAGGAGAGTATGCAAAAGTCAGGTTAAATCTGAAATCTATAGAACAGACAAACAATATGAATTGTTTGTAATAAGAAATTAAATTGTCAAAATTAGAAATATATTGGGACTGGACTACATACCCAATAAACCAAAATAAAACAAAACAGCAATTTTTCAATTTCTGTCTATCCAATGATCCAGGCCTACATTTACAGAAGTTTATATTATAGGAGAGGCAGAAGGAAAGTGAAAAAGAAGATAACCAGCAGCAAATGGACTCTGTTACAATTGCAATGTGTTCACCATTGGAATATCAGTACTTAGGGGCACACAGTGTAGAAAATCTATGCATTTACTAATATTAATATTTAGTTGATGGTTTCACTTTCATTTTGATCCCATCCATCCTTTCTTTTAACCTAACAAAGTACCTCTATCCCCAACCCCTTAATCATATTAATTTAGGATGCTACAGGGTTTCCCCCCAAAAAACTTATTTCTAATTCTTTCTTCTCTTATCCTCCAAGTCACAAGCTTCCTATAATGGTACATCAGAATGACTTTGGGAGACAAGAAGAAACATTGCAAATTGGACATTTGACATGTAAAAATATTTCAGCCTAGTTTTTCTGAGAGTAAAAGGAAAGAAGGGAGGGCTACCTTGCAAGATTTTGTTTGTTTGTTTAACAAATGTACATGTCCCCCTAATTCATACGCAGGTAACTCTGGCCAGCTTACAACATTAAATGTTAATGTAACTGTATTGTAAAGATAGAGCTATGAATCCTGTCTATGCTTCTTGTCTGAACTACATCACAGGGCTAAGAGCTCCATATGCCATTATCATCATCAATTGGGTCCATAAATATAAATAAAGTAAGGAGTATGCTATGGGTCTTGGACTAAGTATCGTCCATCCCCTCCACACACATACATCATTGCTGTATACAGCTCTCCTTGCTTACAATGAAGTCCATACAGTTAACTTGGGCATATTTGCCATAACACTAATAAAAGTCCAATTTTACAGAATATTGCCATGTTATTCTATACAAACTATAATGTCTAGTCTTGAGACTCACATATAAGACAACATATTGTTTCCATATTACCACTTACTAGAAGTTTATATGCAGTGTAGTAATACATAGCAGAATACAAGAAAAAACATACGTGAATAAATGTAAACACAAGTACCAGGAATCTATCATATTCCTAAGGACAGTGCATCTATCTATTATTTATAATATAATATATTTACAGTCCAGTGCACTTGCAACACAGCATTTTTAATACAGTAGCATAAAAATAACAAAATGGAGGAAGACCATTAGAATTGAATTCTAGGAAAATGCTTTTCCCTTTTCTAATTCGGTACTTGAAACAGAAAGACAAAAAGCTGATGAATCAAATGCTGATGCCACTGGCCACAAGGAAACTTTCCATCTTTTTCTCACTCACTATCACTCTATCTCTTACTATTTATAATTTTAATTCGTCTAAGAGCAGTGGTGCAATTCAGCCAGTTCTATCTGGTTCGGCAAACTGGCAGTGGTGGCGGTGGGAGGCTCCGCCCACCCACTCAGACGTCTTCACATCCCATTTTCGATGCTCTGCGCATGCATGGAAGGTCCTGTGCATGCACGGAGGTGGCACATGCTCACATTTGCAAACAGGTAGCAAAGGGAAGTTGATTTCACCCCTGTCTAAGAGGCACTTCAGACAGAAGTAAAAGAGTTTCCTGACCCTTAAATACTCAAGAATATTAAGGCTAGCAGTAAAATCCAGCTTTTTAAAAAAAAGGAACAATTGTCAGACTAAAGTTACTTTGAAAACTGCTGCTCTTTTTTTTTAAATCAAGCCAGCCAAGACAGAGGAGGATTGACTTCAAGCTGTTTACTATTAGCAGTTGAACATAATAGGTAACTGTTTTTTTTCTTTACATACAGTATATAAACAGTATAAGGAAGCTTTATAACAAAGCTTTTATTTTTACTTTTTGCCAATTATTGTGTAAGTGGAGGCTTGAAAAAACCAATCCTAAAACTCTTGACTGTATATTAGCCTCTTTGTCAACATTATTAACTGTGAGAGCTAAACATGTTGGTGCTAATTTACACATCAAATCCAAGAATTACTTTTTAAAAAAAACAAATTGTGATTCCCATTAAAATTAGTCTTCTTGCCATTAAAGTTCCTAAAGTAACAGGGGGGAGGGAGACATAATTAAAATAAATTAGGCCTGATATGAATGATTGGGGGTGGAGGATCTCATTTTGATTGTAAATAACAGTCCAGTTATATTAGAAAAGACTTAAAAGCTATTCGTAGAACCAGCCATTTGTCTTCACCAGAAGTGTTTTTCCTGAAATATTTCAAGATTTGGGTGAGAAAATGGAAGAATATTCATTGTGTACTGAAATAGTGATTATATATAGAGGTGTGAAATGTAATATAGTCTCCGATGCAAGGGATTCTTATCTAAATGCTATATGTCATATTAAATTCTCCCCCATCCATTCACTCTTCTGAAGAGGACAAGAGATACAATCTTTCAGCCTCCAGAAATTTATTGCCAGTATCCTTTTAATAGTAGTTAACACGCTGACCTTTGTGTGACCACAAAAACGTAAATGTCATCTCTCCAGTGGTATATAATTGGGCTGGGTGGAATCTACTGAGTCACTATGATATTCCAAAAGTCATCCCAATATTTTTCCCAAAGATTATAGAATTCTCTGCACAAAAATGTGATTTGAAACAACGACCTTCATAAAGCTTAACCAGCAGAGCTTTGGTTGCAGAATTATTTCTCATATTGTTGTGGTTCTTTTGTTATTATTATTTCCAGCTTTTGTAGTGCTGTGCTGCAAGTTTCTTGTCATTTTGACTTTTAGTTTTAATCTGCTGCTATGTCAACATCCAGTACGAAATTCTTTCTGAAGTAAGCACAGATTAATTTTTTTTTCATCTGATCCAGAAGGCTTTAAAGCAATCTCTCACATATATTCTAATATTTCAAAAGTAAATATTTCTGTTTTCTTTTACAAAAAATCTTTGAACCCCAACCTTACATTGCTGTCTGTGCACAATGCAAATTACCACACCATTCCATTGCAAAAGATATAGAACTTTTACTCCTATTTATTCTCCTACATTTATTGCTTCTGCATTACAAAGAAAATAAATCAGAAGATTCACATGAAGAAATTCAATGATAGTCACTGTTTACTAGTCCAGAATACAATATTATGTAAAAATTATTTCTAAATTCTCTAATACTGTATATTCAAAGACAGTACATTTTAATATTAATAAATTAATTACATTAATTAATCAATATTAAACTATTAAAGCCAATTACAGAGATCACAATATGTTTTCTAAATACTTGTTTTTATTTATGTTCACACAACAAACAAGGAGGAGATAGTAAGAGACATGATCAATAATAATTCATATATCGTATTGTTTTCAGAATACATAAACATAACATATAAAATTTCTTTAATCTCCACACCAAGCATATTAGGAACATTGGCCAGCTATTCTATTATTATCTATTATTTGGCCAATAAAGGAAAAAAACTAATACTGCAAAGCATTTTCTTTAGGAGAAGGAGAAACAGACAATTTTGTATTGCAGATCTCTGATTTTAAAAAAAAGTATATGAAAAATATTTATTTATTTTATTTTATTAAATTTATATCCCGCCCTTCTCCACAGAGGACCCAGGGCGGCGCACAAGAAATTTAAAAAGCATACAAAATACAATAAATATAATTTAAAAAACTATTAAATAATCCTATCCTGCGCTAAAAACCACATTTTAAAACCCAATTTAAAACTACCTAAAAGTCCCCATGGGAGGTTAGGCTAGGCCGGCTTGTTGAAACAAATATGTCTTAAGACATTGGCGGAAGAGGCGGAGGTCGGTGATGGTATGTAGTTCAGGGGGTAGGTCATTCCAGAGGGCTGGACCCGCCACAGAGAAGCCTCTTCCCCTGGGTGTCGCCAGTCGGCATTGTCCGGCCGACGGCACCCTGAGAAGGCCCTCTCTGTGGGAGCGTATCGGTCTAAGGGATGTATGGGGCAGGAGGTGGTCTCGCATATATTCTAATCTATATTAGAAAAACATACATACATGCATACAACATGTATTATTATTCTAGGTAAATGGCATATGTTAGACAAGTTCTGAAAGTAGAACCTTTAGTAGAACTTGTTTGTTTGGCTACAGGTAATAGACAAATTCAAGGAAGCAAGAAAAACAGAGATGAAATATTACAAATGAAGATAGCAAGATGAATACATTTTAATTACTGCATGCAGAATCCTGTATATAAAGCAACTGTTCAAGAAAAGGAATAAGCATTTGGAGATCATTTGATGCATTCTTTACTCCAGCTCCTTTGCACTTGGAGGCCAACTTATACTTCTGATCATTAGGTCAGAATAATTAGGCTGAGATAATTTTGAATTTAAATAAATATTAATGCTGAGATAAATTTTCCTTTAAAAAAGTCTGTTAGTTATAACAGCCTGGCAACATGATATTTATAGTTGAAATAGTTTGGAAAAATTTTCAGACATACTAAAAAAATGCAGTTGTGTCATCCTAACAGATAAATGCATGATTTATTAGTGTCATACTAAGGGAATCTTGCAACCATCATAAACATCACAGAATGGCACTTTTATAACTGACCTCTTGGGATGCATCCTACGAGCATAGCTAATTAAAATTGCCATATCCTCAGAGCTACTGAATGATTAGACAGCTTCTTGGAAATTACTAGATCACTTATGTGAAAAGGGAATTGTAAGGGTTTTTTCTTCATGAACTTCGTAGAAATGCTTCCAATATGAGGCTAACATTGTTCATTCTAGGGTTCAGCAAATTGTCTTTTCTTATATCAAAGGGGAAAAAACCAACAGTATTCAAGGACTGCTTAATACCTTTATATTTTTTTATTTACCATATTTTTGGAGTATAACCCTCAAAAAAGAGGCTGAAAATCTGGGTGCGTCTTATACATCAAATATAGCATATATTTTTTTGCCTCCTGAAGCCCCGCCCACTTCACCAAAATGGCTGTGCAGAACCTTATGGAGACTTTCAGAGAGCTCCTGGGGGCTGGGGAGGAAAGAATTGACCAAACAATGTGTCATTTTTTGCCCCCAGTCCCCAGAACCCCTCTGTAAGCCTCCATAAGGCTATGCATGCATTTTTTGGGGGGGAAACCAGTCTGTTCTGATTGGATTAAGATGATAGTTTGGAAACTAGAAGACTGTTAATTATAGTCTCACTTTAGGCATGAAAGCCATCTGGATGACCTTGAGCCAGTCATCTCCTCCCCCTTTCTCTCCCTTGGGTTATTTGTAAAAATAATAGAAGATAGATTATATAATGATAGATAGATAGATAGATAGATAGATAGAGAGAGAGAGAGAGAGAGAGAGAGAGAGAGAGAGAGAGAGAGAGAGAGAGAGAGAGAGAGAGAGAGAGAGAGAGAGAGACAGACCGACCAAAATAGATTTTTGGGGGGGAAATCCTGGGGGGGAAATGCCCTTTAGATTATCCTTTCTTGGCCTTCGTATGTGTTCAGTCACCTGCCATTAGTCATGCTGGCTAAGAGGGAAAGTGCCCTATTTAGAGGAGAATAGAATGCAGGTAACTTCTTAACTAACAAATGTGGCTTGGGTCAAAACTCTGTTGTATCAGTTTCAGTAATTGAGATATAGTTGACAGATGTTTCTGTCTGTCCATCATTATTGCATGCTTATTCCTTGCCTTGCTTTGCTTGATAAAGGAAAAAGATAGAGCACTGGATCTGACACTGCAGAGCCTACAGGAATTTAGTAATAATGTAAAGTTCCAGCAAGAAGACTCAGCTAGATTTGGAAAAGAACTGCCTCTGGATGTCAGTCAGGTGTTTACATGCCAGTGATTTTACTAGTAGGGCAAAAAGAGGGTCGAAATTGACTAACTACATGTTTTACAAGAGCATCTTATCTGCAGCATAAACCTCTCTGCTCTATAAATTTGATTTCATAAAGATTTCTCTTGTTTTTAGATGGAAATGATGAAATGACGAAAGAAGTTAAAAGATTGTGTTCTCATTTCATAACTAACACCATGAGCATATAAAATTTACTGAGTTAGTACAACAAAGTGATATTTCAGAAATTAAGTTATACTCAATGTTATAATCTTGAAATAGGATTTGTCTAATGCCATACTCTCAAGTACTTTAATAGAGCTGGTTTGGTCTAATATTAGGGATAGCAGTGTTATTTATTATAAATTTGGCAGTGGTTTGGATTTTAATGTAGTAAAACTATTGGGACCATCAAGTTAAGAAAGTTTTCAAAAAAATAGCTGGTAAAGACTTAGACTGAATTACCCATACAACACCTCAGTGGTGGGATTCAAATAATTTAACAACTGGTTCTCTGACCTAATGATTTCTTCCAACAACCAGTTCACCAATGATTTCTTCCAACAACCAGTTCACCAAACTGCTCAGAAAGTTAACAACTGGTTCTCCTGAAGTGGTGTGAACTGGCTGAATCCCACCACTGCAACACATCATCATCATCATGATTGTAAAGCAGATAGTAATAAGACCTGGCAATAATTTAGAGCAAGAAAGTTGAAAAACAAGACATAAGGGCTATTTCTGTTTATCCAAGACCAAGCCTTAAGAATAAATGCATACCAAGCCAGTATTGAGAACACAGTAATAGAACAGCAAATGTTTCCTCTGTAAAGAAGCTGAAGAAACTGTGGACCACTTGGCTGCAAAAAGGTCACACAAACTTATTACAAACAATGACATGACAAATGAGCAACAATGATGTGTTGAAATATCTGTAAGAAATATCATTTGACTGCAAGCCAGAACTGGAGGGACCATAAAATAGACAAAGGAGTAGAAAATAAAGAAGCTAAAGTGCGCAGGGACTTCAGAATTCATACAGACAGGCAATTGTCATATAACACACCAAAGTTAACAATTGACAAAAAGAAAGACCAAAAAGAAGTCTGTACTGCAATATCTGGAGACAGCAAAATAAAAGAGAAAATCACAGAATGCAAATATCGATTAGGAAAATGACTATGGCAAAAGGAAACTTTTGTATTACCAACATCTAATATAAGGGCCTTTAGTGCAATTCCAAAATATCTGGAGCACCAGTTGAACACCTTTGGCATTGACAAAATCACCATCAGTCAATTACAAAAGACACCTTTATTTGGAACAGTTTACATTCTGCAACAATACCTTTTACACCACCAGACAACATCTGCCTATTTCAGATCCTCTGGTTAGACTCAATATGTGGATAAAAATACCAAATCCAATCTAAGCATCTGGCTGTCTTTACAATCAACCATAACACTATATTTATGGATGGCTGTAATAAAGGAAAAGATTCAATAGCATTTATATTGGTAAAATCCCTTTGGGGTTAGCAATATCCAGTAACCATTGGCTTGTCATCAAAAAGGGCAAGTCAACCTTTCTGGAACAAATTGTTAACATATGAAGTTTCAGAAATCTCTCCCCAAAACTTGATTTCAACATCCTTAAGAGCAATATAAGGTATACAATATAAAGATCTAAAGCTTCAGTTTTATATTCAGAGATCTAAAATTGGGGATAGGAAAGTGTGGAAGTATCTTGGCATGTTGTTCAAAATAGGTTTCCTTTGAATATTTGTGCTACCAACATGCTTTATTTGGAGATGTACACTTGTTAATCAAAATGAAAATCATTGTCAGAATTCCCACACTGAACTCAATGCTTTCTTCAGACACTACATTGAGTCCATAACACAGCAATCAATTTCTCTTTTAAAAAGGGAAAAGATCAATATCTATTATTTCAGCTGTAGTTGCAATATCTCCCAACTGTGCCCATACAGTTCCCAAAAGCACTTATCATTATGTTCAATATTATTGGCAAATTATGTCATTTGATAATTTTTATATTTTACAAGCCATTGCAGGATCAGATGACCTTTGCCAGTAGATACAGAGCTTAATGACATATATTTTAGAGCCATAGAAATATTGTTCTGCTGCTTGTGGAAGCATTTGAAAAGCCTATCAAAGATGCCAAGAACCCTTGATTGCATAACCATTCTGAACGCTCCTCAGATTTTAAGTATCTCAGCCTCATTTTCTTACCAAGAATATTGTAAAACTAAAATAGGTTATTCTATTCTATTCTCTATTCTATGGTGTAAATTATAAGATAATATTCAGGCTTCTATGACACTATCTGTCTTCTATCTTTTAATACAAAAGCAGAGTAAGAAGTTAACAGGAGAAAATATGCTGCAAAATAACCAATCAGATACATTTAGGAATCTTATGAGCAAAACAAATATGCAACAGCTCTTTTCTACTGTTGTCTTAACAACTATTATTCAAGGTACATTCCCTTTATTTCAATTATTATAGTGCAAATAGTCTGGAGATGTTTTACAGAATCCAATGAAAAGATAAAGTCTCCCTCACATTTTGCTCTGCTTTGGTTGATTTCATGTCAATAGTCCAACACCAAAACTGTTTTCTATTATATTCTTCTGATATGCTTTTTTTCTTCCTTGTAGAGTTTATAGCCATGATGGCAAACCTATGGCAGGTGTAGCCAAAGTGCATGCGAAACCATGTCACCCGGCACGTGCAGCTGTGCCTGTTTGTCTTCCAGGTTTCTGGCACACGTGTGTGTGCAATGATCAGCTATCCTTCACATGCATGGCAGTGCTGAAAACTAGTGTAAGCATGCACACTGGCCAACTGATTGTCGCGCATGCGTGTGCACTAGAACCTAGAAGTTTGGATTTTCCAGAGCGCGATCTCTTCATGCACACAACAGTGCCAAAAACTGGTATGTGCATGCATTTTCACATGAAGGTTCACCATCACTGGTTTATAGCTATAGGGCTTCTGATAATTTGCCATCCTAATATTAATTAGTTCAGACCATTTTTATGTCCTTCAAGATTAACCAAGGTTGGTTAGGTGCTGTCACCTATGGTGGCAAATTATATACAAAATTCCACTAGCAAACACACGATTGAAAACTATAAAGCAAATACCTAGCAAATTAGAATTATACTTAGAAACTTTCTTTTCCTTAAATTCTTCATTTTTTTTTTTAATTCAGTCTTATCATAATTGTATACAATTTTACTCATATGCATATTTATTTCAGCATGGCACATATTTGCAATTTCATATCTTTGCATTCTAGTATAAGATTAATGCTTTATTTTCAACAATTCGTTCTTAAATGTATATTTCTTTTCTGTTATTTAATCTTAGTCTCCCTGTCTTTGCACGCTCCCTATTTTAGGATATTTTGTGTTTAAACAACTGCAACCTGTCATTATTCTTTTTAGAAAAAGCAAACATATTTTCTCTATTTCTTTAGGAATGTATTCTTGGTGAATATCATCAGTGTCTGCCAATGTTATTCCTTGATCAATGAAGTGTCCCCAACTAAGCCTTTGTTTCTATATTATGTTGTGTCAGCCACAGACTTAAACACATTGAAGCTTCTGCTGTGTTATTTTTCTTCATTCAGTCCACCATCCCCAGAGAGCATCAGGGAATAAATAGATTTTGTGTCCAGGTGTTGTCTGTATTGTGTACATATCAAGTTTTTGCCAAGTACCCAATCACTAGAATATAAAGGAGAAGCATATAGGCGAAATAAAGACTCTATTTTACTACCACAATTTAAATTAACAAAGATTCCACACAGATTCATAGATATCTATAAATCATTGAGTTTCACTCCTAAACCCTCCCAAATTTAGTTATATAATACTTTTCAAAAATATTATGTTTTACTACAAGGCATTCAGTACTATATTCCTTAATTTAATATATTGTTTAGTGTGCTCTAATAATCACAAAGATAAACTGAAGTTTTATAGGCAGTCAATTTGTAAATTTGTGGGCAACAATGCAGATACAAAACACACAAAAGTATTTTGATGTTTTAATACAGCAAAATATAAATGTATTTGGTTTATTTAATTAAAATAGTTTATTGTCATTTTCCTTTTAGTCTTAAAAAGCAGTACAAACAATCCCATGAGGCCATGAAGAAAACTTATTTTTTCAAATAAGTTTTATGATGAATAGAATAGAATAGAATAGAATAGAATAGAATAGAATAGAATAGAATAGAATAGAATAATGTATTGTCCAAGTGTGAGTGGACACACAAGGAATTTGTCTTTGGTGCATAAAAAGACAATATACATTCATCACAAATCATAATGTAGTCATAGGGTACAAATAAGCAATCAGAAAGCAATCGATATCAATACATATCATAAAGATACAAGCAACAATGTGTATTCAGTGTAGTATATTCAGAATGAAGTTTAATCATTCTGATTTTGCTTTCTGGGATTATCCAATCAAGTTTTATAATAAAGCATCCTGCTATCTATGCAATCTGTGATTAATTGAAATTTTTTCCCACGAAGGAACTTGGTTTTTTTTAATGAACGTAGGTAGAGAAATATAGGAGGGGGGGGGGACAATAGAAATAGACAACAGTATGAAAAAAATGTATTAGGTAATTGTAGATGTTATTTAGTGACACAATATATGAGATCCATATTCTACTTAGATGTTATTCCACCAAGAGATTCCAGTACTTTTAGAAGAACTGGATTGCAGTACTTTTAGAAGAGCTAACAACAATAAAATATCGTATCTTTATAAATGAAATAATATCAATTTAAATTACTGTAATGGTATAGTATATTTGAATTACCAATGCAATGGAGTAAGTTTTGATATTTAAAAAATTCAGCAGTTGCTTAACCCCATACTTTGATCATATTACTCAGCTAATGGAAGGGACATGAAGAATATTAATACAATTAATAAATATAAAGATATATACAAGTTTCACATTCAAGTATCTTTACTTAGCTGCTTAATGTGCATAATGTTGCTCAGTTAAAAAAGCAAAATTCCCTGTTCCACAAAGTGTCCATCATGAGAGAAAAGGGTTTCTACTTGGATTCTGCCAGACAACAGGACCTGAACCATGCTTCTCCTGCTGAATCTAACGGACAATTGATAGGCAATCGGGAAGAGTCAGTCCCCTAAGTTTCTAAACTCCAAAGCCATGAAGGACTTTAGAGGAAAATATGAGTATCTCAAACCTAGAAACATTTTGCCAATGTTTGGAGCTGAGATAGCCTGTGGCCAAGCTAGACACCCATACCTGCATTTGTACAAGCTTAAGCTTCCAAATAGTTTTAAAGAGCAGCTCTGTGTAGAATGCGTTGCAGTGGTCTAATTGGGAGGAGACCAAGGCATGGGACCATGATCAAGGCAGGAAAGAGCACAAGTGAACACTAAGCTGTTCACAGGTTCTCCTGCCCAAAACTGTCACCTAAATTTTGAGCATTAGACCTTTCCTCCCCTATCATTGTTAATTGGAATTTTCCAAAGAATAAAAAAGAACCAAAACAGCACAACTCCTTCTTCTGGGAAGAATACCATAGAATTATAATATTAATTGAAAGCAGCCGAGAAGTCAAGAGGAACAAGGACAAATGACCACCTCCAACTCTGATAGAGGTCATCCAAGAGTCTCATCAGTGCCTACTAAGTCCAAAACTCAGGCCTGAATCCTGACTAAACAGGTCTAGATCATCTGCTTCCTCCAGACTTCTAGAAAGGTGCTGACCAACCCTCCTCTCTACAATCTTATTCAGAAAGAGAAGATTGGAAATTCAACCCTTTAAAATAATAGTCCACAGCTACATTATATGCTAACTATATGATATCAGCCAATTTCTCAGCCAAAGGTAGGGAACTGGGAGACCAAATCTAAATTGCTATAATGCATCAGGTGGTTTTTAGAAATTTAGAACAATTAAAAAAAAATAGGATAAGTTATTAGCTCTCCAAAGAAAACTATTGCTTTACATTTTTTTATATTTTGATATCAGGAAATATCACTCTGACTGCAAAACTGGTAAAGATAAAAAATTATTCAGGGACACAAATAAAATGATTTTATCATTTTATTTGTGTCCCTGAATAATTTTTTATCTTTACCAGTTTTGCAGACAGAGTGATATTTCCTGATATCAAAAAAAAAACCAACAACAACTAAGACTTATACTTGAGACAGCAGCATGACTATGTACCTTGGTAATAAAACATAGATCCAATGTGACAGTGTGTAATTATTGTTATATGAGATACATTCCTCCAGGGTAAGGAGAAATTATGAAGGCCTTCATTTATAAGAAGGGGGAGAGAACTTTAACAAAATATGATGTTCCCAATTCACTAAAATATTCATAGCAATGAGCAAATGAATCAATAGCAAATATTAAGTGTTTTCCCCTTATGAATTGTTATAACAACTTATTGAATGCTTAACAGCCTCACAGTGGAAGTCACGAATACTTTA
Source organism: Rhabdophis nuchalis (assembly GCA_039707465.1). Classification (NCBI taxonomy): domain Eukaryota; kingdom Metazoa; phylum Chordata; class Lepidosauria; order Squamata; family Natricidae; genus Rhabdophis; species Rhabdophis nuchalis. The sequence continues at coordinate 28,191,672 of CM077649.1, read as the reverse complement.
TTTAAATAATAAAGTACGGCTGTCAGTGCACAACACATGTAAACAATCAGAAGAAGGAATATTTTTATATTGCTCCTGGCTTCAGACTCTGTCTGAAATATGATGCAAAAGTAATATTGAAAATTCACCTGTTAATTGCTTTGTTCAGACAATACTTCAATGTAAGCAAATTTATTTGGAAATAAGGTCCATTGATTTCATGGGATTTTCTTCCATGTAGGTAATTTAAGAATTCCATTCGATTGGTACCTGAATAAATCAGACCCGTACTGAAGAAATTGCATGGCAGTCATGTTATAGACAGCATAAGAAAGGAAAACAATAGAAGAAACTGCACTTGAATGACTGAATGAATATCATACAGGAGAAAGAAAATAAATCAAAAGATACTAGGAAAAATTCATCCAGCCAAGGTTAAGCTCTGTCTCAATGTGCTATTGATTTTAGTGGGAGAGAGCTAAGCTTTTTTCTATTCTCAGAATTCATTGGCACCGATTGCCTCCACATTTCAAAAATAAATACATGGCTAAAAGTGTAAGTGGATTGAATAATGGTTCACACTGCTTTATTTCTTTACATACACAATAACTAAACCAGTCTTCACAAATTCAGGGCAAAAATTCTTGCTGCTAAGGAGGACTAATTATACTAATTGCCAGCAACCACCTTGGATAGGCTGCATTGATCTACCTATAAGTACTGAATCAATATTTTAATTGATTTTTTTTCTCATAGATTCCCTCACATTCTATATAGAGAAAATCTTATTTGCTTCTTCAACAACATTAAATCAAAACTGGGATAGATACAGAAGTTACTAGTTTGTGTTTTCTGATCCTTATCCTCATTCTATGTCCAGCACTATATTTATGTCTGTACATATTCACTTAATGACTATTTTGTGCATAAAGAAAAATACAAGCAATTGTTTACTATATGTCAAGTACCCTAATGATGTCTGCTTCATAATAAGCGACCCGATATTATAATGCAAAAAGCAGTGGTTTATTAACAGCTTCATTAGGCCTTCCTCATTAGGCATTTCTTATTTGCAGCCATCTTTTTGCTTTATTTATCTGCTTCTGAACTTTGCCTCCATTACTGTCCTCCCTTCAGCCTTTGTCATAAAATCACATTAGCCAATGAGAGATGGTAGTTTAGACATGCACATTCACAAGCCAGCTTGAGATTCCATTCTGACCACAGGTATGTATGGAATTCTCCTCTCTATGGCAATTTGATAGTAGTCATAGAGATGCTTTACAAACTGACACTATAATTCTAACTTGTACAAAGATTTATGAACAATCAATTTCACAAAGGCTCGAGTTGTTTATCGATAATAACAGTAATATTAACAACAAGAATAACATAAGGCACAACTAACAAGTACTGTATGTGACCAAGTAGCCAGCAGAATATCAATCTTTTTAGGAGCCTTTTGAATTCAAGAGGTTAATACATTATTTAATTAGTGGCCAAGGTATTCCAAAATAAGAGGGTAACCACTGAGAAGATACTATTCTGAGGTATTTGGGCACCAAGACACATGGGACTTTAGGTAAAGGTTCCCCTTGCATATATGTGCTAGTTGTTCCCAACTCTAGGGTGTGGTGCTCATCTCCATGTCAAAGCCAAAGAGCCAGCCCTATCCGAAGAAGTCTCCATGATCATGTGGCCAGCATGACTAAATGCTGAAGGTGCATGGAGTGCTTTTATCTTCCCACCAAAGGTGGTTCCTATTTTTCTATTTGCATTTTTACATTCTTTTGAACTGCTAGTTTGGTAAAAGCTGGGACAAGTAATGGGAGCTCACTCTGTTACGGCGCTAGGGATTCAAACCACCAAACTGCTGACCTTTATGATCAACAAGTTCAGCATCTGAGCCACTGTGTCCCTTTGTGGGACTTTAAAGTTAACAAATAACACTTGTAAGTTAGACCTGGAAGATGAAGTAGTAACATTAGCAGGCTGGATAAACATGTCTTGAAAATATTTCTTTAGGTAATTGGTTTCTTTGCTATTTCAAATTGAACTGTAACATGAAATTATATAGAGTTAGATAACATGAAATGGCCTCTAATTGTGATTTTGCGATTTTCAATTAATAGTAGCAGACATCCAGGCTTTATGACCCAAACTTGAACACATACAGTTTAGACAAATAGCATAAGAAAAAATAACAGAAACAACCTTGATGTATTATTCCATATCCCAGGACCAACATTGGAGGAAAAATCAGTTTGTTAAAATATCCAGGCAAAATTTACTATTTGTGGGGAAGGGGGATACTATCAAAGATGTTTAGGAAAACCAAATATACCTTTGAGGAATGAGAAAAACTATTATAACACAGTGCCAACTACTCCCAATTTCCACAATTGGTCCAGAGGGCTACTATGCTTTATGGTATAAAAAGCCACTGAAGATGACCCAGAGTAGATGTATTATCCTGATCTTGAAGTCACCAGGATTATTAACAAGCACAAACAATGCTGTTTTTGCACTAAGCAGACCTGAAATCTGATGAAATGGATCCAAAGAATTCTCTTCTTTCAGGGCCTTCCAAAGCTATAGACCAATCACCTTCTCAACAACCTTTTCTGGTTTTTAGATGAAAATTATCTAGATCTCTTGGGACCTGTAATAGTTTCTTAAGAAGGGGATAGACAATCTTCTCCTTTTTAAATGGTTGGAAATAGCCCCTTCCACAAAAAAATATTTACTACTACAAGAACTAGCCATCTGCTATTTCCAAGGAAACCATAAACAACCAGGAGAGATCAGATGTCACAGATAGCTAAGCTCACAACTCCAAAGATGCTGTGCATTTCATCAGGATTAAACTCATCCCAGATAATCAGGCAATGCTGGGATTCAGACAACCATCAAATTTTATCCCAAATAATCCAAGATTTAATCCTTATTCTCTCAACACCTAAGAACCTGCACAGTATGAGTCTAACTCCAAGTGTATCTGCATAACTTAATACAACTTGTACCTAGAACAATGATGGCTAACCTTTTCCAGACTGAGTGTCCAAAGTGCATCCGTGCCTGAACCCCCAAAATGCAATGTGTCCCCTGCATGCCCCATCCTTTTCATGCACCCACTCTTGCATTCACCCTCCCCATGCATGCACCCCCCATGCATGCATGTGCAAGCACCCAACATGCCCTCCATCCCATGCATGCATACGCATCCCCCTGTATGCACCATCTCCTCGTGAATGCACAGCAGAGACTCGAAGACCAGCTGGCTGGAGGGAGGCACACGCACAAGCACAGCAAAGCTGAAGTGGGGTGACAGCTTTTGTATCCACAGAGAGGGCACTGTGTGGCACTGTGGCACGCATGCCATCGGTTCACTATCACCGACCTAGAATAATCTATCGAGCAGCCATGCAAGAGTTCCTACAATTCTTCCTTACCTGAAGTCACACTAAATGGGGCCTGTGGCCAGTTCTCTATGAATACAGCAAGGGTGGAGAAATCGCCTTGCCCTTTTCCCCTTATTCCTATAAGGTAGTCCTTAAAGAAGGTTTGTTGGATCGCTCTTTGCTTTTCTTTTTAAAAAGTGTTGGGAACAAGTATCTCTTACGTCATTCACCACCCATTTCACCATTCCTCCAAAAATCAAACAATACTCCAGATGTCATTTGAATATTGCAATTAAATAGGAAAATAAAACACGTTGCTTTCTATAGAAGGGAATAAAAAGGATAAACCATAGTTTATTAGATAAATTTAATTACTTTAGCATAAGAAGGAAAGACAGAAATGGAAACCTGCTGAATAAACAGTCTTAAATATCAAATACTGAAGGCTTCAGATGTGTATTAAAATGCTGCTCTAGTTTTGAAATGTAGGTTAATTTTATGCATGATGAATAATAAAGTTTTTGTCTTCCCATTCCTCATTCCTGACAGCTACTATCCTCTACCTAAGAAACAATATATAACAGATTTTTTAAAAGCTCAAGATTCTGTAATGAAAATTGTGAAGAAGTGGATCTGTTCACAGAAGTACATTGCTCAATATCACCCTAGGCTGTTATACTGCATGAATATTAATCTTAATGAGTTTGGAGTATTGGCTTTAAACCTTATATATGTGCCTTTTATTAAATGAAACCAGGCAAAAATAAAAGTAATCTAAACATAAATTAGTGTCAGAACTTCAACAATATGCACTTTGAATTTTTAAATTCTGTGTAAAGAACCATAAAGAGTAAAATGTAAAGAAAACATCTCAACTGTACTATACAGCTCTACTGTACCCCATTAGCTCCTAACTGCATACTGATCCTAGTATTAATTTCAGATTTGGGAACGTTATCTCTGTAATGGTAAGAAAAAGGACAAAGAAGTAATTATCTGCTTAAAGTATAGTGGCCCAATAGTGGATAATCTCTTATGATTCTGCTCTGAAAAACATTGTAAGCTTGGATGTTTTCTGCACTATCATGGCCCATATTTTACATGGTTTGCTTCATTCAAGGTATCCAAGCACTTTTGAATCACTGACTACTAAGTTAATGTTAATCTAATTCCATGGTTTTGTAGCCAGTTTTTTTTTATATTGAAAAAGTTTTATTGGTTTTACATTTTTTAACAGGATAAGGTAATGGTTACAAAGAAATTTTGAGAGCATTCACGTCAGAGTCATCGGACCTTCCGAGACCTCAAAATACACATTAAAAAAAGTTAACATAGAAAACATTTTCCATACCACTACAAGTTGAAAGCAAGTACATTTACCTAAATTCTCCCTTCCATGCTGTCAGACATTTACAAAAAGTCCGGATAGAAATATTATGCAAAATTGTTCAGGAAAAAATCAAGGCAAAGTTATTTTTTTTGATCTAAGTCTTTTGGCTATTGTATCTTCTTTCTCTCCTCCCTGGCCCCCCGCAGGCGGAGCCGTGGCCCCCTCCGTCCCCCCTGGATCTTCCCCCAGGGCAGAGGAATGTTTTTTAAGAAAGGCTTCCGCCTCAGCAACTGTTTTAATCCTCACTCTTCCTCCTTCCCAGAACACCAGCATCCCTTCAGGTGTCATCCACTTGAACCAAATCCCGTGATCAAACAAGGTTTTAGACAAGAAGGAAAATTTCCTTCTTGAATCTCTAATTTTTCTAGGGATCTGCTTCAAGATAGTGACCGTTTCTCGATGATAAGTTAAAGGTTTCTCTCTCTGCGCTTTCAGGATTTCCTCTCTGGTTGACCTTCTAACAAATTTCACATGTATCTCTCTAGGCACTTCATTCATCCTGGCATATGCAGAATTAATTCTATAGGCTAGGTCAATGTCCCCCCTGATCTCATCCTTAGGTTTTTGTAAATAGTCTGCTAAAATTGTACTCATAAGATCAGGCAGGCATTCACCAGAATCCTCAAGAACATTCTGAAATCTCAAAAAATATGTCATTCTTTCCATATCTATCCTAGACACACGCCCATTTATTTCCCCCACCTCATTAGAAACATTTTTAATCTCTCCCTTAGCCCCCTCCAACCCTCCTTCCAATTCTTCATTCTTCTGTGTATTCTCCAACACTTGCTTCTGGGTATCCAATAGTTCCTTTTTGAAAGTACTATTTTCAGCCCTCTGGGCCTTTATTTCTGATATCAAAGTCTGCATAGAGGTTTCAAGAGAAGCCATCCTTTGTTCCAAATTTACAAGTGCTGCTTCTTGTGCCATGGTTAAAAGTTAGAGTCACTGCCACCAAGATGGCGTTTTCCGGGTGGGGCTGGTGGGGCAGATCAGGAGCTCAGTTCAGTTCAGGGCCGTGAAGTTGCAAACAATTCAGAAACCAAAAGAGACACAATTTCCCAAGTCAGCAAATAGTAATAACGAAGGTATTCCAAAGAAGAAATCACAAATCCATCAAGAAATTTTTTTTTCCAAAAATCCAGAGAGAGTCCTGCTTTCAAAGAGACGCTGGAAATTTTCCTTAGTTGAAATAATCAGGCAGGGACAAAGAGAAGCCACTTCCACCGCCCATCTCAGCCAGAGGGAGAGAGTAGCAAAAAAAGAATTTTTTTTAAACTCAGCCAGACCTAGAAACAATGTTGCAAAAAGTCACATTCCACTTTCCCTTGTTAGAGACCGTCCGGAGTGAAAGTTTCCGCTTTCCCTTTGCAGAGAAGCCATTTTAACGTGCCGCTTAAATCCGAGGGGGGGTTTTTAAAAAATAAACACCCCCCTCCCAGTCCGTTCAGTCTGGCTGGCAGCAGGAAAAAAAAGTTTTTTAAAGACTCACTCTCTCCTCGCAGCTGAAGCCTCGGGAGTCCTTCTGACTGAGCCGATCAGCCCTCCTCATAATTGTGAATGGCGCCGTCTTCCTTGGGCGAAGGGAAAACCCCCCGCTAGCATGTTCTCCCTCACCTGAGCCGTGCCGGGAGCCGCTTCCTCCACCGCCGTGGGGGGCGCGCCCCCCGACGAGCCGGCCCTACGGGAGACCCTCAAACAAGAGGAGTCTCGCCCCCGTTGGGGGGCAGAAGAAGAAACAAAGCGGCGAGCGAGCGCTAGGCTCGCCCGTCGCCGCAGGAGCCGGAACCGGTTTTGTAGCCAGTTTTTAATAGTCTACAAAGGTAGTCCTTGGTTTACAATAACAATTGAGCCCAAAAGTTCTGTTGTTAAGTGAGACATTGGGTAAGTGAACTTTGCCCCATTTTATGGCCTTTCTTGCCACAATTGTTAAGTGAATCCCTACACTTGTTAAGTTAGTAACACGGCTCTAAGATGAATCTGACTTCCCCAATGACTTTCCTTGTCAGAAGATTGCAAAAGGTGATCACATGACCTTGGGACACCGCAATGGTCATAAGTATGAATCAGTTGCCAAGTATCTGAATTTTGGTCACATGACCATGAGGATGCTGCTAGCGCAGGGGTCTGCAAAGTTGGCTCTTTTAAGACGGGTGGACTTCAACTCCCAGAATCCCCCAGCCAGCACAGGGAATTCTGGGAGTAGAAGTCCACCCGTCTTAAAAGAGCCAACTTTGCAGACCCCTGTGCTAGCGTTACAACTGCAAAAAATAGTCATAAGTCACTTTTTTCAGTGTCATCGTAACTTTGAATGGCCACTAAATGAACTATTGTAAGTCAAGCACTACTGCCTATAGCTTGAATTAAAAAAAGAGGAAAAATCTTGTTAAACAGCAGGAGGTTTGCAGGAGTAAAAAAAATGGACTTGCATTTTTATCCAGGGCAGCAAATTGAGAGGAACATTTTACTAAATTTCTTCATTCTGGAAGAGGGCGGCATTTAATACAAATTAGTTTCCCAGGGTTAAGCTTCCCCATTAGCCATGACAGTTGCACAGCTTGTGAGAGCAACTTCTTTAATTTAATCAATTGAGGAGTCACATAACTCTCTTTCAGGTAATCAATGAAGGAGACACATGAACGATGAGGCCCTGGCCCCCTCCATGATCCTCTGGGGCACTGTCTTCATTCTTAGAAATTCTGATATTTCTGACTTAGCTGCTTGTCCCAGAGCAAAATAAATTCGTGAGCAAAGTCATGAGGCTAATGTCAGTGGGAAAAATATAAAGTGCAATCACCTACAAACAGAAAATCAGCATGTCTGAGCATCCACGTAACAAATGATTTCATAATAATAATAATAATAATAATAATAATAATAATAATAATAATAATAATAATAATAATAATAATAATAATAAGAAGAAGAAGAAGAAGAAGAAGAAGAAGAAGAAGAAGAAGAAGAAGAAGAAGAAGAAGAAGTAGTAGTAGTAGTAGTAGTAGTAGTAGTAGTAGTAGTAGTAGTAGTAGTAGTAGTAGTTTTTGTTCCTGGAGATGCCAGTGTCGAAGAAAAAGAACTAGAAAAAATAATGAAATATCATGACCTGGTCATCGAAACTACACAGCTATGGATGAAGCATTGTCATCGGAGCACTTGGCACCATGTCCAAAAATTTTATTAAATATATCAGCAATTTTCAGCTTCCTGCAATAACACCAGTGGAACTGCAAAAAACGGCGCTACTTGGAACATCTTACTTTCTACGAAGCTACTTGGTTGATACCTAGGATGCTGGCAGCAAACTGTAACAACCATTAGCACCAGTCAATAGTATTTGTAATATGCATTTTTAAATGTTCAGTTGGCTGAGTTTCATGTTTTATGAATAAAGATAATAATAATAATAATAATCTTTATTGTCATTGTACTAAAATTACAATGAAATTGGTTTTAACTTCACTGGTGCAAAATTATAACAGAAACAAAAAAAAAGAGAGAAAAGAAAGAAGAAGAAACTAGCATGTGCATGGAGTGATTGTGGTTGAATTTAAAAGTCGCACAGCCCAAGGATAGAAGCTTTAAACCTGTTTGTTCGGCTGGCTATACTTCGATATATACTTGACAGTTAAACATTGTGTTAATTAGTACAACTGATGCACTGTGTGGGCAATGCATTTTATTACAATTTTTAAAAACGGATTAATTTCTGAGGACCTGCTGGGTCAGTTGTCTATTCAAAATCGGATTTCCAATGCAACAATGTTATTTTTTCAATGAAATGCAAAATAATTAATAAACTTAAAAATAAAGATTTCAGAAGTTGAAACTTGTTCAGTATTCCTTGGTTCTTTTTCAATATTTTATGAGCATTATTCTTCATGCTCTTTAAAGCCATCCATGTCATTAAAACAAGTATTATCAACTAAAGCTTTCAGAAGTAGTTTAGGAGGTTATTTTCACTGCTTTTTTGCCCGAGAAAATGATAACCAACTTCTCACTCTTTTTCTTACAGAATGCCTTAGTATTATCACAATGGATTTTGAACAATGTAGTGGAAGTGCCTGGCTCCCTACTGTAGCTTGTTTTATTACTGTGTAAGTGTGATTGTCTGTAACTTTCAGTAAAACCTCCAGGAAATGGTTCTGTACAATAATCCTATTCACAGACTTCTTTTCTTCACTTTCATTTGCATTTGAATGTACAGAATTCAACAATGCATGAGTATTCATTGGATTAGATCATTTTCCATATAGAAAGAATATTTTAGTAGAAGCTGAAAACTGTATTGTAAAACATAAACGCAAAAAGTACACTAATTTGTTTTAAATTTGAAGCCTTTCCGCACATTTTTCCTATATATTTGAAAATTAAGTCTTCACTTATTTGTTCATTTTATGTAGTTCTTCCAATTGTAAATTTTACAGTGAATGGGTAACTTCTTAGAGCAGGGGTCTCTAACCTTTGCAACTTTAAATCTGAAGGACTTCAGCTCCCAGACTTCTCCAGCCAATTCTGGGAGCTGAAGTCCTTCAGACTTCAAGTTGCAAAGGTTGGAGACCCCTGTCTTAGAGTCTTTGGTTCTATAGAGTTCGACTGAGTAACCAGGAAATCTCACACAAAAAGTCTGGTAGTCTTTTATCAGTCCACAGAAAGCTGACTCCAAAATGTACACGTCCTGCACTTGCTCAGTGATAATGTTTATCATAGTGACTTCCCTGCATTTGGACTAAAGCAATTCAGAATGAGATACTTGATGTTCCAGTAGTTTCCAAAAGCAATGCACTCTATAATCGAAATCCCGAGATTATAAAAATACAACCGATAAATCTAGCTATTAACTGTTGAAGAATATCTGATTACAAGCTGGGTCACCCTATGAAGGATAATTGCTCAAATAGAGGAAATTTTTTTTCCCCAAAAAGCCAGCTAGTGATACAGAGGATCAGCAAAATGAAGGGGTTAAAAATTAAAGACAGAAGTAGATATGTTTATACGGTAGTTGGTTGCTTCTTTGTGAGTTCTGTGGATGTGATTGTTGGGGTGTTTTGCCCTGGTAAATGCATACAAAGGAGGAAAACTGTTTCTTACCATGCAGGTTTGATAATCCTTTGCCTCTTTTGTGCATCTGCAGTAGGTATAGGATTCTTGGGTAGTGTGTCTAGTGTTAGGGGAGCTGTATTATGTGGGTTAAGGATAGTTTAGAGTATTTCTTTAGTTATGATCTTGTCGTCAGTGTTTGCCAATTTTCTAATAGGAGATGTGCACAGCCAGTTTCAGCCTACAGGTCAATACAGGCCAAAAGAGCTTCAGCAGTCTTGTTGTATGTGACAGGTCAGGGGAGATCCAACTTTGCAAGTGGAGTGAATATCAAGGGATGAGATGGGTAATGTGAAAGGTGAGTGAACATTTTCTTCCTACATACCTGTGAAGGATAAACTGAATGAAATGATTCATACAGAAAAACAGTCTTTGTTTCAATATATTGTGAATATGACAGCAAAGTTCAACAAATGTTACATGTATAATCACAAAGGTATGGCCATGGACTTTCCTTAATTTGGGTTAACAAATTTTTATCTGATGTGTAATGGCCCCATCAGAGCCAGGGTCTGAGGCAGAGGAGGCAGAGGAGGAGTACAAGCCTGGGCCAATGGAGAGGGATGGTGCCTATGGCTCATGAGGAATGACCTGGGGATGAGGATGAGGCAGTCCCTTCGGGCTTGGAAGAGTAGGCAGGAAGGAAGAGAGGGCGCAGGCTAACCAAAGAAGGGGGGAGGAGATGGAAAGGGCAGGCAGCAGCCTCTGTCCCTCCCTTCTTGCTCTTTTGAGACCAGAGGGACTCAAGACTTGGATGCCCAAGGGGTCTTGGTCTTGTCCCCAAGCTGTTCCTTATGGGCTTTAGGAACTACACCATCCCCCTCCATTGGCCCAGGCATCCATTCCTCTTCTGCCTTGTGTCCTGGCTCCAATGGGGCCATGACACAATGGAAAAGAATATGGATATTATTGTAACATTAGTATCACCAGTCACAGTCACATGAAAAATGATCATATCAGACATTATTTATGTATTTATTTATTACTGGATTAATTCAAGTTCTGTATATATTACACATATTCTTAGTTTATGTGTTTATGTTCAAAAAGTACATTCAAATGAACTTTATTGTACACAGTTGTTTCTTTATCTGACCATATGTTTTCAAATCTTATATTTATCATAGTAATAATTCCAAAGATAAATGAGTGCAGGTCCCACATTAGTGAAATGGCGATAAATTGCAGAAAAATAATTTTATGAAAATTTAGCCGATTGTCACCTGGAAAACTTTAAACTGCATTGAAAGGTGAAAATGCATTAACTAAATAAAATAAAATATTAAAATTTCAATTATTGAAATATGCTTTCATGAACATAAAAATTGCTTTCCACCTTCTTAAATTATTGATAGCAATTATAGATTTCTTAAAATAATGTACATTTTACCCATAATAAACAAATCAGCTCATTTTTTTTAGTTCAGTTTATTTCAGTTTTCTCAATCAATAGAATACATTTGTTAGATAAACCCCAGTTATCATGGTTCAAATATAATGAGAGTAATAATTCACCAAAATTTAAGAATAAGTAGCTGGAGACATTGTCTTAGCTGAGTTCCTTTCCTTTCTCCTATTTGTATTGGTTGTTGCATTTGGTCTTTATAAATAGAATCAAACTGAATACAAATACAAAAAAGATTATGAAGAATGTGGAATTTGCATAGACTACTGTATGTTAGCTTACATTTCAAATTAATTAGAGATTATTATTCTTCATTAAATATTAAGAAATTAAAAACCTCAACAGCTAATGAATAATTTCCAAAACCTTACTTAAAATTATGATACTTACTGACAATTCATCATAAACAATTGAAACTGAAACTGTAATTGAAATTGAAAATAGGAACATATTCAATTGAGTGATTTGTACGAAGAGACCCTAGTATTTTTTTTTATTCTGAATTTATCCAGAAAATGCAACATAGTATTTTGTTAGTAATACATCTCTATGGCCAAGGAATTAGTATGATTTCTACCCTCTATTTTATATTAATATGTCTACCAATGTTCATTTAGGTGTATTCAGATGGAAAAGCATTATTTACTACTGGTTCTACTTTTGACTTAATTGATCATAAAGAGGGACTAAATATAAACAAATACTTTAGGAATTAAAACTTACATTTTCTCATTATGACTTGTGAGGATTTAAAACATTTTTGTAGCTCTGTCATTTAATTCTATCAAGCTCAATTATTTAATTTAAAAGGACTGCTTACATGGTGCAAGCTCTTATACTGCACCCTTATCAATCTCCATATAATACAGGAAATTGTGAACGTCAGGAAAAAAATTATCTGGATTATTTGGGCAATTTGAGAAGATATGAGCTACGGTGGAACAGTGGTTAAAGTGCAGTACTGCAGGTTATTTCTGCTGACTACAATTTGGCAGTTTGAATCTCACCATGCTCAAGATCGACTCAGCCTACCATTCTTTAATCATTTGGGTAAAAAATTGTTGGGGGCAATATACTGACTCTGTAAACCACTTGAAGAAGGCTATAGAGTACTGTAAAGTGGTATGTAAGTCTAAGTGCTATTATTGCTATATATAAAATTAATAATTCCTGGAGCAAATGCTGTATATACCTGAAATGCTTTCAAAATGAAATTCAATAAGAAACGCAAGTAAAAATACTAAAAAAAACATTTTGTGGCATAATCCCATATATAAACTGGATACAGATGAAGCATGCAATCATTTATATTACTTTATGTTTCATAGACACATACTTCATATGATGATCAATAATACCTGTCTACAGAAATGGATTCCCTGTGTAAATGAATACTATTTGGAATACGCTACGCTACACTATGCTGTGCTGTGTGTGCGTGTGTGAGAAAGAGAGAGGGAGAGGGGCAGGGAGGGAAGGAGGGAGGAGAGAGAAAGAGCAAGAGAGAAGGAGAGAGAGAGAAGGAGTAAGAGAGAGGAGAGAGAGAAAGAGGGAAAGAGGAGAGAGCGGGGAAGAGAGGGAGGGAGAGAGAAAGGGAGGGAGGAAGAGAGGAGAGAGAAAGACAAAGAAGGAAGAGAAAGAGAGAGGAAGGGAGAGAGGAGACAGAAAGAGAGGCAGTGATAGAGAAAGGGAGGGGAGAGAAGAGAGAAAGGAGAGTGAGAGAAAGAGGAAGAGAGAGAAAGAGAGAAAGGAGTGAGAGAGAGGAGAGAGAGAAAGAGGGAAAGAAAAGAGAGAGGGGAAGAGAGGGAGGGAGAGAGAAAGGGAGGGAGGAAGAGAGGAGAGAGAAAGACAAAAAAGAAAGAGAAAGAGAGAGGAAGGGATAGAGGAGACAGAAAGAGAGGCAGGGATAGAGAAAGGGAGGGGAGAGAAGAGAGAAAGGAGAGTGAGAGAAAGAGGAAGAGAGAGAAAGAGAGAAAGAGAAGGAGTGAGAGAGAGGAGAGAGAGAAAGAGGGAAAGAGAAGAGAGAGGGAAAGAGACGGAGGGAGAGAGAAAGGGAGGGAGGAAGAGAGGGGAGAGAAAGACAAAGAAGAAAGAGAAAGAGAGAGGAAGGGGAGAGAACGACTTTTCACAATGTTGCTGTATCAGGTAGCATCACAAGTATTCTTTGTAATGAAGCTTTTACATCTTTTTTTCTTGATTCTGTTCCAGATAACCAGTCTAGCCAGAGTTTAACTGATCTTGAAACTCTAAACAAAATGACTGCTTAGTATTTAATATATCATGAAGAAATCCCAGGGACTAAAAAGGAGAGAGAGAGAGAGAAAGACCAGCAACAAGTTATGGCAAACCACATCATACTGATGCCACTATGGACTATTCATCGATTCTGGTAGATTTTGGTAGCAGCCTGGATGAAAGTTGTTTGTCTCAAGAAAAAGTTTTTTCTGAGTTACATTAATAAGATTTATTTAGAGAAGGGTTAAAGTAACAACAACAAAAATCTCGTAAGTATTTTACTTTCAGTAGAAATCTATACGTAAGTCAAATAAGGTGGAAAGTTTCTTGTCTTTCTTCCACACAAACAGTACGTATTGTTTGAAATGGTTTAATTCTTATTCGATTGAAAACAAACACTTGCAATCAGCAGGAACAACCTGAAGAAAGTATTACTGTGCTTTAGTATATGTTACTTCATCACAAATTGTTTTGTGATATGGGCAGGAATTTGTTTCACATACTACTCTTGTAGAAGGACTCAATTTATAAATGGGACTACAAAGAACGATCCATGAAATTGTACTGGTTTCTGAATTTGTCCTTGCCATTTATTTATTTATTGATCTTGTTATATTATATTCTGCTTTTGTTCAGAAATACAAAATAATTTCCATAGGAACCTCCCTTAATTTTATCACCCTATCCAGAGCTCTATGACATACTGTATTTTTCAGAGTATAAGACACACCTTTTTCTCTCAAAAAAGAGGGTGAAAATCTGGGTGCATCTTTTTTTTTTTGAATAAAAGTTTTTATTGATTTTGAAAATCTGGGTGCATCTTATATATCAGGGGTCTCCAACCTTTGCAACTTTAAGTCTGAAGGACTTCAGCTCCCAGAATTCTCCAGCCAGCAAAGCGAAGCTGGCTGGAGAATTCTGGGAGCTGAAGTCCTTCAGACTTAAAGTTGCAAAGGTTGGAGACCCCTGGTATATACTGAATACAGCATTTGTGACCTACCACCACCACATTTTGCAAAAATTGATGTGCAGAGGATTTGGGAGAGTTACAAAGTGCTCCTGAGGCCTGGGGAGGGCAAAAATGAGCAAAAATGAGCCGTTTTTGCCTCACCCCCCCCCCCACAACCCTACAAGCTTCCCAAAGCTCTGCATGCCCCCTCCCTTTTTTTCCCCAAAAAACGAAGTGTGCAGAGGGTTTGGAAGGCCTACAGAGTACACAAACTTTTTTTTTTAATGTACCTCTTCAAAATCATGGTGCGTCTTATAGTCTGAAAAATATGGTAGATTGGGTTGAGAGATCACTGGCACAAAGTTATCCAACCAATTTCTATGTCTGAAGGTGAACCTGAATGTAGATCTTTCCAGTGCTAGTGCTGGTTTTGCACTGCACCACACTTCTGCTATAATACCTTTCTACCTGAATAATGACATTAAAAAGGCTATTTTAAGGAAGAAAGTATTATCACTGCAAAGAATTGACTCTTGCTTTTATTTTAAAAGGGGGAAATAAATGATGTACATGATAACAGAACATGATTTAAAGTCATCTATAAATTTATTCAAGCATTTGAAAGTGTAATTTATATAAATGATGAAAGGTAAAAAGAAGAAACATATTGACTCTACCTATTGTAATTCTTGGAATTTAAATATGTAAAAGGCAATTTTATACAAAGAATAGAGGTTCTCTATGGATAATTATGTGCTGCAGTTTTTCTCCACAAGTAAAAAAAAAATGAGTGTAAAGACAGAGAGAGTCAAAATATACTCCATGTTTCTTAACTGCACAAAGGAGTGTTTTTCAACCTCTACAATTTTCAGGTGTGTGGACTTCCAGAATTCCCTAGCCAACATGTTGGCAAGGGAATTCTGGAAATTGCCATCCATATATCTTAAAGTTGCCAATGTTGAGGAATACTGGCATAAGGATGGAATGCTATAGGATGCCTGAATAAACTTCGTAAGTCGTACTATGCATCTTCATTCAGAAGTAAATTGACATGAATTTGCTAATAAATTGAAACTTTTGTTTGGGAAGATTAATTGTGCCAAAGCTGATTTAAAAAATCCATTTACAATACAAGCTATCATTTTCCTGATGTTTCACATTTATGCAGCAAGGTTTTCCCTGCAATGAAGTTTCTTCTTTAATTTCCAGAAGAATTGGAATATCATGTGGTTTTAGTGTCATTGTGACATAGCAACTAAAGTGCTGGACTGGGAATAGAGAAACATCAGTACTAATGTTTACTTAGGCATGAAAACTGGCTGGCTGATTTGGACCAACCATAGTAGATAGATCCATATTATTTAAAGAAGATACTTTCATTTTGCAGTAAATTTATTTAGGCCATGTTGCAGGTTTTTAAATATTATAGACTAGAACACAAATATTTTTTGTGTGGAGTCCTTGGTACTTTCTGATTTTGGTGGTTTTTTTACAAGCATTTCATTACCAAACTAGGTAACATCATCAGTGCTAAAAGGGACCAGTGTTAGGTTTTATGCTTATATTTATTTTTATTTATTTCGGATTTATACCCCGCCCTTCTCCTTGTTAGGACCCAGGGCGGCTCACAGGCATTATTAAAACCATAACAAAAAACAACCATATACATCATTAAAAACATATTAAATTATTAAACCCGTGCTAAAAACCCATTTAAAACCCTACAAATTACAATTTATATATATATAAAGTCAGAAACGGGGGGCTATGCCAGGCCGGCTTGTTGGAATAGATATGTCTTAAGACGTTGGCGGAAGAGGCGGAGGTCCGAGATAGTGCGTAGGTCGGGGGGTAGGTCGTTCCAGAGGGCCGGGCCCGCCACAGAGAAGGCCCTTCCCCTGGGCGTCGCCAACCGACATTGCCCGGCCGACAGCACCCGGAGAAGACCCTCTCTGTGGGAGCGGATCGGGCGAAGGGATGTATGGGGCAGGAGGCGGTCTCGTATATAGCTAGGCCCCGAGCCATGGAGCGATTTGAAGATGGTCATCAACACCTTGAAGCACACTCGAAAGGCCACAGGCAGCCAATGCAGCTCGCGCAGGAGAGGTGTAATATGGGCTTGCCTTGGGGCACCCATAATCACCCGCGTGGCCGCATTCTGAACTAACTGTAGCTTTCGAGTGCACCTCAAGGGGAGCCCCATGTAGAGAGCGTTACAGTAATCCAGCCGGGATGTCACAAGCGCTTGAGTGACTGTGCGAAGGGCCCCCCAGTCCAATAAGGGGCGCAACTGGCGTATCAGGCGTACCTGATAAAATGCCCTCCTGGCCACGGTCGCCACATGGTCCTCCATGGACAGCCGGGAATCCAGGAGGACGCCCAAGTTGCGCACCCTCTCCACGGGGGCCAGTTGTTCACCCCCAATGGCCAGTGTTGGACTTATCTGGCTGAACCGGGGTGCCGGAAACCACAGCCACTCAGTCTTGGACGGGTTGAGTTTGAGTTTACTACCCATAGTATATACAGTACTTGTGACGTGCCCTGTCAGTGATGGTGGAGTGGTCTTAGTGGTTCTTGATAGGGATGTTGTTTAATGTTAGTTTGTTTGTGTTGTTAATTCCTTGATTGAGGTATTGTTTATTTTTTTATTGTTGGTCTAGTGTTAATCTTGGCATTAATCTCTGCTCATATGGGTGTTAACTTCTGATAAGGAGATCTCTTTGTTTTGATTGTCTCTTTTGAATGGGATATCTCTATGCGTCTGTTGAAGACCAATTTGTCTGAGTGCTAGGCTTCCAGGAAATTCTCTAGGGTTCTTAGATTTGGCTTGATCTAGGATGCTCACAGTTTCTCAGTTGAAACTATGATTAATGGATTAAGTCTTTCAATGTGTTGTGAAATTAATAAGTTTTCATAATGTTTTCTGACTGCTCATCAGTGTCCAAGACTACGATGAGCATCGTCTATATTGATTATTTAGTATTCCAAAAATTTGAGTGCAAGGCAGGGGTGAGATTAAGCCATCTTCACATGTTTTTTCTTCTTCTGGTTTGATCTCTTCTCTAGATACACATAGGATTTTTACTGAAACCTCCAGATCCTACACTACTTCATCTTACCCTGATTCAACCTGCCTGAGCTGCTGTTCATTATTCCAGTTTGGACTCAGCTCTGTTCCTATCAATACCCTCCAGGACATTTTTTCTAGCTGCCACAATCTATCTCTCCTCCTCTTTGTTGCTGCCCTCCTTAATGAACACACATACACATTTACAACATGAAATGCCTCCCCCCATCTCTTCTAGTTTCCTCCACTCAGCCTGTCTTTCTATCTTTCCTTTGTTTTTTTTCTGAGCAGCTATTCTTATTTCACTGTCTTTCTTGTCCAGGTCTTGTCCAGGTTTTCTTCCTCAGTCTCCTAGTCCCTTCCTATTTCAGTTGTCCTTTCCAAAAGATTCAGTTAGTGAAAGGATGATTTCCTTTTAGCCATTGGAGAAAAAAGAAATACACATGCTTTTATATACAAACACTGTAAACCCTGTTCACAGAAATCATAATCTCATGGGGTTAACTGCATAATTATATATACTTACGTAATGGCAGCAGCCTTAAAAATAGAATCTGGTAGTAGCTAAACCAATTTTTAATAAATGCATGGTCAATAAAATCTGCTTATAATGAGTCCCCTTGAAAGCAACATCAGGTCTGGTGTTGTAGTCAATCTTCCAGTATAGCTAAATTTGAGTTACCACCATAAGTTATTCACTGGTTTGCCTTTGAGAAATGTTGTCCAAAGAAATTAGAGGCCATTTTGTAAATTCACATGAATTCTGTGAATTATTCCTAGGACAAAAGCTAGTCTTTAAAATGTCATACTGTCATACTGTCATTCTAACTAATATCCATTATGTGTTATTGCCATGATATTATGTATCCAAGCTAATTGTCTGACCCAACTAAAATGTTTTCAAATACCATTTTGAGAAAGAGAGAGAAAGACAGAAAACAGAGGAGGGGGCAGGGGGGCGAGGATAGTAACCATAAATTGTGGTTTTCAATGTATGACTATGTTAATTATATAAAATTTATTGGCTGATTATATTTCAAAATATCAGTGTATTTAGGTCCCATACATCCTCACAGCTTGAATTTAGCATCATATTGTATTTCAAATCTACCTTTGTCTCCTTTAGAATTTCACATTTTATTTGTTTTGTGAATAGAGCCATAATATATTCAAATTGCAAATGGTAAGAACAATCACACTAAGAGCTTCTACATTAAATGGAACAGAAATGCTTTTTTTTTCTATCCAGAATTTGTGAACAATCCTTTTTCTGATGAGTGCAATTCTACTATCATCAGTATCTTAGTCTTTCCATATTTTATGCCAGGGCACAAATTGTTTTATTCAAATACTTGTGTTTGTTTGTTATAAGGAACAACAAGAATATTCATAGTATAGAAATTAGGAAAGACAAACTACATTTGTCTTAATTTAGCTCACGTTTGCAAGATTCATTGTGGATTTCAAAGCAATGAATCATCTCCAAAAGTAATATAGTTGCTGAAGATTATCAAGTGATTTGCACTAACCAACTGCAGAGTAATTTCCTCAGATACCCATAGGCTACGATACTCTAGGGACTGAAACTTTATCTTTGAATCTAGTCTATATTAACTTTTTTCCCCTGTGACTTCTAAGACTACCAGGGCTTCTATGCTCAGATGGTTTTGTACAGCAGAGACATAAAAGGCAGCTTAGGTACAGCATCAAAAATCATAATCTTGTTATCATAAAATAAAGCATATACCTGCAGTGTAAAGTGATGCCACATATTGCATTCATATCCAAATAAGCTAAGCCACATCAGCCAACTACTGGAGGAAATCTGGAAACAGAAATGTGATCTATTATAAAATCATTAGACATTTAATATAATGGAAATTTTTAAACCTCCATGTTCAGAAATATTAAAATCAAAGTGCTACATTATATAGGCATTTGCTCTAAAATTTAAATGTGGTATAATCACAATCCATCCATCCCCCTGCTATTTCTTAATTTTAATGTATTTATTGTTTTACTGTTTTAAACTTTTATATTACATTTTTATTGGATTGTAAACTGTCCAGTGTCGCATGACAACAAGATGGGAGGAAAATAAATTTAATAAATAAATGTATTTATTGTCACCATTTTCTCCCAGCATCATACATAGCTATCATTCAGAGAATTCTATTAGGGAATAATAATAATAATAATAATAATAATAATAATAATAATAATAATAATAATAATAATAATAATAATAATAATAATAATAATAATAATAATAATAATAATAATAATAATAATAATAATAATAATCTTTATTGTCATTGTAAAAATTACTATGAAATTGGTTTTAACTTCACTGGTGCAAAATTATAACAGAAACAAAAAAGAGAGAGAAAAGAAAAAACTAGCATGTGCATGGAGTGATTGCGGTTGAATTTAAAAGTCTCACAGCCCATGGATAGAAGCTACCTTTAAACCTGTTCGTTCGGCTGGCTATACTTTTATATCTTCTGCCTGATGGTAGAAGGGCAAAGAGATACCAACCAGGGTGTGAATCATCTTTGAGAATCTTCCTTGCTCTGCTAAAGCAGCGAGATCTGGCGATGTTATCCAGTGATGTCAGAGGGCAACCGATGGTTTCTTGTGCCGAATTGATCACTCTCTGTAGTGCCTTCCTCTCCGCAACTGTTAAACCAGCATACCACACTGTGATACAATATGTGAGGACACTTTCTATGATGGACCGATAGAAAGAGGTCATCAGCCATTGTTCCACCTGATTTTTCCGCAGGACTCTAAGGAAATGAAGTCTCTGTTGAGCTTTTCCAATCACCAGAGACGTGTTCTTTTTCCAGGTGAGATCTTGGCTAATAAGCACAAGTATAATTCTATACAGAAAATATTATTGCTGCTTTTGTATCTCTGCTTGTTTTTGCTGCATTTCAATGGCATCACAATAGCTTTAAATGAGTCTGTAGAATCCCAAAAAAACATGAAATTCATTTTGAGAAATGTGTTGCTGAGCTTCTATTCTGAAAAATACAGATATGCTTGGAGGTATTCACACCTTTATAAAATGCAGTCTGTTGAAACTTACCTGACATCAAATATCAGACAGAATTCTGATATTCTGTCTTGCACTCTACTTTCATTTTCAAAACACAGTTTTCTTCAAGATCATTGGGTGGGAAGACAATGGTTTGATTTATAAAACAAAACCAACAATCCTGATCAAATCATACTTCTGGGAGGAAGAGAAAATATGTTCCTGAAACTTCTCAAAACATCTTATCAAAACCTTTAAGGCTTACTTACCGATAATATTTTTAAAAAACAGTAATAAGTTATAGACTTGAATTGGAATGGCTATTTGTCAGGGTTGTTCCATTCACCCATATAATTTTCAAAGGATTTCACAGGACAAGGACCAGATAACCCATCCTAATTTTGTCTATTCTGGGTTGTATTATGATAAGTGTAACATTTTGTTAGATGCAGTTCTTAGCATTTTCAAGTAAAGGAATGATAATTTATGTATTAATACCTGTTTTGACCTTCTTTATTGTCAACTTCTGTTTCACAAAATATTTTAAGCTATGGGTTTAGTATTTCCCTATTGATTGTTATAACTAAATTGATATACATGGCTGGCTAAACATTACAAATGAATTTTAGTTATAAATAGCACCTAAACTTCTACCAAGTTCAAAAGATATTATTTAACCTTCAAAAGTGCAGTCTTCCAAAGAGTGCTTTTCAAATAGTTAGATATCTCCTAATATGAATTCACACAAGAATGAGTTGGAAAGACCTATGAAACTCTTTCACCTTGAAAGTGTACATTTTCCTTTCTTATAGTAATTAATTAGTAAAAGTAGAAAAGCTTGAGGGTTACCCCAGAAGTTAGAAAAAACCCTGTTATATAAATAAATATATGCAGGTAAAGTATAAAAAAAAATCTTTAGAATTCTAGAGAACATCTTTCCCATATCAATAACTGAATTAGAATACATGATGCAGTTCTTATAATGATTGTTTTAGAAAACTGAAACCATTTATGAAAAGCATGCACACAAAATTGTATATGTTTGAGAAACAGGTGAAATATGTGAACCTTATAAAGAAATATGGTTAAAATGTTAAAATCACATTTATGTGACTTTAAAAAAGTGAATCACTCAATGGTGCAGACTGCCAGAATGAATTGATAAAAAAGACATGACTATAGTTAAGAGAAAAAAGTAATATCTATACATGGTACATGCATACCTACATATACACACAACCTTATTGTCTTTATGAAATTTACTTTTGTTGAACTATTATATTCTACCACATAGAACGTTTTCAAAAACCTATACATATTTTATAGTGATTTATTTTAATAATTGCATACATAAAATAGTGCTAAATGGTTCCTGTAGTGGTTCACAATTGAAAATCCTCACAACATTATTTTTGGAAGCTGTATAATGCAGATGTATTTTAGAAGAGCTGCCTAACCATACATAGAAACATAACCTATGTTATGCAAAGAACATAAAATAAATGCATGGTGATGCTCCTACATCAATTTACAGTATTAAAATGAATATCCAGTTGAAGGAAGGTGAATGTTAATACGTAAGAAAGTTCACAGATTTAGAAAGCAAGCAGTCTGTAGGTCAGCCAAGAATGTAAAGATTAGTATGAAGATCTACTTAACCCAGGTTTCATTTCCATAGTATGCTAAAATGTGTTTGAAAAAATTGCTTTTTAGTGTATTGTGTGAAAGAAGCCATCACCATAGCATGCTATGTGAAACAGGTCATCATATTAAGCCATAATAAATTGTTTAGACATAATATTTTGGGCAAGCTTTATTAACCTGGATTTAGGATATAATGTAAATTAATGGCATTTGTTTGGGGGGTTCATAAAGAGATTGGTGGTAGGCTCATGGTGTGGGTTAATTATTTCACCCATTATGTCTTATTATACTCTATAGTCATGTAAGATTGCTACTGAAAGTAGCAGCATAAACACATCTAAGGTAGCTTTCCCAATGTTTATGGTCTCTGTATTAATTCCATGATACCTTATACAGTATAGGGAAAGAGAATTCTATTCTGTATGGGAATTGAAATAAAGTACATCTAAAAGTTGTTCAGCTACTTCCAAAATTTTTTTTCCATTCTGTGTTTATATATAACACATATGCATGGCATGATTTCTTTGATTATGTAGCTGATTTCATACTTAATTATATAGCCTTTTTCAGGCTGCATGGCCAGCAATTAAGTTGTGATATGGAAAAATGTCATCATATAATCAGAGCTTACAATAAAAAGCAGTGGTTCAAGATACTAGAAATAGAATCTAAACATTTAAAGATTTTTCCCAGCAGTAGTACTAAAGTTAACCCATCAAAACTACTGTGTTTGTCTGTCTTGTTAAAAAATATGTGCATTTACATTATATTGTTTTTAAAATACAGATGCAGTTATATATATCTTGAATTTTGTAAAATATACATATTCAGTGCATGCATGTTCTTGAACTTTTAATTTAAATCTTCTGTTTCTAAAAAGAGGCAAGGATGATTTGAACGTCAATTCATTTGCTACACAAAAATATAAACAGCAAAATATGAATTATTTTTAAAATGTGTACGAGCACAACTCTGATTACAAAGTTTGACTATATTCTCCCTTAGGCCAGTGATATATTCATATATTAAAAATTTATTAGATAAAACAGGAAATTGTATTACTTAGGGCAAATAGTTTAAGATGTTTAACATATAAACTACTGTTGTGCAAAATGTCAACCATACTCTAACATTTTTAACATTTTCTTTGAAGGTGTTTCGCTGCCTCATGGGGAAAATACAAAATAGTGAGATTTTTTTTACATATGGATAGCAACTTGCATCTCTGTTTGTGTGTCTGTTTACATAGATATAGATATTTTTTTACTTTATTTACTGTAGACCAAAATAGATTAATAACATTGTTATTTTATGTTAATGCAGATTTTTTTTAAAATACAATGATTCAAGCAGATTTTATCCATAATGTGCTTGGCATTGTTGCATTAGGCAGCATTAGATGGCAAAAGTTATTGCAACTTCATGGAAGAAATTGTAATGTAGTATTTTTTTTATCACCAGGGATTGTGTGTCAAGACTTCATCCTTCTCATTGCCTATGCCCAACTCAACTGCACATAATCACCATTTTCATATAAGATGTGACAAAGCCTCTTGGGTATTCATTCTGCTTAGCATCAGAATCTCCCAGATTAAATATATACGGCTCATTAAACAGCTGGGGAGGAGTATATTGCCTTAGAAATATTGCAGTTTGTCAGGACTGCCTCATCCCAGAACAGAAACATATCTGTAAAACCTGCACACAATTACATTTTAATGATTTTCATCTTGGCTCATTAGGAGAGCAGTCACCACTGAGACTTTAAGAATAATCATGCAGATGGACCAGTGATGTAGCTACAGCACATCTTTTGAGAATATAAGCCTTTAGTGGTTAGAATAAAATTATAAATCATGAACTATAAAATGAAAAAAGAAATAAAATATGGTTGTGATATCAGGGTCACTGGAAAGATAGTTTATTGCAGATGGACATGGACTAGAAGCAAGTTAACTCAGAGAGTTTTCACACCAATCAGAAATCAAATGAAGTTCTATTCGCTCCTCAGTCCATCTGATCTGGCTGTAAAATACTTGTCCTCAATAAAGAGGTACCTGGAAATTGGACACAAAAAAGGAGAGTAATAACAGCTAAATAGATGACAAGTGGTGTTATGAAATCTATTTGTCACTGAGTACAAAATGAGCAGTTTAGCAGGTTATCAACAAAGGAGAATATTTGTAGCTCAGGACTACAATGATGAGACCTTGGTGCTCTGGTTGTTTCATTACTCAAACTCGGTAATGCCATCAATGCTGATGTCGTTATATAATTTGGGTAATGAAACATTTGCCAGAAAACAACCAAGGTCAGAGAGAACCAAGAACTCTTTAACAGAATATGTAATACCAATTCAATCTGCATGTCAAAACATACATGTATGCAGTTTTCATAAGGTAGCTTGCATATCTGCCTTTTGTCACTTTATTGGATAAAACATTGATACAGGCCAGGGAGAAAGATCTTTTATGTATGACATATAAAATCTTGAAAAAATGCTGGGATGTGCAGGAAGAGCAGACAACATGTGCAAATGTGCTGCAATGGAAATAGAAAAATCTGGTTTTGTCAGTTTTAATGTCTTGGTTCAAGATCCTTTGTTTAAATTAGTCCAAGGTTTTGTCATGGCTGAGAGCAAATAATAATAATAATAATAATAATAATAATAATAATAATAATAATAATAATAATAATAATAATAATAATAATAATAATAATAATAATAATAATAATAATAATAATAATCTTTATTGTCATTGTAAAAATTACAATGAAATTGGTGGGATATTGATGGGATAGGCCAGGGGTGGCGAACTGTGGCTCTTTTATGACTCATGGACTGCAATACCCAGAATTCCTGAGCCAGCCATGCTGGCTCAGGAATTCTGGGTAGTGAAGTCCATGAGTCATAAAAGAGCCACAGTTCGCCACCCCTGGGATAGGCTATAGCAGAGGTTCAAACTGGTGGCCCATGGGCCAGATGCATCACATGAAGACCATGCCCACCCCAGCTCCGCAAAGGGAAAAAACATCACAATAAGTCACATGATGGTAACGTGACACTGCAAGGTGGACTACAGTATGACAAATTATAATTAATTTGTCACCTTTCTAACAAAATAAGATTGGCCAAAGAAATTCTGCAAAGAATTTGCTTTCAACTAGAGTCTAAAATGACAAAATCCTAGATAAGCTTCAGAGGACATTCAGCCTAATTCTACCTGTACAATTGTATTAAAAGTTCAGTAAGAAAGGTATATAAGAATTTAAAATGTTTGATTAATTTGTTTCAAAGCTTGTGGTATCCATACACGTTCACAACAGTACACCAGATATCAAAGTCCACAGCCCAAATATTTACTATTTATATTTCAAGTAATTTAACTGCTGCTGGAACTTAGTTGGCTTGAATATTTAATAATGGTCTTTTAGCTCTTATATTAAGCTCCTGTGCATGGTTAATCTATCTAGTGGAAGATTGAAACTACCTAGGTACCTGAAGTTTGACCTTTTCAATAAGCCTCCAATTGATCTTCCAATTAATTGGAATCTTGAAAGGCTATATTTTACAATAATTAATTTCAAGGCATTGCCTAGAACAATATGATTGAAGAGCTTTAAGACATTTATGCAGAGAAACATAAGTTATGGGTAGAATGACCATGTCGTTAACATAGATGTGATTACAATAACTGAAATTTTGTTTTTCTTGGACAGTTATCTAGTAATGGAACTACTTTGTGTGTTGATGAATTTAGTCCAATCTGAGATGTATTACTGTAGTGATAACTTGCACAATCAGGCAAAAAGCTTAAGCAAATTGAAGACTTATTTCTAAGTAAAATATAGCTATTTTTGCTTACGACTTCTATTCTACTACTTCTAAATTCTAGAATACAACAGAACTCGAATTTACTAAAACAATGTGTCAGAAAAACCCAAGCCAGCTATTTAGCAATGGAATGTAGAATATATTACCCCACACAATCATGAGACAGTGATTCTTCCTGTTTGTAATGTTACTGCAAAGGTATTATTTGGCAGAAAATCATTTTAAAAGTTTTTAAAAACTTTTGTGGAGGCTTTGGTGTTCTCAGAACTTTGTTGTTTGCTTCCAGATGTTTCATTATCCAATTAGGTAGCATCATCAATGATACTAAGTGTAGAGTTTGCTAGTGCACTGGCATTAATGATGTTATCTCACTGGGTAATGAAACATCTGTAAACAAACCTAATGGCTTAGGTACTACCAAGAGTTCCACAATTCCATCCTAAGCTAAATACAGTATATTCTCTGCCATTGAATCAGAATCAGATTGTTCTAGTGGTTAGAGACTAGGTTAGAAAGTAGGAAACCATGAGTTCCAGTCTCACCTTAGCCTTACAAGCCTGCTGGGTGACCTTAGGTCAGTCACTGTCTCTCTCAGTTAAACTACCTCACAGAATTGCTGTTGTGAAAAAATAGTAGGAAGAAGTGTATTAGATATGTTCACTGGCTTGAATTATTTGTGAAAATAATCAGGGCAGTATACAAATAAATAAAAATAAAAAGTTGTTCACTTGGAGACTATAATTAGTATATGGATTAATGTTATATCAGTTGAAACTAAAGGTTTATAGAGTAGTGGGTAAAAAACAAAAAATAAATCAATTGGAAAACAATTCAATTATTGAGATTCATTCATACTAATTTGTTATTGTTTTAACCATTCAATCATATCCAGTCTTGGAGACTTTATAGGCATGTGGTCTTCATGCTACCCGGTCAAGCACAGCTTCTTTCAGTTGTTAGGCATTCATCTTTATATCAGTTTTGATGTATCAAGTCAGTAAGTTTACCGCAATTATGATTATGAAATAATACAGAGAATTTCATTTGTATATTGTAAACAACAAGCTAAGATATTTATACAAATTTAACGTGGAATTTATCATGCAAATTTTATGGTAACAGTTGTATAGATAATGTTCCTTCAGTGTTTGGAAAAATTAAGGGATTTGTATTATTAATAATAAAAATTAATGGCAATGTTGTAACAACATACTGATTACTGCCACAGAAGCATTGGTTGCAAAAGCAATTAACCATGAGTTGAAAACTGGCCTAAACAAAGTTTGAAAATGTAACTATAGGTCACTTAAGTCACATCTGTCATCGCACTTTCTGAAGAAATTGAAACAAGTTTCATTTTCTGCACAGAGGTCAGGCAGTTATGAAGAGGAAAAATGTCACAAGTGTATGAAGTGAAGAATGATATGTTTACTTTCTTTAATCTTGAGAAACAAGAACAATTTTGAAAGTTGCTGGAAGATACTTAGTTTTCAAGGTTACCTTATTAGCAGTTACCTTTCAACATTTACAAATTTCAGCATACAAGGCAAAACTGAAAATGTCTTTATCTTCTTTGTCTATCTTTAATCATGAAAATGGAGAAATGATTGGACATATTAGTGAAATATCTAGGAAGTGTATTTTGGGATGTACATTCGTACTCACAAATCTGAGCAGAAGGTGAAAATCCAGAGGCAAACAGAAGCAACAGTAGGAAAATTATCCAGTCTAATACTCTGGTAGCCTGCAGTCCAGATTGAATCCTTTTAAAAATATTGCCATTAGTACAGTAACTGCCATTAGTACAGTATAAGAATATACTGTATATATAAGCATCAAAGAGCATGTAGACTTTGCAGCAATTTTCTAAAGTTATCTTTCTATCTAGAAAATCTCTTTCTCCCCCCCACGCTGAGAATATTTTTTAAATGAAGTGGAGGGGGTGGTAGGATAATTTGTTTTTAATTCTTCCAAAATAAATCTATATAAACTACAAAGACACCATTCAGTTTCATATGAAAAGTCATTTACCATCCAAAGTTCAGTCCGATGTTTTTCAGATCAAGTTTAGGTTGAATAGAAATGCAGACATTTAACAGGATCAGCTTCCAAATCACTTGATTGAATTGTGCACAAGAAAAGTATCTATAAGCAAATTAGTTCTGCTTTCTTTGTTTTTCCAAAGGGTAACCAGCAGATCATAAGCAGACTGCAGATTAAGAGTTAAACTATTCAGCACCAAGTGGACCATAGCGACTAAGGCAGAGATTCAATCATACAGTATGTGTGCCAGTTAATCGTATAAGTATTTTCCTGCACAGACGCGGCTTTGAACTCTGTTCTGTATGTTTGCTTGCTTTCAACAGACTTTTTTTTTCTTAATGCCAGTTTATTTTTGTAAAACCTTTAGATTTGATCTGTTGGCATGGCAGCATATTGATTTCCAGTCAATATTTCCACAAACATGGGAGTTAACTGACGTATACCAAGTATCCCACTGATCAAGAATTACCCAGTAATCCCACAAGTTATTGGCAGTCTAACTAATTACCAATCCAGTGG
Organism: Rhabdophis nuchalis; assembly: GCA_039707465.1. Classification (NCBI taxonomy): domain Eukaryota; kingdom Metazoa; phylum Chordata; class Lepidosauria; order Squamata; family Natricidae; genus Rhabdophis; species Rhabdophis nuchalis. The sequence goes on along the minus strand of CM077649.1, from coordinate 28,163,068 downwards.
GAACTCAGGCAAAAGAAGAAATTCTTTATCCTCTCACTTGAACATTAACCACTCTGAGATGGCTAATGTTGGAGAGATTCAGTATAATGTTAGTTCTAGGCATTTCGCTCCCATGGCATTTTGGTTGCTAAGGAAAAAAAATTATGGCCATGAAATCAATAGGATATCTGTATTTTAATATGAAAGAGTTTTGATGTTTTTATGTTTCTTTTGAACAATGACAATATGATTTCTATGTCGATATGTTGTGAATAATATTAACATTCAGCAGTCATGGTTCACCAAAAGTTTGTCATAGACACCTTCCATGGAGATAAAGGAAGCATTTTCAAAAAAACATGCACTTTTCAGCATGATACCAGCAGTGGGTTATATTTGATGTATCCGATGACTTACAACAACTCACATGGAATTTGTCAGTACATTATAATTTACAATTTCATAAGTAAATAAATTATTAATGGCATAATGTTCAACTGCTGTAAATAATTTACAACCTGGAAATGGTGTGATAGACATGCTCTTAGTGGAAAACATAAATTACTGCTGTCTGTTTTTGAATACTTAATCAGAATATACTTAACAAATCAAAGTCTATTATTAAAACTATCCTTACGCATCTTAGAGTTTAGCAATGATATTTTAGTTTATAAAAGAAACTATGATTTGACACACTAAACCCTTGTTTTACTTCATGCAAGACTAAAATCCATATTAACTTTTTATATGATGAAAACAACATTTTGATAACTCAAAATGGTCAAGGTGTTGTTATCTGACAGATCAAACTAAATGTAGCTGAATAAATACTCAGATATCATTTCTGCAGAAATCTTTATACCTCACTTAAATTTCTTGCAGTCTGTTTAGCTAACATTTTTTCATTTGTCTCTGAGGTAATTTTATGGAAGTAATTCATACATGGGAACATTACATTAAGGGCAGTGGTGGGATGCTGCCAGTTCAACAACCAGTTTGGTGAGCAAGTGAGTGCTTAAAGTGTTTGCATGCAGTGCTGAAAATTGAGTATTTAGAAGCTCAGCTGCTTATCTTCCAAGTCAGAAAAGATAAGTAAAACAGTGAACAGTTGTGTCATGTGATTGAGATGAGCTAGAACGCAAAGGACAGGATAGGGCAGGGCCAGTGAGCAGAGCCAGCTGATTGTCAGTGTTACCGGTTCACCTGAACTGTTCCAAACCGGCTGAACACCATTTCTGATTAAGGGTAAAACACCATTTCTGATTAAGGGTTGCTGTGCTTGGGATAGGAAAAACAATTTCCCATCCTAACATAGTCCCTTGTATGATCTAAAAATCATCTCTTGCAGATCTTCAATCCTCCAGAACACATTCTAAGAACATGTATAGAAAAACTATAAAATAAATGAAAGGGCTTATCCTCTTATAACAAAACCACTGCATCACATGCCTTCATTGGACAACCATCATGAATTATATACCTGATCTTGGCAAATAAGTATTTATCTACTGGCTGATTAGTATTACTATGCTAATTTATTTATATACTGTATACTCCCAGGAAAGGCATATCACAGTGATTTCAGCAAACACAGTATAAACTGTATAAAAAAACTATACCATGGATGTTGGTGTGAGGTGTGAGGAAATAATATCAAAATGATTTTTTTCTTCACAGGATACTGCTCATGTGAAGCAGAAGCACTGGCAGCAGCAAACAGTGTAGAAGCATGTGGAACAACAGTAGAAAATAACAGCACTTGCTGTTGAGAAGCAACAGCAGAAAGATGAGCTATGAGTTCTATGAGTGATCTGTTGCTGGAGGTGACTGACTAGCTTCATCAAAAGTACTTAATGATGGAGCATTTGTGGCATGCATGGCCAGATAGCTATGAAGACCTAAGAACAATGAGTCAATTGACAATAGAGACACAGGATGGTACATAGTGGTAGTATAGACAAAGGGAGCAAGGTAACTGTGAGCAGTAGGGCATTGATCAGAACCACACAGTTAAAAAGAATGAATATAATTGCTTCTACCTTTTCTTTTCCTAACTAGAGGGAACAATGTGGGGACACATGGAAATGGATACCAGTATTTTGGGTTGTCTGACAGAACCTAACTGTAGGCTTACACCAAATGTTGCTGAGTTTGCCTATCATGAGAAACTCTACTGAAGACTTTGTAAATTTCCAGGATTATCTAGTTATTTGTTTGGCTAGTGATTAAAGGGAGATTGATCCAGAGGTGGGTTTCTCCAGGTTTGGCTGAACCGGAGGCTCTGCCCACCTGCCCGGATACTTCTGCGCATGCGCAGAAGCTTCGTATGAGAGAGAGAGAGAAAGAGAGAGAGAGAGAGAGAGAGAGAGAGAACCAGTAGTAAAACTGGTACAAATCTGCAACTGGATTGATTCATCTACAGTACCCTTCTTCTGTAGTATTTGGGTGTGGCCAATTGTTTATATTTGTGAGAACAGGACTAATAGGTGGCTGAAGAGTAGAGTGTGTTGAGTGGGATTGTCAGTATTATAGGAAACTGAGAGATTGATAAACTGCAGATGCAGCTCCTTGGAGTATCTTTGTTTGGGTGTAACATCTTAAGTTTAGGAAGGAGTCTTTTAATTTCTGAAAGTGTGGGGTGTGGGGATCTGTAGAAAACAAGAGACTTTTGGTGTAGAAATTAGGACTGTAGATGGGATTTACTGGGAACAAGATTTAATTTTTCACACTGATGCCTATTTTTTTATCCCCAGTTCCATGACCAGGTTTTCAAGGCCTGGGCTTTGGCTATTGCTGCCTAATACCACTTCAATCTGCAGCAAATTCTTCCTCAACTGTAATCATGACCAGATGGACCTGCTACATATTAAACTGGTTGAGTGCTAAAGAAGATATTCTATCTTGGGAATACATCCATATGTTTTTCAAGTTGGCATCATGCCACTACTTCAAGATATGAGAGATAGAGCAGATATTGTTATTCAAAGGGCTGCTGTGGTAGTCATAGGCAACCAGATGTAAAACTCTTCTTCTGAAATTCAGCATTAGGGAAAAATTTGGATTGCTGCTGCTATATCTGGCCTGTGGTGCAGTAGTTTTCAAGGTCAAAAATACATTGAAAAAAGAAAACAGCACAAACCCCCAGCCTGCAAACTGGCAGGGACATGTTATAAGTGATTGCCTGCCTCCTTTGTCATCCTTCTGTTGCATGTCACAGCACCAAACTATTGTGCCAAAAACCTGGCTCACCTAAAGCCAACAAATAACTTTGAAGATTCAGCATAAATTTATTAAGCATGCAAGGAAGTACAGTGGATACTGAGCTGCCCACAAAGCTTTGGCAGCTCATTCTGCAGCCCTGGACAAAAGCAGAACCCCAGCTTTCATGCCTTTGTCCTACCACATTTCAAAGGCAAAACAAAGCAAAACAAAAGTTATCATCTTCAAAGCGCTCCATGGCTCGACACCTAGCTATTTGCAGGATCGGATCCTGCCTCATACATCCACACGGCCAATTCGCTCCCACAGAGAGGGACTTCTCCGGGTGCCGTCCACTAGACTTTGTCAGCGGGCGACACCCAGGGGAAGGGCTCTCTCTGTGGCGGGCCCAGCCCTCTGGAACGACCTTCCCCCCGACATTAGAACAACTACGGACCTCCGCTCCTTCCGTCTAAAATTAAAAACATATTTGTTCTGCTTGGCCGGCCTAGGGTAGTCTCTCGTCTATGGGATTGTCAATAATTTTAGATAGGGATTTTAGTATTTTAATTGGTAATTTTTAGTGCAGGGATATATTTAATTTGTTTTTATTATGTGTATGTGTATTTATTGTTTTATTTGCCCTGTGCACCGCTCCGAGTCCCTTTGGGGAGAGGGAGCGGTCAACAAATTAAATTATTAAAAATTATTATTAAAAAAGGCAGACACTTTAAATTACAGCATAGCGTTGAAGTGTTTTTCATAAATCCATCTTGGTGACATTCTTATTATTTATAGGTCAGCATGGCAGCTATACTATTCCCAGGTTATGGTCATATATAGTGAATATAAACAATTTGGTTCAGTGGCCCATTGGTCCTTTTCGGATTCCTCTCCCTGTGGCCATTAAGGGTCAATTCAGCTAACTTCTTACAAAAGCATTTTAAGCTATTCATGTTTATGGTGTGTGTGCAGGGGGGGCGGGAGTGGAATGCTTGACTTAGTAGTGAATGTATCTCACATTTGTATGGGATAAATACTTTTTATCATCACAGTTTATATTCCATATTTATATTGTCAAGTCAAAGTGGCATATATTTAATACTCTATCTTCATACTTTCCTCACAATAATAATCATGTGAGGTAAGTTGGGCGGAGAGAAAATGATTGGTCTAAGTCAGGGGTCTGCAAAGTTGGCTCTTTTAAGACTGGTGGACTTCAACTTCCAGAATTCCCCAGCCAGCATAGCTGGCTGGGGAATTCTGGGAGTTGAAGTCCACCAGTCTTAAAAGAGCCGACTTTGCAGACCCTGGTCTAAGTCATTCAGTTGGCTTTTAGATAAGACTTCTGATCTGCAGTTGGCTGTTCAACCAAAGTAATGTAATCTCTGGAATGAAGCAGGTGTGCACCTGAGCAGTATCTTTGTTATCTTCTGATCCCAGTTGTTTCCATGATCTTCTAAGGTGTACAGGCCCAAGTCCTGGCTATTTAATGAGCCATGTTTTCTTGTTTCTTTCTGTCAGACAAGTAAGGTCAGAAAGACTTGGTACATTCTAGGTCCCAGCTATAAAACATTGTCATATTGTAGGTCATGGAAGTCACAACTTCTCAGTAGCTTCACACTGCCCTATGGAACAATATTCCTCTTGTATTCCATAAGACCTTGACCCTATTTGGGTTTTTCAGCCAAGAATTGCACTTTTGTCAGTCCCTGGGATGGAATGAAGGGATTTGCTTCTTGATAGAGGCGTGGGATAAAATTTATGTTCTTTTTCTTCATTATTTCTCTACATACTCTTTTGGATTTGCCTGATGTTTTAATGATATATGGCCATTCAGTATTAAAGAGAAATAGACGTTAACTAACCAAATAAATAAACCATAAATAAATACGTAGTAAGTAGTATTGTATTGTAAATTTCTTATCGTATTTTCAGATTAAAATAGACTACTTACCAGGCATAGTTTGTGTTGTGTACATATGTGTTTATGTGATGGAAGAGGTAGAAGAAAACTGGATTGGCTGGGGAGAACATGGCCTTTGAGATAAAGTCCAGCACTACAAATTGGAATATTTTATTGTAAATTGATGCTTTTAATATTACATTTTCTTTATTGAATATTCATATTTGAGTACATAAACAAAGTGTTCACAGATAAATCCCATAGGTAATATTGTAGAAATAACTCCTACAAGGTTGAAAAGGAGTAGTTTACCTGTATTAAATGTATTGCAAATCACATATTTCATTAGAGGGAAAAACCCTAAGGTTGTTAGCATACTTAGTTCTTACATTCTTAAAAAAAATTATTTCCAAACTGTGACAGTTCTAGCTGAAAACAGTCTTCTGCAGCAAGCTGAAGCCATTTTAAGAACAGTGATTACTATTTCTGCCCAATAGGCAGAGATCTTTGAAGTGTGAAGGTGAGACAAATAAAGAAAAAGTGCAACAGTGGTGAAGTCTAAGATTCTATGAGCAATTGTACTCTTCGTCCAGTGATTAAAAAGTGTGAAGTTCCCTTCAATTGGTTGGATTTACTGCCTGGCACTGAAATGAAATTCTGGGCATGGTTTTGTGATTCAAAAGAAAGCAGATGGTGAGTTTTTGCCACTAGGATCAGGACATAGCCTTGGATATGAGATCTTTGATGTGGATCAACAGAGACATGCAATCAAATTTAATGTATCCCTCCTTAGAAGCTGATATAGAAAAAAAGGAGGGAAGGGAGAAGGTCCATATTTATATGGACTGTGAGATAAAAATGCAGAGGAAGTAAAGTCCTATAAATAAATGAAAATAAATAAGTAGCATGTGCATTTATTTTTCCACCGGAGGCAAAAAAGAATGATATATTTCATGGACAAGAAGTCCTATTGCATGTACTTACAGTGCTATCCAAAACTGCTGCATTTGTGGTCTTTTCTACTATTCACAAAGAACCAACCAGGAAGAAAATAAGATTGTGCATTGCTGTTTCTTCTAATTAATTGTAGAATTAAATGCCATGAAGGACACTGACATTCTATTCTGTTTTTGTGAGATTACAGGTAGTCCTTGATTTATGGCTACAATTGAGCCCAAACTTTGTATTGCTAAGTGAGACATTTGCTAAGTGAATTTTGCCCCATTTTGCAGCCTCTCATTCCACAATTGTTAAATGAATCACCACAGTTGTAAAGTGAGTAGCATGGTTGTTAAGTGAATTTGGTTTCCACATTGACTTTGTTTATCAAATGGTCACAAAAGGGGATCATATGACCCTGAGACACTGCAATCCTCATGAATATGAATAAGTTGCGAAGCATCTGAATTTTAATTATATAACCATGGGGATGCCACAAAAGTTGTAACTGTGAAAAACAGTCATAAATCACTTTTTTTCAGTGCCATTGTAACTTTGAATGATCACTAAATGAACTATTGTAAGTCAAGGACTACCTGTAATTGATTTACAAGTAGTGATTTATGAGGTTTCCCCAGATTCAATTTAGTACATAAAAGTGTACATAAAAGGTACATAAAAATGATAGAACCTCCTGTTTCTTTCAGCCAAGACACTTGCTTCAATTGTGAAAGAATATAGAACACTTACAAAGCACACCAGTTTTACATAAGTGTGCCAATGCATATCCCAAAAGAGTTTATAAATGAAAATATAACTGCAAAAAAGTGATAATTCTAAGAGAGTATATTTACAAGCATTAAAAGGCCGCTAATGTTCGTTTTATTTTTCATTTGAAATGTACAGTTTAAATATGAAGATGAATCATTTGTCCACTTTGTGTTAATAATAATCTGTTTACTGCATGTCTTTTTCTAAGCTCATGCAAGACATTTTCAGCTTTAGTCCCGTTAGTCCCTCTAGTGGTATCCTATAAGAAAATGATACTGTAATTATATTTTGTAATACATCACAATTTTATATTGCAGAAATCTATTTTATAAAGCATTGTATCAATATAAATATCAATTCAACCATTTTTATACTAAATGTTATATCCCAGATAGTTCCGGCATCCATACAAGAATAATTTGTATCAAAAGGACAAAATGTTATATTTTGTACATTATGCAATTATTTTGCTCATAGACTAAAATTATTACAATGTTGATTAAGTATGTGGATTGATAACAATCTGATACATTAGCATTCAGCCAATGAAGCTCCAAATTCTAAATAAACATGTGAAAAGCAAAAGATATATATCTGTTTATCTATCAGTTAGGACAAGGGTGGGGAACTATAGGCCCTTTTATGATCTGTGGACTTCAACTCCCAGAATTCCTGAGCCAGGTCTAGTCTGTCAATAAATCATGAGATTGGCTAGATCTCGTGATGGGATTCAAACATTTTTACTACCAGTTCTTTGGACATGACTTGGTGGGCGTGGCATTGCTTGATGAGCATGGCTTAGTGGGCACAGTAGGAGAAGAATACTGTAAAATCTCCATTCCCACCCCATTCCAGGGAAAGGTTACTGCAAAATCCCCATTTCCTCCTGATCAGCTGAGACTCAAGAGACAGAGAATAGATGGGGATAGGGCCAGTCAGAGATGGTATTTACTGATTCTCCGAACTACTCATAATTTCCACTATCAGTTCTCCAGAACTGGTCAGAACCTTCTGAGTACCACCTCTGGCTAGATCCTAATATAAATGTACGTACAATTATTTTTGTTGCATATATTTAGGTTTAATTGAAAGTGGCAAAAAGACAGGTCATACTAAAAATAAAGAGAGGAAGGAAGAAAAGGATAACGTTGTAATGAAAAAAGCAGAATTAAGAAAATATTTTTTTTCTTTAAATTATAAAGATTGTTGTGCAAAGTTACAAGTATAATGGACCAAGTATATATAGGTCATACATATGAAGAACATTTTCTATAATCGATTGGAGTTGAGTGGCACAAAAATCAAATAAATTTAATTAATAAGGCAGTAACTCACCAGATTGCTTGGCAGTTATATTCCTTCAGGCAGTTAAAACTGCCATCCAATACTGTAACTAAATTACACTTGAGACAAGTTTCAAACGAGGTGAAATAAACTATTAATTTAAATTAAAGTGTTTAGCATGATCATTCAAAAACATAAGGGGGTTCCTTATAATACGGATCAAATATATTTAGGACTTAATATGGTGGATGAATGGTGAATTCAGACTGAATGGTGGCTATATGGATTGAAAAACTATTTTTTGAAAGATCCCTGAAATAAAGATAGAAATAAGAAATGGTTAAATAAATAAGCAACAATGCTGTTTAGGGGTTGGTTTCATTTCCTTTGTTGTAGAATATGCAGTTTCAATCTTGAAAACAATTATATAGTTACCGTATTTATCGGCGTATAACACGCACAGGCGTATAACACGCACCTTCATTTTAAGAGGGAAATTTCAGGGGAAAAAATTAAATTTCAAATAAAGAACTTTGAAGCAAAATAAGGGTAGCTCAGAACTTTTTTTTATTAATATTATTACCACTTATAAGGTAAATAATGTAAAAGGACAGTAAAAGCAACTGTTTTAACAAAGAAACTTGGATATTCTGTTTTTACAAAAGTTTACTCAGAAATCGCTATCCCCTCCCTTCCTGTCTCTCTTTGTCATTCTCTCTGTGTCTGTCAGATTCTGATTCCCTTCCTTCCTCCCTCCCTCCCTCCCTCCCTCTCTCTCTCTCTCTCACTCTCTCTCTCTGGCGGGCAGGCAGGAAAGCAAGCAAGGCGGCTGGAGGAGAAGGAGGAGGAGATGACGGCCCCGGAGGCACGGACCTCTTCCCCGCGGCGGGCGCCTCCTTCTCCGCTGGCTTCCCCCCTTTCCCTCCTTTCCGGCTGTTTCGCCGCCGCCACCGCCGCCGGTTCCAGCAGCAGCAGGAGGAGAAGGAGGAGGAGATGACGGCCCCGGAGGCACGGAGCTCTTCCCCGCGGCAGGCGTCTCCTTCTCCGCTGGCTTCCCCCCTTTCCCCACTTTCTGGCTGTTTCGCCGCCGCCACCGTCGCCGGTTCCAGCAGCAGCAGCAGCAGGAGGAGGAGAAGGAGGAGGAGATGACAGCCCCAGAGACACGGAGCTCTTCCCCGTGGCGGGCGTCTCCTCCGCTGGCTTCCCCCCTTTCCCCACTTCCCGGCTCTTTCCAAACCTCGGGAGCTCGCCGAGGGGCGGCGGCGGCAGCGGCAAAACAGCCGGGAAGTGGGGAAAGGGGGGAAGCCAGCGAAGGAGACGCCCGCCGCGGGGAAGAGCTCCGTGCCTCCGGGGCCGTCATCTCCTCCTCCTTCTCCTCCTCCTGCTGCTGCTGCTGCTGGAACCGGCGGCGGCGAAACAGCCGGAAAGTGGGGAAAGGGGGGAAGCCCCTCGACCTTGCTCTATCTGCCAGCAGAGAAGGAGGCGCCCGCCGTGGGGAAGAGCTCCGTGCCTCCGGGGCCGTCATCTCCTCCTCCTCCTCCTCCTCCAGCCGCCTTGCTTGCTTTCCTGCCTGCCCGCCAGAGAGAGAGTGAGAAAGAGAGAGTGAGAAAGAGAGAGAGAGCGGACGGCCGCGGCGCTTCGCTGAGGGAAAAAGAAGACAGCGCAGCCACCTTGCGAACGTGGAGGACTTACTTCCGGGTCCACGGTTCCCGGGTCCATGTACCTTATATCGGCGTATAACACGCATATTGGCGTATAACACGCATACATCATTTGCCCCCTATTTTCAGGGGGGGAAAGTGCGTGTTATACGCCGATAAATACGGTATGTGTTTGGCTAAAAAAGTGCCAATATAAAATTATGTCATAAAAGTCAGCATGGAACACATTATATCTTTCAGAATATCAACCACAATTTTATTTAAGTGACAAAAGCCAAATAGTTTTACTATTAACAATGTGTTGTAATAAGACTTTGTACGACATTACTCCTTCACTCTTAATAAAAAAACTTTTATTAAGTTTGTGGAAAGTTTCATATTTATGAATCCTATATAGACTATATCATTATGCATATATCTATATTTTCTAGGTCTGCTCATATCAATTCAATTCAAATTAGAGATCTGAGGGCCACCTCGATTAACTCAGGGTATTTACAAATTTGAGATTAGATTTCAAAAAAAAGAAAAGAAAGTAATAGAAAAGCAGTAAAAATACCCGCAGCTGCTTCCTAAAAGCAGGGATTAATTATGAGATGATAGCCTAGAAAATTGACCCTGTCACTTTTTGAATATATCTTTTTCACCATGACAATATTTTAAGATATTTTCTAAGACATGCTATTATTCACTATTTCAACAGAACATTTTTATTTTAAAAAAAACTTTAAATGTTTTTATCTTTGCTTGCTTTTTTGGAAATTGGCATACAATTGCTTTTGTAAAATTATGTGCTTTCTTACTCTGATTGCTAACATAGATATCTGGTGAGCTTGTTCCCTTTGGATCTTAAAATCAGTTTTCTTCATCAGTTCTATTTGATTTTATGCTTCCATAATTTTTGTTAGCATCTTCATTTTCTGGTTGTTAATCTTAAAATCTGGTAAAGTGCCAGAATCTTTTAATTTTCACATTACAATCAATCCTCAATTTATGAGTGATCAATTAGAGACTGTTGGAAGTTACAACCCCTAAAAGGCACTTATAACCCAGTTCTGGCCACAATCACCATCCTGCCCAAATGTTTGCATTTTTGATGCTCGGCAACTAGCCCACATTTATAACTGTTTGCAGTGTCCCATGATGATGTGACTATGATTAATGACTTTTTTTCCCTGAAAACCGGCTTTTGTTTCTAGTTTTTGGCAAAACCCACCCATAGTGAACAATGAGTTCACTTAACAACCATAGGGTTCACTTAATGACGATGACTGTTGCTTTACAACTGCCACAAAAAGGTCATAAAATTAGGTCAGCGGTGTGGTGATTCATTTTATGACTGTCATGACTTACAACCATAATTGCCAGGCTCAAATATTGTCATAGATTAAGGATTAGCTAATGCTTCTACTCTACCTAATGGATCCTCCAAAACTACCAAGAGGTCATCAGAAAACACCTTTAACTTATAAATTTATTTATTAATATTAATTCCCATAATTCTTGTATTATATCTCTATTCAATACCTCATTAACTAGAATGAAGGGGAATGGGCAGTGAGCATCCTTGTGTTGTTCCTTTTTGTATTATCTATAAAGTATAAATCATTCTTAGTCATGTAATAAAATTATCTCCAAAATTCATATTTTCCAGAATTATAAACAAAAACAAACCCAGTTTAAATTATCAAAGGCCTTCTACACACCTAAGAAGATCAGAAGATCAGATACCCTGGCATATAGCAATAGCTTTTAGACTTATATACAGCTTCACAGTGCTTTATTACCCTCTCTAAGCGGTTTACAGAGTCAGCATATTGCCACCAACAATCTGGGTCCTCATTTTATCTACTTTGGAACAATGAAAAGCTGAGTCAACCTTGAGCCGGTGAGAACTGAACAGCCGAACTGCAACCAACAGTCAGCAGAAGTAGTTTGCAGTACTGCATTCCAACCACTATACCACCATGCCTCATATCCACACATTTCAAATAAAGATAATATTTTAATTGTCTTTTAAGTAAAAATACAAATTGATTTTAATGAATAAAGTCCTGAAAAATTATTTTCAACTTTTAGCCTTTACCAAACCATTGTAAACAACTCATACTAATTATTTGACAGACATGTTGATTGATATTTTCTTGTTAAAGTTACATCTGTGGCCTCTTTTGGAATTAATGCTGTATTGGTTTCTTTCTGTCAGGAATCTTTCTATTCTGTATAATCATATTTATCATTTATTCATTCTGAAAGCATATATATTAAGAGACCGAAAATACACCAGAGGTCTTTTTAACACAGTAACTTCACAAACTTCTCTATATTAAATGTATATGCTATTTGTCTATTATAAAAGTGACTTTGGGTGTCTCTTTTAGGCCAAGCTTGATTCCTTCTGAGAAGGAGCTCCTCTTCACTGACAAGAATCTCATCATATTAGAATTGTGGCTGGTTGGCAACTCTAAATAGTAAGCACAGCAGAAACAGGCTGGCACAGAGAAATTCAAGGTAATAGTGATAGGCCACAGAAAAAACAAACGGCCATTGGAAAATTGGCATAGTGAATCTTGTTAGATGCATATGTGTATGTGTATACGTGCATGTGTGTTGTAATTGTTGAGACATTCAGCTGTGTGTGTACACATACACACACATACACACCAACTTTGTGGTCTAATGACTGTTCATTGATTCTAGGTCATACATAATTTAAAATAATGCACACTTTTGGCTAGCCAAATCTGAATCCACATCAAAACTGCATAGATGGTAATAATAATAATAATAATAACTTTGCATTTATTAACCGCTCCCTCTCCCCACAGGGACCCGGGGCGGTGCACAGGAGAAACTAAAAACAATATAAACAATCAATACAAAATATACAGTTTAAAACACCATTAAACTATGTTATCCCGTGCTAAAAAATTAAAACCCATTAAAATACATTTAAAAATCTATAGACAGAGAGACTATCCAAGGCCGGCCAGTCGAAAGAAATGGGTCTTTAGTTTCATACGGAAGGAGCGGAGGTCCGTGGTCGTTCTGATATCGGGGGGAAGGTCGTTCCAGAGGGCCGGGCCCGCCACAGAGAGAGCCCTTCCCCTGGGCGTCGCCCGCTGACAAAGTCTGGTGGACGGCACCCGGAGAAGTCCCTCTCTGTGGGAGCGAATCGGTCGTGAGGATGTATGGGGCAGGATCCGATCCCGCAGATAGCTAGGTCCCGAGCCATGGAGCGCCTTAAAGATGATAGTTAGCACCTTGAAGCGCACCCGGAAGACGACAGGCAGCCAGTGCAGCTCGCGCAGGAGTGGTGTAACGTGGGCGAACCTGGTGGTCCCCATAATTGCCCGCGCGGCTGCATTCTGAACTAACTGAAGCCTCCGGGTGCACCTCAAGGGAAGCCCCATGTAGAGAGAGTTACAATAGTCCAGTCGGGATGTCACGAGGGCATGAGTGACTGTGCGAAGGGCGTCCCGATCCAATAGGGGGCGCAATTGGCGAACCAGGCGAACCTGGTAAAACGCCCTCCTGGCCACGGCTGTCACTTGCTCTTCCATAGACAGCCGGGTATCCAGGAGGACACCCAAATTGCGCGCTCCATCCACAGGGGCAAGATGTTCGCCCCCTATGGCCAGCGTTGGAGAAAGCTGGTTGAATCGGGCAGCCGGAAACCACAGCCACTCGGTCTTGGTCGGGTTGAGCCTGAGTCCGTTACTTCCCATCCAGATCCGCACGGCTTCCAGGCACTGGCACATCACCGCTACGGCATCGTTGGGGTGGTTTGGGGTAGATATGTACAGCTGGGTGTCATCAGCGGTGTTGAATTCCTGGATGTATAGTAGTAACTAGATCATTATCACTAGAAAGAGCAAAATTAAGTTTTTTGGGGGGGCATAATAAAGAAATTAAGACATGAGAAAAATGTATGAATCCCAAAGCAAAGGTAGCTTTTATGGTCAAAGGCTTTGCAAAGTGTATATCACTATTTGATTCTCTGACAAAACTGAGCAGATAACATTGTCAGCCATTATATCATGTAATCTCTCCTCATTGTATTTGTGGCTGACCAACTCTGGTAAAGCAATAAAGAATGAAGCTGGTAAGGTTTTCACCTATGGAGTCACATAGATCTGGGGAAGAAAGTGAAAATGGGCAAAGGAACTCTAAGGATGGAAATGTTAATAGAGTTGATACAAAAGAGAATAAGCAGACCAGATGGATTCAGGAAACCAGATGGATTCAGGAAGTTTCTGTGAGTCCTTGGGTAGACGAACATCACTGAAAATCTATAGATTCTCGGTAAAAAGAAAAAAAAAACCTGGGAAACTGAAGAGAATCAGACCTTGAGAGATTCTTGTTTACCATGAATAGAGAGAAGAAGAAAAGAATTTAAAATGCTAGTTTTATCTGAAGTGCTTGATTAAGGAGAGTGTATCATGAGTATGAATGTCACAATAAATTGGATACACTGACGTATGAACCTACTTTGCAATCAGGGAAATAGCTAATAGCTGAATGGCAAAGCCATTAACATCAACTACTTATGGGTCTTACAAGCTGAAAATGAACATTCAGCACACATGTGACACCTAGTGATACTGGTAGAATTAAGATCATTCCCTAATTACATACTTGAAATTTTATTGAAAATGTTATCCTATTCAGAACAGAAGAAATACTTATAAACTAAACAAATAAATTGCATGCTAACCGTATTTCCACCTTGAAAAACTTATTGGTCCTCATATAATCTGCTATACCTATTTATCGATTCAGAATACAAACAGCGGTGTACACCTATTATGAAGAAAAAAAGTAGAATTGCGTATAGATGATACGTCAGATCACATATTCAGCTGGACTCTTCTGATCATTTCATGTAAATGCTGAATAGCATGGAAGCTTATCACAGAATGCACTCTGGCTGATGATAGTCAAAGTTTAGGAATCAGGAGATATTAGAGATTAACGGGCAGTCAAAAAGATTCAAGATTTGTTTTGAATGCATCTTGAAAATCCATCGTATCTAACAGGGTTGTTGGTATCCACTGCTGAGATTTATTTCTATACTTGAATAAGTGTGTTTTCAAGTTTATATTCAGCTTTAGAATATTATTTAAATCAGATTTAAGCTTTAATTAGTGTAGGCTTATAGAGTAAATGACATTTTTGTTATTTTTCTCAGTTTAAGGCCTTCTACAGGCAACTTCTGTTGCAACTTCTGATTATCATAGCCTTTACTTCATAGCCTGAACCATTTTAGTCACTGGAAAACCTCAGCTTGATAATATTAAGAAATAGAATGACTATTCAGTAAAGAAATTGAAGCCAATCAGAAATATATGTCCAAGTCATCCATCATTTAATGAAATAAAGATAATAGTTTTGTAGCCTTCTAGACCATAATATTATTCAAAATTTGATCTAAAATATTTCTAAGCTAAAAGGGGCATTGCAAAGATTTATAGAGAAAAAAACCAAAACAAGAAAAAAAAACCTCTTAGTTGTGTATAGACCAGTGATGGCTAACCTTTTTTGGCTCGCGTGCCAAAAGCGGGGGGAGCACAGGAGGTTTGTGCATGAGCGTGCCACACCCATAATGCTATGTGCATGACCCCCTGCTTTTGGCGTGCTGTTTTCGCCTTCCCCGGGCTCCAGGGGCTTTCTAGGAGCTTGGGGAGGGTGAAAACAGCCTTCCCCCCCCACCTCTAGAGGCTTCAGGAGCTTCTCTGAAGCCTCCAGAAGGTGAAAAACGGCCTCAAAAGAAGGCGTAAATCAACTGGCCAGCGCACACAAGCGCGCTGGAGCTGACAGGGCAACACCTCGTGTGCTCTAAGAAATGTTTCTGCGTGCCACCTGTGTTCGCCATCACTGGTATAGACATTAGAAAGCTCTGTATTACAAAGTACTGACTAAAAAAAAACATCTGAGCTTGTCTCTAATATATTCATTTTTTAATTCTGTAAAAATGACACATAAATAAAAAATATACTTTCAAATATGAAGAAAAGTAGCAAGTGTGATTTTCCAGGAATACAATTCAATAAGTACTTAAACCTCAGCTACAACCACTAACATTAATAGAAACTCGTCTGACCACAAGGGAAAAATCTAGCCTAATTTTAAAATATCATCTGTCTGATTTGACAATCAAGTTAAAGGCATGCCCCTCTGCATGGCAAGAGTATATTGGAATAATTCCTGATGATAATCTTGCATAGGCTATACATTACTTTTAAATTTTCTGTATATTATTTGTTTTCAGTACTAGCATGATCTTTCTGTTCTTGTTACTCGAGTGAATTGTATTTGGCAGCAAAAGTAGAGTTTTGGAAAACTTCAAAAGAATGATTGCACTTTATTAAACTTATATTGGATCATTTGATTGATAAATCCAAATGTGGAGCCCTTTGAAGCAACAAATCAATTTAGGCTGCTTTGTGATACTTTTAAAATGCAGTGGCTTTTCAGCTGTTTCTGGAGTTGTGATGGATAATATATACTTAAAGGAAAATAGTAAGGTGGGTATTGTGGAGTGATGGGTTCGTGACATTAATATAATCAGCAGGCCAATGGGATTTATCACTTCATTAAATACATTAGTTATTAGAATACTTTTGAAGCGACATAGCTTTCGTTTTGTTTAAACTATTTCCACATTCTCTGCTCACAATTTCTTAATATAATGTTACACGCATGCTCAGGTTTGGCTTAGGGTCACTCATTCAATTCACATTCTCAAAGCCCTGGAAAATAGCCATATTCAAATCACTTTCAATCAAGTACTGTGGCAATCAGTTCTTTAGAATACACAGAAACTCAATGAATGTTTTTTAAAAGTAAATGCTTACTGTTTACACTTTATATATGTGCTTCAGAGGTGGGTTGTTAAATTTTTTACTACCGGTTTGGGAAAACTCTTGCTCGCGTGTATGCTCAACTCTTCTGTGCATGCGCAGAAACATCTGGCTGGGTAGAGCCTCCCACCACTGCTACTACCGGTTCAGCCGATCTGGGCCAAACCAGCAGCAACCCTCCTCTGATGTGCTCTTTTTCATATACACTCATCAACACTCATGATCTTCTCAACTAGGTTGACAGACACTAGCTGGTGGGTTGGAGGTTGCAAGTCTGGATCCAAAGATCATTCAAAGAATTGCCAAACTTAAAGGATCTCTTTTATTCCCCAAAGTCCTTGCTCTGTTGATACATAAAACTGGCAACTACTCTAGCCTTGACAATTTATAAGTCTGGTACCTGTTGATGAGGTTCAGTGACAGATTACCCATTTGCTCAGATCCAAATTCTTTTGTTGATTTGTTTTTGTTTTGTCCTTTATTTTCTTAACAATTTAGTTCCTTTGTATCTATTTCCTGAAGGGATAGTTTAGACTAGATTCCTGGCTGTTGTCCACCTGCCTACTTTGACTCTCTGTATGGCAGCTTCAGCCTAGTCTCACAATGAGCATAAGCTATACTGACAAAAGTGTAAGTCTATCAACAGGGAATAATCAGGTACCAAACTATGCATTACATAGTGGCCCAAATATTTATAGCACGGGTGCTAAACTCACCATGTCACATTGCCCTCATATGACGTTTTGGGATTTCCCCCCCATTTTTGGAGCTGGGTGGGTGTGACCTGTGCATGATGCCAGCAGGCCACCAGTTTGACTCCCTTGATTTACGACTCTGAAAACTAGGCTCTGACAAAGCATATAAATGCCACAATCTCTTTACTAGCCTTTCTCTGCGGTAGGCTTATATACGTGAATTTTATCATATTAGATAAGTCCAGGTCTGTTACCTAAGTATTGCTAGTAAACATTGAACCTGACACAACTGAATTCTGTAACTGTCCCAAGTGCTTTTTCAAAAGTTAACTGAAGAAGCTTCCTGCACGAGAAGCAAAACATTTTTAAAAAAGAAAACTAAGTCCAGTTGCCTTTTGAAAAGGTACCTTTGGGATAACCATGACTTGGATGACTGAGAATCTTCATAGTCACCGAATCTTATAAGTGATAGACACTTCCTTTCCAGTAGTATAAGTAGTGTGCCTGCCAGTAATGTTAATCTTCCTGATGACTCATAAGACACACTGATAGAAAAAGCAAATCTACATTATCTTGCAAAGATAAGTTAAAGGTTTTTTTTTTCAGAGTTCTGCCCTGAAGAATCATGTTTTGCCAATGTGCCTGCTTAATCTGGTATGCAATTGAAACCAGTAATGAAGAGGATTTACCTAACATAGGACAAGACTGTCAACCAGTTATTATAACCTACCTAACACACGGATAATCTAATGATCATTCAGTAATCTTTACTATTCATATAATAGTCATGCAAAATCTGACCCTTCAGAAAACCAAGTAAAATATAAAAGCTTACATTTAAAGAATTTTTAAAAAAATTGTAGTAGGAAGATTTTAGGTTTTTCTAATTATTTTGGTTCGGTTTAGGCTGTTTGGTGCACAGCTTGAAATCTGCTGTGCTATCCTTTCATTATCCCTACTTTATCTCCAAAAGAGGTACAAAGATAATATTTCAAACATTTATTACAGTTAAATCCTTGAGACTTGACAGGATTAATGTACACTTAAAGGTCTTGTCTTCATCCTATTTTTATTCTATTTTGGCAAGCAATAAAGCAGTTGCAAGCATTTCAATGCTTCTCTATCATAACCTACAGAAAGTCCCTTTTTTAAATTGCAGTTTTGATTTCAAAACATTTTAAATCAAATTCTTGTTGAATAATACATTGCAAATTTAAATAGAATAATATTGTATTTGAATATTGGATCAGAACTATGCTAAATTATGCTAAACCAATTAGAACCAAATTTATGCTAAAGTCATTCATCCAATCATAGACATTGACTTGTAAGAAATCTTCAAAGTAATCTCACCAGCTGTGATGCTCTCACTGACTAGTTATTACAGTTCCTACCAGAACAAACATTTGAAGTTCAGTCAATGAAAGTTGCAGTGAAAGTGTTGTTTTCTTTTGTTTTTTTCTTTATGAGATAGGTATAACAAGATGAAGAGTTCATATCAAAAGCTAAAAAGTAAAATAGGGGGAACACTTTACTGTAAGCTAAAATCAAGTTAAAAGCTCCTTTTTAAAAGCCATAAATTTCTTTTATCTTCACCTTTCCCCTTGTTAGTAAATCTTTTAGGAACTGAAAAACTGGGAAAAGGCACAAATAACTCTCCTGTGTAAAAACTGGTACAATATAGAAATATAACTAATATATATTAGATTAGAAAATGTTACATTTAATGTACAGTATTTACAGTTCCCGATGACCTCTCCTATAAATTAAAAAAAAGTAACAGGAATAAAGTAGTTGGAAAAGAGTACTTGGAAAATATTCTTACCAGCAACTGTCAACAATCGTTTTTTTCTTTTAAAAAAACCAATGTATTTTGGAAATATGCATACTGTAAGTTTTCAGAATAAAGTAATCAGTTTTAAGTAAAAAGCAAGTCCATATAAATGAAGTCTGTGATCTCTGCACAGTATATTTTAATGTGTTATGCTTAACCCTGTTAATGGTATGTTCCATCAACTTCTTACTATCTATGAGGATGACCAAGAAGCAATCCTAACTTTTGGAACTTTTTCCCCTCACTCATCGTTGATCCTTCTAATTAGAATGGTAGGTTAATTTTCCAGTAGAAAGGGGAAAAAAACCTTTCTTCTCCCCATTTTCTTTCTGGAAATACTTCTTTCAACTTTTAAAAACATTGGTAGCAAGGTATTAAAACAAAAACAAAGAAAAATCAAATGAGCCAACACAGATGCAGTTCCATGTTGGTTGCATATATAGTGCACTAGATTTTGTTTGACTTTGCAAGCAGACAATACTTCACACACAAATATTATTAATGCTGAATTTGTCCAAAAGCTTTAGTATGTATGTATTCAGTGCCTTTAATATGTATGCATTCTTGTGCCTTTTTAATTTAAATTTCAAGAGTGACTGTAAAAATGCCAAGAATGAAGAATATTGCTTGGCATTGACAGTGAGTGCCTGCTCTTCCTTCCTGCCTCCTTGTTGTGTAATTTGCTGATTCTACTCCAACTGTGAGTGATTGCTCCTTTTGTCCTTTGGGCTCTTCAGATTGTGATTAGGTTGCTGATTGTAGAGTCTTGGGTAGTATTGTATGTGTGGTTGCTGATGCAATATATTTTGTAATGCAAGAATCCACAGCAAAGAGTAGAATTGAATTGGCTATTTCTACTTGTTCTTCCCAGAAAGGGATGTGGTGAGATTGTACTTCGTTGTTTTATCTGCTAAATAAGTGCCAATTGAGATAAATTAGCAATCATGCATTGGGTGAATGCATATTTCTTGGTTAAGGACTGTTTAACAGTGTGAAGTAACTTTTTCTAAGAACAAGCCAAAGCTTTACTTCAATTCTAATCTTAGGAAAATTTTAAAATAGTTAAACAAAAAATTGAAAATATCAATCTTGCTGTAAGTTACTTATCTCTCCAGAATGGACCTTCATTTATTTCCTCTTACAGTTTTGAGATGACATACAAGAGAATAGCTATATATGAAACATTATTATGACTTATTTCTGAAACAGTCAAAATGCCTTGAACTTTGTTCTGACAGAACACTGAGCACTAAAACTGTTTTGAAATTATAAAATTCATTTTCCATTTCATGCACGCTACTATTCCCTGATAAAGATGCAGCATTTTTGCAGATATATATTGACAATATACATGCAGTCACCAAGGTCAAGTCTAATTAGAATGAACTCATGTATAATATTTCACCTTATACATATAAAGTGAAAAAATAAATACTCATGGAACCCTTTTCTTAGCTGATTGAAATGGCTAAGTAGGAATTCTAACAATAATATATTTAATATCACAGTTGTTCCTATTATTGCTATGTTCTTTTATTCATTCCTTTTGGCTTCAAAGGGCAAATGTTATTTTCAGATAAGTAATATATTAAGGTTACATCCATTCTTTATATTAATTATTTAAGTGAAAGTATCGAGGAAAGTACATTGAAACAAATATTTAGGAGCTATGCATAATGTGTAAATATAGCATTACTAAACATTCTACTGATCAATTAAACTTAAGAATCAAAATGGAATTAAATTGAAAATAATGACAAAAGGCACAATTTGTAAGATGATACAATAAAAATATATTTCAAAAACAGCTTAACAAAGCTATTAACAAAGCTATTTTTGTAATTTGCTAATACAGTTGCCACAGAAAAAGTGCTCTGAATTCAGTGAAAGTTTCTGATCGGCAAGCAGACATATTCTGATCAAGTTCAGTTGGTGTATTTTCACTGCCTTGTACAGTCAGTGATGTCTCCATTTATTTGTGGCCCTGTTTCACATATTATACATACATCAGAATAATCTCAAAGCAAATGCCATTAAGCGTAGCAAAATCTCCTGGATGGAAAATCAAAGATAGATAGAAATTCAAGTCCCTTTTCTCTAATTTTTGAACTGGTCTGTATAATACAAATCCATTCTAAATGCCTATGAATGGAATCAGCCATGCATTCAGCAAATTCTAGTAAATCCTTCCCCACATTGTTCAAATGTCCTCCAAAATGGCATGGATTAGACTCAGAGGCCACCAGTTTAAATACAGACAAAACAATATGTAAGCAATACCCAACTAGTAACTCTGTAGCAAACAATGATAAACTCTGCCAATAACAGAAGCACTAATCTTTCTGATAACAGGATCGTCAAATGAATCATAATTTATTTACTTGTTGGGCTTATCAGTAACTATCCTAATCTTCTGCAATGCCCTGAAAAGATGATTTTAAAGTGGTTGTTGCATTGCCCTATGTGATGACCTACCTGGAGCATAGGAAATTGCTTTATATCAAGTCAAATCATCAATCTGTCTATCACAGTACTGTTGACATGTTTGACAATGCTTTTCCAGTGGGTTTCATGTCTACTTGGAAATTAACCTAGGACTTTTATTTTTGAAGCAGATGATCCAGATTTGAGGTCCATTGTGAAATTTGATCTAAGCAATAGAGGTTGTATGTGTATAAATCTACCATGGTTACTATGTTAAGTATTATATTTAAAAAAAGAATAGACACAACAGATAATGACAAAGCAGAAAGGAGTAGTTTATAATAAATTCTTGAATAAAAAGTGGAGAGTTATAACTAATTTAAAGAGGAGTTAGCAAATGTTTTTTTACTAAAGTGAGTATAAATACATATACCAGGTTTACTGTAGTGTTTTGGTGAGTAATGATACTTTTTGCCTTACTATTCACTTGTAGTTTATAACCAAACATTTCCATGTAATAGTAGAAACTCACAATATATCTGAAAAGTAAAAGGTTAATTTAACTTCATTTGAGAGAACTATGTTTTAAAAAGCCTGGTAAATAATTACCAATAATTATAGGAAAAATAGTCTACAATAATGAAATGTAATTCTCCCACTCTAATTATTTTAGGCAGTTTACATGTGCTACATTTCAAGCTATTTTTTTCTATGAAATGACAAGTTTAATTAGTTCAATTTTAATCATAGTTTAAAAATTAAAAAATTGAAAAATTAAAATATGAGTTTAATTACAACTTCAGAGCAGTCTTTTGTTGTGTTCTAATATAGATGTAAATAAATGTTAAATTCTCGGCCTGTATAGCCATTTTAGTACCCCTGTTGGTGTGTATATGCTATTATATTGGTATGATCTAAAAGTTTTAGAACCTTCATGTTTCTTTAGTTCAGGGGTTCCCAAACTTGGCAACTTTAAGACTTGTGGACTTCAACTCCCAGAATTCTCCAGCCAGCATAGCTGGCTGGGGAATTCTGGGAGTTGAAGTCCATAAGTCTTAAAGTTGCCAAGTTTGGGAACCTCTGGTTTAGTTGTTTGTTTAAAACAGACCCATAAACCTTGGAGATAAAAAAAGGATCCAAATAACTTACAATTTGTTAATTGTGTAATTTTTTTGTTTTATTTCTGCCTGAAGTCTTGACAAAAAGGATACTTCTGTGCCTCCTTGCTTAAGAATAATCTGAAAATATTGAGTGCAATGAACTCCAATAGCTTTCTTCTAAAAAGGGATATTGTATAGACATCTGTAATTATCTGATAATAATTGAAAAATACTGTATAACGTACCAAAAATGTCAAATTAATTTACTGTGCTGGTCACCTTTGGACCGAAAATACTAAAAATAAGCACAAATGACAAAAAAATATCAGGAAATCAGAGCATCTGAGAAGGAATAGCTAGTGTGTCTGAGAACTTTGAATGAGGAGAGGACTCTAAACTAATGGATAATAGATTTTTCAAGATCTTCAGTGTCACAATATTCCTAGAAAAATGAATGAATATTTGGAATACTTTTCAAAACTATTTAACTTACTTATTTTCTCCCTATTAGCTTCAATAGGATAGCAGTCAATGTATCATATGTACATGTTGTATATCAGTTGAATGTATCCCTGTAAATGCAGCTCAGGGTTGAAATGAGGGGTTCTTGGTGCCTTCTGAACTTGATTGCTTTCATGCAGATGTTTCAATTACCAAACTAGGCAATATGGTCATGGCTAGCATTGGATAATGAAACATCTGCAATAAGAGTTCAAAGAGCACCAAGGATCCTTAAATGGTTCTGTTTGACTTTTAGGTCTGGATGCTTCCATTGAATTTTATTTTATTTTATTTATTATTTTTGATTTTTCTCATTTTTTTATTGCTCTTACCTTGAGAACCTTTTTAAACGCTTAATGAAATTTCTGCAATCAGTCAATAAAATTCAGGAAAAATGTTGATTTGGGAGGGTAGAGCTGAGGACCTGTCTGTCACATATGAGGCAATCACTGGTTTTGTACCTAATTGCAAGAAGATGAAATTTGTGTGTGAAAATAACAAAAAAAATCGACCTAGATAAAGCAAAAGCTATGTGGTTATGCCATACCCAAGAATAATTTGTTTTCTTTTTATTTCAAACAATGTTAGCAAGTCTATGCAATTTTATGTATAGTACAATGACAACTGATATGATAATCAAGCATAGTATGAATGCATACACGTTGGCTGGACAATTCTACGAGCTGAAGTCCAGACATTTTGAAGTCGTTAAAGTGATCTAAAATAGGGGTGTCAAACTGGCAGCCCTAGGCCAGATGTTGTCATGCACAAGCCACACTTATCCAGGCCCCGCAAAGGAGAAAAACATCATGATATGCCTCATGATTGCAACATAATGCTGTGATTTTGACACCCATGATCTAGAACAACGAAACGGGCAATCATTCTTTGAACACAATGTCAGCTTCTGTACATTCATTCTGTTTGCTTTACTTTGATAAGAGCAAAAATCTATGCCTTCATATATTCAATTTGGTTGTTCACATTATTTGCTTTTTGTTCTAGCCTTACAGTCTCAATGCTTTCTCATTTTCACCTCTGAGATACTTGTATGGAAAAGAAGGAGAGAAAAACAATTAGGAAGATTAAAATCTCTCAGCAGATTCCATTGTAGCTCATGTCAATCAACCTCTAGCCAAATGCTTCTATTGCAAAAGCAACATAAATCACATACTCTATGATGCTTCCTCATTATTTCTTAAAATAATAGTGCCATGAAATTCAAATAGAATATGTAACAATGGTTTCAAACAGTGCCCAACTTTACAAAGAGTTCAGATTTTTGATATGATTTAGTGGCCATATACTACTTGAACGCTTCTTCAGATATAATATTTATTGAATTAAATAAGTCTTCTCAAAATTAAATTTGATAGAATTGCACCATATAATACATACTTAATATTAGGTCTTAACTTATTTCATTTGATTGATGGTCTTGCTTTCTGCCAGTATTCTAAAGCAAATATATAATACTCTTTTTTTAATGTAATAACAATTGTTTTGAGATGTATGATTGTCTGATAAGTCGATAGTGACCCAAAATAAATCATTAGGCTTCCAATATTGTCTTGAATCTATGATTCTTTTTTCCCAATCCCAAAACAATAACCAGACTATTTTTGCAAGTCTTCTTTTAGGAACATAAGATACAACTTAATATTTCAGATTAATATTTTTACATCTTATTCAAAGTTTTTGCTTTATTAAAATCCGATCCAAAGCAAGAAGAATTATATTGGCTATGAGAGATTTACTGTCAAATGAATCTATGCAGAATTATTATGTAGCACCTAGCTTGTATACTTTCATAAATTTATTAACCTCATAATTAAAATATAAGCTCTTTGCTGCTTTGTCACTTTTTGAAATGTCATATATGCTGACTGTTGTCTTCATCATCAAATAGCGCAGGTGCTCTTTTTCAACTTTTATGAAGATGAATTGCAGAAATATTTCAACGGATGAGTTGTGTTTCTATAGAACATTACAGGTGCCTATTTATATTAGAACATTATTCCAAACAGACTGTTATGCTTTAAAAGGTTTTAATCCTTGAATACCATTTGAAATTTCAATTAATGTGTGTTAGTGCATGCATGTATTTCTAATGGGAGAAATACATGCATGCATGAACTTTTCCTGGAAGATAAATGGTAAAATGAAATAATGTCACTTCTTTGTACAAATTTTAGCAGTAAAAGCTAGATATATTTTTTTTTTAAATCATATTTTTCTGTTTTTTAACTTTTGCACAAAAGCACGCAATAAAAATTTTAACTGTCAGATGGAAAACTGTGTAACAATTCTCATGTTTCCATTTGTGGGGGAAAAAAGCTTTTACAGACTCTTATGCAAGACATGAATAGCCGTGGAAGAAGTACTTAAGATTTAGTTTCATTTTAGTTGTAAAAGATCCAAGCCATAAGAAAAAAGAACCATTCCATGACAAGAAAATTTGTGAATTTAAATCTGTCTCATCACATTCAATTCTATTATATGCTTTTTAAAATAATTGTTTTAAAAGTAGAGATTTGAATTAGGGAAATAAGCATAAGAGATGTAGTATAAGGAGAAGCTGAAGGAATTGCCACTCGTGTGACACTAATTAAAATAAGGAGAAAGTTATGTTCTACATCCACCTTATTTCAGAAACATACTGGAATATACAGCAAAAATAAATTGATGTAAAATATTTTAACTATGCACCAAAGGGAATAAAGAAAGGCGTTATCATGAAAGCTATTATTAAAGCTCTGGAGTTTATTGAAATAACTATTATCCATGATGCTAAAGAGTCACAATAAACAGAGACAGAACATGTACACCAAGACAGATTTTTACATGTGTCCATATATGTCATCATAACATATGGTATATACATAAGCTGAATCTACAGCAAAATATAAAACAAAGTATCAGGAAATTAAAATTTTGATATTAAATATGCATGCTCATTTTATTAACTGTTTTGTCATGCCAAATGACCTACTGTAAAAAGAAAACATTTAAAAATAAATTCATAACACATAAACTGCATTGTTTGAATTGTAGGCTAATTGTTATCTGTATGACTTTTAAATTGGAATTTAATAATCACCTTTCTCTAACTTTATTCACTTTGAATTTAAAATATTGAATTGTCTTATTGTCTCAACATTCCTGAGTGAGTCATTCGAATTTGGAATTGGACTAATATATATGCCTTTATTACAATTATTTATTTTCCATATTTCAAAGTATTAGCAGTAAATAATGTAATTTTAAAAAATAAATTATTTAACAAATAAATACAATGACATTTTAAAGAATAAAATGTATTCAGCTTTAAAATATCAAATGTTACTAAAATTATATTCTAAAGAGATGTTTATAGAACAACAACATGTAATTTTGATTTACATCTTTTATAAAGAATAAAACTGGTCCTTCTTTCTCTTCAGGAGTAGCACTACAAAGTGTCTTTGTAAATATATGGTGTATATAAATAGTGTTGTATACTAGTTGGAAATTACTGCTTTGATGAAATTTCTATATATTATAATAAATAGGTTGTGTCTTCCTCACAATAATAACACCAATTCATTGGCATCCAAATAAGGTTTAAAAATAATATTTTATGACTGTTAAGATAGATCTAGTGACTAAAGTTTTCACCTTTGTTAATGAAATAAAACATTGTACAGTATATATTTTAATCTTTTTGTAAAATGTAATCAATTGTTATTGCTAATAACATAGCATATAATCTTTTATATTCTGAATCTAGGGATTCTATTAAAATATAATTGTATGAAATGGTTTTAAATTTGTATTCCAGTTCCCAGCCCAGACAATAATGCTCTGTTTCTCCTTCTTCTTGCTCTTTTCTGTGTGTATGTGTGTTCTCAAAATGATTATTATGCTTATATACCATTGTGTTTATTTATAGTTGAATTAATATTAAAATAATATAAATATTAGCAGCATCAACAATTATTGTTTGAAAATCAGAAACCAATCAACAAAATAAAATCATATACTCACATACACCCAACTGAATGTTACTTCTAATTGTTCTTTTGCATTATTTTCTAGATCTTCTCTAATTAATAGCTTTTTTGGAGTTCAACCACTATAGAAGTTAATAGTGAAAGCAAGTTTCCTCCATATTGCTGGTTACCACTTTGTGAGCAATAATATAGAAATAAATTACAAGTGTCTTAAATCTGTAGTTGGTTTTGGACATTATTTAATTATTTAATAGAAAAATATCCTAAATGATATAGAAAGCATTATTTATAGATTTTATATTCCACATTGCGAGGGAGACATTAGTCACCAATTTTTAATTAGGAGATGTCAAATCATAAAAAATAGCTTTGAATTTCCAAAACACAATAATCTTGTATTCCAATATTGTTATATTTTAAAAAGTAGTAGAGTGATTCAATTAGTTGTGGGTTTAGATTCAGAAGTTGTCATTAATGCAAATGAATTTTTGTGTCTAAGTTAAGGAAGTTTTTGCCATAGACCTTTTACAACTGTGAGTGGTATCATTACTCAAAATTAGATAATTTCATATGCCTATAACAACTCAGTAACACTCTTTATATGCTATATCTTACATGCCGATAGTTCTTTCAATTTTCTTGTCATCTTGTCCTTCAACATTGATTGAAAAGAATAACTTGTTGTGAATAGTCTACAGGCATAATCATAATCTCCTTGACTGTACAGTAAACATTTGCCATCCAATGCTAGATATAGCCATACCAATTTTTATTACATAAGTTCAGTCCATTTGGAGAAGGGCGGGGTATAAATTTAATAAATAAATAATTATATTCTATTGCACGTATTCCCCTAAATATTCAAAGTGTTTCATGTTTGCATTACTCATATTGAACAGAGTTCATTCTGAAATGTAATTTAGACTGAAGATTTCTAGATTATAGACTGAACCTGTATCACTCTATTAGACAGTCTTATTACAAAACTGATTTCTAAACTCTTTCACTATTCTATAGTTCTATAAATCTCATGTACAATGTTTTAAAAATGTCATTGTATCTGCAGTTTGACTTCAACTGCCATCAAAAAGAGTATCATTATTTAAAAAATCATTTAGTTTATTATCTGAATGTATTCTATTAACTTTAAATTATAACAAAGATTGATAGAATAAAAAGATTTTAAACTTTGCTAAATAATCTTGAAAAGGCAGAGTGAATATCTTTACTGTATGACTAAAAGTAAACTTTTTGATATGTACAAAATGGCATCTGATGTGGGTGTTTCTATATTAGCTCAGTTATAATTATGGAAAGTAAATGGATGATGTAATTTTATTTTGTTTTTGTATTCTTTGTTTCTAGATTTATCAGTTGAAGAAGATATCTGTGAAGGTTCAGCACTGCTATCTAGTCATGTGACCCAGACTCAAAGACAAATATACCAATTCACACAACAAGCTGAATAATGACCCTTATAATGGAATTTTTGAGGTTCTTTAGCTTGCATTTAATGTAAAAGAAACAATTGTAATTGATTTCCCTCATATTTAAATAAATT
Organism: Rhabdophis nuchalis; assembly: GCA_039707465.1. NCBI lineage: Eukaryota > Metazoa > Chordata > Lepidosauria > Squamata > Natricidae > Rhabdophis > Rhabdophis nuchalis. The sequence goes on along the minus strand of CM077649.1, from coordinate 28,134,360 downwards.
CAAATTGATTTATTTCTTTCAATTGATGCACTTTCCAATAGCCCTTCTATGAAATCTATTTTTCTAAATGTATTACATACTTTGATTAGGGGGCCACCCAGTTACATGAGTTACTATATAAATGTTTTAAATGAAGAAATACATTTTATATTTCTGTGCTTACAAGGCAGACTCATATATCATTTTTCTTGGTCTCTCTTCCTAGCCCCCTACCCTCAAAATACCATGTTAAATCTATTAAAGATGTTTTTGTTGCATTATTTGCTCTCTCCTCACCTGTAATACAGGTGGGGGGAGCTCTTCATTCTTTTTTAATTCCCCACCCCCCAACTTTACTACCATGGGTAATAATATCTTATCTACCTACCAGTTTCTATGTAAAAACTTCTTTGCCCTTGTTTCTAACTTTCTAGACCTATATTCTTTTCCTCAGGTTGTGAGCCTAAGTCTTTTTTCTTCTCTCACTCTTCGTACCTTTATAAATTCTTCCACAGCAACATGATGTGAGGCCTTTCTGAGCTCCTTTTTCTCATTTTCCTCTAAGCTAGTACAATCCTTTAAATATATATACTACTGCTTTTACACAACAGTCTTTGCCTTTCTATAGGTTGAGTTAAGATTGAGATGATGTCTTCCTTCCTGTGTTTCCCACACATTACTGCATTTAATATATTTCCCACACATTAAAGCTGCTGCTGTTGTAAGCTAGGAAGTACTTCTCGGTATCTTCTCTGCTGCCCATCTCCTTCTCCATGGTACCGTCTCAAGTGCTAACACTGCTGACAACATGAAAACATGTTTTGGATTTGTTTATTTCTGTTCTATTCCTTTAATTCACCTTCTGGCTAGCTCCTATAATAACCACCAGACAGGCATTCTCATCTATCAGTCTTTTATTATTTCTTCCTTTGTTGGACATGTAAGAAAAAAACCTGATAGGTTTAGTTCACTGAAGACAATATCATGATTCCCTGACCCAACTTTGAAACTCATCATTTTGTACATGACCTTAGCTTGCAACATCCCAACAGACTTGGGGAATCATTATTCTACAGACCAGGAAGTTGCTCGTCCCCAGGAAGGATGAAAAAGCTAAAGATAGCAAATTGCCACCATGCCCTAAGGATTACCAGTGTCTTTTTATCTAATGCAATTTTAAAGTTTAGCTGCTACTGCCTTCCAAAAGCCGAAGAGAGCGATTTTATTTATTTATTATTTTATTTATTTATTTTTATCTTGTCAACTAACCCCCTCTAGTGCCGAACAGGCTGCATTTGACCTGCAGGCTGCTCACAGTTACCAAGCTGGACTAGCTTCTTTCTTCTGTCTCCTGTTCTTCCAAGAGCTACCCACCAATCTTTCACCTCTTCTCAAAAGAACAACCGAGCAGGTGAAAAAAAAGCTCCAACCTCTTTCCTGCCTTGCTTCTCCCGCTTCTTTCCCTCCAGCCTCCTCCCCAAACCTTTAAAGATCCAGTGCAAATGTAATTTCTCCTCCCACCCGTCTTTTGGCAGGGAAGGAAAGAGAAACACGAATCGGGAATTTTCTGCAGCAAACAGTGGCTACTGCTTCCAAGGGTTGCCGGCTCAGAAAACCTCAGCAGCCCTCCTGCCGCTTCGGACGCCAGGTAGCATATTGATCCTGCTCCTCTGGAGTGCCTCCGAAGGGCTGCTTGGCTTGATATACCACTGGCACGCACAGTCCTCCAGAAAAGAAAAGGAGGGGAGGAAGGACTCGTTCAGTCCCAAGCAAAAGCTGATGGGAAAAAAACGGAGATGTCAGTAGGCGGGAGGAAGGGAAGCAGCCCAACTGAGTCTGATTTGCGAGTGCTTGGCGTCAAGGAGCCTCCGTCCCAGCCAAGGGGAGTCCGTCGCGGCGGCTGGGAAATCCTGCTTGGCAAGTTTTCTTGACGGCTCAGGAGAAGCGGGGAACTGTCCAGCGTTTCAGCACCTTCTAGTCCGCGACTGGCGCAGCTTATCGTGGGCGGGAGGGGGGGAACCTTTCGCGGCTCGGAAATTATTCTCTGTCCCGGCGCTGTCCCTTATGGTCAAGCGCGGGGATGGGCAATCAACCAAAGGGGTGGAGAGGCTGCTCCCCAGGCGGTGGCTGCAGTCGTTCGGGGGGTCGTCAGTGAAACGATTGCTGATGATGATGAGAAGCTGAAAAGGAAGCAAAACGGAAGAAGGCAGCCAGGTGGACGACATCAGCCTGGGTACCCTTCTTGTGCACACACACACACTCACGCACGCACATAAACACACACACACACACACACACGGCATCCGAACCGAAGAAAGTTTCCTGGCTAAGCTGTTTGCCTTTCAAGTCTTACAGGCTCAGCGATGTCCTTTGCCCTCCAGCCACTGTTTTAGAAGGGAAGGAAGCTCTTCTCAGGGCAATTTTTTCCTCAACCCACTACGCCCTCCTTTGCTATTTCTTCAGCTTTGGCAACAACTGCGAACCTGATTCTTCCTTCCTTCAGGGCTTCCACGCTGTTTATTAGCCTGGACAGGCAAAGAACCTGACCCCCTCAGGCCCGGTGTGGGACCAGGAAAAAGGTCTGAGGTCCCAGCCATGGACAGCAATGAAATGAGGGGCTTCCTTTGGAAATTTAACCTGTTCTTTCCTATGGTGCTGCTGCTGGTGTGCCTGGGAGGCTGCAGTCATGTTTCCAGCAACCAAGGTAAAAGAGAGAGGGGAAGAAAGGGAGAGGGAGTTGTTGGGAGTGGGAGGGGTAATAGCTGGACTGATAAAGAATATTATTTAATGTGCAAAAAAAAATGCAGGTTCTGTAAAGTCTGCAAAGTAGCTGCCGGGGAAGACAATTCCCATAGGCATGAAAGGATCACTTGTTCCTTTCATGGGCTAATGGAATGGTCGCTCTGTCTCATCTGGCAGTGTCAATTGATTTGCCCCACTTAAGTGACAGATGGAGGGGAAAACATTTTCATGCATGGTAGAAAGGAAGTTAAGTTTCTGCATTAATTCAAAGCTTCCTCAGGCCCAGACCAGACCAAAGATGCTATGCCACTGATTAAACTCAAAGAAGCTTTGAAAGGAATGCCCTCTTCCATTTTAGCTTACATAAATATTTTTGGTTTGCTCAGGTAAGCCCTGCTAAACAGAGCAAGAGTGTGCTTCTGGTTCAAAGCATGTGTTTCTTTGTGTACCTAATTGTTGTAGATAGATGAATGGAGTTTTAAAACTTAAAGGGGAAATATGCTTTAAGTGGGGCAATCTGAATGTAACCTTAAAGACCGTTCCTATGCCTGGATTTTCCCCCCCTTAATCATGAAATCAAGGAAAGTTGTTTTTCATTAGATTGTTTCTATAAGCTTATTTTGACTTTTGTGTCAAAATGACCTGCCTCCAGAAGTTGTGCGTCCTCCATCATGTACGATTTCTAAGAAAAAATTGGACAACCAGTGAAATAATATGCTCCTGATTGAGCACAGGGTTAGACTAGAAGACCTCTAAGGTCCCTTCCAACTCTGTTTGTTCTGTTTTGTTCTGTTTGAGGTAATTGCATTGTACTATTAAGGAATGATATTGCTGTCTATATAGGGCTTCTGAGGCCCACCAGGAGTCTGAAGCTCTTACAGTATCTAAAGTATCCCCGAGTATCCATGTATTGGACATTCCACGAATCTTGGCCTTGGTCACAGACATGATCATTTGAAAATAAAAATATAAATATAGTGAGTATTATTTAAATAATACTATATAAATATGAAATATTTTATTTCTTCTTTGTCCTTACTTTATACCTGCAAAAGGAAATTAAGGCATAGAGATCATGTTTTATGATCCAATAGTCTACCTAAAACACCTTTGAGTCTCCAAATCTGTTCAGATGAAAGCTTAAAGGATCATCTCTGCTGGCTGAGTACAATGGAACAGCACTTAGGAGATCTGGGCAAATCAAAAGCTTATCTTTTGCTTTATCTGCATAATCATTTTAATAAGTAGTGTCCTTGGACTCATTCTTGACCCTGCTTTTCTTCTTTGGGGAATATCATGGCAACTAATCTTGTTACTACTTAATGATCTGTGGACACTTATGCTGACAGGAAAACCACAGAATGTCAACAAATGAACTATTATTGATTTGTTCAAGTGCAAAATGCTATTCCTGCAGGAAATTAAATATGTGTACATCCATATATGTGTCTAATCTTCAAAATAATATACAGCCATGTATAATAAAACCTTTTTACTTGGCTATGAATGAGAGTGATTGACCAGGCATATAGCTAATATAAAAGAAAATATCAACCTCTACTCCTGCAAATAAAGCTGAAGGCAGTTTCTTTTTTTTTAATTGAAAGAATTATTTATAGATTTTGTAATTTAATAGCCAAAATTGTTCTCAACAAAAGATCAGACTTTCATAATATGGAAGAGTTTGCTACATTTTTGGCATCAGATATTGATTTTACTAGAAATGGATTGTCCTTATAAATTAATTCAATCTTTACCCTGAAAATATAGTTTACAAATTGGAGTGACTAGTGGCACCTTCGAATCCTTGGGTTCCAAACAAAACCCACTGGTTCAATTTATCTGTATTTTACTACCCATGTATAATTCTCATGTTGTTATGCTTAGCTTAATTACAGAGAAGCACAATTATTCACTAGCCACTGCCTGATTTGCAGAGTCCTTGTTCTAAATGCATGACATCTCATTAGCTTTTCAGGCAATTCCTTTACTACACCTATGGGTGTGAGTATGCGTTCCATTTGTGTTTATGTTTAGGGAGAAAAGATGGTGATATGGTGGAATTTATATTTCATGTGCAATTGAAAATAATAGTATGATAAAAATGGAGAGGGAATGAGGGAGGAAGGTATGAATAAATTCTATTATTTTGAGTGTCTTTACATTTTAGGGTTGGAAGGTGACATCTTTTAATTAAGCTACATTTTGTATGCTATTTGTCATCATACTAGATGCCAAAGATGTGGTGGATTTGTGTGAATGTATGTATGTATGTGTGTGTGTGTGTGTATACACACACACACACACACAGTACATACACATCTGTGTTTATCCCAGGTGATCTGCTTTTGCAACTCCAGATTTAGTTCATTCATATTTATGCTCACCAATCTACTCAGCATAAAGCCTACTAAATCAGAATTAATTTTTTCTGCATTTACATAAGTACATAAATACAAATATAAGATGTCAGATAGAACTTCATAAATAGTTGACTTGTCTTAACTTCTTTCTTGTCTCATTGCTAAGAGATATTTTCAGTAATAGTACAGAAATGTAACTGAAAAATTACTAGCAAGCAGATTTTTTGAATGCTAAGATCTGCAGCAATTTATGTTATCTTCAAGACTAGTCTTAGCCTTTTCCTAGTCTACAGATTCATTAACAATTGAAATTCAAATAAAATAATACCCTTAAATTGCAAGTAATGTGTCATAGCATTATATAAAAATACATTGATATCTTGATTAAATTAATTTAAACAAATTCATTCTACATTGTAAAAAAAACAACCCATATGGATAATTTCCGATGTATAGAGCTTTCTCCTAAGATTCTGAAACACTTCAAGTATTTTATTGCTGGCTTCATCTTAGGCTACTAGAGGACTATGATTACCACTTTCCTTTATCTTCACCCAATATTGTTTCACTAATAGCTATGTACACTAAAACAAAATGTGCGGTTGTTTTTTATGTAAGCAATGATCATTCTTCATGGTCCAGTTTTCATGATATTGTTCTGTCTGCTGAGTCTGTTGCATTCAGAAGACCCATTCGGGCATTACAAATCTGGCATGCTCATGACAAGAGAAGTTCAGGTGACTCACTGCTTCCAGATAAACATTTAATGATACTGGACTCTGAAATATTCACCATTGAGCCATGGTTGCTACCATATGAGCCAGGACCATAATACAAACTTTTATTTATCTAAAATTCATTATGCAAATGCGAATGCTGAAGAAAAGCTGATTTCACTGAATAATATGGTGAAAGTAGTAGGGCTTAATCTGATTCCATTTAATGGGCTGGAGTTTAATCCAATTGCTAGAAGATGAAGTTGCAGACAAATAGAAACTGTTGTTCAAGTCCTTTGAGGTGAAGGCTTGGTAATTCAAGCATCAACCCTACAATATATCACAGCAAGCAGTTCTGTCCTCTGGCTTGAAAGATTGCTGGCACTCCAAAACTGCTGGATTGCGAGTAAGCAATTGTTTGCCTTCATTGCACTGCTATTTGATTTAGAAGCTTACCCTGCTCATATATTTAACTAGTACTATCATACTTATTGCTAAAAAGTATTCCTTTTTATCATGTATTATATAGATAACACCAAGATTATTTTAATTTGTTACTTTGAGTTAGTAATCCGTATTGCTGTCGTAATTTGAGCTTTAATCTACACAAATATTGAATGAAAGCTCTCTGTTGACATCACTGATATTGGCTTAAATAAAACCACCAATATACAACAAACTCTCTTGCCAGACAGATTTCAGTGAATACATTGAAGCTAATTATATCATAACAACAGTTTCTATCAGTAGTAAGTGTTCTGGAAAGCAGAACACCTAAAAGGGGTTACTTCAACAAGCAAATATGTGTCCATGTGTGGAAAAAAATTAGTATCAGATTGACTCAGGCTGACATTGTAAAGAAACTGGATAGCAGGTTGGAAATGACTGGTTTACTAATTGAATACAGGTAGTCCTCTACTTACAACAGTTCATTGAGTGACCATTCAAAATTAAAATGGTGCTGAAAATTTTAATATGCTTATGACAAGTTCAGACTCCTCATGGTCAAGTGATCAAAATGCAGATGCTGAGAAGCTGGCCCATATTGATGACAGTGTTCTGTGGTCATGTGATCACCTTTTGTAACCTTCTGACAAGCAGAGTAAATGGGGAAGCCAGATTCATCTAACAGCCATATTATTAACTTAACAATTGCAGTGATTCCCTTAACAACTGTCACAAGAAAGGTCATAAAATGGTGCAAAAGTCACTTAACAAATGTCTCGCTTAGCAACAGAAATGTTGGGTTCACTTGTAGTAGTAAATTGAGGGTTACCCATAGTTTTCTTTTTTTCTTATTAAATGAAATTATTTTCCTTTTCATTAAATAAGTGAAGGGAATTAAGCTAAATTAGATCAAAGATAGTCTAATGTTTTCATTCATCTGAGGGCACTGTAGATCTTTAAAGGTGTTTGACATAAAGATTTCCCGCTCCTATCTTGTCTTTCCCCCATTTTTTTGTCTGTTAAGGTTGAATACATAAGATTAGGAAAAGTCTAACCACATTCCTTAGAAAACTGATGGGGCTGATGGTCTGTATTAGAACTCTATGTCTTTGCTTGAGGTTATTCTATGGTATCCGGGATTCAAAAGATAATAAAATATTTTAATGATTATCTTTTGCCTTTTTCATTCCCAATTTTTTTTCAGCACTCACACTGAAATATTTCAGTGGAAAGTTCATGTAGTCATTGTCAAATTTTAAATATCAGTGTATCAGTATTAGAATGACTGTAAGAATACAATGGATTATTTTTTAAAAAAAAAAGTCCACTCAAAACATCTTCAGCAGAAAATATTTTTTCCAAGCATTAAAAAAGCAGATATGCTTGAGGCAGAATAATGTATAAATACGTAGCACTAAATTTATAGAACTACTGGTTGAAAAACTATTTTCCTTGGTATCTGAGAATTATGTATGTATTTATGTGTACTTATTGTATTTGAGTATGTGTACATGTGTACATGTGAGAGATATACCGTATTTTTCGGACTGTAAGATGGACTGGAGTATAAGACACACCAAGATTTTGAAGAGGAAAACAAGAAAAAAATAGTTTTTGCCTTTCCTAGCCCGCAGGAGAACTCTGCAGGCTTCCCGAACCTTCTGCACACACCATTTTTGTGAAAAATGGGTCCACTTCCATGAAAAATGGGCCAATTTTTGGCCTCCCAAACCCCCTTCACATCCCATTTTTGCCCTCCCCAACGCCTGGAACAAACCCTCTCCATGCACCATTTTTTCAAATAAGCCCAATTTTGGCAAAAACGGGATGTACGTGGGTGGTTTTCAGGAGCTCAAAAATGGCCATATTCAGTGTATAAGATACACTGACATTTCCACCCTCTTTTGGGGGGGGGGTGCATCTTATATTCCAAAAAGCACAGGGTGTGGGTGGGTGGGTGGGGTGTAAACACACACACACACACAAGTTGATTTGTTAAATGGGTTCCTTGAGGCTATTTTACCAATCAATTTATTTCAGAAAAGGTTTGGAATTCTTCTGTATTGAGCTATAATAAAATTTTGAATTTTACTTTGCTGAGACAGGACTTCCAACATCTTTTGCCTCAACCTTATTTCTTTTGTATCAAATTACTTGCTAAATGTAATACATTAAAAGTTGCCCTAGAGTGACCTCTGATAAAATAAATTGCATGTAAACTGCAAAAGAATTTTTTTCTAAATCAGTGAATCAGTGAAGGTCAGTATTAGGGCAGCTCCACCACCACCACCACCATCCCCATCCTAGCTTAATTTTTACCCGTGCACCCTGAAGTTGGTGGGGTCTTAATTAGGGCTTATTTTGGATGTAGGACATATATTGGGCACACGTAAAAATCAAGCTAGGACTTACTTTCAGGATATGTTGCATTTTCAGGGAAACACAGTGTATGTTAACTTCTGCCTCTAAAGTCTTAAGCTACCTTTAAATAACTACATAAGAGGGGGGGAAAGATGGGAAGAATACATATTAACAATGTTTTGTGCACTAAGTTTCATTTTCTGTCTGAGGCCCTTTAGGAAAACTGATGTTTTGACAATCCTTTATTTGCTCTGCTTCATAGCTACTGAAGGTCAGCTACAGCTTCCCAAATGAGAGAGACACAGATGGAGGAAGAAAGAGAGATTTCAGATGTTTTTATTTATCATTGGGAATTCTTACTGTTGGATAGGTCAAAAATAATTTCTGCTTGTTTTAAAACTTTCTTGTAAAATTCTATTTTACTTTTTTATGAGAAGGAATAACTTCATGTATCATACCGCATAATGTCTGGAATTACCTTGTCAAACTTGGAAGCTGGATCTATAAATTGCGAGGAAGACTAGGTTAAAGATGAAGAGATCACAGGTTATTCACTACCTCCTTTGTGTTTAGTCATTCTCCAAAGTAAGAAAAAATGTTCTACACTCCTTCTTTCTTTCTTTCTTTCTTTCTTTTTTCATTATTACCAAATGTTCTAATTTATTTGGCACAGCCTTATAAAAAAAACTTGCTAATGTAATTTGCTTATGGACAAATTTTTTAATCCTTTTAAGAGTTGGCTGTATCTTGAATTCCTTGCATCACAATATTATAATAGATATTTGTCTGTGAAGATCTGTGATGGTCTCCATGATAATATAATGTAAAATAATATTCTCTGTGTGGAGATTAATTCAACACAGACTCTATTGAAATCACTGCACAGTTAAGAAAGTTAAGGTGGCTGATTTGGCTTGTATATCTCTGAAGTTGTGCTTCATTTAATTGAAACTTCACTCCTCTTTGAAATGATAACCAGTTAGTTTTCATTAGGAGAGAACTACTGTTAATGGGCCCAAAGAGGTTAACAGAGACTTCACCTCTGCCTCTATAATTCACCTGTATCTCTGCCTCACCTTCCTGTTCTTTAGGAAGTAGAACATAGCATTTTCCATACTGCGTATTACTGTGTTGAGAAACATCAACACACTTCCATGAGTTGAAATCTTTATCCAGTTGTATTGTAACTAATTCATACACTCATAGTGACTATTATTTGAGATTGCCTATAATCCAACTTTCTGCAGCCTGGTCTTCTCCAGAAACCTAGACTACAAATTTCAGAAATCCATACCAGCATGAAAGCGGAAATTCCTATGTTGTGTGAGTGGGAATCAAGGTCTTCTCATTCTTTTCTACATTTATGCTACTTTCAATGTATATTTGGAGAATGGAGTATTTGTGTGTAGGTGTGTTAACTAGCAAATGTAGTTAGTAATTACTGAAACAGCTGAATAGTATAGGTAACATTTGCACATTATGGTATTTGTGATAAGTTTTCTGATTGTAGAACAAAATTCTGAATTGACCTTGATGATGTAACTTTTTAAAAGTAGCAATAGAAAAATATTTGTCCATGAGGAGTCAAACAAACCATAGACTCAAGCCCTGTTGAGAATATAATTATGTATTAAAAAGAAAGAATCAGGAAGTTGATTAGGATAGTGGAAATAATGCTTTATAATTAATAGAATAGAAGCTGGTAAAAAAAATAAGCATCTTTAGTCTTGAAAAAAGAGGCCTTATAAGAAGGACATTATACAATGGTATAATGTAAAGATGCAAAGATACATACCATGGCCAGTTCTTTATTATCAAGCAACATAGGATGTGAAATAATGGTCTAAAGTTACCTGAAGGCAAATACTTAACAATAATATCAGTGCAGTGGAAATTTATGGAAAAGGTGAAGTCATCTTGATTGGAAGTATTCAAGAACAGTACGGTTTAATTGGGATTTCTGCACAAAGCAGGCATTTAGAGTTAGTATTTTAAATGGTCCTTCCAATTCTAGCTCCTTTCCAACTTCTGGTAGGTTCAAACTGAGATCCTTCATTTCAACTACTGTCAGTGAAAATTATCCGTTAAATGACTGCAGAGCATAATAATACTTCAAAGATGGGAAGAATTTTTACATGTATTAGGAAGCCCCCAGCAGTCTCATTAACTATACTTCAAGATTATTAAAATGCTCTGTACATTGAAGACTGGTTTCCTGCTATAATTTCGTTGAATAGTTCCACTCACACTTGTGATAGCTGGTAATGAGGTTTGTGTTTCATAGCTAAAGCCTTAAAATTGTAGTCTATTTCAAGGAACTAAAACCAAGATATAGAAACAGAAAGAATAAAATTAGATGAATGAAATGAAAAGATTTTGAGCTATGCATCTCTGATTCTAAATGTTTCAGATACATTTACTAACGGAAATTTCAAGGCATATGTTTAAAATATTTGAATATCATGGACACTAACTTGACTGTATGATTTTAGTATACTGTTTTTATTCTTCATTTGTTCAGGTAGGCATGAATTGACTTCATAGACTATTTTTTGCATAAGAAGTCCCAGTTCATTTCCAGACATTTTTAGTTAGATGATACATAACTTTCCTGATGCTTAAATAACATCACCCTTATATAAAACAGCATTTTATGTGAATTATGAATTAATATATCATAATGTTAGCATGTCAGCACTGGAATGTGAAAAACAAAATATTCAATCTAATAAAGCTACACAGAAGAAAATAAACATTTTGTATCCTACAGTGTTAGTGTGAGTCCAGACCCATATTCCATTTATAAACATCAGATTTTAGGAACCTGATACAAGAAAAGAAGCCATTACAAACTCTATTAGTCTATGCTTTATTGCACCTTCCCTTAGAACAGAATTATAACATTAAATTATTTATATTTTGACCTCATAAATCCAGATCAGCTATCAAGCATTAGTAATTTTCAATGTAAACCAAATATACACAAACTGAGACCCCAAGACACAGTGATTACCCTGGAAATGGTTACTTTCAAAAAGATAAAAAGTGGTGATTGAACGATAAATGAAACCCATGCTAAATTAGATTTGTGATTAGGAAAATAGGTTATAAATGAAGCAAATAAAGAATAAAGATGTTTTAATTAAAAATAAATGAAATGTCAAGAGCAACAGCATCTCTGCTTCATTTATAACCTATCTGAAACTTTCTGCTTTCTGCCTTTCTTGTTCTAACAGATGACTGCAATTTGTAAGAACACCCTTTTGTCTATTTCAATATAAAATGTCAGGAGGAAGGTTTAAAGTACCATATCTGCTTAATGAAAATAGAAAAACAGTTGTATATTTTCCAGTGAAGATGACAGAATCAATAATAAATTAGGTTTGATTACATGTTGACATTTAGTACTCTATACACAGGATGTTAACATTTATTGACACCACCATGCCTTCCCCCAATTCCTTATCTGCACAGATCATTTTATTCTTGGTTCAGATATTGAACACAATTTGCAAAGGTTAATGTGGGTATGATGTTAAAATTAAGCAGATGAGTAAGCCTGCTATATTGACTAGTTCAAAACATGATCGTTCAGGTCTACATCTTCTTCGCCATATTTGGGGGTATAACTGAAAATTGTGTTCCTAAATATTTGTGGTCACAATACATCTTGTAGCAATAGATTTGATTTCTACTAACAGAACTAGCAGCTTAGTTGATTGGTGGAAATAGCTGAAGCTATTACCAATGTTATTGCTTTCTCTTGCGCATCATATTTTCCTTAATGATATCTTTCCTTGAAATTTACTTGAATTGTGAGAAGGTAGGAAAACATTCTAAAGAAGTGATTATTTGTTAAGAGATAGGAGGTTTACATACAACCCTTGGCTAATTAGAAAAGTGCATGAACACCACAACTGAGAATATCACAAGAAATATTGGAAATTAAAATCCTTTTGTTATCCAATTAGGTATTCCAAATTATCCTTTTTTTGGCTTTAGAAAGAATAGAAGTTCAGCCAGTTCACCTTAACCAGTTCAGTAAGAGGAATAATTTGAATATTATGAATTTACATGAATAATATATTTTTTCTACTCTCCTCAGCTAATGATAAATCCCTTTTAGCTCTAAATTTTCCTATCCTTTTACAAAGCTTGAGTGTGCCCTATGTTTAAGACAATGACTCTTAAAAAATGCTCTGTGGCAATGGATCTTTAAGTGTCTTAATGGCATTACATTGTACAGCAACAAAAATAACAATAAAAAAAACTATAATAAGATTTTGTCCGTTTTTAAAAATTACTTTTTAATAGTGTGGATGCTTTTAGGAATACTGGAGTACCAATGAGTGACCTTCAGTCAGTCCCACTCTCTAGGAAGGATGCAAAGACAAATATTTTTTTGAAAAACTTTGCCAAGAAAACGGCAGGGACATGTCCAAGCATTCTCCAAAAGATGAAATTGACTTGAAGGCATTCCCCCAAAATATGTATGTGTATGTGTATATATTCATGTATAATGTATATGCATATATCTGTCTGTCTCTTTGCAGCTCTTCAGAAGCATTGTAAAAAGTCTCAGTGGCATTCCCCTTGTTTCACTGGGTTATATAAGGAGCACTTAAGATTGAAGTGGCCCTTTAGAGAATTACTTTAAACTAAGTCACTCAACATGACATTATTTTCTAGAATAGCAATGCAATGCTTCTGTTATATTCTACCTGCTTAAACGTTCTTTCCTGAGACATATTCATGTTATGGTATTGTATATCTCTGAAGATTTGATATCTAATATTAGCTAATATTATTTTAAAATTTGGTAAGAAAAGTTTTTTTTCACTTTGAAGAAAACTGAACAATATTCTGAAATACTAAATATGTAATAAATATTATTAGTACTAAAACTAGAGAAAGTATAGAGAACTGGCACACTTTGAGAAAAAGTGCCTGGGTTCATGTGACCATAGTTCAGTGTCTTCTCATACAAGTTATGTCTTGTTAACTGAAAAAGAAAACTAGTTTCCTGAACATTTATACTACAACAACAATAACAACAACAATTGGAAAAAAAGAAAAAAGCACTGGAAAAAAGCACTGGCTTTTCAGTTTTGAAACGGAGATGAGCACACACACCCTAGAGTCAGGATGAACTAGCACATATGTGTGAGAGGAACCTTTACCTTTACCTTAAATCTAGATTCAGGACCCAGGATGAGCAGAAACAGCATTGGTTGTCCTTTTTAATGCTATTCAGTGAGGATAGAATGGGTATTTTGCATCCATCCTTGTCCTATCACACAATGGCTTTCAATATCATTACCCATGGCACCCTTCTGGGATCAGTTAGACGATTGGGGGTAGCCAATATGGTATCTGCAGGTTTACCTCCTTCTTCCAGGATCAATTCCAGTTAGTGGATGTTGGGGAAGAGTTCCCAATCTCAGTCCCTACTATGTGGGGAACTGCACAGTTTAGTATTCTCAACTTTCCTATTCAACATCTACACAGATTCTAGTGATCACCTTTAAAGCGCTCCATGGCAAGGGACCTGGTTACCTGCAAGATCGCCTCCTGCTGCCAAATACCTCCCACCAACCAGTCCGCTCCCACAGAGAGGGCCTCCTCAGGGTGCCGTCGGCCAGACAATGTCGGCTGGGGATCCCCAGGGGAAGAGCCTTCTCTGTGGCAGTTCCTGCCCTCTGGAATGACCTTCCCCCTGAATTACGCACGATCGCAGACCTACGTCTCTTCCGTCAGGCCCTGAAGACACATCTATTTTGTGCAGCCGGCCTCGCATAGTCTTTTAATTGGGTTTTAGCATTGGGTATTATAATTAAGAGGCCAAACCATTTAATATTTATTAATTTGTTGTTTTAATTTTTGTATCTCTTCTTTTTATTGTGGCTGTTCACCACCCTGAGTCCTGAGAGGGAGAAGGGTGGTATACAAATTAAATAAACATAAACATAAACACATGCACAAAGGCATTGCATACGATCATCTGTTACCATGGAGTGAGGTATGAATGCATTATTCTGTTACTAGAGGTTGAAAGGATTGGGGATAGGGTACAACAAGCTTCAGTTGAACTGTGACAAGACTGAGTGCTTTGAGTTTTGGGGCCTATCCATTCTAGGGCTATGTTATCTGATGGTAGATGGGGTTGCACTGGTCTAGTGCACAATCTGAGGATCTTCCTGGATTCATAACTCTTCATGGAGCAGGTGGCACTCATGATTAGTTGGTCTTTTGTACCATTTATATTGTATCAAGTTGCATAAATCCTAGATCAGGAGGCTCTGCTTACAATACCCACCCTAGTTATTTACTTCCACATCGGATTACTGCAGTGAATTGTATGTTGCCCGGAAAGCATCTAGAAAGTTTACTAGTTCAGACTATAGTGGCATGAGTAGTTATGTAATTTTTTACCACAAGACATCACACCCTTGCTGTATGAGCTTCATTGATTGCCAGTCTGCTTCCAGGTCCAATTCAAAGGTATGATTACGTTAAAGTCCTTTATCAGAGGGACAGCATCTCCCCAATGATACCTCTTTCTATTAGACTTGGCAGAGAGGTCCTGCTTCAGGTCCTGTCTGTTAGGGATTTACATTTGAGAGGTTCCAAGTTGTGGGCTTTCTCTGCTGTGGTGCCAATCTTATGGAATATTCTTCCACACAAAAATATCATCCTGTCCCTTTTTATGTTCCATAAGCATCTCAAGACCTGTCTATATCATCAGGTCTAGTGATCTCAAGAGACTGTGAACATTTTATGAAGGCTCTGGCGTTACATTTGATTCAACCTTTCCTGTATCATATGGTTGTATTTTTTTGACTGTTTTTAATAATTATTTTTAAATATTTATTGTTGTATGCTGCCCAGAATTATTTTGTGCAACATGAATGACTATATGAATTTACTGTATAAATAAATATTTTTCTTTAGTAGTGGCTCTTCAGTTAATGTTCTGATATGGGAAAAGATTGGCATATTAATTTACATTTTTTCTATTACAATAAAGACAATTATGCAGTACCATCAGTGACTCATAGTAATAACAGCAAGGATACTTTAGCCTGTTAAGTTTATTGGTAACACAAGTCAGTACAGAAGTGGAAAGAAGTCTAATATATATTCAGGGTGGCGATTGCAGAAAGCTGGAATAATATAACTAATCTCATTTAAGAAACCCTAATTTGAATTTCACTTCATCATACTCTCAGTTTAAGTAGCATTTATAATGCTCCTTGCAAAGTTGTTATAAAGCACAGATGAGTGCACAGCAGCTTGTATGCAGCTTCTTGAGACAAAATTGCAATTTAACTCATAACTTGGAATATTTTTAGTATGTGTATGTATGTATGTACATATATCTATATACGTTACGTTTTTGAGCTGATCAATAAATAAGTCAGGGAGACTAGTATAGCTCTATTTCGAGCTTTTTAGCTCTCATCAGCTAGCCATACCCTTACTGGGATTCGAACCAGGGCTATATTACATGCTAGGCAAATGCCTTAGCCACTTATTTATTTATTTATTTATTTAATTAGATTTCTAGACCACCCCCTCTCGCCGAAGGGACTCGGTTGACCCACCAGGTTGTCTTCCTGCTCACCTTTTCTGCCTTTCGGCTCATCACCAGAGCCCATCTAGATAGAAAGCCAGGAAACAGTATGTCTCCTCCCTTAATTGGCCCCTAACAGCGTGTTTTGGAACAAGTATATACTTATCCTCCTGTCTCAGCTGAGCAGGAAGACAACTTGGTGGCTCAAGTGGCTAGGGCATTTGCCTAGCATGTAATACAGCCCCAGTTCAAATCCCAGTAAGGGTATGGCTAGCTGATGAGAGCTAAAAAGCTCGAAATAGATCCATACTAGTCTCCCTGACTTATTTATTGGTCAGCTCAAAAACGTAACACACATATAAAAAAATTACACAATGGAACTCATGGCTTTCTGTCTAGATGGTCTCTGGTTATGAGCCAAAAGGCAGAAAAGGAAACAGTATGTCTCCTCCCTTAATGGGGCCCTGACAGGAAGTTGTGAAAAACAATTATCTATACTAAATACTCCTGTCTCAGCTGATGCAATAAGGTGGAGCTGGTTAGGCTGAATTGCTAGGCTTCTGCCTATATATAATTTGTTTTCATAGATTTTCATAGATTTTGGCAAGATCTGAAGATGGCAAGTGACAATCTCATTCTTACATGGGAAAACACCCGAATACAACAAGACCGGCATATATATATATATGCTTGTGTCACAACACCCTGGTAAGCCCCAGTTAAGGGAGGAAGCATACTGCTTTCCTTTTCTGCCTTTCGGCTCATCACCAAAGACCATCTAGACAGTAAGCTATTAGTTTCGTTGTGTCTTTTTTTTACATGTGGCACTTATAAATCTTGTATACAGAAGAAGCAGGAAGATAGGGCAGAAAGATTAAACAATTTTGCGTGTGGGAGTGTTGCTGTTAATGTTGTAGATCCAAAATTCAATAGAAGATAATATTCAGTGGTGAACTACAACTGGTTTAACAACTGGTTCGGTGATCATGTCTGTCAATGAACTTGCGTGCAGCTTTCAAAATACAGCACTTTGAAAATCAGCTGCTTACCTTCTAAGGCAACCCTGATAAGTAGAACAGCAAAGGGGCAGAAATTAGCTGTCAGATCAGAAGGAAATATATGACAGGATGAGGGCCGGGGGCTAGTTGATCGTCGGAACTACCGGTTCTGTCAACTACCACTGATAATATCTATAGCTCAGGGTTGAACTATGGAATTCTTGGTGCTTTCTGAGTTTGGATGTTTGATGGAAAATGTCTTATTACCCAACTGGGAAACACCATCAGCACCGATGTTAGATAATGAAGATCTGAATTCATTGGAAGGATACGTATTGGCTCAGGCTATTTTTAGAATTGTAATGTTATAAGTTTAGGAATATCCACTCTCTCTCTCTCAATAGGCATCCAGTTGTAATTTTTTTAGTGTTTGAAACACAGTTGACATGATTCAGAAATAATAAATAATAAATAATAATTTTCCTTTGATTTCTAAGGAGAATGTACAAAGAGAGAACATTTTCTTCTCTATATAGAAAACAGCTCATCTTGTGAGAGAAAGTTTCTTCATTTTCATCTTTCTTTTAAATTATCAAGATGGTCAGCGGAAACCAAATGGAACAAGTAGATATAAGTAGGCAAGTGATAGCTGGCAGTGTGGAATGTATTTTTAAAGCCCACACATTTTAGCATACATTAGAAACAGAAGACTGATTGTTATTTTGGAACAATAACAACAAGATAACAGACTGGGTACCACAGAGAATGAGATTTTCAAGGCTTGCTGTTCTCAAGCATGTACTTCAGTTTGACAGCCTGGCCATGCACCTGTAAAATGCACATGCTGCTAAGGCTTGTTGCTTAACATTGTAAATAATAAATGAACAGTGAGTGCAAAAGTGTCAGACTGGATCAGTTAAGGAATTATTATAAAAGAGAAAACATCAGCTGTTCAAGCAGTTAAAAAGACATAAGGCTCAGAAGTAAATAAACTTTTGGTATGATTTTTATATTGTTTTTTTCATACTACTGTTTATTCTTTTATACTTGTTGTAAGCTTTCGCATGTCATGAAGCCATATGTTGGCATGATAAATAAATAATAAATGAAATTTCTTTCTGCACTACTATTAGTATCATCATTATTACATTTGGTGCACAAGGGCTCAAGTGGGAGGCTGGGCAGGAGGTTAGCAAGCCCGTGTTCGACCCGCAAAAGCTGCTGTGGGGCAGGGTCGAATTCTCGTCCTTCATTTAAGTTCCTGCCAGGGACATAAAGGAAGCCCCCAGCTAGGTGTCTCCAGGGCAACGGTGATATCACTGGCTAATCCTTTCAACCTGGAAGCATTTTGTTTCTTCTGACACAAGTACCAAACCCCCTACATTATTATATCAATGAAAATAGCTATAAGCCCTGTTTTGTAAGCTTTGTGATATTTTTCAGCAGGAATATACTGTAGGTACATTTTCAAAATCTTCATTAATAGGGATTCATTACGGCTGAAAATCTATGTACTGTATGTAAAACCTAGGCTGAAATTTCACCAAAGTCAATGGGGCTTAGCTTTGTCAGTGAACATATCCTTAGTATACTGAAGAATAGATTTTCAAATAAGACCGAATTCCCATCTGTCAAGGAATTTGTTGTGGCCTGTGGTGGCCTGCACAACTGGCAGCTGAGTTGGACAGTGAACAGGTTGTGGAGAAACCGGGCCCACTCCTGAAGGAGCTAGACAGCAGCAAGGCAGAAGAACAGCTGGAGCCTGTTCCCAGTGTGTGCATGCAGAGAGCTGCCAAAAGACAAGAACAACTAAGAAAGCAGGATTGATTCAAGAGTAAAGCCATATCTTGGGGTTGATTGGTCCGTCCCATAGGAAACAAAAGAGGAATGAATGGGAAGTGGGCTTTTACAGGAAACTGTTCATTCATTTGTCTGGAAAGTTCTGTTTGTGAGAGACTCTGTGCCAGGTTTTGCTTTGCTTTGTGTTTGGACACTAGTTATCTGACAGCACTCCTAATGAGATAAGGTGCGTGTGGATAAACAATCTTCTAAAAGACTACTTGATAAGCCTTGCTGACTGTGAATAAAAGGAATTCACAGTCGTGTAAATAAAAGAGGTTTTGTCGGGACTAAGACTGTGCTCTTGCTTCCTAAGGAAGCCTGGGTCAGAACAGAATTATGGTTGGCAGGGTTCAAGAGATGGGCCTTCTCTGCTATGGTACCAGGCTTGTGGAATCTTCTTTTTCCTCATCACATTCTGCAGAGTCTTCAAGACTGGAGAGGTGGGGTGGGTTATGTTATCAGGCTTGGTGGGGCAGGGGACTGGGGAGCTTTGGTGATTACTTCATTCTGTCTTGGGTTGGGTGCTTTTTAATAGTTTCTAATAATGTTTAAGCAGTATGTATTTATTGGTTGTTGTTTTTTAGTTTTGTACATTTTCTTATAAAATGGGTAGCTATACAAAATATGATAAAAAAATAAACAGGCTTTATATAGTAATACAATACAATACAATACAATAGCAGAGTTGGAAGGGACCTTGTAGGTCTTCTAGTCCAACCCCCTGCATGGGCAGGAACCTTATACCATTTCAGACAAATGGCTATCTAACATCTTCTTAAAGACTTCCAGGGTTGGGGCATTCACAACTTCTGGAGGCAAGCTGTTCCAGAGGTTAATTGTTCTTACTGTCAGGAAATTTCTCCTTAGTTCTAAGTTGCTTCTCTCCTTGATTAGTTTCCACCCATTGCTTCTTGTCCTGCCCCCAGGTGCCTTGGAGAATAGTTTGACTCCCTCTTCTTTGTGGCAACCCCTGAGATATCGGAACACTGCTATTATGTCTCCCCTGGTCCTTCTCTTCATCAAACTAGACATACCCAGCTCCTGCAACCGTTCTTCATATGTTTTAGTCTCCAGTTCCCTAATCATCTTGGTTGCTCTTCTCTGCACTCTTTCCAGAGTCTCCACGTCTTTTCTACATCGTGGCGACCAAAACTGTATGCAGTATTCCAAGTGTGGCCTTACCAAGGCACTATACAGTGGCATTAACACTTCATGTGATCTAGATTCTATCCCTCTGTTTATGCAGCCCAGAACTGTTGTGGCTTTTTTGGCAGCTGCCGCACACTGCTGGCTCATATTTAAATGGTTGTCCACTAGGATTCCAAGATCCCTCTCACAGTTACCACTATTGAGCAAGGTACAACCTATACTGTACCTGTGCATTTTGTTTTTCTTGTCTTGAAACATGTATCATTAGCAGATATTCTTTCCTTTCCTAAGACATATGGCTCTTGTTTTTGTTTTAAAGTTGAAAGCAGAAATATTTTGAGAGATGCAAGTGGGGAATGAGATTTAATTTTGCCTCAAGTTTGGGATATACATCAGCAGAATACCACCAGACACGCTGTTTTAACCTTGATTGTATTGTTTGTATTTACAGAAGAGAGAGGAATATTTTTTCTCTCTGAACTACAGTGAACCGATCTGAGATTATTATATTTGTACTAGGCTGCATCTTCCTTCTATTAGCCTGGTTTTTTTTTCTCCTTCATTTTCTCATTCCCCAAAGACAACCACAATGTTAAACTGCCACATAAAAAAACCTTTTCAAATCTTTAAAGCAATGTTTTGCAGAAATCTGTCTTGCATTTTCTCGATCACATTCTTTATTTTCAAAACAGGCTTCTGTTGTTTTGATATTCAGAATATTTGAGAATTATTTTTTAATTATCTTGGTGGCATTTCTGAGCTATATTGCTTAGACATAGAGAAGTTTGTTGGAATTAGTACTCATTTCACATCTGAAACTTCTCTGGCTGCCCATACTGCCAAACCTGGAGAAATAAATGAAAACCTTCATTAAATTTTCCTTTAGGATTTAACTAAAGCATAGAAACTAAAAGGGAGACATAATTTGCAATGAATATGCATCTGTTCTGCTTGCCCATTTCATAACATCAAATGTTTGCAAGAGCATCCTTTTCCATCAGTAAAATGATATTGTCTCTTAAATTCAATAAATTTTGAAATCAAATATTTTTGTTCCCTATTAGGGTGCAGGGTATTGGATTATGTACACCTCCCAGATCCACTAAATTGGATCTGACCACATTTCCTCCTTGTTGATTTCTATTTATTTATTTGTTTGTTTGTTTGTAAAATTTATTAGCCACCCATCTCACCACATGGTAACTCTGGGCAGTTTACAATTTTAGGTTTTTTTCAATATTTTTAGTAATTCGGACATTGACTGCAGAAGTACTAAAAGGCACACATAGAAGATCAGTGTCCATTGTCCACAAACCTATTTTGTGCTGCACAAAGAAAACAAAACTACCAAGGTTCTGAAAGTTATGTATAATTCAGTTCAGAGATCAAATCCATTGCAGCCTAAGAAATCACAGAATGTAACCTGTTGGAAGGGAAATTGAAGAACACCTAATCCGATCCCTCCCCTGTGTGGTTATCCACTTCTACTGCATCTCCATCAGATAGCCATCTAGCTATTGTTAAAACACCTTCTGCAGCAGACATTCGATCAACTCCAGAGACAGGGACTTTACAAAAGGGATTTAACATTTTCCTTCAGAAGTGAGAAATATATTTGTCTGAAAGGCTGATGGATTCTGATCCTAACAACATTTATCAAAGTACCATTGCTAGAAAGTTCTTCGGTTCAAGGAGATGGATTTAGGGATTTCCAGAACTAACATTTTGCCCATCACCAGGATCAAGGATGAAAAGATGAGGTGAGACAGGGAAAAGCTGCTGAGTGAATCAGAAAAGTAGGTCAGGGCTTCCAGTGTCTGACTCTCCAGGACATTTGCCTTTGTATCTCAGATGTCTCATTTCATGGGCTCTTTGCAGATCAGCAGGGAGAAAAAAGAGGTTCAATAATACAACAAGAAACAGTGAAAGCAGCTCCTCTTCCTTTCAGACGTCAAAGAAAATAGATTTTCTAGTTGCCTTGGATTAGGGATTTACAATACTGTAGACTGAAGGACTTATTTGGGAGAAAAATCTAATGACTCTGAGATTTTTAAAAGGAAAAAAAAAAACATC
The DNA here is from genome assembly GCA_039707465.1 of Rhabdophis nuchalis. Classification (NCBI taxonomy): domain Eukaryota; kingdom Metazoa; phylum Chordata; class Lepidosauria; order Squamata; family Natricidae; genus Rhabdophis; species Rhabdophis nuchalis. The sequence continues at coordinate 28,112,117 of CM077649.1, read as the reverse complement.
CAAAGCCACAAAAGCATTTTAATGGCTGCTGGGATTTATTATCTTATTGTTTGTAAGGAGCTATTAGTTAAATGCTTCTCTAGAAAATGGCATTTTGGTGAAATTTATTTATGGTGTTCCACCTATGTGACTAAATCCCATTATGATATAACAACTCAGTATTTTCCTTATCATGTTTTAGCTGTCAGATTTGCATGTATTTTTTTTCTTTCATTTATTATTTTTTGTAAAAAAAAATACACAAGTGCATTGTTTCCAGTGAAAATCACTTTAAAACACTTCAGGGTAATGAATGTAATTTTTGTTCACAGAGCTGTGCATAAATATCTAGTAATTTTAAAAAAATGCTTATAACAAATTGGGAAGTAAGCTAGGCTGTAAAATACTCTTTGAAATGTTTGAAGCAAGTGTTTACCAAATGTTAATATTGTCATTTTATAAATAGTTTTCTATAAAGAAGCCCAATCAATAATAATTTACATAAAGAACACATTTGGCAGGGTTATAGAATCACAAATATGTAAAGTTGAAATCTGAATATATGAAGGGCATTCCATTAGAGAAAAGAAAAGCTAGATTAGAGCACACTTCTTGCCTTATTGGGAACCATATTCTTGTGGGGGGGGGGGTAGCTGACCTGATTATGGGCCACTTGTAGCAATGTAACCTATGGAAAAATTCAGTGCCTTGATGTAAGAGTTTCCACTTAATCCTGCAAAGTTTCTTCTCAGTAATATTGTACTGCAAACAAAACCTTTGCTAGACCAATTCTTGAATACAGCTTGTCTGCCTGGAATCCACACTGTATATCGGATATTAATACAATATAGAGAGAGTCCAGAGGTATTTCACAAGAAGAATCCTCTACTCACAACAGAATACCCTATGCCACCAGGCTTGAAATTTTAAGCTTAGAGAACCTAGAACTACGCCACCTACGGTCTGACCTAAGCATAGTACACAAAATTATCCACTGCAACGTTCTACCTGTCAATGACTACTTCAACTTCAACCACAATAATACATGAGCAAACAATAGATACAAACTCAAGGTAAACTGCAGAAAATATGAATTCAACAACAGAGTAGTCAGTGCCTGGAATGCACTACCTGACTCTGTTGTTACATCCCAAACCCTCCATACTTAGAAGCTATGACTGTCTACTGTTGACCTCCCATTCCTAAGAGGTCTGTAAGGGACGTGCATAAGTGCACCAGTGTGCCTACCATCCCTGTCCGACTGTCTCCATTTATTTGTTCCCATTTACTAGTTTAATATTTATGTTTATATTTATACATGTTATTTTTTTACATGTTTGACAAACTAAATAAATAAATAAAAATAAAATAGGAATAAATATAAAGGCTGTATCTTTTACCAACTTCCAGTAATGGAGAAAAAAATCTGCCATTTTAAACTTATGCTCTTAAATATTTTAAACACGAACTTCCTTATAGGAAAAGAGAAAAATTGCATAGCTAGTCCTGCATACATTGTTTATTGTTTCAGTTCTTTCATAGGCTTATCCCACATTCCACTCTTGTTCCCTAGAAAAAGATGATCTTCTGCCATTTAGAGCTCAACTAAGGCACAGTGTAGAAACTTATCCATAACAATTAAGCTACCAACTTCTCTGCAGTATTCCAATTGTCATGTAAACCTGCCTTTACTTGCCTTCTCATTCTAGTGACTCATTCTGAAGAGGTATTCTCTAGAAGAAGTTGATTACAATACTATAAAGATTCAACCTGAGCATGGAATGAGAATCCTATTTATTGTTCTACTTTTATTGAAAATTGCATGGGGAAGCACACTTTTTTCAAGAGGTTCTTTTCGACTTTTCAACAGTCTTCGGTGCCATCAACCATATTTTCTCAGCTGTTCATGATGACTAGGAGTGGAAAGCATTATCTTGTGGTTGCATTTCTCTCTTTGCATTTTAATATCTGTATGAAGCCACTGGAAGACATCACCTACTCATATAGGTTGAGGTATTATCAACACATTGATAATATTTAGTTGTACATTATCACATTGGGTTGAACTGAGACACAGTGGAAATCTTGACTGGTATTTGAAGGCTTTAAGTCTGCATCCTAAGACTGAATTGCAGAAAATCTGGAGTCTTTTGCCTGTTTCTAGGGGGTTCTTTTATTCTCATTAAATAACAGAATAACAACCTTGGAGATCTTCTAGTCCAAGGCCTTGTTCAAGCAGGAAACTCTATAGCATTTCAGACAAATGGTTGTCCAATTTCTTCTTCAAAATCTCCAGTGTTGGAGCATCTACAACTTTTGGAGACAGATTGTTCCACTGATTCATTGTTCTAACTGTCAAGAATTTCTTCATTAGTTCTAGGCTGGTTCTCTCCTTGGTTAGTTTCCATCCATTGCTTCTTGTTTTGCATTTATGTGCTTTGGAGAATAGGTTGACCTGCTCTTCTTTATAGCAACCCCCTAGATATTGAACCTGCAACTTAGGTGTTGTCCTAGACACAAGACTATTGCTAAATAAGAGTGTGTAGCTCATAGCTATGAAAAGCTTTCTTCAGCTATGACTAATCCATCAGTTGCAATTCTTTTTGAACATGAGCTATTGGCAATAGTCCCACATTTATTATTTTACCTATAGAATCAGTTACTGCAATGTATTCTAAGTGGTGTTGATGTAAATTTTAGCATCTCAAGTGCATTTGGCAAATGAAATCCCTCCATACCACGTGTCATTAATTTTGCAAACTGCTGCATTGACTTACATGAAATTTATGAGCACCATTAAAAATACTGGTTTTGTTCAAAAAAAGTCATTTATGTGGTGATAGCTGAATGATTGACAACTGCATCCTTCAAAGAAAATTAACTCATCTCATAACTGCATTTGTCGTGAGTATTTTTGTCTCATGAGTTATTCCTACATAACTCAAGGAGGTGGCCACAGCTTTCTTTCTTTTTAGTTTATGCTTTTCAGTCCTTACCTTAGTCAAGGAAATAAGAATGGCCTATCTCCTGGTGTGTAGAAGGGAAGTCAAAATGCCGCTCTTTCCTATTTAACATAAGTTTAATACTGAATCTGGTTGTAATTATTGTTGAGAAGATTCAAAACATCCTACATCCTACTCAGCATGGTGCTATTATTTAACAGTATAATTAATATGTGTTGTTTATTTAGAAATGGTATGAAAAGGACCATATTTTCTTGATAATATTATAACTAAGTTTAACATGAATCTCAGAATTTGCAGCCTATGAAATTATGCTATATTTTTATGCTACGTATTCATATACAATACATTCAAATGAAGAGAGGGATGTAGCAATAGCATGTGGGTGTTTAATGCCTAGAGTTCCTCAGAAGAAAACCTATGAAGCATTATTCACTCCTTGTTATTATTCCATAGAAAAGAACAAGATTTGAGTTACAGTATGTGCTATTTTTGTGATACAGTTAAGCATTTCCATTTGAAAGAAATATGAACTAAATATGAATCTGATTAAATATCAAATTTCTACAAATATAAAGCACAGAAGACTTTCAGATACCACCTTATCATGTAACAGTTTTCTGTAATTATTATAACATGCTGCTGTTTCCTTCTGTCAACATTCATAGGGGCATTTAATTTAATATATTCCACCAATTTCCACAACTTTATTCAGATAAACAAAAGCCTTCTAAAATATTCTATACTGCTTCTACATTTATCACATTGCTTTTGAATAGTGGTAAGTTTATAAATACATGAGAAACCAGTATTTACCTTTAAATAAAAGTATGATAAATTATTTTTTTAATTATTTACCAGTTTACCAATTATTTACCAGTTACAGAACTAACTAACTTTTAACTAAACAACCAGTTTGTTTTCATATTTTGTTCTAATATTTTTCCTGTAGATAATTCAACATGTTATGAAAATTCAGGTCATTGGGTTTATTAAAAAAGCATCATAATTCTATTAATCACAAAAAATAATATCTTACAAACTGTTCAAACTATCTGAAATGCATTTTATCAATGTTGATAATTCTCAAAATAGTATGTGTATTTAAATGTGCACGTGTGTGCGCATGCACGCACACACATAGATATATATATATGCAGATGTGCACAAAATAAGATTTCATTATCCTAATCATGGGTGGCTTCCTGCCAGTTCTATAGAAGAGGTTCAACAAATCTACAGTGCTGTTTAGAAGCGGTTCCAGGTCCCCCTGCCCGCCTTCCGCCTGTCTGCACATTATCAAGATGAAAAGCGAGAGGAGGAATTCTGGGATTTGAAGTCCACAAGTCTTAAAGCTGTCAAGTTTGAACACCACTGGGGGTTTTTTTCCTAAAGGGTTAGGGGTGTAAGGGTCTTGTAACTTGACAGCTTTAAGACTTGCATGCTTCGATGCCAGAGTTCCTGAGCCAACATACATCTGCCTCATACATCCCTGCGGCCGATTCGCTCCCACAGAGAGGGACTTGTCCGGGTGCCGTCCACTAGGCTGTGCCAGCGGGCGACGCCCAGGGGAAGGGCCTTCTCTGTGGCGGGCCCGACCCTCTGGAACGACCTTCCCCCCGAAATCAGAACAACTACGGACCTTCGCTCCTTCCGACAGCTATTAAAAACTCACTTCTTCCGTTTGGCTGGCCTAGGGTAATTTTAATTTTAATTTTAAAATATTAAGGGTTTTTTAGGGATAGTTTTTATTTTTATAGAAGTTTTTAGCGCAGGATAAGTTTAATTTGATTTTAACCTTGTACTTTGTTTGTTGTAATTTGTTTTTAATTTCCCTGTGCCCCACCTCGAGTCCCTTCGGGGAGAGAGAGCGGGATATAAATAAAATGTATTATTATTATTATTATTATTATTATTATTATTATTATTATTATTATTATCATCATCATCATCATCATCATCATGACTGGAGGAGGAATTCTGGGAGCTGAAGTCCACAAGTCTTAAAGCTGTCAAGTTTGAACATCTCTGGGATTTTTTTCCTAAAGGGTTAGGGGTGCAAGGGTCTTGTAACTTGACAGCTTTAAGACTTGCATGCTTCGATGCCAGAGTTCCTGAGCCAACATGACTGGAGGAGGAATTCTGGGAGCTGAAGTCCACAAGTCTTAAAGCTGTCAAGTTTGAACACCCATAGGGGTTTTTTTTTATAAAGGGTTAGGGGTACAAGGGTCTTGTAACTTGATAGCTTTAAAACTTGCATGCTTCAAATGCCTGAGTTTCTGAGCCAACATTTTGGTTGCTAAGCAAGAGCGTTGTTAAGAGTTTCACCACATTTTACAAGTTGGCCATGCCCACCCAGTCACATGACTGCCAAGCCACTCCCACTTGGTCGCATGGCCAGCAAGCCACTCCTACCCAGTCACATGACCCGCAAGCCACTCCCACAAAGCAGGCCACACCTACAGAAGTTCTAAAAAAAATTGAAGCCCACCACTGATCCTAATGTTATGTGTGACTTCTTAAAAATAATTTTCTAGGACTTAGTTCAGCATAAGTATGTACAGAACTGCAGGTTTTATATCCAAAATATAAATTTTATATTTTAAACCTGGAAGAAAAATCTCTATTATTACTGTTCTAGTATTGATTTTAAATTTTGAAATACTTTTGTTGTTATTTGGGAGAATAGGAAGATATATTCTAAATATAGAATACGTTTGCTTCAAGTGCAACAAATCACACAATAATAAAATATTTACTTAAGAATACTAACCCTAAGCAGGCATCTATTATATCTATTATTCTACAAAGAATAATGTCCATGTTCCTATTGACATGTTTCTATGCTAATGTCTATACACAAGTTATTAATGATTCCTGCACCAAAAAGCTATTTAAAATATCTTAGAGAGGTTTCTATATTAAAATTATGTTTATTAATAGTTGGAATGGAAAAGATATATTTTAGGATATTCATATTTCCTGAGTTACTGCCTAATGCAACATAGAAAACATAGTAATTTTATAAAGTTATGTAGCTTGCTGCATTAAATTGCTTAAAGCACATTCTTAATTAACTTTATTTATTTCTTTCTAGTCGTATTGCTTGATACAACCACTGCAATTGGAGAGCTAGGATGGAAAACCTATCCTCTAAATGGGGTAAGTCAAACCATCGTAGGTTTCATGGCTATTTTGGGTATATATCTGATGTGCATTGAAATATACATTGTACTTTAATTCAATTTAATTCAATTGAAAACTGCATTTTAGTAAATATTTCTAAAGATAGAACTGCACTAGTAGAAGCATCTACTGCATATACAAGATAGCACAAATAATTAAACATCTTTCATGATTTGTTTATGAATAGTTATGGACTTACACAGTAAGTTAACTTTTAGGTATGAATATCTTTTTAAAATACCTTTTGATAATTATGGAAAGGGTTTTCTGTTTAAAAATAATATGAATGAAATTTAGTGAAACACTTCTGATCATATTTCACCAGCAAGATGTATCTATGTTCAAAATATATATTTTCCATAATACTGTTTTGGAAGCATTAATCCTAGTTTTATCAACTCCTTGAAGAATAGGGTCTTATATTTATATATGGACTTTATGAACCAGTAAACGCAAGCTATTCACAGCAATGAAAGCCCTAGAGGCTTATGCAATACTCAGCTTTTGGAATCTAGCCAAAGATTCATTATTCTAAATTTGCAAATTTAAGGTAATGATTATAATAATTGTTGAAAGTATGTTGTAAAACTCTCATGTGGATAAGATGCTTGTTGTATTTATTATAAGGTACTGAATTCCTATATCTAAAATACAGTATGTCAGAAAGAGATACAGGTGAAAACAATATGCTATAATCAATGAACTATGGTAACACTATGGTAACCTTTTCCGGACTGAGTTCCCAAAGTGTATGCTTGTGAACATGCATAAATGCTCCCGCCTCCTGCATGTACACGGCAGAGCCCCAAAGACCATCTGGCATTCATGGCAGACCTGAACTGGGACAATGGCTCGCGTGTCATCAGAGAGGGCACTGCATGCCACCTCTGGCATGCATGTCATAGGTTTGCCATCACAGTTATAGAATGTTACCAGTTGGTTAACAAGACAAATATAAAGATTATGTGGCCTTACTGCAACATTCACATATTTTCCTAAGCAATTTATTTATTTATTTTATTTTTTAAATTTATATCCCACCCTTCTCCACAGAGGACCCAGGGCGGCGCACAGGAAATTTAAAAAACATACAAAATACAATAAATATAATTTAAAAACTATTAAATAAACCTATCCTGCGCTAAAACCAAATTTTAAAAACCCAATTTAAAACTATCTAAAAGTCCCCATGGGAGGTTAGGGTAGGCCGGCTTGTTGAAACAGATATGTCTTAAGACATTGGCGGAAGAGGCGGAGGTCGGTGATGGTACGTAATTCAGGGGGCAGGTCATTCCAGAGGGCTGGCCCCGCCACAGAGAAGGCTCTCCCCCTGGGTGTCGCCAGTCGGCATTGTCCGGCCGACGGCACCCTGAGGAGGCCCTCTCTGTGGGAGCGTATCGGTCTAAGGGATGTATGGAACATTCGCTTCATTATCAGATATCTAACATTATTCAAGTCAATTTATGTAATTGTCTGACATTACCAGGGAGATGAAAGGGAGAGAGGGAGAAAGAGGAGAGAGGGAGAGTACCTATAAATTTAAAGTTTATAATACAGTTTCTGTCAGGTCCAGATTTGTTCCCTTTTCATATGGAAACCTATCAGTCACTACCTCATTTCAAATGATCTCAGACTCCTTATTTTTCCATTTCAGTAATTCCAGACTGTAATAATTGTCACACTGCTCATTTCAGTGAAATATGATCCTAAGAAAGATATTTGTAGCAGACTCGGTGGATAAAAGGCAACAGGTTTTGAAAACAAGTCAAAATCCATTATGCATGTTCTAAATACAGGTTTCTATAGCTGAAGTCAGTTGATTTCTTATCTTTGATAATAAATAAAGATGCTGTATCTTCAATGCTATAGATAAAGATGGGAATAATTCTGACTTCATCACTCAATTTCTTGTAAGTTAAGAGACACTAAAAGAATCTTTCCCCTTTCTACTGTTTGAAATTCTACTGTGGTTCTCAATTAACTCATTATTTTATGAGGATAGGGTAGGTACATAAATATATTTTTAAAAAGCTCATTTTATCCATTTTACTTGGCCAGTTCACTTAAGAGTGCATTGAATGAACGTATATTTCAACTATTAATTAGGAACCCATATATTTAAACATTTAATCCATTCTATTGATTAGCTTCAAGGAACACTTTAATTTAAGATACCTTGTTCTCAACGTACAATTTATTTTTATATGCTGTATCTTCAATGCTGTGTACTTCTGGTTTTTGAGAGGATACACACATACACACACACACACACAAAACATAGGGTGAAAATTTCTAATTTTCATATTCTACCAACTGATAGTATGTAAATTCCATTTACATGGAAGGAGCTTTTACTTCATTAAAAACCTACATTGCACTAAAATATCTAGAAGTGTTAAAATAAATAAGTTTTATTACTGGACAACTTTATTATAGAAAGATAAATGATACTTCCTTAATATTATAATACAGTATACGTTTTAAATATCAACATTCAATATAACATTTCTTAAATTTGGCCTGTTTTTTTTTAGTTTATAGATTATATTTTTCAGGGTTTTACAATCCTTTTATATCTCTTTTATTTTGGATAGCATTTATATTTCATGTACTGTATATTTCCTGTACAAAATAGATGTTTAATTCAGACTTTTATTTGCTTTGAAAATAAGGAAAAAAATTGAGTGAACAAGATATAGTAATAAATAAAATAAAAAATAAATAACAGTATATTTAAACAATATTCTCCATTGCTTTTCAGTTAAGCTTAATAGGACAATGGGAGTTACAACATTTTAATATATTATTACAGCAAAGACTAGCACATCACAGAGCTCCTGGAGTCATTCACAGCTATCAGAGTTTTGAGTTACTGTAGCATGCTGATAATGTCACTATCCTTTATAAGTTCTGGTTCAGTAGTATGCTTATATGTATGCATGAATTGATTTATGTATCACAGACTGTGCCAAAACATAGTCAAACTTCTTTAAACCAATAATGGAATGAATATACTCTAAGAAAACAGCTGTGTGGTCCATTTATTTTCTGCTTATCTGTAACAATGATGGATTTTTTTAAAAAAAAGCTTTTATGTGCTTTAGACTTTTTCCATTATTCTAAGTAATATGATAAGCAGAATTCCAACACTGAATACTGATGTTTACCATTTACAGTGTAAAAAAAATCTCATTTATGCCTAGAGATCTAGAGAATATTTAAGAGAATAAAAAATATCAAACTTTCAAATATGCAAATATATACACAGAGCACTCTCCAACAAAACTTTAGAAAGGTCTGATTGATTCCTGGACTGCTGTATCAATCATAGAGTTTATTGATGTGTCATCACCCCACAACATGTTATAAGAAGAAATTTGGAGCAGATTCAAATATTGTCAAATATTTTCAGGTGGAATTTTAGACTGTTGATGACTTCTGCAAACACTATCAGCCCGTTACATTATCTTCCCCCCAGAGATCTGTGGAAACTAGAACATTCCTGATTGCTTAACTAATATGTGATTGATATGGCCGATGATTCTTGCAAGTGTCTTCTTCTGAATTCCAACCGGTTCCTGTTTTATTGCAGGTATAATGATGAAATAAGATAGTTGAATGTGATGGCACAAGTCAAACAGATTATATTACCAGAAAAGAAACTATAATGATGGCAAGTCTCTTTCTAGGGAGCTCATTGCAAATGGTATTATTGCTTAATTTATCAAAATGTCTGAAGGAATTCATCAAGAGTGTCTTTTAACACTTTATTATCTACTTTATTAGACAAACAGGTTATATTTTGGATATATCAATGACAGAAGTTAAACATAAATGTTCCATAGTATCTTATATTATTGATAATGACAGCAATAGCCTTTTAGGTTTATGTGCTATCTCAGAGCATTTTACAGCATTCTCTGGATGGTGTACAAGGTAGAAGCATTATTTTGCATATTGACCCCAAAAATCTGGGTGCTCTTTTACCAACCTTTAAAGGATGGAAGGCTGAGTCAACTTGAACCCCAACAGGATCAAACTTCAGACTAAGGACATAGTTTATTCTACACTTTAATCATTGAGGCTTGTATCAATATAATATTTTCATACAAGAGCTCCTTGTATTAATGTTGTACTCACTTTGGTATAAATATTAATTTATAAAGTACAGTGGTTGGCCTTGTATTGGAAAAGGACTCATACATTTTGATGAAAATTGTATTAATGCTGGTTGGGGAACACTGATAATTGAAGTCCATGCATCTTAAAGTTGCCCAGTGAAACACTACTCTACTTAAAGAGACCACTGTTGGATGGAATCTGGAACATGTCTTCCCTGCTGAATTTAACAGGATAGGTAGGCAGTACTGAAGAGAAACAGTCCCATTAGTAACACAGCGTGTAGACATGAAGGACTTTAAAGATAACCACTAGCAACTTGTATTGCATTCAGAAGCACACTGGCAACCAATGCAACTTATAGAGCAGAGATGTCCCATTTGCCAAATAACTGATACAATAATGGCTCACACTCATTCATGTTGCATCAGTCAAAATGTCTGAATACTCTTGGGTACCCCATGGCACTTTATAGTAATAAGGAACTGACTAAGGCATGACCAATTGGATTCCAGGAACATTGCACTAGTATCGCAAAATGTAAAGATTGCAAAAACCGTCTCAGCCACAGTTACCACTTCCTTCTTGAGCAAGAACCATGAGTTCAGAAGGACTCCTACATTGTGCACAGGATCAGTTTGGAGCAGGGGTGAAATGTTCTGAAGTCTGCTTTGAAAATGCTAAAAAAAGTTTTTAAAAATGTTCTGGTTATCATGTGGCACAGCTGATTGTCACACAGCTGATCATTGGAACTTTGTTTTTACTTTTTAAAGCATTTTTAAACTACCAGTTTGAGTAAACCAGCCTGAACAGGATGAAACATTTCATTTCATTTCAAACCAGGGATGAAACAAGCATTTCATCCCTGGTTTGAAACAACTCCATTCAAAACATGAGATGGAAATACAGTATCTCAGAACCAAGAACTTCTAAAACCTAAAGCAACTTGGTATCACTAGGGTTATAGCAAAGCCTATGAACTGTTTTTCAAATCTAGAAAGTAGTGTGGTATGAAATTGTCCAATTCTGTCAATAACTAAGTGTTGCTTTTTCAGATTTGCCAACTGCAGCCTTTCCTAAGTAGCCAGAGTCAGCTACTCATAACCTCCAGGATGGCTTCTGGAATTATTGGTCTTGGCCCAAAATTGGCACATCATACAAACACACAAAGCGCAACATAGAAAACTAGAAAACTTTAGCAGGCATAATTCTAATTTGACATTAAACCAAACTTGAAACTTAAACATGAAACAAAGTAAAATATTACAATATAGCCTAACTTAAATTTCATTTTCCTTCATCCAATATGTGAAAACGGGCAGAGAAACAGGAGCACTGATTATTCAAAAATAAAAATATTCAGACTTTTGTGATTGTTGTCATTGAGGGTTTTATTGGGTATGGCAGCTTTAAGGCTAAAAGAGTTAAAAGTTAGGCTAAAAGTTCCTCTGAACCTCAGTGAAGAATTTGTTCCATTGGGCTGTCACCATGATGTGTGTGTGTGTGTGTGTGTGTTTGTGTGTTTGTGTGTGTGGGAATGGGACTGTATGGTGTGTTGGGAATGGGACTGTATGGTGCAGGAGGGCGATTTGGAGAAGGGAGTATGTTCTCACCATCTACTTCGCATACTACTGGCTGGGGCCTTGCGGTGTTCAAGGCCAATGGTCTTGCATGTCATCCTGATGATGCTCCTGGAGATGCAACCCACATGACACCTAAGGGGATTGCACATTGGACAATGGGGTGGGGGTTATGAGGGAGGAGGGGGCCGGATGCATATTGATATGTATGATTTCGTGCGCTTGGGTCTCAGACCTTGCTTTACCTCGTTGCTATCTTTTCATAACCAGTAAAAGTACTCTTAATTCTTTCAAATGCAGTTGAGTGGTTTCTTTCTTGGTTATCGTTAGAGGCAGACCTGACAATGTGTTTGTGTGTGTGTGTGTGTGTTGGTCTAGAGTAGTAAAGTGCCTTAGGTTTGTCAATTGGCATAATAATTGCTTAGACATAGATTCTTCTTAAATATCTTTACATTTGATTCCATTAAATATAAGCTATATAAATATGTTTAAATGATTTGCTAATATCACATTGCCAGAATTTTTTTGATAATTATCAATGTAAGGGAAAAGGTAATTAGTCATGAGTAGTTCTGCAGGAAATCCATTTAGGAGAAAAAAGGACTTGGATGGGGAATCTAGAAATCTAAAAAGATGAAAAGAAGTAGCTGGGGGGAAAAACAATAGTGACCAGGACATTATTATAGTGTTCATTCCTTTCCTTTATGTTTCAAAACAGTTACATTACTCAAAAACTGAAGTTAAATGCATTGCAGATAATTAATTGGATTACATGTATAACTTTGCTCTATAGTAATGAATACTTTTAAGAACTGACAACTGTATAACTATTTAAGTTGATACATGAAAAAAATGAAAATTTCTGTTAAAGGATTTGACATCTGTTTAAAAATATTATATATCAGATGCCTTTTTTATTTTATCCACTTGTCTAAAAAAAGAAGTAATACATATTCTCATATATGGTAACACTTGTTTCTTTCATCTGCTTTTAAAAACTATGCAACAGCAGATTTCAAACTTACATTGCTGCTTTTTCTACACAGAATATTCATTGTAGGCAGCCAGCCTATTACTATTGTATTACTTCACATTCTACAGATTTTATTATATACATATACTTTTGTAACTGTGGGAAACATCTATAAAGACGTTGTTTTCTGAACAGCGCTGGTTCATTCAGGTTTTTGAAACTACAATTTTTCATGTGGTTCAATTATTTGTCATTTTCCCCCCTCCTACAATTTTGTAAGCAGGTTCAATATGTTTAAGAAAAGTCTCTACCAAGCTATTTGTCATGGGAAATACAAAAATCAGAAAATCATTTCATGAAAAGTGCATAGAGAATAGGAGTTGATGCAGCCATTTGAAAAAGAAAAAAGAAGAAAGAGAGAGATAGAGACCTCAAGAGCTGCACAATCAGAAATGAGTTTTCATTCAGTTACTAACAGATTTTTTTTTAAATAGAGTGCTCTACTATGGATTGGGGGAAGAGTAGATATCTTTGGGGGGCAATTCCACATTACAGCCTAAAATTGTTTGTCTCCCATGTTTTTTCCATCAAGTTCTTAAACCTGCTGCTTCAGAAATTTTAATCCAGATTACAATGGTTTACAATGTGCTTTATAGCCGCCCCAAGACCTGAATTCCTGTTCTATTATTTATTAGTCTTCCCATCTGTGCAGTGAAGGCAAATTACACTGGCTGAGTTCAATGTGGACCTGTCTACCAATGCCTGCGCCATATCCAGTTTCGCGAACACTCGACCTCGTCCCAATGAGTGGAGTAGGTCTTGCACCACCGGAACCGGGTATGGGTTCGCCTGAAGCCCGAGGTTGATCGTCGACTTATAGTCGGCGCAGATCCTCACGGACCCGTCGGGCTTAATGGGGACCACAATGGGGGTCTCCCATTTCGCCTGATCGACGGGTTCGAGCACGCCCTGCGCCACCAATCGATCCAATTCCGCTTCAACCTTGGGCTTCAGCGCGAACGGCAGCCTGCGGGCCTTCAAGCGGACTGGAGCAACCTGGGGGTCCAAATTTAGGGAAACTGGAGTGCCTTTGTACGTTCCTAAGCTGCCATCAAAGACGTCGTTGAACTCTCTGATTACTTCGTCTACCGGAGAACTGGCTGGCACGCTGTGTACTCCTTGGACTGACAGTCCCAAGGCTGGAAACCAGTCCAATCCGATCAAGGCAGCTAGGGGTTTGGCCACTACCAGGATGGGAAGGGATCCGTGGAAGGGGCCGTAGTCTACTCTCACTCTGTGCAGACCTAGAATGGGAATTTGTGAGCCCTGGTAATCTTTCAGGATCGTCGCCGTGGGGCCGAGATCCCGCTTCCTGAGCTTGGGGCAAAGCTTAACTAAATGCGCCCAGGACATGAGTGATCTAGAGGACCCTGAATCTATTTCCATTTTTACCCCCACCCCCTCTAAGCAAACCACTGTTGACAGTCTCCTACTCTCTGCCTGGTCGTAGCTTAGAGCTGGGGGCATCTCCGCCAGCGCGAAGCAGTCGGTCGGCTGTGGCTGGTAGCGTCCTGAACGCTTCTGCGACCCTCGTTGTCCTGGTGGAACGGTTCTGGAGGCGGCAGCTGGTGTTGTCGCTGGAGCGGCAGCACGGCACACAGCTGCTAGGTGTCCTTTCCTGCCACATCTGCGGCACACCGATGCCTTGAATGGGCACTCTGGTCTCTGGTGGGCCCCTCCGCAGCCTAGGCAGCTCCCGGACTTCTGCTGCGGTGTGAATGCGCGATTCGGCACGCGCCCGGTCACCCTCATGCAGTCCCCACGGTCATCCTCCTCCAGCTCATCCAGCGGCGCTATTTCGTCTACCAGACACGCTCGCGGAGTGGGGAAAAGAGGAGGGCGCGCGCGGCCCATGTCGGATGTGGAGATCTCCGACAATTCTGTCGCACGTGCTTCTTCCACCGCTTGCTCGAGAGTCAGGACAGTTTTTGAAAGCAAGCGGCGCTTTAGGCGGATGTCTCTTACGCCGCATACAAACTGCTCCAGTAGGGATTCCTCCAGGAAGCCAGCAGGGAACTCGCAGGGGATTGCGGTCGCTCTCAATTTCTGCAGGAACTCGGCTACCGACTGTTGCGGCTGTTGCACACATTGCCTGAATGCATAGCGATGCGCTATGCGGGAAGGCGCCGGCGCGTAGTGTGCTCTCAGGCGGCCCAGGAGATCGTCCCACGGCACTTCGTGCACCGCTGCGGGTGCTGCTATGGTTCGGGCGGTAGCAAACAATTCAGGGCCGCCGCACTGGAGGAATAGGCTCAGCTTCCTGGCAGGCGCGAGTTCGCCGTAGTCGCTGGCTATCAAGAAGCACTCGAACCGGGCTAAGAAGGAAGCCCATTGTTCCTTCATCGGGTCGAACGGTGCAAACGGAGGCATTGTCGCCGTAGCCATGGTGAGGCTGTGCGTCGCGCTGCGCTCTGTTGTTGAAGTATTCGTTACCCGTTGCGTTCTAAGGCCACGGCCTGAATCCCACCTTCGTCGCCAGTGTTAGATCAGACAAAGGATTCCGACTCAGGCATGGTCAAAACAACAGGAACGTTTATTCACACTATTTACAACACACACAAGATTCAACTGGCAAGGTTTCTTCTCTGGCAACCTCTTATATAGAGTTACCAGGCAGGAAACTCCTAGCAAGCAGTTGCAACATTGTAACTCCTTTCCAGACAGATTCCAGACAGCTTGTCTCTGTTAATCACTGCAGCTGCTGGCTCAGCTCCGGAATGCGGTGACTCATAGGTTACCAGACGAGTTGTCTGGGACATAGGCTTGGGGACTCAACAGGTTTTGCTGTAAGAAGCAACTGAGTAAATGTCAGAAAAATTCTCCTAGAATAGCTGAACTTTATACCAGCTTGATCAGAGTCACTTTAATAGATGGCAGGCGTGTAATGATTACTATTTAACATAAGTTTGAATGTTTTTGGTTAATTCTCAACACAACCGCATCTTGACTTTAAGAGGCCGTGAATACTTACACAGTCACATTATGTTAGGTTTTTATCTTTATTTTTACCCGTAAAGAGTTTAGCTTGTTTTTCAATTGAATTGTACAGCTTATTGTTATGTTAAAGGTGTAAAGAATTTTGAAGTGATTTATCTTGGCTGATTTTTTTTTTCACCTTTCAATAACCTGGCATTTTACCAGGAGTATATAGACTTTCTACATCCAACTGTATATATACTATGATTGCTCAGACTTTCCTCAGGAAACAATTTAAAAAAATAAATAGAACAAGGTTATCATTCTCTGGGTAACCTCACACATCACATTTCTTGCACACACCCACATCTCTATTAAATAAAGTATCATTTTCAAGTAATAGATTGCTTCCCTCTTTCCCCCAAGAAATTTATTCAACTACCCCATCTTTCTGAAATGGAGGGGGAGAGAATTTACATTGGAAAGAACTGTGTTTTGTTCCTAATGAAGCACGGGTTGTTGAAAGTGCAAGAAGTCATAAACTAAATATGGTAAAAAGCAGGAAGGCTATTATCAAAATATCACGGTTTCTGAAGTAATTGCTCGCATTTGCATTCTTACAGTCAAGGCTATCATTACAAGGAAAAGGGCAGCAAACTTGCCTTAATTTTCCACATAGTGCTACTGTTAAGGAGAATTTCTTGGGGATCTCTCAACTCATCAGTATGCTCTGTTTACCTTTTGATATGCACACCTGGGTCTGAAACATATCTAATTAGAGCACATCTGCACAGAAGAGTTGAGCGTGAGCGTCCCGGATTGTATGGCTATGTAAGACTCCTGAGAACATGTAATCCCAGTGATTGCAGCTTTTGTAAATGCTTCCTTGTCAGTTAGCAAGCTTCCAATGAAATTAACCACAGATGTAATTACTTCACTTCAGAAGTGTATTTCATTCCCCAGAGAGATTTTCTAAGGCTTTGAATAATTTACTGTTGCTGATTTATTTATTTATTTTCTTTTAAAAAAACCAAGTTTGATGAAGGAATGCATGCTTCTAAATTTGTCATTCTATACAGTTTGTTGATTGGGAGAGTGGTGGTTGTTGATTCCAGGAGATGTATGACTTTGTTCATTCCTTTTATAATGACTCACAGTAACATTTTCGGATTATACTAGAATATTTGTCTTTTTCTAAACTAAATTCTCTGACAACTTTTCTCTGCCTGCCCTTATCCCACATTGTTAATCTCATTCCTGCTAACCCACTAGCCAGTTTCTTAGTTTGACTTATTTGTCTTTTTGTGATACTGTCTTGTAACTTCCCAAGGCTTTGCAAGGGAAAAAAAGCAAAGTCTTTTCATAGATTTTGAAAGGTCATACCTCCAAATAACTTGGATTTGATATTACAGACACGCGCTGGTACATTTGTTCCTCTATTTTTTCCCCTTATTCCAGCCTTTGGTTATATGCTTAGTGCATCTACTTCATTGACTTCCATAACTCTACAATTTGGGTGGAAAGCTTGATTTGTTGTGTTTTGAAAATCCATGGTCCTCCAAGAATTCTCCCTGACTCTTTTATTAGATTTAGGAAAGTAATGTCAAATTTACCTTGCCTGAATCAATATCTATAAGAATGTGAGATTTAGTTCACACTGGGGACATTATTTCAAGGATGCCAAGACTACCGAAAACTACATGATACTAAATGCTTTTCCTTCCATTTTCATTTTTTTAATTAGCAGACACTATCCTTATTCAATATGAATGAAAATGTTGAGGCAGTGGGGGGTAATGTACATTTAATATAAATTTGACATGAAACTATTTCGGCCTTCATGCAATATTAAGTTTGGACTCTTTAACTCACAAACTGTCTTGCTTAAAAATACAAATTCAAGGGATGCTAAGCTTAAATAATTATATGACTCTCTTGCCCATTTAAATGTAATTTTAAATAATTCTGAGTTTGTTGCTTCATTTTTAAATAAAATATGTCTTTTTAAATAAGTTATATCTTAAAAAACAGCATAAGTCATTGTCACTATTCTCTGTTTTACTCTTTGCTTTTGCCTGTGGCAATATTGAGGATGTTTCCAAATTTGTCCATATAAAAAAGTCAGTATTTTCAAATGTCTTTCTTATTTTTAAGCTCAAACAGATACTTTAGGAATATGACCTTATTCTACAACAAAACATTGTGCAATAATTTCCCTAGTTTACAGTTCTTTTTAATCTTTGTTGCTCCCCATATCACTGATATACACTCACCAAAATAACTAAGGCAGAATATCAGCAAATAGCCCGAACATGCAAAGATGATGTGAGAAAAGCTAAGGCTCATAATGAACAAATGCTTGTGACAGAAGTAAAAAATAACCAAAAAAGTTTCTTCCAACATGTTAAAAACAAGAAAAAAGTCAAGGAAACAATTGGTCTATTGCTGGGAGAAAGTGGCAAGAAGGTGACAAGCAACAGGAAGAAAGCAGAACTGCTTAACTCATGTTTTGCATCTGTCTTTACACAAAGGGAGAAAAACAGTCTAACCTATCAAAAACAGCACCACAAAAAACACAAGTCAAAATAGAACCAATACAATGAAAATATGAGAGGGTAGATGGCCATAAGGAAGAAAGAAGCAATCAGTAGAGAAATAACAAAAGCCAACTGATTCAAAAAGTCACAGTATAAATTGTATTCCTAGATGTGAATGTGGAATAACATGACATACCAACAAAGGGGAAGATTTGTAGGTCAGGGTTGAAATGGATGTGTGTGTCCTTGGTGTTCTCTGAGTTTGCTTCTTTTCTTGCAGATATTCCTTACCCAAACTAGTTAGAACAATTAATCAGAAGAACAGCTTGCCTCCAGAAGTTGTGAATGCTCCAACACTGGAAGTTTGAAAGAAGAGATTGGATAACCATTTGTCTGAAGTGGTGTAGGGTTTCCTGCCCAAGCAGGGGGTTGGACTAGAAGACCTCCAAGGTCCCTTCCAACTCCGTTATTCTATTCTGTTCTAATTAGGTAACATCAATGCTAACAAAGAAGGTGGTTTGCTGTCAGTTTATATTCTACTGCCTTGCCCTGTCAGTGTCACTGGGGCTGGTCTTAAAGATTCAATTTGGTTGGGTGTTTACTTTTGGATTCTTTGGCAGTTTCTTCATTTGGGGTATTGATTACCTGGTTGCTGGTCTGATTTTAAGAGATTAACTCCAAGATTAATATTAGACCACCAATCAAGTAAACAATACCCCAATCAAGAAATTGCCAAAGAAGCCAACAGTAAACACCCAACCAAAGAATCTCTAAGGCCATTCCCAACACTGACAGGACAAACTACTATAGTCTAAAGTGACAGCAAAACACACTCCTTACTAGCACTGATGATCTTACTTAATTTTGTAATAAAACCTCTACAAGAAAACAAGTTCAGAAGGCACCAAGAACCTCTCAAAATGCTGTACATAAAAAGGGTGCAGAGATTGCACATAATATCCCAACTCTTTTCATCATTTGTTCTCTTCTCCAGCAATCTTTACTGATTTTCTTATTATATTTGCTAAGTTAAGGTCAGGTCTGCTAAGCATATCTTGCCAAAGACGACTCTAAAAAAATTCTCACTGGGATAATTAAAGCTTTACAAAGAAGAGGGAGATTTCAGAGCTAACTACCGAATTGCTGTAGCATTCCTTTGAGTGAATTCAGCTAGAGATGGGAAAAAATCATTTTTCTTTTTGTCTTGCCAAAAGTCACAGTTTTTATTTGCATCTGCCCAGTGGGTAATTCATAGCTCATGAGTCATCCTGTCTGTCAGGGCCAAGTTCACAAAAAGCTTCTCATTTCTGACTGTCTTAAACAAATTATATTAAATTTGTCTTTAAAACATCCTCGTCATCTTGCATTCAAGGTGACCATCACTGGTCAAATTTGCTTTCAAAATACTTTG
The DNA here is from genome assembly GCA_039707465.1 of Rhabdophis nuchalis. NCBI lineage: Eukaryota > Metazoa > Chordata > Lepidosauria > Squamata > Natricidae > Rhabdophis > Rhabdophis nuchalis. The sequence goes on along the minus strand of CM077649.1, from coordinate 28,092,393 downwards.
GAAAAGGTTGTTTAAAATGCATAAGACTGTGAGATCATCTTTTAAAGCAGTTGTGGGTTGTTTTTTTCAGATTTTCTATAAACCCAAAAAATATGGCTGCTTTAATGAGTTGACTTGTTAGAACATCAGGATCTTAAATAGGACTAATCAAGGTAGCTATTTCTTTTTATAAGCTTGCATGGAAATATGAAAAAGATAGTGTTGCACTAAAAAGGTGTTACATTCACTTTCTGAAGCACCTGTTCAAAATTATTTTCAAGTAATTATAGTATATAAACAAAGCATGAAAAGTATTGGCAAAATTCAAATGGCACAAAGTTCAAACTATTAAGCTTTTGTAAATCTTGGGACAATATAAAAGCAACAGGATTAATGACATTCTAGTAGGATTTGAGAATTTGAAATATGGTTGCAAAGCATTCATTTCTTGCAAATGAAAGATCAATATTCATTTAAAATCAATATTCATTTTCTGCATTACATTATAGTGAGACTATTTAGATATGGATCCAGTTTGTGCTAGTTTCCTTGCTAATAATTCATGAATACATCCAACCTTTGCCATATTCAGAAGAATGTAGTGTTGAATAGATGTTACAAATTATCTGAATTAGCCTTATGTTGGAATAGACATCTACAATTTTAAATATGATGGGATGGCAGCTGTATTTCACATTCAAAATGTCCAAATTTTTTGCAAGTAGAGATATCAATATAAAGTTATGTGTGCAAAATATCAATGATTGGATTCTTGAAATTCTTACTCATATTAATTTTACCACTAATGATTGTCTCTTCATAGTTAACCACGTTTTCCTAAAAATTGCCACAGGAAAGCCAACATAACATGTTCCAGTCACAGTGCTTAACACATTCTACAAATATTACAAAATAGATGAATACTTTTATAAATATGAAGCATTTGTCTCTAAGATGAATGTATAAATAGTGTCAGTTGTGAGAGATTGTTATTTATCGGGGAAGCCTCTGAGGATATTTGCTAATTTATCTTTGTGTATTTTACACATCTATGATATTAATGTGGCCTATTATATAAAATATTATCTACATTCTTTTATTTGTAAAGTTAGATCCATTCCAACAGCATGCCTTTGAAGATTTCATGTCAGATCTTCATGAATTTCTTTCTTCCCCAACAATAACTGAAATTGCAGAAAAGACTCAGGTAGGAGAGAGGAGGAGGAAATTTCTAGGTAAAATTCACACAGCTGACTCAAGGATATATTTTTAACTGCAGTAGACCATGTTTCTTAATAGACTTTAATAAATTTAATCAAGCACTGTCTATTTAAGCCTATAGATTAAGCCAATGTCTCCTTCTATATCCTTTGAAGACTACACACAATAATTCTAGAGGAATAAAATGTGCATCTAATTTTAAAACCAGTAAATGTCAGTTGCATACTAGAAAAGCATACTAGAAAACTTCTTAACTTAACAATGAGATCAGTGGGTAATTCTATCTTGTCTATTGCCCTATAAAAAAGCAAGTACAAATATTACATTGCAAAATATATTTTATGTTCAGGGAACACCTGCAGCTAACAATGTTGTTTTCAGTGATCACTTCATCTTCCATCTTTCAAAGAACGCTCTCTTCTCTGCTCTCTTATGCTTTTCCTTCCTTCTTTTTTTTAAACAAACCTTTTCCATCTATCCTCTACTCAGATCTGTTATTCCTGTCTTTTCAGAACATGAAGTCAACCCAGAAATGGTTTGGTGGAGTTATTTGAGCTTGTAAATCCATCATGATTCTTTTTCTTAAAAGTGAATTCTTTTTGATATTCTTATCATCTTGTAGCTGCTCTTTTTTTAAAAAAAAATCTAGTTACAGTATATAGACAATGTACTTTATTTGTGCCATTTAAACAGTCACTATATCATGCACCCATTTCTGACCCATACAGTGTGCTGATTATTCAACATGAGTCTTGACTGGTAAGCAATCTTTTTGTAAAGCTGCCATTAGTTAGTACCACAGAAGTAAATTTTGACTCTGCTTCCTTCAACTGGTCTTAAAATCAAATGGTCATACTTTTGCATGGCCAAGATAAGCCAAATGGGGAATTAGTCTGCATCTTTTTCTCTTATCCAAGAATCCTGCCTTTGCTTTAGATCACGGGCAGTGGTGGGTTTCAAATTTTTTAGAACCTACTCTGTAGGTGTGGCCTATTTTGTGGGCGTGGCTTGGCAGTCATGTGACAGGGTGGGAGTGGTCACCTTTTAAAATGTGGTGAAACTCATTTAACAACGCTCTTGCTTAGCAACCAAAATTTTGGACTCAATTGTGATGATAAATTCTTTCTTTCTTTCTTTCTTTCTTTCTTCTTTCTTTCTTTCTTTCTTTCTTTCTTTCCTTCCTTTCCTTTCCTTTCCTTTCCTTCCCGTTGGGTCACTGGCAGCGGCGGGCCAGATTTACTTCCAGGTTCGCTGGTGGAACCCCCTCTCACCGGTTCTCTAAATTTCACCAACCGGCTCTCGCGAGTAGGTGCGAGCCTGCAGAAACCCACCACTGATCACGGTTATCAAACTCCCTGCATCACATTGCTATCACATGATGCATCATGACTTTTTTTTTCCTTTGAAGAGCTGGGGTGCGTGTGGCCTGCACGTGACACACCTGCCCCAAGGACTGCCAGTTTGATACGTCTCCTTTAGATGGTGGCAGATTTTTCCAAATGCTTCTATTGAAATAAAATGTTAGATGATAGCCAACAGTCATGATAGCTGAACAGGAAGGGCAAACTTTTCTTGCCAAGAAGTGCAGAGATCACCTTAACAAAGGTATTTGAGAGTTGTTAGGAAAAGTATTTTAAAAAGTGACAACTCATTCCTGGAGAAGAGGGAGTGAGAAACAGATTCAAAAATCCTTTATTTTCTTTGTTATAAGACGGTCATAGGGATCCTTTGGCAAACTTTCAAAATGTAGAATCTTTTTTAAATGTCATAGAAAATATCTCAGTACGGTACCATGATGTGCATATATTCATCCAAAAATCATTTCTTAGAAAAGCAAGTTAGTGAGATTAAAAAGTGACAAATATGCTCTCAAATTTTACCTTCTGTTATATCATACTCAGCTTCAGATTCCTATTTTCTTTTCCTATTTAAACACAATTACACCAAATTTTCAGTCATCCACAAAGTACTAGGCTGTACTGTGTGGTGCACTTTTTTATTTTTACTCTTGAATAGCTGTGAATGCTGTCATCATTAATTTAAAATATGTCTCTGCTTACCCTTGAGAAAAGAAAATTCTGGAAAACAATATTATATTATTGTTAGCTGACAGCTGTCAACTCTGAGTGCTCATTGAATTTTTAAAATTAATCTAAAACAAAGTAAATCATTGGTATCCTTAAAGGAAGAGTTTGAAAATTTCTTTTACAGTTTATAAGCCACCAGAAAATCCAAATTCTTTTATTTAACACACAGGTTTGTGTGAAGAAATTGATTTCATTCTCTTATTCACCATCCATAACAGTATAAATCATGTGGAGGTTTTCACCTATAATAGTAAGAAAGGGACACAGTGTGAAGATTAGTAAATCTAGATGAATATTTCATATCCTAGTAGATGAATTATTTTAAACAGTTTTCTTGCTGATTGCTTGTCAGCTGTCATCTTAACCAACAAGTCAATACATATTGGAACAATTCATCCAGTCAAAACTAGATGATTAAAACCCTGTCAAAGAAGTGACAGGGTTATATACATTTCATCTTAAGAAATAGGTGCTCTTGATATATATATATACATATATACGTGTGTGCTGATAAATAAATAAACAAGGGGAATAGTATAAATCTATTTCAAGCTATTTAGCTCTCATCAGCTAGCCATACCCTTACTGGGATTTGAACCGGGGCTATATTACATGTTAGGCAGATGTTTTAGCCACTAAGCCACCAGGTTCTCCTCCTCTATATATATGTGTGTGTGTTTGTTAGGTTATTTGACAAAACAAACCTAACACATTATTGAGTTGTGTTATTCACCAAGAAAAGACATAAAGTCAATACATAGTGGAACACTTTATTTGGTCAAAACTAGGAAATGAAAATCTCTTGAAGGCGAGTTTATATATAACAGTGATAATTTATCCAATACATGTTGTATGGTGATGAGTTTTGGAAGGATATATTTTGACATGACAAAGTTTGACATCAATTTAAAAACAATAATGACTATAATTAATCATGGATATGCATAGTACAAATTATTTCTATGTTGTCATAAAGAAAAAAAAGTTGGTCCCAAGAAAACCTAGAAGGCTTTACTTTCAACTTATGTTAGAATTTAGGGGATTCACACACAAAATTAAATGCACAAGTTATAAAGAGAATTAATAAAAAGGAAAATATATGGAATAAAATATAACAATTGCACTTTGTCAGATAGACTATAGATTAATTGTGGATTTGATAAGAATCCTAGAAACCCTAGATTAACGTACACGTGGAATTAAATGTTAAATTGTAAGGATATTGAAAAGAATAAAAAACTAATGTGGGTTTAAACATAACCAAGCTATGCTGGAGATATAAACATTCATCATATGGTCTGTGGGCTATCACTCCAAAGCCAATGGAATATAAAACTGTTACAGAACTCTAAATTAAAATAAAAATAATCCAAAATAAATAAAAGTATTGAAAAATAATGATGTATTATGATATCATGATATATGCACTGACAAAGATATGAGCCAGCAGTGTGCAGCAGCAGCTGCCAAAAAAGCCAACACAGTTCTAGGCTGCATAAACAGAGGGATAGAATCTAGATCACGTGAAGTGTTAATGCCACTGTATAGTGCCTTGGTAAGGCCACACTTGGAATACTGCATACAGTTTTGGTCGCCACGATGTAGAAAAGACGTGGAGACTCTGGAAAGAGTGCAGAGAAGAGCAACCAAGATGATTAGGGGACTGGAGACTAAAACGTATGAAGAACGGTTGCAGGAGCTGGGTATGTCTAGTTTGATGAAGAGAAGGACCAGGGGAGACATGATAGCAGTGTTCTGATATCTCAGAGGGTGCCACAAAGAAGAGGGAGTCAAACTATTCTCCAAGGTGCCTGGGGGCAGGACAAGAAGCAATGGGTGGAAACTAATCAAGGAGAGAAGCAACTTAGAACTAAGGAGAAATTTCCTGACAGTTAGAACAATTAACCTCTGGAACAGCTTGCCTCCAGAAGTTGTGAATGCCCCAACCCTGGAAGTCTTTAAAAAGATGTTAGATAACCATTTGTCTGAAATAGTATAAGGTTCCTGCCCATGCAGGGGGTTGGACTAGAAGACCTACAAGGTCCCTTCCAACTCTGCTATTGTATTGTATTGTATTGTATTGTATTGTATTGTATTGTATTGTATTGTATTGTATTGTATTGTATTGTATTGTATTGTATTGTATTGTATTGTAAAGATAAGAATTGTATTAAACAAACAAGAAAGAAGGCACATAAAAAATGGAAGGTTTTAAACTAAACTATGAAACCAAACACAAGATCACTCAGCAATATAAAACTGATCAAATAGAATCATATGAATCATATTTATAGTTTAACAAAGAGAGGACAACGTCAAGGCAAGCAAGCATAGTCATGTTCACCAAAAGTGGAATTCAATAGTGGAAAATGGGAAATGAAAATAAAGCTAGTGCTTCAAGATACATGGAAAGTATTTTTGCATGTGTTCTATATATTTTCAGAGCCAAAATACCCTGAGAGTATTTTTATTCAGTATCATCTCTTATAAAATCTCAAGTGAAACAGTTGCATGTCACTGTCTCAGAAATTGCCGTTTTGCTATATATATAGTGATGCAGGAGCAAAGTTCAAGCACTTGTTACTGATTTTATGACATACAAAAAGATTCCAACCTGCCTTGCAGCCAGGATTTTGGCCACTTAAACTCAGCTCTTTGCCTGTTAAATTTAGCATGACTCTATTGCAGGTATATAGTCTGAAGAAGAACAATCAAGAGACAGTTGAGATAGAGATGATAGCAATGTAGACAGAGATAGAGATTTTATTATTTTCATTATTATCCTAATAGTCTGTAAAAAATTATATCTACTTTAAATTAGAAACTTGAGGCAAAACTATGATTAACTTTTTTTAGAAAACCAATAGATCTCAAAAAAAATTTCTTAGGTTTCTGAGAGTTCTGCAAAAGAGTAATTATAATCATTTAGCTTATCCTAACTGCTATTTGCCATATCTGAATGAATTGGATTGAACTTAACTATGGAAGGAAAATTAGAATAGTAAACTTTAACTTAAATACATAATATCTTTGAAAGATTATCTATTCTACATTTTATTGGTTTGCCTTGGGATATCCTTCCCCTTTAGCAACTTATCTTTGAAATGTTTTGTCTATTTATACAAGGCACAATGCGTTCATTGTGCAGTTCATAAGGTATCTTAGGAGCCTTCTTCAGCCTTAAACATGCTGGGGCTCAATTGTCAAAATTCCCATATTGCCTGGTCATCTTTGGTATTTATGGAGTCAGATAAACTGGTCTAAGAACAAACTGGCAGGAAAGTGTACTGTAATGAGTAATGTACCTAAGCTTTGCATCTGAATGGTGACTCAGCATGGTTTATTTATTGACTCAACCTCCCCGAGAGAAAAACTAAGAACAACTTTTGAAGCCATTTTCAACTATGTCATGTTTACTTCATCATGCCATGCTTTGAGTTCTGGTTTACATGTCATTTTTTTCCTTCGATTTGTCATTTGTTTATTGAAATCCTGGTCTTGACCAATGTCAGACCTTGACTAATTTTAGTTACAATCTTTAGCTTTAAGTAAAAAGGACACTTTGTTCCTAAGAGTTTTTCCTGGGTATACATAATTCTGCCTGGTTGCAGGCATCCAGGTTGTATCATGTTGGTTGGCAGCCAAAAGTGCCAGCACAGATAAGCTACTGAAATAGGTTGCAGCCCCTCTTGGATAAGCTTTTCATGGATGATTTTATTACAGCTATAGTTATACGTTCTCCAATTTGAGTTTCCAAGGGAAGGAAATAGAATCTCAGTGATGAATTTATAAAGAGGAAGAGGAAATAGAGAATTAATGAATATTAAATATCAACTTAATGAATTTCAACTCTGCAAACTTAAAAAGTAACTCCATCTTACAGTCTCTTTGAAGCTGCAAATACAATGCAAATTTTATAATTATCAAATGTTAATGTTTAAAACCTATTTTTAAAAATCTGTTTAAAATATTTTCAGCAGTCTTAACTATATTAAAATGTTACAAAGAGTCACACAGTAATCACACTGGAGGGAGAGGTAACTGTGGGTACCAGGGGTAAAGCATAATTACTTTGTTCTTTAGAGGAAGGTCAACAGTGTCAAATGATGGATGTGACTGCATGATTGAAATTCCATCATTTTTTAATGTGCATTAAGTGTCCAGTTGTACTCACCATTTTATGTTGTTGACCCCTGTATCCTCCAAAGTCATCACTAATACACACATATCATGCTGTTCCTTTTTAAGATAAGCAATGTTTCAACTAAATGCAAAAAAATGATAGGTGAAAGGACTAAAGGCAGCAATTCGGAATGCTGCAGATCTTTCCTCTGATTTTTTTCATTTCTGGTTTCTTTTTTTTCATTTTCACCATTCACAGGAGTATAAAGATGCAAATATTACCAGCCTGAGTATTTTAATTTTAGATGAATGCATAACAATCAAATGATACCAGCTCATACTTTCTGAAGACATTTTAATTCCATGCATAATTAAATCTACATTTCAGTTTTCTGCGTTTATCAGGTCAAGATCACCTTCATTCAGATCTATTAAAACCTCCCCCTTTTCTTATTTTCATCTTACCTATTTATTTTTATTTGTTCATTAATTCATGTTTTCATTGCTGTTTTATCTCTTACACTTGCTTCTTACATTCCAAGTAACAATTTTCCACATTCATGGTCCTCAGCAGATTAAGGTTGAGCCACGTAGATTTATTATTGCTTTGATCAAATAAACATTTCATAAAATGCTTTTTTTGTAAGATAAAGGAAGTATACACTAGTTACCAGTCTTAGTGGTGCCATGCTTCATGCAAAATAGTTTTCTATTAGTTTCTAAACATAGGGTCTATAATCCAGGGACCATGTTGTATAGTAATCTACTGTTACCCACATTCCATGATTTAATGTGGTTGGAAGATAATTTAATGTGATTGGAAGACATATTCTTGGAAAATAATTGTTACTGACTTTTACTCAGTGGCTACTCACAGGTTTATGAACATAGTCAACTAAATTATACAGACTGTAAGAATCATATTGCATGAGAAAAGTTATCTAAAGTTTTGTATTATCATGATCAGATTCTGTATACACTTAAAGCTATTCATAGAGCATGCAATATTAGGATAGGGTAGAATAGAATAGAATAGAATAGAATAGAATAGAATAGAATAGAATAGAATAGAATACTTTATTGTCACTTTAAAAGTACACTAATCAACATGCATTACAATGAAATTTCATTTCATTCAGCTCTCAAAAGATAAGTATTATGCATACACCCATATACACACACATATATGAAACAGAGAAACATCATATAAATTTTAATTGTTTTCAAGCACTAGGCAGGCACTCTTTCTGATTATTGAAGTGATTGATTTAATCAATTGATTTAAATCCTATAAAAAGTGCTGACTTAAACTAGTTAAAGTTGAACACTTTCTTCAACCATAGCCACTGGGAAAGTTCCATTTGTTGTAGCTCCATGACAAGTGAGCAGATAGAGTTGCAGCCATGGGGAAGTTATTAATTTTTAAAGCAAGACAAAAAACCAGACTGTCTGGTAATCTAGAAGTAAGCATGAAAAAAAATACACCGTTTCATTTTTTTTTAAATATTTCCACTGACATATTTCCACTGACATAGAAAAATTCAAAAGACACAAAACTTGTTATTTCAGTAATGTTTTTTGAACAGTTTGTACAAAGAAGTATACTTTCATACTTTTATGAATTTTTAAACTACCTGTAGACATCAGCTTTCATAACTTTTAACTTGAAGGAATTGCTTATTTGGGGAAGATGTAGCAAGATGCACATTAATTGAAATCTATCTTGCTCGGAATGACATTACTTGGAAAATTTATTAGTTTGAATTATCTTCTGGAGAATTTAAATAATTATTTATAAATCTAAATATATGAAGATTTAAATGCAGATTTATTTTTCTCAAACTTTTCTAACATCTTGGTGCCTTGGTATCAATGATAAAAAGATTTAAGATTCTTATGATTATCTTCAAAGTTCTAAAATATTGAAACCATGATACCTTATAGACTATCCAAATTATGTGATTCATCCCAAATCTGTCTTAAATATTCATTGTCTTTAAAATTGCATGATGGTTTTCTTAGTTATCCTGCATGTATTATGGGTGCCTTCTCTAGTTGTTCAGGTAAATATATTTTTGTTTTTTCAGGTTTGGCAGCATGTGGCATTATTGTTTCTGCTATTTTTACTTAACCTTCTGCAGTATCCTGTTTAATGGAATGGAATGGAACGGAACGGAACATAAAATAACGCAACACAACATGATGCAATAGAATTCTTTGTTGGCCAAATTTGACCAGACACACAAGGAATTTGTCTCCAGTGCATAAGTTCACAGTGTATATATAAACAGCAAGTAATAGGTCATAGGTCATAATCATAGTTACCATCATCAATCATAAGTTACAACAGGAGAGAGAGGGGGGGAAGGGAGAGGAGGAAATTCAAGAAATATCAAAGGGAACGAAATGCATTTTATGCTCCAGATTCAGCCAATGTGTTTTAAGGCTAAATTACAGCCTACCTACGTTATTTTCAAAGAACATCCTGAGCAGAAAGTTAGTTTTAAAAAATTAGACCAAAAAATAGGGACACCAACATCTGCTATGACCTGGATAAGGGTTTGGCTCCGCCTCTTCCGCCAACGTCTTAAGACACATTTATTCCAACAAGCCGGCCTAGGATAGCCCCCCGTTCTGACTTTTATACATAAATTATAATTTGGTAGCGTTTTTAATATGGGTTTTAGCACAGGTAAATAATTTAATATATTTTAATGTTGTATATTGTATTTATTGTGGTTTTTAAATAATGCCTGTGCGCCGCCCTGGGTCCTAACAAGGAGAAGGGCGGGGTATAAATTAGAATAAATAAATAAATAAATAAATAAATAAATAAATAAATAAATAAATAAATAAATAAATAAATAAATAAATAAATAAATAAATAAATAAATAAATCATAAGAAACCAATAAAAGAAGATAGTAGGAAAGATGAGATGAGAAAGAATGAGAAATGAGATGATGCAGTGGGAATTAAGTGTTCACAAAGTGATGGCATGGACAGAAAACTATATGTTTTGTTAATAAGATAATATGACATTCTGGTATTTCTTCAATAGAACATGAGAGGACCTTTTTGTCTTTAAAACAGAAAGGCTGAATATGAGAATGAAATGAATTAGAAATGAGATGCATCAGTGAGGCTTGGTACTTTAAACATGCAGCTCAATTCCTATTCATTTTTAGACATCTTACACACCATTATTTGTTGCATTTGTACTGATTTTTTAAAGCATTTGCCTGCATTTGTATACCCCATAATGCCGTAACACTCAAAGCAATTCATTGCTTATGTCTGACTGTACATATGAGTCAAGCATTGCAAGACCATGTATCCAGCATGGGAAATAAAGTACAACATTTGTATTAATGATCAAGGGCAAGTCAGTTAACTTGGCAAAAAGTACATAATTAACTTTATTTAGTCATCACTCTCAATTTCCTTATCCATGACAAAAAAGCTAAAGTTTAGTCCTTGTTTGGTCCTTATTTTATTTCACCATTATTCTTAACTTTCTCCATCTTGTATGCTGTTCCTTTGTTTAATTACTTTTTATTTAGTACAATATGTGCCAGCTGTGATTTATGTTGTCAGAAAAAGGAATAAATTGCTAAACAAATAAGGACAAAATTCAACTCATTGCACTAATAAACATGGTTATTTCTCTAATTAGATTCTTCCTATGTTGATAAAACAAAAGTATCCATTTCAAGTCATAATAGTTAAAGAATTGGTGGAGTTCTTTTTAACTCCAGCATAGCTAAAGTGATGACTTTGCCACTCTATTTCATATGGGAGAACTAAGGGGATTGACATTAGCTCCCTCATTCTTGCCGTGATGATTAAGGGGATTTGCTTAAATACCCCGTTTCATATGGTATAGCTACTGTAAAAGGATTAGCTTGAGATCTCATTTTCATGTGGGATGGCTAAAGGGATTAGCTTTAGCTCCTCATTTCATGCTACATGTTACAAGCATTGCCCATTTAGATACACTAAGAATGCCTGCATCTTAGAACTATTTTATCTTCTTTCTGCTGGTAATCAGTTTTTAAAAGAATCTTAATTTGATCTTCTGTATGCTTTTATTAGGACACAAAGTACGTGTCCTTTATCTAGTCATAAATTGATTAACTTAACATCTTTTCTGTACACTAACAATATAGTTTTCTTTAAGAAATCTAGAGGGCAGCTGTCAGCCAAAAGTATGGATAGAAGGTTCAGGAGAAGAGCTGGCCCTCTTTGATGAATGTTTTATTTATAGTTTTATGCTTGTTTTAATCTACACAGAATTCCTTAAGATGGATCTTTTAATAAATAATACCAACACATATTTTATAGAGGGTAACGGATCAACTGTTAGAGTTTAAAGGTAGAAAAAGTTCCTATGCTAACATGAAGTTGTCTATGAGAAAAAAGTCATTATCTAAGGATAAGCTTTCTCACTGAGCATCTATGAAAATGAAATGTTCTTACGTGGAAATATAAGGAAAACTGTTGCCTTTTGAAAAAGCACCTTTGGGACAATCTTATATATTGTGATAAACAAATGAATTACTAACATCTTTTTTTGGTTGGTGATCCTTTAGTCTAATATATATCAAAAGCAGTCTTATAGAAACAAAAGTCTATAGCAGGGCTGTCAAACTCCTGGGCCAGATGCATTACATGCTGGCACGTCCACACCCAGTATAGCGAAGGAGGGTAAAAGTCCCGATACATCACATAATGCCACTGTGACTATGTGAGTTTGTCGTGGTATGTAGGGTTCCAACAATGCTGACTTATAAGTACACTTTGTATATAAATTTGATAAAGGACATCATTAAAAATGCAAAATTACAGAACTGCAAAGTATAGAGAAGGAAATAATACAAGCACAATAAAGAAACTAGGACAACATTATTACTGACTACAACCATCAGGAAAATGTTTTCAACAAAGTAAAAACTACATTTACATGTCAGATCTTTCACCTCATGTGTACCTATGCTAATATTGCTTCTGTGGTATATTGTTATCAAGGGATAGGAAAAGGACACAGTTGGGCAGTGCTAACTAGAGTGCTTTGAATTGTTGCAGTAAAATATGTGAGCTTGTTTTTCGAAGTTCTTGTCTCTATTTTGAGTATTTCCTAACACTCAAATCTTAGCTTATAAACTACTTTTACTTTGCTTGATCATCACATTTGTAGCCTGCCACAATCCAAAAGAATTTATGGAGCTCCCTTGCAATTCCTTAACAGTTTTAATCATTGGTATTACATAGTGGCTTATCATTGACCTTTATTATATTAATTCCTTGTTCAGACAACTTTGTTTTTCTGTTTTTCTTCTTTTCTAAGTTAAAGTAGCCAAGAGGGGGGGAAAGTAACTGTTTTCCAGGCCTCCTTCAAATCCACTGCTTGGTCATACTGCAACCTTTTATAGTCCTGGTTGGTCCGTTAGCATAGCTAATTTTCTTCATTGTCAAATCCTTTCCCAACAGTCTCCTACAGATTGCCCTACCTAATTCCACTTGTTCCTGCAGCTCATCAGTCTTATATTTCTCCATTCTTTGTTGATGTTCACTTTTCTCAGCTGTCTCAGTCACCCATTTCCCTTAATGCACAAGTAACAATTTCAATCCACATAAATTGAACAAAGATTGGTTTGCTTGAGATAGGTAAGGGTAAAGGTAAAATTCCCCTTGCACATATGTGTTAGTCATTCCCAGCTCTAGACAGCAGTGCTCATCTGTGTTTCAAAGCCAAAGAGCCAGCACTGTACAAAGACGTCTCCATGGACATGTGGTCAGCATGACTAAACACCGAACGCATATGGAATGCTGTTATTTCCCCTATTTTTCTACTTACATTTTTTACATGATTTTGAACTACTAGGTTGAAAAAGCTTGGACAAGTAATGGGAACTCACTCCGTTACACGGGCCTAGGGATTTGAACTGCCAAACTGCCAACCTTTTTGATTGACAAGCTCAACATCTTAGCCACTGAGCCCTTTGCTTAAGATAACTGTACCATAGAAGTCTTGCCCTCACAAGGACACCTAGTAGTCTGCATAACGTTTTTCATATATTTGGGAGGAAGAAGAAGAAATATTGGCCACAGTTCAGTCTGTGGAAAACTAAAGCATAAAGATTCAGAGAATGCTATCCTGATAGCAAAGGGGCTGATTTGACAGAACAAGAAGCTTGGATAGAAACAACAATCAAGAATATAAGCAACCTAATTGCTGCCATTATGCTTCTGAGTGTTTCTCTAGAGCAGTACCAACATCCCTGAATTTTTCAGTTTGCTCCTGATTTGTCATTCCTCCATCCATCCATCCATCCATCAAATCCATTTGTAAATAAAAGCAAAGTCTTATCCCAACATCAATTTTAGCCTTTCCCCCGCTTTCTTATGTTATCGAGACTTTTTCAGAATTAGGAAAGAAGGCAGCAGGATTGTGAACTGACTTATTGAAAGAAGCAGAAAGCATTGTTATTTTTGTATGCTATTTGTATGCTACATTATACTACAAATAGTCATATAAATAATTTAATAAGCTAGCAGCAGGACAGCTTTATGAATAATGGTAACTCAAAATTATGACTAAAATATGTACTTATAAAGGTGATTTCAAAAAAGCAGATAAAAGTAGACAATTTTCTCATGTTTAAAAATTATTTATATGTAATATTTAATTTTTAAAAAGAGCTTGTGTCAGAAAAAATAACTTAAAAGAAGTCTATCAAAAATTAGTATAAAAAGACATACTAATATTTATTCTAAAAATTGGCAAAATTAATATCCAAAGATTCTTTAGGTTAGGGAAATAATGTCATAAACTGGAGTTTCTGTTTAAAAGGTTGATAGTATGCCATAATATATCACTAGTATGGGTAATACTTCATTAATATAGATCAGGTCTACATATATATGGTTTGTGAACATTATTATAACATTATTATAATTTCCAACTGGGAAGCCTTCTGCTAAACTTACATGTTGGTGTTGCTTACTATTATGGTCATCCTACAATTTAGAGGCCTAATGATGAGATGAATCTGTGTTTATTGAAAGCTTAATAGATGGGACTTCATCCTAGAGTATTTTGGGTCTAGTAATAACATTGAATTTATGAGGTGACTGTATTTTTTTCTCTTTCAAAGGAAAGTAGAGGATAATTAATTAGATAGTATACAGTTTCAACCCCCAAGATAAGTTTTGGTTTGAAAAATCTGGAAGCTGATAACAGTGGCATGAATGTTAAGCTACAATGAATCTAGAATGTTTTATGTGTGAATATATGAAGATGAAATATAGAAGAGCTATTACTGTAGTAATAATAATAATAATAATAATAATAATAATAATAATAATAATAATAATAATAATAATAATAATAATAATAATAATAATAATAATAATAATAATAATAATAATAATAATAATAATAATAATAATAATAATAATAATAATAATAATAATAATAATAATAATAATAATAATAATAATAATAATAATAATAATAATTTATTGTATATACCGCCTCCTCTCCCCAGGGGGACTCGGAGCGGTGCACAGGGAAAACATTAAAACACATGAAATATATACATAAATAAATACAATAAGTAAAAACAGATTAAATCTAATTGTCCCTGCACTAAAATCCCCATTTTTAAAATTAACGTTCCCTAACCCCTAAGGTAGAGACTAACCTAGGCCGGCCAAGCAGAAAAAGTGTGTTTTTAATTTCTGACGGAAGGAGCGGAGGTCCGTAGTTGTTCTAATATCGGGGGGAAGGTCGTTCCAGAGGGCTGGGCCCGCCACAGAGAAGGCCCTTCCCCTGGGCGTCGTCCGCTGACAAAGTCTAATGGACGGCACCCGGAGAAGTCCCTCTATGTGGGAGCGAATCGGCCGGGAGGATGTATGGGGCAGGATCCGATCCCGCAGATAGCTAGGTCCCGAGCCATGGAGCGCTTTGAAGATGAGAACTAGCACCTTGAAGCGCACCCGAAAGACGACAGGTAGCCAGTGCAGCTCGCGCAAGAGAGGTGTTACATGGGTATACCTTGCGGTACCCATTATTGGTCGCGCAGCTGCATTCTGGACAAGTTGAAGTCTTCGGGTGCACCTCAAGGGGAGCCCCATGTAGAGAGAGTTACAATAGTCCAGTCGGGATGTCACGAGGGCATGAGTGACTGTGCAAAGGGCATCCCGATCCAATAGGGGGCGCAACTGGCGTACCAGGCGAACCTGGTAAAACGCCCTCCTGGCCACGGCTGTCACTTGATCTTCCATGGACAGCCGGGTATCCAGGAGGACACCCAAGTTGCGCACCCCATCCACAGGGGCAAGGTGTTCGTCCCCTATGGCCAGTAATGGAGTCAACTGGTTGAATCGGGCGGCCGGAAACCACAGCCACTCGGTCTTGGCCGGGTTGAGTCTGAGTCTGTTACTTCCCATCCAGATCCTCACGGCTTCCAGGCACTGGCACATCACCGCTACGGCATCGTTGGGGTGGTTTGGGGTAGATATATACAGCTGTGTATCATCAGCGTAGAGGTGATACTCTACCCCAAAACCACGGATGATCTCACCCAGCGGCTTCATATATGTGTTAAACAGGAGAGGCGAGAGGACCGACCCCTGGGGCACCCCACATGTGAGGGGTCTTGAGGTCGACCTCTGCTCTCCTGCCAACACAAATTGCGATTGACCGGAGAGGTAGGAGGAGAACCACCGTAAAACGGTGCCTCCCACCCCCAACCCCCCAGCCGATGCAATAGGATACCATGGTCGATGATATCAAAAGCCGCTGAAAGGTCTAATAGGACCAGGATGGAGGAACAACCCCCATCTCTGGCCCTCCAGAGATCATCTACCAACGCGACCAATGCCGTCTCGGTGCTGTGCCCGGGCCGAAAGCCGGACTGGCGCGGGTCTAGATAATCAACTTCCTCCAGGTGACATGTATAGATAATAGTAGTGTATAGATAATTATTTGAAGCTTCTTCTTAGAAGCCTTTTTTGAATTGTATTTGATTTAGCTATGCATTATTTTTCCTGATTTTTTAAAACTATGATATATTTTAAGAATAAATTACTGACTTGATTAAAATTGAAAATATGCAGGTTTTTTCAATACATGGTATTGTCTTGCCATATGTATATTTACAACAATGGACTTTCTGTGTAAGTAATTAGAGTTAGGTTGTAAAACATAATATAAATGTTCAAATTATTCAAAGTACATAGCATACAATATATTATAGTTGTGATGATTTGTGAGTTCATATTAGGACCATACTGGACATTAAATGGGCACTTAAGTGCTTATCAATGACAGTGCTTTTGATATATTGCTACCACATAATGCGCTTTTATTAAAATTTAAACTACATTTTATACCCTGCAAGTAGAATATTCACAGGAAAAGATATACCACTTCAGTTAAAGAGCAATAGCTCAGTAATAAAGCACGTAGTTAGCATGTATAAAAATTGCTTCCTTAGAGGCAAGATGCTCTAAAAAGAAGAGGGATAACAGGAGGCTATCCTGAAGATTTCTCTCAGAGGTATTATGAGTCAGAATATACAATACTGAGCTAAATAGATTAAAAGAACATTTTTGGGTACTCAAAAAATACTGGACTCTGAAGTAATACAGATAGTATAATTTGAATTCGCCCCTCCCATGATTGGGCTTTCGTTGAAGATATGTTATATATGTTACCTTGAACTCTTAAAGTATAAAAATCTAACAAATACATTTATATTATTCATGTATGTATATATGTATATAAAGCATTTAAATACACAATGGAGAACCAAAACAAACATAGGAAATTAAATCTCTTTTGAACTATTAAAGGAATTCTTCATGAACTATGTCCACTAAGTTCTATAATTTGTATTCTAACATACAATTTCAAACCATTTATTGATTAATTTAGCAACATTACTATTCTACCCAACCAGAATTATTCTGAATTGTGCACAGCAAATTAAGAGGAAAACAAAACAAAAGCCAGAAATTGTTTTTCATGTCATTATTCCTGAGCGCCTACCTTCCTGATTGGTTACAAGAAAGAATGTGCATTTTCATATAAATATTTTAAAGCCACATAATCAACTGGATGGCCACATGAAACATGCAATCAGAATAAGAGGAAAATGGCCAATACTTTTGCTGTTTCTCAGAAATCAGCATTTAGATGCAGTTTATTTTTTATTGTGAATAAGTATATTAATTATACCAGTGTACAACATGAAACATTATTTATTAAAGAATTTACAGTCAATAGGCCAAAACAAAACAAAATTGTTTAAATACAAATATCTGGGATAAAAAATGTACTCATGAATGAAATGTATTTGTAAAAAGTTCAACCCAATGATTTAATCACAATGGTTACTTGACACATAACGTAAGGTCCTGCAGTTACAGTTGCAGAGTTAGGAAACAAAGAGATTCCTGTTAGAAGAATTTAAAAATCAAGTGCAAATGTTTGCTAACTTGTTTGACTATTAAAGTAAAGAGATTTGTTGTAGTATTTTCTGTAGTATTCAGGGTATCAACTTTTAAAGGGGAGCGAAAGATGGCAGTAAAAGGAGGTGGTCATTGTTACAGAGGGAAATGATATAATAATCTGATCACAAAGAGCCAGGCTGTGAATAATTAACATGCAATCAGGGATGTCAGCTATTCTCCTTCCAAAAAATGAGCTCCCCTGGGAATGTGCCATTTTAATTTTAAGAAAACAATTTAATGGCCAGTTGGGCCCCTGAGTTAGTAGCCTTGACCATGGAATAGAGAAGGTCAAGTAGATAAGATCTAGCTAAGTGTGGTTGTAGAGCACTGAAGTACTAGAAGAAGGATTCTTCATCAGAACATTAAAACATCTTGCTAATGCCACCTCTGCATTTGTTGGATTTTTGCATTAAATCAACATTAGTATTTATGCCAATAGGATCTATAACTTTCAGTTGTCATGAGAGTGAGTAATTGAGTTGAAAGTATGAGAGACAGGGATGTGAAGAAAAAAATGAAATGCAAGCGGCATCAGCTTCTTTGCTGGGATCTGAGAGGGCGATATATTTGTCAATTTAAAATTAAGAAAACAACTTCTCAGTATCTTTTTTGCTGACACTGGATGCTGGAGTTAAAATATCCAAATTTGCATTAAGATATGGTTTTGAAAGAGCTTGCTTTAAATCCTGAAGTCTTCTCAAAATAGTAGCTTCTTTCTGCCTTGAAAACTGAGAGAAAGCATCTATTGCCTGGGTTTCTTCTGATAAGATTGTGAGAGCTTAAAGGGTTGGTTCTTTTGGGACTGGAAGACCATTATTATTCAAAGCTGTCTTATCAATGTGTTAAAGGTTATCCAAGATAGCTTTAACTCTGTGGTTACATGGTTTGGCACTATGCTATTGCCTACTTGGAGCTAGGAAGCAAGGAATATTCAAGTTTTTAAAAAGACATGTTTGTGATAGATTTGAAAGGAAGTAACATAATTTTTCATTTTAAGCATAATCAGTAGGCTGGTTGACGTTTCATAATTTTCCAAGTGCTAGATGTGTAATGTTGTGAGCCTGCTGCTTTTAAATCCTGTCTCCAGACTGAAATGGGAAGGAGCTGACCCAGAGAGAAAGTCATTGAAAAGTCCATCTGTGCACCTTATTTCTATTGGTTCTAGTATAGATAAATTATACTTGTTTGAAGAACATATGCAGATGCACTGTCAAGAATATACATCTTCTACTTGCTGACTGATTAAGGCATTTCAGCTGTCTGTAACAAAGTGGAGCAATGGAGACTCCACTCAGGTTTGCGATATGATTTACAAAGCTGGTGTTGGTGTTCATTTGTATCAAGTTCTTCCTGTGAACCAAGGATGTCACAATATCAAATCTAAGCTTTGTGGCCTTTGTAATTGACAGATGGACATTTTTATCAATGTGCACATTTTCTAAGTGTCATCCAAGATATTTTGGGTATGGCACTCAGTGTTCCAACAGTTTCTGCCACAAGTGAGGGTGGGGTTTTATATTATTATTATTATTATTATTATTATTATTATTATTATTATTATTATTATTATTATTATTATTATTATTATTCTGTGGTTAATCTTTGGTAAGATTCACAGCCTTTGGGGCTGGTTGGTTGCTCAACAGCTCGAGTCCTAACCAAGGACCTAGGAACTGTTAAGGTAACATCAGAGGATATAAACTGTTCCAAGTAGGGTGTTAGCTGATGTAAAACAGTTCCAGTTTCAATAAAGTCAAGAGGATTATGGAGATTGTTTATAATAAAAGAAATATTCTCACTTATCCTGATACTGCCCAGAGAGAGAATAGTTCATCAGTTCTCATTTGTTTCGGAGATTTGTTGGGATTTGGGTGTCCTAAGTTTGAGCAAACGTCCTTCTTTTTCGCTACTGCCATTAGTGAAATCATTAACGGCTTAGAATGTTTTGTAGCTAGCCCTGCCAAGTGAGAAAGGCAGAAGTCTAAAAAGAAGCCAGTTCAAATTCATAAATATTTAAATAGATTTAAATATTTGAACTATTTAAATATTTGAAGTAGTAAATAAAAGCATGAGAAACATGGACTACTGTGGCTACAGTTCATTGTCTACTCTTTTTTTTAATATGCCCAGTAGCTTCCAAACTTTGTTCTCATTCATAAATTTAAAGTTTACTGTGGACTGGCAGTTGTAAGGTTGCCCTAGAGTCTTGTTTGCTTCCCCAAATACCCAGCTTCTAATTTATTTTGCTTGTTTCCCATGCCAAGGTTTCAGAGCAGTTGTCCCATTTACTTCACTGTCAACTGTTGCTCTGAGGCATGCTTGAATCATGGATATTGAGTTTTACTTTAAAGCACTTGGTAGTTTTTATTTAAGAAAAAAAGTGAAATTCCATAGTAAGTTGAAGAGGACTGAATGTTTCATGGAAATTTGACATACACTAAAGATAGATGACTTTAAACATTTCACGCACACTTTCAGACAGGAATGGTTATTTGCAAATTAGACTGCACAAGAAAGATTGCATTTGTTTTTGCCGAGGAAATTTTTCATGCAAATTTATAACTCTTCAGTGGTTTTCATCTGCTCTCTGAATTTATTTCTTTTCACCTCTATGACTTCATTTTCCTCTTCTCTCTCTCTTTTTTTGAGATATACTCTTTATTCATGACAAATAATTCCTTTCTAAAATTGGCTTCTCTCTCTTGCCTTTCATATTTTTTTCCCCCTGAACTTGGCAGCTATATTAGGAAGCTTTGATGTCAATAGAATTTGCTCTCATAGAAAAAAAAAAAGCAAGCTAATTGTTATTTGGCAACTATCTTGATTTGCTGGTTGGTGACCTCTGAATTGTTAAGTGGTTGCTAAATTTTCTTTATGCTGCTGCATTTATTATCAATGTATCCATTTTGCACTGCTTATTGAACTTTTCTTTGATTTTTTATTTATTTCTATTTTTAGTTGTGATGTTCTAAGTCACTGAGGTTCTGTCCTTTTTCCTCTCAGTTTTATCCACATGAATGCAGTTGATTGCAGTTGAGAAGTGTTAATGTGTATAGGCATGTCTGGTGAACACATATTATTAATCCAGACTACTTCCATCCATTTAAGTTACCAATGCACTTTGTCAGCCACCATATCCATAGTTGATTATTGGTTGCAGGTTTTTTTTTAAATCAGATGACTATTCCTTTTATTAATTCCTTTAAACTATTACTTCCTATACAGATTGTCATCTGGCTTTTTGTTTGTTTGTTTTGTTTCTTTCTGACCTGAGACATGTTAACTGTGTGGCATGCAATATGAAGTACAAGCAAGGTATTCAAATCAATGTTGTATCTTAATAACATAGGAATTCCCGGCTGTGGTAAAAGCACCATTGATTTAGTTTCAACTAAAAGTTCTCCATACAAAGAAACAATACCCTAGAAAAGCCACTGGCTTCAAGAAAATCTGACTTTAGAGCCACACTACACTATTCTCTCTGTGAGCTGCCTATTTCTGCACATTGTCATTCTTGATGGATTTCTGAGGGAAGTAATAGGGTCAAGAAATAAAAACCCCATCTATTCAAAACAAAGAAAACTAAAAATATATCCAAAGTTAAGTGTTTCTCTCCTGTGTTTATGACAACTTTAAAAAACCTGTACAAAATTCTGCCTGCATTAAGAGATTGTGCAACAGCTTGTAGGTCTTACCAATGGACAATTGGCTGTTGATGCATCCTCCTATCTTTGTCTTCGAGGAAAGCAAATTGCCACTCTTTTCCCTTCTTGTGAATAAGAGATTTATGCTTTTTTTATGTCTGTTAATACATGCATACATCATCTTCGTGTAATTATATATAAAAGATAAAACATAAAATGCACAGGTAAGCAGGCACAAGAAGATTTTATTTAAGAAAAATCCTTTTCTTACTACTCTTGGATCAGGTCGCGCCCTTGCGGCCTCTCTTGCGGCAGCGAGCCACCCTGGCTCCTTGGTTCACCGAGGAGCTAAGGGTGATGAAGCGCCACAAGAGATGCCTAGAGAGAAGATGGAGGTCTACTCGATCTGAATCCGACCGAACACAGGTAAGAGCCCATTTACGGACTTACATTGTGGCGCTGAGAGTGGCCAAATGCCATCACTGTGCCACTCTCATAGCATCCGCAGATAACCGCCCTGCCGCCCTGTTTAGGGTGACCCGTTCCCTCCTTCAACAGAGGGTGCGGGAAGCCCCATTGCAGGGTAGAGCAGAGGAATTTGTGATTTATCTGCAGGAGAAAATCGCTCAGATCCATAACGAGTTAGTCTCCATTGATGGTCCAGTGGGAGGCCACGAGGCGAATCTTGGTTGGGAGGAGTCTGTTACTTCCGAGGATATGGACAGGTTACGTGGGCGACTGCGAGCCACCACATGTTTATTGGACACGTGTCCTTCCTGGCTTGTACTGGCATCCTGGGAGGTGACACGAGGCTGGCTCCAAGAGGTTGTCAACGCTTCTCTAAATGAGGGTTTCTTGCCTGCCTCCCTTAAAGAGGCCATGGTGAGGCCCCTCCTGAAGAAGCCCTCTTTGGACCCAGCTTTATTAGCCAACTATCGTCCCGTCTCCAACCTTCCCTTTTTGGCGAAGGTTGTTGAGAGTGTGGTGGCACAACAGTTTCCCCGTCACCTGGAGGAAATTGATTATCTAGACCCGCGCCAGTCCGGCTTTCGGCCCGGGCACAGCACTGAGACGGCATTGGTGGCGTTGGTAGATGATCTCTGGAAGGCCAGAGATGGGGGTTGTTCCTCCATCCTGGTCCTATTAGACCTCTCAGCGGCTTTTGATACCATCGACCATGGTATCCTATTGCATCGGCTGGGGGGGGTTGGGGGTGGGAGGCACCGTTTTACGGTGGTTCTCCTACTACCTCTCCGGTCGATCGCAATTTGTGTTGGCAGGAGAGCAGAGGTCGACCTCGAGACCCCTCACATGTGGGGTGCCCCAGGGGTCGGTCCTCTCGCCTCTCCTGTTTAACACATATATGAAGCCGCTGGGTGAGATCATCCGTGGTTTTGGGGTAGAGTATCACCTCTACGCTGATGATACACAGCTGTATATATCTACCCCAAACCACCCCAACGATGCCGTAGCGGTGATGTTCCAGTGCCTGGAAGCCGTGCGGATCTGGATGGGAAGTAACAGACTCAGACTCAACCCGGCCAAGACCGAGTGGCTGTGGTTTCCGGCCACCAGATTCAACCAGTTGACTCCATCACTGGCCATAGGGGGCGAACACCTTGCCCCTGTGGATGGGGTGCACAACTTGGGTGTCCTCCTGGATACCCGGCTGTCCATGGAAGATCAAGTGACAGCCGTGGCCAGGAGGCCGTTTTACCAGGTTCGCCTGGTACGCCAGTTGCGCCCCCTATTGGATCGGGATGCCCTTTGCACAGTCACTCATGCCCTCGTGACATCCCGACTGGACTATTGTAACTCTCTCTACATGGGGCTCCCCTTGAGGTGCACCCGAAGACTTCAGCTGGTCCAGAATGCAGCCGCGCGAGCAATAATGGGTACCGCAAGGTATACCCATGTAACACCTCTCTTGCGCGAGCTGCACTGGCTACCTGTCGTCTTTCGGGTGCGCTTCAAGGTGCTAGTTCTCATCTTCAAAGCGCTCCATGGCTCGGGACCTAGCTATCTGCGGGATCGGATCCTGCCCCATACATCCTCCCGGCCAATTCGCTCCCACAGAGAGGGACTTCTCCGGGTGCCGTCCACTAGACTTTGTCAGTGGGCGACGCCCAGGGGAAGGGCCTTCTCTGTGGTGGGCCCAGCCCTCTGGAACGACCTTCCCCCCGATATTAGAACTACGGACCTCCGCTCCTTCCGTCAGAAATTAAAAAAACACTTTTTCTGCTTGGCCGGCCTAGGTTAGACTCTACCTTAGGGGTTAGGGAACGTTAATTTTAAAAATGGGGATTTTAGTGCAGGGACAATTAGATTTAATCTGTTTTTACTTATTGTATCTATTTATGTATATATTTTATGTGTTTTAATGTTTTCCCTGTGCACCGCTCCGAGTCCCTCTGGGGAGAGGACGCGGTATATAAAATAAATTATTATTATTATTATTATTATTATTATTATTATTATTATTATTATTATTATTATTATTATTATTATTATTATTATTATTATTATTATTACTACTACTCTATTTTCCCCTCCTAAGGGCCTTTTTATCCCACATCAGCTGATGGCTGATTTGAAACCAGACAGAATCATTTCCAATAATTACTTTTCTTTCTTTCTGAATCTCCTAGTTTTCTGTGCGTTCAATAATAAAGTTACCAGAATTAGAAGGGTTCCTTCCCCCTGTCCCCACTCAGCTCACAAATAGCATATAGGTTATCCTGGCTGTGCCAGTCCAGTAAAAAGAAATCTAAAAAATGCCAGCATTAAGAGTAAGCTGTGGTTCAGAGGAAGGCCTCTGAGGAGAAATCCGTAAATTCTGAAGCAGGCCTGAAAGGAAGTAAAGCAGTCCAGTCCAAACACTCAGATCTTCTTGAAGTGACATTAGAAGAAAAGACTATTTTCAAAGCTCAGCAGAATATGTGCAGGGAGTTGAATTGGCAATGGGAAGAAGATGAATACAGGCTTACATTTTCCATTTTTACTCTCAAAAAGTGGTTGATGTTCCATTCTGGTGATGAGGCAACCAAGCACTGCACTTCAGCCTTCATGCTTGTTTCTAATAGAACAAAACATGCTTTTATACGTCAAGGTAAAAATTGCTCAGCTGGAATTAAAATTCTCAATTTCCTCTAAAGTTGTAACAATAGATCCCACCTCCTCCCCGCCCCACCCTTTCCTTCCCCCTTTGTAATTCGATCCAAGCATTGGCTGGTATTATTTATGTTTGTGATATGTATATATTTATCTACCATGATTATAAGCCATCCAGAGTTACCTGATGGTAAGATGGGCAGCCAATAAAATTTATAAATAAATCAATGGGAAAGCATATAGCCAGCATCTCTATTTGTAGAAAGCAAGGCAAGATGAACATAAATAATGAGCAAAAAACTGAAACTCCATAAGATGAAGTTCTGGCAGATGAGACTGACTGGAGATACAAGATTATCAAGAATATCCCTTTCTGAGATCCCAAAATAACAAGTAGTAGTAAGAGTGCTTCTTAGTTGATATATCCAAATAGGAACAAATCGGAAAAATCATCAGTAACATCCAAATAATTTGACATGTTGTTTCTGATAACTCAGCTTAATACCACAAGAAGATCCATTGCTCAATTTATCAAAATAGAAGATTAATAAAATGTAAAGCAAAAATAACCTTTTCCATTTAAAGCGGTGAATGAAAGAACTATTGTGCATTTAAAACAATACTTTAAGGAATATTTTAGGAATGTTTTGTTCACTTTTAAATTATTATTTGCAGCCTCAAAATTGAGAAAATGAGAAAATATTCAGTAAATACTAAATCAGCATTCACTTTTTCCCTTGGAATAGCATTAAATTGCTTTTTTAACACTAAATGCTATTGTTATTATTGACTTTAATATAAAACTTTTTTTAAAAAAAAATAATGTTACCAGTATTTTTACATGCTCATATTATTTAAACCACAGTTTAAAAAATGCTATAGTTTTATTATCTGAGAACATATTGAGGATTTTTTAAAAAACAAAAATGACACATAATGACAATTTCTCTTTGAATACTATTTACAGATTAAAAATAAAGAGCATTTTTTGCATACTTTAAAAATGTATTTTTAAGCAAATCAATTTATGGAATGAAATGCAATAATTGGTCAGAAGGGTGACCACTAAAATGTGTCTGTGTGTGCCTGTGCTTCAGCGTTTGGATTTGTTTTTGTTTCAAAGTGAAATAATGTTGTTTTCTTCCTGCAATTCACTGTTAACTATTTTTTATTTGAGTATTGAATGGCATGCACAGTTGGTCACCTATATAAAAATAAATAAATAATGCGACAATGAAGTTATCTGAGAAGGCCAATGTACTTTTGTATCAAATACTAAATGTTAATTAGAGTTCACTTCACACTTTTGTTTATGACTCAATCCTGTGACAAAGTGAAAGAAAAAAAATGAACTCAAAGTCAAAGTCAGCAGTATTGAAAATCTGCTAGCTATAAATCCTTTTCTAAATTAATTGAGTTCTTGATTAATGCAAAAGCCCTCCTAAATTGATATTTATGTTCCTTGCAATGCAAAACAGAAAAGTTGTAGTTTGAAGCACTAGCTCAATAACTGGCACATTTTAGACAACATTTTTAAAATGTTCATCTCAACCTACGGTATCTTATGGGCTATTGTTCTGAAAAGTAATATTTTATTTAAGAATAGGAAAAGCAGAACTCTATCTTTTTATACCTTTTGCAAACTCCACTCTTTTTCTTTTTTTCCCTCCTGTATGGGCGAGCTCTTTCCATTAGAAGGCCCAATTTCTTTAATATTTTTATTCACTTTGTCCACTCAGAAACCCCTTATGTTATTTTGTGATATAATTTCATGGTTTTCTCTGGTTTAACTTTAATCATTTTTGCTCTGTTCTGCCTTTACAGTTTGCATTAATTTCCTCACTTTCCCAACTTTACTATAATATTCTTGAGTTACATATATATTTTACAATAGCTTGTAGAAAGGGAGTAAATTTCTACCAGACTCATGGTTCTTTTATATCACTGATACCTTTCACAAATGATTCTTTCAAACCAAAAATGTTAACTGGTGAATCAGGATAGCATTTAAGAAGCTTGGTTTTTAGACCTCTTCAAAAATATGACAATCTGCTTCCTTTGGTGAAATCTAATTTCCCATTGAACATGTTTTCAGAGCAAATCTAAAAATGTAAGATAAATCTTACATGTTGGGATGGATGGATGGATGGATGGATGGAAGGAAGGAAGGAAGGAAGGAAGGAAGGAAGGAAGGAAGGAAGGAAGGAAGGAAGGAAGGAAGGGAGTATGACATTTTCTTCCCTGAAACTGTGCACGTCTGTTAATATCATTCTGCTGCTATTCCTAAAAAAAAATGTATGGCAGTAACTTTACAACTTGTAAATGGCAAACCAGATATCGAATTCCTCATTGTGATGCAAAGAGGCAGTTAGTTAATTAGGTGTGGTCAAATATAAACTCCACTTTGCTGCAAAAACCTAGGAAGGCATTATATACCAGTGATTCTTCTTTACTGATATCAACAGAATGCTAATATGCTTGATAATAGTGTTCAAAGGAAAATATATTTAATTTTAGTTCAAATGTTCTCTGTCTAAGTAGGTATGTGGGTAAAAGATCAAAAGATCTTAGATCAGGCTAAGCTAGGCTAAAAATATATCCTAGAAAAAAAATTGCCTCAGTTCAAATTCTTTTGCCTCAAGCACTAACATATTCCTTCATTGCTAAACAGAAGTTTAGTGTGTCTACAGAACATCTTTTTCCCCTTCCTGTAGCATATGATCATTTATGCATCCTAGAAATGACTCAGTAAAACATCTCTTTTCAAGTTTCCAGGGGATGAACAGTACTTATTTCAATTTTGATTTTTACACATTAAAGGATGCTTCTCTCCAGGGACACCGCAAAAGTTAAAATGTTCACTGAAGAACTAAAAAAAAACCCAAAAAACCTTCAGCATTTTTAATTTCATACTGCTGTTTCTGCTCTTTCCTCCAAATCAAACCATTTGCTTAAAAACCAGCTATGATTAATCTGCTTTGAGGATACACCATTTTTCTTTATTCTTTTTTCTTTGACTTAATATACTACCAACTACTATTTCCTCACAATGGTATACAATAAGGAATAGAAGCTAAACAGTTAAATTAGGCATTAAAACAACAAACAAAATAAGAAGAATTAACTATTCAAAATAACAGTTAAAGACAGAATTTAAAGTCTTAATGCAATATGTCTTTTAGGAGTCTTAAAAGACAAATAAAGGAGTTGTATCCCTCAATTCTGTAGTAGGGACATTCCAAAAAGCTGGTGTGGGAATAAAGACAGAGTTTCCATAAGATGAAACAACTGTTATATTCTAAAAATTGTAAAATTCACAGCAATCTCTATTCAAATTTTAATTTCATATTATATGAAACAACTCTGTTTGGAAGTTTAATTATTTTCCCTGTTTATGTGAAAAAGTTACATAATACATAATAAATAAATATTTGTTCATCAATTGACTTTATTCCAGAGATATTCTCATTCTTTTGCATCAGCGTATTTGTGCGCATGTGGGTATGTGGTTGCAAATACATGTAGCTTAGAAAGTTGCACAGGATGGATGGTGCGACCACCACCCATACTTGTGTAAGAACATGTTGCCTTTATAAAGCAAAAATGAAAATTCACTGGAATTTAAAAGATCAGAAATCTTATACTGGAATAAAAGAATATCCTATAAGTGGATGAAGTTAGTTTTCCTAAAAGCTTTTTGATTTATAACATTTTAGGAAATGTGGGAGAAAGGAAGGAAGGAAGGAAGGAAGGAAGGAAGGAAGGAAGGAAGGAAGGAAGGAAGGAAGGAAGGAAGGAAGGAAAAAAGACAAAAAGATTTTAAAATAGGGCCTTTCTCTTCTGTTGAGTTCTAACCACGCTTGCATTAACTACAAACTATATTGGCCTACATTTGACATTTCCCTGGCTGGTTCTGATTCTGTTCCAATACTTTCCAGTTGCGTCAGCTTTTTCCAGAATAATGAGTCACAAAGCCTTACAGATTTTATATGTTGATACTATCCTTGGATATAATCAGAATAAAAGGCAAAACTTTACTTTTATACCAGTGTAGTGAAATATGACTGAAATCTGTCTCACTTATGATTTGGCCATAAAATAAAGTAAATACTAAGGATATAATATAAAAGGGGATTTTACAATATGAGGGTTGAAAACTATCAGAAAAAAGAGGAAAATGACTATTTAACATAGGTATTTAAATCTGCTTCATTCATGGGTTACAGACAAGAATGAAGGCGTTTTTTATGCAGAAGGCAAATATTAATGTACACAGATTACAAGAACTTGTATCTATTGTTAATTGCAGGGAACATATTGTCTATATCAGGGGTGTCCAACCTTGGGAACTTTAAGACTTGTGGACTTCAACTCCCAGAATTCTGGGAGTTTAATAATAATAATAATAATAATAATAATAATAATAATAATAATAATAATAATAATAATAATAATAATAATAATAATAATAATAATAATAATAATAATAATAATAATAATAATAATAATAATAATAATAATAATAAAAAATTTATTTTGTATACCGCGTCCTCTCCCCAAGGGGACTCGGAGCGGTGCACAGGGAAAAATTTAAAATACTATAAAATACATACAAAGCATAAAAACAAATTAAATTAGAAATGTCCCTGCGCTAAAATCCCCAATTAAAACACTAAAAATTCCCTAACACCCCAGAGGTAGAGACTAACCTAGGCCGGCCAAGCAGAAAAAGTATGTTTTAAGTTTTTGACGGAAGGAGCGGAGGTCCGTAGTTGTTCTGATGTCGGGGGGAAGGTCGTTCCAGAGGGCTGGGCCCGCCACAGAGAAGGCCCTTCCCCTGGGCATCGCCCACTGACAAAGTCTAGTCCACAAGTCTTAAAGTTCCCAAGGTTGGACACCCCTGGTCTATATCCTTGCCTGTGGATATTCCAATGTATCACTTGCCTTACCTGTCTACGTCTATATCTTTGAAGACTGAACTTGAAAAAAGCATATTCAATAGATAAGCTGTTTAAGACAGAAAACAGACTTTAAAAAGCATTCCAAAAAAGCAAATGTAACCATTTTTAATTTTGAGTTGTTTTATGACCTTATATTTTCTTATGTTTTATGCATTGCCCTGTAGAATTGTAACATAAAGGTAAAGGCTTCCTTTATCCAGTCGTGTCCCACTCTAGGGCACAGTGCTCATTTCTGTTTCTTACCTGAGGGAGCCACAGACACTCCTGTGGTCCTGTGACTATATGCTGAGGTACGGAAAATGCTATTATCTTTCCACTGAAATGGTGCCTATTTATTTACTCACATTTGCATGCTTCAAACTGCTAGGTGGGCAGGAGCTAAGGCAAAGATGAGAACTCACTCTTTCACACAATGCTCAGGTCTTGAACCTGGGCTGTTCATTTTCCAGTTAACAAGCTCAGCATCTTTAACCACTGAACACTCCCGCCCCTCAGTTTATACATTGGATAATTTTATTGTGATCTACACTTTATTAATTTTATCTCTATTTTATCTCAACATTGCCAAAAATAATGTTATAGTTTTTCTTTCTTTTTTATTCAGCTTTTTAGATTTATTTGGATCACCTTGATTGTATTATGACTGATTTTGTATATTTTCCTTTCTCATCAACTAAATCCTTTCCTTTTTATATTGTGTTCTCTATGCTGGTCTTTAGCCATAATAAAATTAAGTGTAAAGTTTAAAGGAATTAAGCAACTTAGCATGCTATTTGGCAAGTTCACATGATTTATCAAGAAACAAATATGATACAAATATGGGAAACTGCCAAATCTTATCCATAACTAATTATCTGCAATGACTGACAAAATTCTCAAACTGGACGTTTTCCCAGTTTATTCAGAATAGCCAACCATTAAATCTGGCATCTTCCACAAATAAAGAACAAGCTCTATAACTCAGCTTCCTTTTTCACAATACCAGAGATATTCTATAGAGAGTGACAATAAAATCAGAGAATTTTTTGCAGTGGTGATGGGGAGAAATGAATATACTGGTGATGCCTGAACTCGCTTTATTTTCACTTTCTTTTTTATTTAAGCACAAAATACTGTTTTTGCTTTTTATCTTTTTTATGTGGCACAAATGCTCTTATTAAAACTGTACACTTGATCTTGTTAAAGCCAATTTGATATCTGGTGGCATCTTGAACAATAATTTAAGAAAAACTTGATAGTATCGAAGAACATATCTGCAATCTCTAAAAGTTCTGGAAAGGGAACAGCCTATAGAACAATTTTTAAATAGCGGAAAGGTTATCCTTGGAAAATAAACTTATTTCACCTATGGCTAAAAATTTCAAGATTGAAATTCAAAGAATACTTTCTGTTCCTAAAGCAGTAGCTGGTCTGGACTTTTTTTTAAAGAAAAAAAATCTTTAATCCATATTATATCGAGATACATTTGATCAGTCCAAAGATAGATCAAGGAATTAGTTGCTGTCGAGTGGTATTCTTGAGGGAAATTTAGGGTATAAATCTAAAAAATAAATGTTCTCTATATCTTCTTCAGCTACTGTATGTAATAACATTTGAATAATTTGTAGTCTATTTGCATGCTCACAAGAGACTTGGATATCTTCCTAACATAATTCTTAACAATATGTGAGAAAAGCACCTACTTTTTTAATGGTTACAGGCTATGCATGTGGTAAGAGAAAATGCAGTCATGCCTGGTATTTGGCTGTTATAATATGCATTGTTACTACATTGATCTCCACACACACACACAGTCTCACACACTATTTTCTTTTTTAAAGAATCCCATGCACCAACAAACTGTCCTATTTCCACCCCCTAGTTAAATTTTCAGCACAGCTAAAAATTGCACTTTGCATGTAATGGCATCATAGTTTACAGATCTTAAAAATCATATTGTTAAAAAAGGGGGGACTTGCCTTATGTCATACCTCTAAAAATGACTAAAATGTGTGGCAGAATGGTTCTTCTAGCACAGGGGTATCAAACTGTGTCATCACGGCAGCGTCATATGATGTATCATTACTTTTTCCCCTTCACTAAACTAGGCCTGGGTATGGCCAGAGCGTGATGCAGTTGGCCCGCAGGTCACAAGTTTGACAGCCCTGTTCTAGGGACAGCGACTGATTTGCCACCTTTTGGGCATTCATGAAGTTTTTAGAATGAACAGAATTGAATAATTGTACAGTATGTTTTATTTGCATGAATGTGGGTGTATTACAGTTAAAGAGACAGAAAGGGTACATATGTTGACTACATATGAAGTACACACTACATATGAACTACATAATATGAACTCCATATTCAAAGTAGTTCCTCATTACTAATGAAATATTGAGTTTACAGTCTGATCATGAACGTGGTTTTGAGACTGTTGAATATTTGCTCTTTAACCACTACATGTGTGGGCCCACAGACACGTTTTCTTTCTGCTACTCCTAGTTAGAAGTCATCCTCAGCTGTTCTTGTTTTAAACGAATGCTTTCCTTGATAAAGAAACTTGAGACCATGGCTGGATTAAAACTTATATATTTACCAACAATTAGACAATTTGCAGTCAGATCGCCTGTTTGGAACTGCCCTCTGGCCACTTTAGAATGATCCAGGTGTCCACTCCTTTTCACTTCCAGGGCAAATACGCCAGGGCTATTCTGATTTTGGTATTGACCTGCTGAGTTGTCTTCAAGAAGAGAAGGTTGGAGAGGAAGTGGAGTTACGAGTATTTAGTAATAACAGTAAATGGATGGTGCCAGTAGGATAGGAACCAATGACTCTACTCTGACTGAGACAAATCTAACAAGTCTCCAGGACCCATTGACAGCAACTCAGACTCTGATGTTCAATCACACAACCCTATTCTGATGTAAGAAACAAAGATCCAACATCAGATAGCTGAGCTCCTTAAATTGCCAAGATTTTTTTTTTTTAATTTTATTCAATTTGTATCCCGCCCTTCTCCAAAAGGACCCAGGGCGAAATAGGTAACTCGGCTTATTCAAAGATTGGAATGATTTTTGCTCAATTGACATACCTTTATGGTGTAAAAATCACAGTAGTTTCATCACTATAAAAATAATGCCACTGCAAAAGTTTCAGTTCAGGAGAAACAATAATAGCTCCTTATGCAATGTATTTTCTTTTTTGAAGTCAAGCATCCAGAAAAAAATAAGAAAAAGTGTTTTCAAACATTAATTGATTTCTGATTTAATTTGTATTTTCAGGACATTTTAAAGAGTTTGGGATCTGTCCTCCCACACATATTGAAATATTAGGTTTGCTCTCCCTCTGCTCTTTATGTTGCACCTAAAAAATCTATTACAGGCAATAATTCTGACTGCATGGTGAATTCATAGCCATCTTAATTTTTTACTTAATATACGCTGAAATTGCTTTTAGAACAAAATGTATTTTGAAGCTATTAATTTTATTTCACTTCCATTATTACATTCTTTCTAGTTTTGTAGCTTTAGAATTTAAGTTATTGTTAAAAAGCCAGTGCTGGAGAAAAACAATTATAGGATCTAAGTTTCAGTCTTTAAATGTCATAAATGAAGTTCAGTTTTGAAGTGGTCTGTGCGTTATATATTTTGAGTACTGAATTATTACCAACTTCCCAACAGATGTTTAACTGTCATTTAATATTAAGCTGAATATAGGAACTAATTTTTAAAAACATCTTAGCACCATAAACAAAGCAAATCTACTAGCAAAAATAAAATAAAATAATAAATAAATCTAAAATATCAAAATAAAATATGTAATACTTTTAGTCATTATACTGCATATGTGTTTATAATTTTATATTTGAAACATGTAAAGTTCATTGTTTTTATTTCTCTTTTTTTTTTTAATGGCACAACAGAATTTCCTTCCTTTTGTCTGTCTCTACCTCTTTCATAAAAACAAATGACCACATAATATGAAAACTTCATATGAGAGCGAGAGAGACAAAAAATACTGTTGGCCATAAAAATCCTGTTGCTTGGAGCCATTTGTTTATTTCTTTAAAAAGCGAACCACATTGCAAAATACATAGATGAAATTAATTTGTTGCATCTGCAGCATTTCACAATAGCAATATTTGAATAAAGCTGAAATTGAATAAAATGAAGATTTATTCTTTATATTCCTGTAGGGCTGGGTTTTTTTTAGGCAATCCACATTTTTTATTATCATATCTTTGGAGATGAGGGGAGAAATTACGACTATTATTTTTTTATCTGTCTGCATTTTAACTAATATTTTTTCTTTCTTCTATTTAGTATTTTCATGTCAAAGGTTAGAGCATTTCTTTTCTGCTAGTTATAACATTAAAAAGTTATAGTTTCAAAACTTTCTAAATAAAAATAAGCTTTGTTCTAAATTTCAATTTTTTTCATCATAACTATCATGAATTCAAGACTAGTTGTTGATGCTCTTTTGATCCTCTGAAGTTATATAGACCCTTTTTTCTAAATCAAGCATTTATTTTTATTTACAAGCCAGAACCCTGCCTTGATCTGGTAGAAAATGCCAATGTGATATGGCTAAGACATTTCCTCAAGTAATCTGGTCCCATACCATGTAAAGCTTTAAAAGGTTAAAATAACTGGCAACTAATGCAACTTGCACAGTAAAGGTGATACATGGGTCATCTTTGGACCACACAATATTGCTTGCATGGCTGCATTCTACACTAGCTGAAAGTTATACCCACATATAATTTTATTAATGTACCTCATTAAACTTGTTCTCCTTGAATTTATCCAACATTTATTTTTTTTAAAAAGAACCTTGCAGGCTAGTAACCATTGCTACATCTTGTAGTAATGAATCCCACAAATTAACTATGCTCTGTTGGCTTTCAATAAGTGATACCTTAATTTTGTACTCTGAGTTAATTCAGAAGACAAAGCATTTTACTACAAATAAAAGGCTATTCCTACTAGTGAACTATACTCAAAGGATAAATCAAACATATAATCAAAATGAAGTCGAATTTCAAAGATTCTAGGAGATAAGTATCATTCCTAGCTTTGAAAAGCCAAGGCAGAAATGGTCAAAACAAAACAGTCAGTCAAGATCTTCAGTAGTTAAAAATGATATGGTCTAAAAACACACAGTAAGTTAAATATTCTTGATCTCAGGTTCCAAAAAAATGTAACAGATACTTCTCAATCCTAATTAACAGGACTGACACTTCAAGGCAACATAGAGTTTATAGGCAATATTTGTTATGGTTCTGTCTACAGATGTCCTATTTTCTAGCTGTCAACATAAAACTGATATATTCACGAGCTATGCAATTTGGTATCTAATGCAAGAGCAAAATCTGTGGAAATCTTTCTTAGTATTATCCAAAATAATCTTCCAGAGGTATAATCAGCATTTTAATGGGGTCAAGAATCATTATGTCAACCAAGCCACAAACTATAATCATAGGTCAGGAGTAAAATATTAGTACTCTATCTAGGGATGCACCTAATTTCTCTCTGTGCTTAATTACAGCAGTCAATTATGTAAAAACATATTTAAGATGAGATGTTCTCAGTATTACGGTATCTGATTTTTGCAGTTTTTCCTGTGAAGCATTGGGAGTTTATTCTAATGAATACGGATATTTTAGTTTATCAAACAGCCACATTTACCTACACTTTTAATAAGAGTGAAGTTTTATTATTACATAATTTAAAGGAACCTTGTAATAACATAACATATCTATTAAAAGAAGCTTTATATTCCTTCCTTTTTACTTTTAATAATCTTGGTCTTTATTCCCTTCAAATAATGTTCCAGAATTTAATTTCTTTTTATTGTTTCTTTGTCCCTTCTTATAAAATTCAAAAAATTCAAAGTTTTTTTTGAAAATCCACTATAGGAAATTTATCCAGCTCAATATTTCATTTTATTTCTATATCCCTTTTAGTTATTAAGACATCCGCCTATTTAATTTGTATGTCCAGTGAAGCATCTTTTTCTGAATCATTCTAGTAGCTTCAGTTTTGTCTGGTAAAATCTTTTTCTATTCCATAGTATTTTTTTAAACATTGATTCATGGGATGGATTTTTATAATTATTTCCAAAATTCTATTTCAAATTTATCTGGGCCTTAGTCTGTTTTTAATATTCCAAAATCAAATTATAATCACTCTTTTGATGTTCATTCCAAAATCATCCATAAACTTGTATTCAAAACATTTTTCAAAGGAATATCACCCAATGGTATAAAACATATTGATTGAAAGGTTCCTAATATTTGAAAAGCAGTTAACAAACAATTTCTGAAATTAAAGTAGGTGATCTTCAATGTCCATTTGAGGATATTGAAACTTTATGAGCCAAAAGATGGCAATCTTTTTCATCTCCCAGAGATAAAGCCCCCAGAGGTTGCTGTCTTGTGGTGTCCATTGAAGAAACAACTGCATGGAGCATTTCTGGATAATCTCAAGATCTCTCCTTGTTCAAAGAGGAATTAACAATTAGTGTACTTGGCAGCTCATCATTTCAGTTCACTATTTCTTCTTCAGAAATTCCACTAAGGTAGTCTTTCAATGCAAATACACTTTTTGTTACTATATTAACATTTTAAATTAAAGATGACATATTTCAGTTGCCATTCATGGATCAGCAAATTCAAGCTTATTTATTTAAGCAGTAAAGCATTCATGGCTAAATAGATTACCATTTAGTTGCATTTAAAAATGGTGAAAAATATAATGAACAACTCAATCTTATGTTGAGAGTACCATTGATTCAAAACAGCTGTGAGACTTTATATCTTAATTTGCTGCTACTATTTTATTGCAAATAGGTAATATCCAAGATTTAAATGGGATACAACAGATCTATAATGGAAGTATGTTTTTATCTAGATTGAAATAATTGATATTCTTTTAAATTGGCAAAAAATGCAATGCTTTTTAAACCTTTCTGATCAGTTTTCTAAAAGTGTATGGCTTTTTTACCGCAACATTTAACAGGTATCTTACAAGTATCTTATTTGGGTTGCAACCTTTGAAAGTACTTGCTTTTTCCTCTGCTACTCCTGTCAAATTAAAAAAAATATGCTTATTATGCAGTCTATAATAACTACAATACATTGCTATATAATGTGGGATACTTAAAATATGCAGCACAACTTATATCCTAGTGGTAACACATCAGAGATGCAGCCTCTTCAACCTAATGAACTTTTTCTAAGATTGTCTACATATAATTTTTTTGCCCAGATGAATAGAAGCAACACTAGAGCAGATGTTTTTCAGTAATCATGTCATATAATTATGCTCAACATATATCACAGTTTGTATCTACAGCATGTGTGTGTGCTTATACATTTATATGTATATTATATTGTATTATATTGTGTTATATTTTAATCAGTTTAATGAAAAGAAGTACTAGGAGTTGCATGATGGCAATTGCCTAGTATCTAAGGGGTTGTCACAAAGAAGGAGGTAACCTTTTATCCAAGGCACTGAAGGTGGGACAAGTAGTAATGGATGAAAACTAATCAAGGAGAGAAGCAACCTAGAACTAAGGAGAAATTTCCTGACAGAACAATTAATCAGTGGAAGCTCCA
Source organism: Rhabdophis nuchalis (assembly GCA_039707465.1). Taxonomy (NCBI): domain Eukaryota; kingdom Metazoa; phylum Chordata; class Lepidosauria; order Squamata; family Natricidae; genus Rhabdophis; species Rhabdophis nuchalis. The sequence goes on along the minus strand of CM077649.1, from coordinate 28,055,148 downwards.
GCACTGGAAGTTTTTAAGACGAGATTGGACAACTGTTTAAATAGTATAGGATTTCTTGCCTGAGAATTGGATTAGACTAGAAGATCTCCAAGGTCCCTTCCAACTCTGTTATTCTGTATTCTATATAATAATAATAATAATAATAATAATAATAATAATAATAATAATAATAATAATAATAATAATAATAATAATAATAATAATAATAATAATAATAATAATAATAATAATAATAATAATAATAATAATCTTTATTGTCATTGTAAAAATTACAATGAAATTGGTTTTAACTTCACTGGTGCAAAATTATAACAGAAACAAAAAAGAGAGAAAAGAAAAGAAAAAACTAGCATGTGCATGGAGTGATTGCGGTTGAATTTAAAAGTCTCACAGCCCATGGATAGAAGCTACCGTTCGTTCGGCTGGCTATACTTTTATATCTTCTACCTGATGGTAGAAGGGCAAAGAGATACCAACCAGGGTGTGAATCATCTTTGAGAATCTTCCTTGCTCTGCTAAAGCAGTGAGATCTGGCGATGTTATCCAGTGATGTCAGAGGGCAACCGGTGGTTTCTTGTGCCGAATTGATCACTCTCTGTAGTGCCTTCCTCTCCGCAACTGTTAAACCAGCATACCACACTGTGATACAATATGTGAGGACACTTTCTATGATGGACCGATAGAAAGAGGTCATCAGCCGTTGTTCCACCTGATTTTTCCGCAGGACTCTAAGGAAATGAAGTCTCTGTTGAGCTTTTCCAATCACCAGAGATATGTTCTTTTTCCAGGTGAGATCTTGGCTAATAAGCACTCCTAAGAATTTAAAAGAGGAAACCCTCTCCACACAACCCCCCTCAATATACAGTGGAGCAGGTTCTTCTCTGTGCCTCCGGAAATCTAGCACCATCTCCTTTGTCTTGCTAGTATTTAGACCTAAGTTGTTTTTTGAGCACCATGCGGATACCTTCTGGACTTCTTCCCTGTATGCTGATTCGTCCCCTCCAGTTATGAGACCCACCACCGTTGTGTCATCTGCAAACTTTATTATGATGTTGGATGGATCAGAGGATATGCAGTCATATGTATACAGTGAGTAGAGGTAGGGGCTGAGCACACAGCCCTGAGGGGAGCCTGTGCTGAGCTTCAGTGTGGAAGATGTAAAGGACCCAACCCTTACTGTTTGTGGACGATCGGTCAGGAAGTCTTTGATCCATTCACAAGTAAGGGAGGGAAATTCAGGTCAGTCAACTTTTCAATGAGAAAATTATATTATATTGTTTTACATTACACTACATTGCATTTATAAATAGAGACAACTAGATAGCAAATATACATAAAAAAGAGCAAGGATGGTAGATCAAGACATCAGTTAACTACGAAAATCCATGACTACACAAAACAGGGACTGTTTATATTAATTTTTACCTACTATTCCAACTCTGAGCCCTCTTGCTACAGTTATTAGTTGGTTTATTAACAGAAAAAATGTTACCTTCTCCAATGAAAGCAGTGTTTCAGTTTTACTACTGTTAAGGTTCAATAGAAAAAGAAAATATGGAACAACAGATGCATAAATTGGCATATCCTGGTTGTTTCTTAGCTACAAGATAATATTTATGACAAATAATGTGACTGTAACTGGATGCTGATAATATTTCATTTCTACAATTTTATATAGAAAGATTGGAAATTACTTATCATCAATCTTTTCTCCATTCTGTAGAAAGGTCCAGTAAATTCAATGTATCTGACATCTGAACAGAATTGTATAGGATTGTATAGTTCCTGTTAAATTATATATTTTCAAAATAAACCTCCCTTATTTCAAAGGAACACCTTCCCAGTTAATTTTATTTCCTAAATAAATCCCAGATGCCTCTATGGAGATATAATCAACAGTGAAAATACCTTCGAAGTCTAACACTAATGGCTGAAAGACACCCTCCAAATCTGCACCAATTTGTAAATTCGCATAAATAAAAAAATATTCTCTTGGAAGTTTCTGGCTTGCTCTCTCCCAAGAGAAAAGTTAAATCTATCTGTAATTTACGAGAAATCATTAGATGATTTCAAGGAGAAATATGCATATTATAGAAACCAATTACATATTTCTTTTGCATTTTTAGTTAATGCATTTTGTATTCCAAAATCTACATTTGAGGAATATTGGAAACATTTGAGTGTGCCAATCATAACAAGCTGCAGAAACTGCTCAGATAAAAATCCCCATAACAAATTTATATACAGGTTAGGAAGTCACTATTATTTAACAACTAAATGCTTAGTCAGTTATTAGTTTTAAAATTACTAGGAAGTAAAACAAGATATATTAAGAAACCTATGGAAATGTCTTTTCAGTTTTTATTAAAAAAAAGAAACTCACTCTAAATCCCTTAGATTTATGTGCCTTAAAGTAATATTACCACTCATCAGGATGAGTCCCACAGTGTTTAGGGCAGTGGTTCCCAAACTTTTTCAGTCCACCGCCCCCTTGGTACTACAAACTGATCCTCAGTGCCCCCCACCCAGAATTCAATTTTTTTTACAACCGGTTTGGTGGACGTGGCTTGGTGGGCGTGGCTAGGGGGGTCATGTGACTAGGTGGTTTGCATGACAGAAGGCAGATAATAACAGTAGAATTCAAAACTTTAACAATTAATTGCACATTTATTCAAAATCCAATTTAAAAACCTTTGTAGCTAATGTTAATTCTACAAAATTGTTGAATATGATCCAGTGATACCAGGTTTTCAAAGTCTGATAGTCATTTATAAAGAACCTTACTAACTAGTAACTCAGTAAACTCAATAAAATTTAGTTAACTACTTCACTGTTCAGTAAATTCTTAATGTGATGGATGGGCTTGATGAAGTGATACCAATTTCCCAATGTCTGGTTTTAAGTCACTTAGCAGGAGTCTTAAATCACCACGTTCAGTAACACGGAGTCTATTTCTTTGCTTGGAGAGAAGTTGAATGACCACACTGAAGCCACGTTCCAACAAATATGATGTTGAAATGCAACAAGGAGCTTCTTAACCACTGTCCATAATGCAGGATAGCGATCAGAAATTTCTTTCTGTAACTAAAACTCTTGGTGCGATTTCTTGAACTTTGGCTTCAGCTCAATGTCATTTTACAGCTCTATGAGTTGTTCCTCCACTATCCCCTCTTCCTCAATATCTGAAAATGGATTTATAACCCAATCTGGAATTTCCATCAAAAGAAGATCCTGATATCGCTCAGATATCTTTATGCAGCATGTCCAAATGGTCACAAAACACTTGAAGATCATCATCTTGTATCCCACCTTTCTCTTCTGGCTCAGACAAGCTTGGAAATTGGTATAGCTATAGGTATAGGTATAATGGGCTATATTGCGCTTGAAGAGAGTTAGCTTTGAAATAAATGTAGAGATAACAGATTTGGCCCTAATAAGATTAACCTCAATTCCTTGCAACTGCAAATTCAATTCATTGAACTTTGCAAATAGTTCTGATAAATAGGCAATTCATGTTCAATGTTCCTCTATTTCCCCCCCACAAAACCAGACACTTCAGCTGTGTAGACACATACACACACACACACACGCGCGCACACACACCAAAAGTGTCTGGTTTGGCGGGGAAATAGAGGAACATTTGGATATACATTTTGAATTAACCTGGGAAGAAAATTGCAATGTTTGCCTGTTATTAAATAAATTCACAGCTTATAGATTTGAATTAGATGTTTTTTAATTCATGTTTAACCTATACTTGATATACTTGTATTCAATACATAAAGTGCTAATTATGTCATTGGAAGAGAAAACTGCATTAGTGATATACATGTCAATGTGTTGATTTGTACTAAAAATGTTTAGCTTAAAGAAGTTATAAGGAATCACAAATATGTGTGTGGAAAATGTAATGTATGTGTGGATGACCCCTTGCATGAGTTGTATTGGGGGGGAAATCATAATAATAATTAAAAAAAGAAAATGATTCCCCAAAGAGGTAAAAGGCTACATTTTGCTAGAGTTATTCTTTGCTTCCAATCTGTTGCGGAAGGGGATTGGACTCCATTCTCTATTATTTTCCTTTCCACCCCCATGGTTCTTTAGTGAAAATTATAACCCAAGAACATATACCTCTGTTAAAATGTTCCCATTCTCACTTTCCATATTGGGAATCCCTAGGCTCCATGCAATAATATCATCAAATAATTCAAGCAAATGTTGATGCTTTTTTAATTACACCAATGCAAACAATGTGCCCACAAGGGTAGCTAGGGCGGTGCTGGGTGAGCGAACAATGGAGGATCAGGCAGCAACTGCCCTTTTTGTGATTTAGAAAAAAAATATCTTGCAGCATTTCTCAAATAAATGGACATGGAAACAGCTCTGATTAAACTTTTGGGAGAGAAATGGATTTTGGGGGCTAAAAGTATGAGTAAATTCAGTAAAAGATATTCTGAATTTATTAAAATAAAGAACATCATTTTACAAAATTCATCTCAGGTTTTCAAAAGACTTAAAATGAACTTACATATACTATGTGTGATAGGACCAGAATTTTGCTCATAGTTATGCATTTTTTGAAAAGATTATGAAGATCTTAGCTAGAATAAACCAAGAGAGGAAGATGTTTCTGGAAGGGTAGCCAGGGCAACGCTGCTTGCTTGCCCAATTGCCCCCCCTCTCGCCTGCCAGCGAAACAGCAGCAGCTTGCTTCCCTGCCCGCTGCCCCTGTCTCTTCCTCTTCCTCCTCCTTCTCTTTTTCCTCCTCCTGCCTTTCCCTCTTCTTTCTCCTTTTCCATTTGCTTCCTCCACCTTTCTTCCTCCTCCTCATCCTCCCTTTGCTACCTCCTCCTCCTGCCCCTTCCTTCCCCTCTTCCTTCTCCCTGCTCCTCTTCCCCCTCCACCTCCCTCTTCTTTCTTCCCCCCTCCTCCTCTTCCTCCTTCCTCCCCCACAATAAAAAAGGGAGAAGGGCACAGCTGTTATTCACAACCTCAACTAGGGAGAGCTCTCCCCCCCAACAAAGTGAACGATCTCCCCTTCCACCAAGGTTTTTTTTAAAGGACCTTTTCACAAGCCAAGCTGTTCGGGGCGGGTGATTGAAGCAGTGCGTGTGCCTCTCTTGGGAGGAAGGCGGTGATTGGAGGGGAGGGTGGTGACATTGCTTAAAGGGAAACTGCAGCTATTTCTAGGGAAGCTACCCATCTAGGGTGATGCTCTCTGCAGCAATTTATGATCTTTTTTTCCTCACCCTCAGTGCCCCCCGAGTTGCCTCCTAGCGCCCCCCTGCAGCTGCTTTGCCTCCTAGCGCCCCCCTGAGTCATGCCACAGCCCCCTGGGAGGCGTTAACGCCCACTTTGGGAACCACTGGTTTAGGGGATAAGAAAGAATTTTAAATGCCCTTCCTCTCATTACCAAAAAATGTTCTATCTCGTTAAAATGGTTTGTCAAAAATGTTTGAAAGTCTGGAGATAATTTTTATCTTCTGGGTTTTCTCAGATATATCTAGATTCTTAAATGTGGCTACATTCTTAGACATCTGCATGAGAAGGACATGTATTTCTATTTGTCATAATATCCTGTCTGGAATAGATTTAAAATCAAATATTGTCTGACTTTTTGAATTTTTTTAGTAGTTACTCAAACTTTCATGTGTTGTGATCTTGTAAATTGTCTGAGTTTTTTCTTACCCTTGTCCAGAGACAGACTCAACAGTCTAGATTTATGTTATTCCCTGACTCTAGTAATTGATTTCAGACAAGCCCTTCAAATATATGAAAAATATTGTGATTGAAAACTAGTTTTTATGAGGCTAGGAAAAAGTAATTTCATATACATAAAGGCCTAGATACTGCTTTTGCTTTTGCAGTTTTTCGGTGTAATTTTTTCCACCAGGGACCGGTTTCATTTTAAAGAAAATTCTGTGGACCGGCTGGCGTAAAGGAGGAGCGGGGGGGAGGGGGAACAGGCGGCACATGCGCATGCGGGGGGGAGTTGGCTAACTCGGCCCTCTAGGGCCTCCAACGGCGCGAACGCTGTGCCTGCGCTCTCCCGCATCCGGCGCACGCTCTGCCCAGGGGGCTGCCCCCTCCTGGTTCCTATCAAGCCATGGACCGGCACCGGTCCGCGGCCCGGGGGTTGGGGACCCCTGCACAAGAAAATTCACTTATATATCATTTCAAATTCTCTAATTTAACTCTTGAAACAGCATCTTCTCAAAAATTCTTCTGTTAATTTCAGGACTTATCGAACATGTCTCTCTATCCTATTTAATCTGTTTTCATTTCTTCTTGACTGTATATAATAGATACATGCTTCAATAATATTAAGGAGCTTCCAGAACTGAGTAAAGCAAGGCTGTTTTGTTGTAGTTCAGCCCACTAAAAGACAAGTCATCTTTAGCTTCCATCCCTCATCACTACACCAATACCAATTGTTTCTACTGTATTTCTAGTGTTCAGCTGCTGCATGAGCTTCCTTTATTTGTTGCACTCAAGTACCTCACTGAATAGTTTACACAAGCCTATCCCCAATTATTTTTAAAAGTTAATAATTTATTGACTTATGATGATAATAAAACATACCAAAAGTGTATCTATGTACAGAACATTTAATTGTGTAAAATAATCTAAAATCTAACTTACTATACTCTTTCCTTTCATGAAATATGCATCATCTTCTTTAAATTAAAAACAGCAAAGCACCAGAAACTATTTTATTGTAAGGTTATCACAATTATTTTTTAAAAGTTTAAATAATACAGTGTTTATTATGCCAATAATTAGCCGTACCAAAAATTCTTTAAACCAGTTATACACAAAACCTTCTGTTATGTATAATAATGCACAATATAATTTTACAATATATATTTCCTTTCATAAAATATGCATATTTTTCTTTAAATTAAAAATAGAAAAGCATCCCAAACCGTTTTACTGTAGGAGTAATCAAAGAATGTATTTCTTCTGACTGAATGAATTGACTTCAAGATATTTTAAATTCTTTTCTTCATCTTTAAATTGTTTAAACTGTGACACAGGAAACATTTTCAATCTGCCTTCTTACTGAATTCCTGCTCACAGTATCTGACGTCTAATACTAGGGAAATCAACAACCATATTGCTTCATATTTTTGCTTTTTCTCCAGGATTGTTGGGCCATGTGGAAATTCTATTCATATGCACTCACAGATATATAAGTACATTATATGTATTCACGGCAACTGATGTATTTACACAGTTGTAGGAAATGGAAGCATAGCACTTTCTGCCCTTCTATAAGGCACTGCTTTTTTTCAAGATTGCCAGACAGCTTCAGAGAGTAAAATTAAAAGTTATAGTAAATGTTCAATAGGCTATTTTTGCAATTTCATGCAGATGGATCTGATTTCAATGCAATGTAATTTTGGAAATAATGCTGGGAAAAGCAGTGCTGAACAGATGAGATGCAGCTTCTACTTCTGTCCTATCTTCTTCCTTTCTATCTTTATTACATGCATATAATATACTGTTTGTTCTTTGTGCTGAAATTACTATGCTGAATGCATCTTAACCTTGCAATAACCAGGGGTTTTTTTTTTGAGGAAGGGGTAGTAAGCGGATATTGTTAGTCTATAGAGTAAATTGGTTTTTAACACAGGCCAAAAGTAACAGAAAGAAATAACAAAGAAACCTGTTTATATATTAAGTAAAACAAAATAAACTGGACAGAGGAGTGCCATTTTTATTTTGGTAGACTGTTTTTGTATTGTATTGTTTTTAACCTGGCTATTTAAAAGAAATATAGGAATGATCAATGCTTTGGGTTGTAAAAGTATTTATCTATAAAATTTGGATTTCTCTTATATAGTAGCATGAATGCTAACATGAAGTATGCTGCCATTCATTTTTCTGCTATAAAGTCCTTCTCTAAAAATTCTGAAAACTGTACAGTATTGTACAGTATTGAACATTATGCATAGCACATGATAACAGGGTTTTTTAGAGTTTGTTTATATCAGAGGAATATGAATTTTAAAAGCATGTATTATGGAAAGTATATTAAATATTCATGAATAATTTTACAGATTATGGCCCAATGTGTACAAAGCCTCTGTTCGTTTCAAGATATTGTGAGCATAAAGGATTATAGCTTTTCCACATTTAAAAAAACAAAGAAAAAAATTCCACAGATCAAGCATTGTTTTTCTAATGCAAATAAGAAAGCATTATAGGAAATATATCAATTCATAGACCTGATTGTTGCTGACAATTGGATGAAACACTTGCTCTCTTCACATGTGCTCACTTGAATTGCTTTAAGTCATAATTTAGAAGTATGAATACCTTCAAATTATAGCAAATAAAGCATTATTCTATCTTGTTTTTACCCTTAGACTTTTCAAGAGGCAAATGAAATTCATTCCTCCTTTTGCTCCTTGAAGTGGTACAATCTAATTTATTCATTAGCACTTGATTGTTTCAATTATCTGACTTTGAACATGATATTCTGTAAATTATATTTACAGATTTTTGAGAAACTAATATAGACTTCTAACAGTTTTTTTTAAAACTGATTTCCTATCTTAACAAAATCTTCCCTTTAGCTCTTTCTGAGTCTTGATTTGTATCAGCTGTGTCATTCTAGAGAGTACTCACAATATGAGAAATTATCCAGAAGAGACTATCACACAAAAATCATCTAATGGTGTTGGTTGAATCATTTCACATTAAAAATTCATCTGCAGAACAATCAGATCCCATCTTAGAAAAAAAATACTGATTCCAGAATGATTGAGAGAAAGCTCTAATATCTCTAGCACAAACAATGAACGGCCATCACTATGTGTGATGAAAGGTTGTGGTGGCTCAGTGGCTAAGACGCTGAGCTTGTCAATCAGAAAGGTCAGCAGTTTGGCTGTTTGAATCCCTAGCCCTTCTAACAGAATGAGCTCCCGTTACTTGTCCCAGCTTCTGCCAACCTAGCAGTTCGAAAGCATGTAAAAATGCAAGTAGAAAAGATAGGAATCACCTTTGGTTGGAAGGTAATGGTGCTCCATGCACCTTCGGCATTTAGTCATGCTGGCCACATGACCATGGAGACATCAGACAGCACTGACTCTTCAGTTTTAAAATGGAGATGAGCACAACCCCCAAGAGTCGGAAATGACTTGCACCTATGTGCAAGGAGAACCTTTACCTTTATATGTGATTATATGTGATGATAAACAGATGATATTGTCTTATGAATAGTGATTCTAAGCAACAGACATTGCATGCACTTAATCAAACTGTATTCAAATATATGTATCATTAGGACTCATCCAAGAGTTTCTTTGCAATATACATTTGCCAGTCAAAGGATAAGCCATCATCTACAAAAGCTACTTCATTTCATCTTGTTTAAGTTTTGGAATCAAAATGGAAGGGCATCTTTTCAGCAACACAACCCATTCTAAACTCACTCCTTGCAAAATACCAAGAACATTTAAAGATAATTGTACATTTTGCATACTACTCAATTAGTACCTTTCATCCATTGAATACTGTGCTATTAAGAAGAGTTCCTTTCACTGGCTTGATACTGCAACCCAAGTTACAATATCAGAATTTAAATTATTCAGAGGTTTGAAAGATTCCTTGCTTCATTTCTGTCCTAAAGTTAAACATGTCCTATTTCTATTAATGCATATTTTATATTTGCATTTTTATAGGCAGGCTTCTAGTAGAGTATGTTTCAAAACACTCATATAATCATGTGTTTGTGAGAAATAAAGAGAGAGATATAATACACAATATTCATATAAAATTCTTGCAGCTGTGAGAGAAAAGGAAGCTCCAGAAATCGGGCTTATTTTCTTTCCATTGCGTTAACCTTCATCAAGACCTTCAGAGACAATTCTCAGGGAGTTAAAAACAAAACGTTATTACCCATGCAAAATAGACTAAAGGGTATGAGTATGTGTGTGTGTGTGTGTTTTAATACCGTGCTAATGATTTTCACCTCAGTGAATTTTAATTAAGCAAAAATAACTACCTAGCTTGATAGCTCTTCATACTGATGTGTGACTATGTGAACTCTACTAGTGAATATATGAAAATAGAAATTCAGATACTACAAAGACAGGAAGAAGCTTTGAGAGGAAGGGGTGTTGCAAGAAAGAACGTACGTTATTCACATTCTTTCAGTTAAAATACCATTAAATATTAATAGCTCCAGTGAGAAATGTTTAAGAAATCATTTCAAGCTCTTGGTTGTGGAAGAGTAGGTATGTGAGAAAAAAGAGGATTGACTCAGTCATTTGAGACTCTGAAGCCCAGATATAGCCTGCAATTATTCTGAAAGGAAAATATTGAGGGAATATTTCATACTATACTGCATTACATATTGTAAAAATTATAATGTGGTATTTTTGAGTAAGTCTGTGAGAATTTTAGTCAGCTTTGCATTAATAACCTTTACCTATTTCCACAAAATGACAAGCATGTTAAATCGTGTGTGTGTGTGTGTGTGTGTGTGTGTGTGTGTGTGTGTGTGTGTGTGTGCAGGTCTTGGTATATTTGGGTCTTTTCCCATGTAAGATTGAGAGTATCTTGGCGACGTTTCAACGAGGTCCCACTTGCCATCTCCAGGCTGGTACCTTTGGCTTTGTGCTTGTGCAAAGAGACAGCAGCTCCGATCACGCTTTGCTCGCACAAGCATGAAGCCAAAGGCACCAGCCTGAAGATGACGAGTGGGACCTCGTCAAAACATCGCCAAGATACTTTCAATCTTACATGGGAAAAGACCCAAATACATCAAGACCTGCATACCTGTACCCGTAAAAATCTATGAATGAATATATATATATTCCACAACACCCTGTTAGGGCCCCAATTAAGGGAGGAAACATACTGTTTCCTTTTCTGCCTCTCGGCTCATCATCAGAGACCATCTAGACAGAAAGCCATGAATTCCGTTGTGTGATTTTTTTAATATGCGTGTTAGTTTTATGAGCTAATCAATAAATAAATCAGAGAGATAGAATAGAATAGAATAGAATAGAATAGAATAGAATAGAATAGAATAGAATAGAATAGAATAGAATAACAGAGTTGGAACAATTCAAAGCTCAAAAAAACAAGCAGCAAGAAATCCATTACCACATAAAAGTGGGTTAGAAAGACACAAGATTTAAATCTTGGGATATTACATATTTTAGACTGGAGTAGTAGATTCTAATCTTTGTTATTAAGGCAATAAAAGCATTGTCCTGACTGTTCTGCTACTAGCTACTGCAGTTTCATCTTTGGCACTCTATACACAGCTAAATTATCTCATTACTACTCAATTCCAAACTCAGACTCAGATCTTTAATAAGGATATAGTAATTGCATTACAGATGAGTTTATCATAGAGACAAATGATCCACAGAAATTAAAAAAGAAATACTAGCAATTCTTAAAGTTTACTGACCATAGAAATGCTTATTCAAGCATGTATGATTGCTTAGTTATAAAATGCAATTGCTGGAGAATGTCACAAATATTAACATAAACTTTTATTTTAAATGCTAACATATCGAAAGTGCAAAGTACCAGAAAAGGTTTCAGTTTTATGCAGTTCATTTATACAACCGCAATCCCCCAAATGGACTGTTGTGGTAAATTCAAACGTTATGCAAAACTAAATTGTTTCAGGGTACAAATAATTAGGAGTATCTTTTATCGTGCCCAAAAGATAGAAAAGTGAATCTGTGCTTACAAGCTAAAGAGATTATATTCTACAGTTGTGTCTGAAACAGCTATTAGCACAGGAAAACTGATTGTCATTGTCAAAATGAGAAGTAAATTGAAATATAAGAACAAAAAATCCTTGGTGTTTAAAGGCATGTATATTCCATCCTCCTTAGCTCAGGGGTCTCCAACCTTTGCAATTTTACGTCTGAAGGACATCAGCTCCCAGAATTCTCCAGCCAGCAAAGCTGGCTGGAGAAGTCTGGGAGCTGAAGTCCTTCAGACTTAAAGTTGCAAAGGTTGGGGACCCCTGCCTTAGCTAATTTTTTGTTCCTTAGCTGAGCCTCCCTTAAGAGTGGAAGATCAGTGCAGTGTCCTTTTATTCAAAACCAAGAATCCTTGCAGCTGAAGGAACTGCACTGATATAAACAGAGATGAGCTGTTAATAAATCAAGCATTTCATTTATAGTATTTCACCTTGCGTTACTTTCTGTCTCCCCAGACAATTCACAAAAAATGATGTTCTGTTTAATTGAGGGAAAAATAATGCTGACTTCAGCCCTGCTTACATACAAGATTTTCCATACAGACTGATAGATGTCAGATCTGATGTTTTAACAGAAAGTTCATATTGTATTTAAATAATTATTCTGCTCCTTCCTTTGGGATGCTATTCATACAAACAGATGAAATAAAGTGTACCTAATAAAAAAGGATTAGCATTGATTCATCAGAATTCTTCATGTTTTGGTCTTATCACACAATACCTTTTTTATGACTGAAGAATAGTTTGCCAATGAAAAATTTAGTACCAAATTCAGATTTGTTTCTGCAATAATCACAGTAAGTTTCAAAGGAGAATCACGGTCATTTATAGAAACACTGCAATGAGTTAAAGTTTAACCCAACTGTGTATTCAGCTGATGGACAGATCTTATACTTGGTTACCCATCTGTAAAATGGAAAGTGGTTTGGCTTCACAGAGTACAAATAGATGAGGCAATAATGTATTCTGTATATTATGAAGGACACTGTAATGACAAGGCATACTTCTGAGTTCTGAGAAGATAGAGCCATGTTTGCCAATTTCAGCAAGCATAGTAGAAGACCCAATGTGATGTGCAGAGATGACATAACTTCTTGTTATGTTTTTAGGCAAGGAAAGATGAACGCCTATGGTGAAACCTACATTCATCCATGAAATTCACTGTTTTCCCTGGCATTTCACTACATCTTATCTTAACCATATGTCATAAGGATAGAATTGGACAAAGAGATAGGTATCCACCACAAATTCAGTTCATATCAAAATCTAAACATGTACTATGTGGCATCATGAAACAAACACTACCCTTAAAGTAAAGTAGTTGGGTAAAAGTATTTAGGTCACATATTTTTCACCCAAACCCTTGTTTTTTCCTACTCCACTGTGGATACTGAGGTCATAGAAATTATATCTGTAGATAGGACAGGACAGGACAGGACAGAATTCTTCATTGGCTAAGTGTGATTTGACACACAAGGAATTTGTCTTTGGTGCATATGCTCTCAATGTACATAAAAAGAAAAAAGAAAAATACATTAATCAAGAATCATAAGATAAAACACTTAGCGATAGTCGTAGGTTATTAATCAGCAATCAAATCATACTAGGAAACAAACAGAACAATATAAATCTTAAAAATACAAGCAATTTAAATTTACAATTTAAACTGCTTTAAATTAAATAAATATTGGGGTGTCTAATGTAAAATGCTCACAAAGCAGTAAAAGATACACTAGATATGTTATGACACATTTCAGAAATGGTGTTTAGTTGAAGGTGACTTTATCAACATTTCTTTATTCTTTACTAGCCATTCCCAGCCACACGTTGCTGTGGCCCAGTCTGGTTAAATGGCCAACCAATCTGTGTGTAGATCTACACCTGCACACACAAACATGTACACACAACCACCGTATAACCTCCAACCTACCTACCTACTCCCTTTCTCCCTCTCTCCCTCTACCTACCTACCTACCTACCTACCTACCTACTGTATTTCTCCCTCCCCCTCTCTGTCCCTCTACCTACCTACCTACCTACCTACCTACCTACCTACCTACCTACTTACCTACTGCATTTCTCCCTCCCTCTCTCTATCCCTATAGCTGCCTACCTACTACCTACTATATTTCTCCTTGAATCTTATGGACAGAATATTTTATGTCATAAAGGATGACATAATACCTGTGGCCCACTGCTCTCTCTGTATCCATCTACCTACCTTTTTTACAATTTTTTACATTTCCGTTGCATATACCTGGCACAGGTATGACATCTACACTGTGTGTGTGTGTGTGTGTGTGTGTGTGTGTGTGTGTGTGTGTGTGGTTTTTTAGCTGATCAATAAATAAATCAGGGAGACTAGGATAGATCTATTTCGAGCTTTTTAGCTCTCATCAGCTAGCCATACCCTTACTGGGATAGTACACAACGGAACTCATAGCTTTCTATCTAGATGGTCTCTGGTGATGAGCCAAAAGGCAGAAAAGGAAAGCAGTATGCTTCCTCCCTTAATTGGGGCTTAATAGCCACAATTAATGGGGACACAACCATATACAACACCCTGCCTAACATGTAATACAGCCCTGGTTCAAATCCCAGTAAGGGTATGGCTAGCTGATGAGAGCTAAAAAGCTCGAAATAGATCTATCCTAGTCTCCCTGATTTATTTATTGATCAGCTCAAAAACCTCACACACACACACACACACACACACAAACACACACACACACACACACACACACATATATATATATATACATACAGTACATACATACATACATACATACATATCATTGGTGCTGTACTTGAAAGGAACCTTGTGTGAAAATTTGATAGCGATCAGTGCAGTACTTTTGGAGATTAGTGGTTTTGAACAAACTCTTGTTACATTTTTATTTATATAGATAAAGCTGAAGTTATCCATAGGTGCTATAACTTACAGTGAACTGCAAGCCAGAGACATTGCTTTAATGTGTTTCTCCTTATAAACGAATAGTATTAAGTGTACAATAATTCTGGTAAAATTAATTATTCAATACTAACATTGAGTTTTTTACTTTTCTCTCACAGATTGGATTAATGTTGAAAGGTACTCTGGATTTTTAACTACAAAACTACATATAACAGCTTTTGCTTTGTTTTATCCTTATGTTTCTTATGAGATTGCTATCAAAATAAAGACATTTATTTGACTTCTAAATGGATGCTCTGAGTTAAATTTCAACATCAGTAACAAGAAAAGCAAATTTATAACCAATAAGCATTTAATTACTTAACAACAGATAAAATTGATTCTTTATTTAAATTTCAATTTAAGCTGGGAGTTGAGAAGTGAAGGTGAAACTCTTAGTAGAACATGCAAGGTTGATAGTGATCTGAAAGTTATTGTCATCTAATACCAAGATATAGAGGAATGCAGACATAACCTTGACAAAGGTATGGAGATATGGTAATAAAAGACAAATACGTTCTGGGGAAACTAATAGCGTGAGAAAGAAACTCAAAATAATCTTGCTTTGATTCTGTTTGATATAAAAGGAAATAGAGGTAAACTCTAGATCAGTGATGGCTAACCTTTTTCTAAAGGTGTGCCAAAACTAATACTGACATTCAAGTCTCCTCTAATTATTATTGTTTTAACAAAAGAAAAACCTTTTTAAATGTCCCCGTTGAAATGAATCATTTATTTGCCAGAAGTAGAGTGCATCACTTTGGATAGCTCAACCTTGTGAAATTTTCTTTATTTTCATTCGTAAATACATTTAAGAAATAGCTATAAATCTATTTCAGCCTTCCCTGATCTAGTGCCCTCCAGAAAACATCATTTCTGAATTTTATGTCAGCATTTCACAGGGTTTTACCCTGCTCTTCACAGTGTGGACATTTAAAAAAAATACTATTTAGGGGTGCAAAGCAAAATCTATATGACAATGTGAACTCGGTGCATAAGAGAAAATGACCAAGAAGACTTTGAAAGTAATATGGAATAAATGTAACTTTATAAGCCCCAGAAACAGAAACATTTGCTGAAGATATAAATGAATTCAACAATTTTAAGAAAGATTAGTAAAACGTTACTGATCTACAATTAACAAGCACAAGTTCTTAACTATTCTTAGAAAAAGAATGATTGGTACCAGCTTTAAAAATGATCTTAGGGTTAGTTATTTTCAATTCTAGAAAGCATAAAATAAAATATTTATGAATATTTTATTCATATAAATTCATTTCTTCCTCAGTGACAATCATACATTTCTGAGAAATATGCTTTTTGATCTCTAGTAACCAGATCAAGTGCCTTTTCTCTTTCTGAAAAAGACTGATTGTTACTGTCAATACAGTAACTGAACACTGGTTAGTTTTCAATTAATGTATTGAGTTATCAGTTAAGTTCTGAAAAATAGTTGCATTCCAACTATGCCTTCCAGATGCTTTAAAGTACAGTTTCCAGAATTCTTAGCTGGAAATTTAGGAAATGTAGTCCATCTGGAGAGTGCCAGGTTGGAGAAAGTTGCCCCTTACAAAAAAAATCACTTTTAAGCATATGCTGACTTTAGAACAGGGTGTTAAACTCAAGACCCATGGGCCAGATCCAGGATGCTTAAATCTGCCCTGTGGTGCTGGGAAATAGTAACAGACTGCCCTGTGGTGTCTCTGCTAGATCCCCTCATGGCCTATTTTTAGGCCTGGATGGCCTCCTGCAACACTATGCCAGTCAAAATGGCCCATGGGGACCCCCAGAGGCCAAAATGGAGCCTCCATGGGCCGCATCTGGTTCTCTGAGGCTCCGTTTGGGCCTCCAGAGCCTCCCCTGGCTTGTTACAGGCTGAAATGGAGCCTCTGTGGGACACATCTGGTCATCCTCACTCCATTTTCCATGGCTTTACTGTACTTATTTTTCAAAGAGCTTGAATGGCCTATTGCAGCACTAGGTCCCACATGCTCTTCCCAACTCTGAGATACCTCATGTGGATTTAATGACCTGCACATTCAATTAACAAATGCATTAGGGAAAGCAGAGTGATCATGTTCATTTAATGTGATTTAATCAAAAAATCTTTTGGTTACAAATGTAATTGGCAGGTTCTATTACATTTGTAATGCCAGCATTTCCTGTATAATGAGAGTAAGGAAAGTTCTCAGGGAAGTCCTGCCTTACCACTTGGCCACCAAAGGTCGTTTCCCCCCCCCCCCACATTAGTCCCATGTCATGCTCACCATGGCCATGCCCACCATGCCGCCAGGCACCCCCTGCCCCCACCCCTCTGAAGTCAAACAACCCTAATGCGGCACTCAATGAAATCAAGTTTGACACCACTACTTTAGTGATTGTATATATATTTAGATGTTTTAAAACAAAGACAATAAAAAAACAAGGAACTTTAGTCTTTTTAACAAATAAGCATCATAATAAAGTTTCAAGAGATGATAAAATAACAAATATTCTTGGACCTGCTCGTTATCCTTAACTAAATAAATGCATCTTTGCAATTAACATTAGGAACTAATATTATAGCATCTAGATTTAGATTTTATGAAACAGAATCTGTTTAGAATTTTATGGTACAAGAAATATGGATAAACATTTTTACTTCCAATGCCTATTGGCAAAAACTCTTGCTTGATATAACTTGAATGATTTTTCAGTACCTTAACAGAAATTAATTATTGCTATGTTAGTAATAATAATTTATATGGCACAGCTGTGCTTCTGTTTGAAAGACATTAGTCTGCAAGAAAACAAATTTTACAAATACAACAAATATAAAGCACTAAGCTATCTATCTAGTTTCAATTTCATTGTAATTTTTACAATGACAATAAAGATTATTATTATTAGTTATCTATTAGGCCAGAAAGTTTTTTTCAATTTTCAAACAGAGAATAGTATCCCTATGATTTTATGACTCTCTTAGGTTAGGTAGAGTCCCAAATTCATCACACAAGATCCTCTAGAACAGTATTAAATTAACATTTTGTTTATTTTTGTTTTGCGCTATTATTGTCAGTATCCAGAAATAATGCTTTTCACATTTATTGCACCTCACAAAGATAACACAAAAAATCTTTATTTTTTTTATATCATAAATTTGCAGTTTGTTTCCAAGTATAGCAGAAAAGACATAAGATTTTTTGTTTTCATGGAAATAGGAAAGATAAATTTATCATGGCTCTTTTATGTATATACCAGGTTTCCCCTTATAGGCATACAGAAAAGATAGTATGTCCCATGAAGCCGTGAAATAGGCTATGTTTTGCTTTAGATGTAGCAACCTTTACATAGTCAAAATTTAATAAATTGGAATTCCTTCAGCTATTTTGAAGCCAGTGACAAATTCACATAATTGTCATGCTACAGAGACAACTTAATAACTTAGAAATTAGCATTATTGGCATGTATATTATTTGTGGAGCATTCCCACAATCTGCTAAGAAAAATATTCAGTCAAAAAAATGAGATTATATTACTCTGGAAAGAATTATTCATTACAAAGTCATGCTGATTTTTGGTAATTATTGCATTGTTTACACTGTATCTACAGATCAGTTTCTAAATACTTGCTCTAGAATCCTCACAGCAAATTGTCCTAGTTAAAAACACACTTCTTCTGCTTGGCCGGCCTAGGGTAATTAACTGTTTTTAAGGGATTTTTAGGGTTTAGTTTTAGTTTTATATGGGATTTTAGCGCAGGGCTAGTTTAATTCGTTTTAATATTGTAATTGTTTGTGATTTTTAATTGTATTTTTAATTCCCTGTGCCCCGCCTCAAGTCCCTTCGGGGAGAGAGAGCGGGTTATAAATTTTATTATTATTATTATTATTATTATTATTATTATTATTATTATTATTATTATTATTATTATTATTATTATTATTGTTGTTGTTGTTGTTATTATTATTATTGTTATTATTATTATTATTATTATTATTAATCTGCAGTTTTCTGTATTTTCCTTTCTACCTCCTCCCACTCCCCTTTTTTAAGAAATATTTGGTCTCCATCAGTCATCTGGAATTTACCTTTTCTACAGATTGAACAGATGTTTGCAATAAAAGCTTCAGCCAAGCTTCAGCACTATGTAATTTCACTGCACTAAAGATAACTGGGCTGCAGAAGCTGTATCAATAGCTTTTTATCATTTGCTGGTGTTTTATGCCTTGTTGAAGATAAAAGAAAGAAACATAATGTCTTCACTGATCAACAAATCTGTCTTAAAATCAGAATGATTCTTGCCATCGGTCCATTACTGATATCCCCATTTGTATTCTTTTGGATAGGTGAAAAGATATGAAGTGAAGATAGATCTTATTTTCACCTATTCTTATTTAACTTCACTGTTGTCCAGACTCTTGTCATGAATGATGGCAGTTTCTGTAGCAGATAGAGATGTTGACAGATTTATTTTACCTGCATGCTCATTCCTGTCCGCATTTGACCCTCTTTTAGTTAATGTATTTTTGAATTTCCATTACTTTCATGTTTTTACTTCTTTTGCAAACATATATTGTTCCAATCATTAATAAAAATCCTGTTCAATTTCATTTAGTCTTATTTTCTTAGTTATGTCTTAAATATGCCTTATTTTAAAGTTTCTTTTCTTTTTACTATGATTATTAATAAAATAGTTGTATATTAACTTTCTTCCTTTGTCCTTGGAAACAATGTCAAATTCTTCTCTCCAAGGACTCTACTAATATCCAGGTCTATGTGTTATTAAAATATTAAGCATACCACACATCCCTACCCTTTTGAACCTGTACTGAATACTGAGACTGAAAATGGGCCAAGCAGAGATGTGCTCAGTAATTACTGAGAATTACTGAGAGCTTTGGGAATGTTGCCAAAGTTGTTTTAAAAAGCAACTACTGGAAAGAAAAGAAAAGAAAAAAATGGAGCTCAAAGTGTCTCTGTTGAATTGTGTTTCATTTTCCCTAAGGGAAAGCATTGGAGCAAATAACCATCCAGATTAATAGCACACAATCAATATACTTCCAGAACTTATCACAGAGTATGGGGTGGTACCTGCATGCTTTTTGATAAAGTACTGCCCTCAAATAAAATAACCATTTGAAAGTAGATAGTAATCTACTTCTGGCAATTTCAGTTTTGTCACAGTTCTTCAATTCAATATCAATATATCAGCAACGTTATGATCTTTTGAATTAATATAAATAAGGCATGCCTACAGTTTTTGATTATTATGATGATTTTTTAATGGAATGTATTTTTTTTTAGTGGGACGCTATAACAGAAATGGATGAATATAATCGTCCTATCCACACATACCAGGTATGTAATGTTATGGAACCCAACCAAAACAACTGGCTTCGTACAAATTGGATCTCGCGTGATGCCGCCCAGAAAATTTATGTGGAAATGAAATTTACACTGAGGGATTGCAACAGCATTCCGTGGGTGCTGGGGACATGCAAAGAAACATTCAATCTTTACTATCTGGAATCAGATGAATCCCATGGAATTAAATTCAAGCCAAACCAATACAGCAAAATTGATACTATTGCAGCTGATGAGAGTTTTACTCAGATGGATTTGGGAGATCGCATCCTGAAACTAAATACAGAAGTTCGTGAAGTGGGACCAATAAACCGGAAAGGATTTTTTCTTGCCTTTCAAGATATTGGGGCATGCATTGCTTTGGTTTCTGTCCGTGTTTACTACAAAAAGTGTCCTTTCATTGTTCGGAACTTGGCTATGTTTCCTGACACCATTCCAAGGGTTGATTCTTCTTCTTTAGTGGAAGTACGAGGTTCCTGTGTGAAGAGTGCTGAAGAACGGGATACTCCAAAGTTGTACTGTGGAGCTGATGGGGATTGGCTAGTTCCTTTAGGACGATGCATATGCAGTGTTGGCTATGAAGAAGTGGATGGTTCATGCCATGGTAAGATAATTTATTTTAATTACATTCCAAGAAAAGTTTTGAACTATGCTCAGCCATATGGGTCCAGCTTTTAACTGAATTTCATTTATCAATACAGAATGCATTGAATTCATTATTTATTTAATTGTTGGATGAAGTTCATATATTGAAAACAAGTATATCATCAATGAAGAATGATGAAAGCTTCATTTACAGAAAAAATGTTTACTCATATAAGAAATATGTCAAATGGAATCGTTCATTGTTATTTGCTCTTAAGACAAGTAAACAATTTCTTGTGTGTATACTAAGCAATTAGGCATATAATATAAGTTGGTATTGACTATATTGTTCAAATATGTAGTAGCTTTGTTGGCCCTGCATTTTGCTAGCTAGAGTACCAAAATACTTGAAGAATGATATGTTGTATAAATTTATTTAATTTCAAAAGAATACAGAAGTGAGAAACACTATAATAGATGATGTATTGTATATTGGAAGAGACATATTATTATTGAGAAAAAGATCCAAAAACAAATACTGTAAATGTTGCATAAAATTTA
Organism: Rhabdophis nuchalis; assembly: GCA_039707465.1. Lineage (NCBI taxonomy): Eukaryota > Metazoa > Chordata > Lepidosauria > Squamata > Natricidae > Rhabdophis > Rhabdophis nuchalis. The sequence continues at coordinate 28,033,966 of CM077649.1, read as the reverse complement.
TTTGCTAGGGGAAAGAGCAGGGGGAAAATATTTTTCTCTGTAAAAACACTAATCATAGTGATTAGAATCACTAAAACTTGGACAATTTTTTAAACTCAGAATATGAACTTTAATTTTGTCAGTGTTTCCGCTTTGCCTTTGGCAGGGCGGTGGGTGCTAGAAGGGCGCTGTCCTGAAGCCTCACCACCGCTTGGCATAGAGGTGGGTTCCTACCTATTAGGTCCGGTTCGGCCAAATAGGTTAGTAACTCCGGTGGACATGTGACTGTACCGGTTCTGTCCTTGATGGCGCCATCTTGATTTTCTATTCTGCCCATGTGCAGAACAATCTTCATTGAAAAAATGTAATTTTTATTCCTTTTTTAATGTGCTCATGCACATATGGTTTTAAGTGCAAATGCGCACACATATGTGAGTGAAGTGAGCGCGCATGTGCAAAAATTTTCAGGCGCCAAATTAGTAGTAATGGCAGCCAGGACCCATCCCTGGCTTGGCACCAAGCTGGAAGTGGGGGAGGATCTGAAAAAAAAAAGAAATATAATCATATGTGTTAGAGTAATTGCAGGATTATAATCATTCTCTGAATATTCCTCCCCCCCCTTTTCCACTAAACAAGCAGTATTTAGTAGGAACCTAATAAATTTCAGGAGTACCTAAAAGTATGTATTTTTTATTTAATTGCTTAAGGAGTGGAAAATTAATTAAATTCACTTGTTATCACTGCTTTATTACTTCCACAGTCTTTCAGTGCAGGAGTATTATTTTCCCAGTTTGACACTGTAGGAATATGAGATTTTATAAATGTTCATACATCTGTTCATCTTTGAATTATTATTTTAGCACTGTGCTGCACATATTATGCTTTTAAATTCCATACCATACACTTGTGTCCATGCATGTGTGAATAATTCTAAGGAAAGCTGCAATTTTAAGAGCTCTAAAATTGATCTTCTGTCCACAAACTATACTATAAAACTTAACAGTAACAGGGAGCAGCAGAAATCTTCTGGTTCAGTTGCCATGCTGTTTATTTGCTATGCTACATGACAGTCTGGAAATTCAGTCTGCAGGATTTAAAAATATGCAGTAAAGAACATGAGCACTGGTGGGTCAGTAGACTCATTTTGTTCTTTCTATCTCTGTACAAATAGACCCTTTTGATTAGTCCCAGAATGAATCAATGTGATGATTCTCACTTAATCTTAAAAGATGCCTCCCAAATTGCTAATTTAAAATTTTCTTAAAAGCCACACTGTATCATTGATAAAAGGGGAAATCTGGTTTGTTCTTTTTACTCCAGTATTAGCTAAACAATTATTTAACCTTTTTGCATATCTACTGGTAAAACGTCATACTTTTCATCTGAGGAATGCATCCTTTGAATGAACAGTATCTGAGTTAAATCTTCTCTTGAGAAAGTATAACTCTTTTGACACTTGGTTTGTATTACCAAGATACTAGTATTAATATTTCAATTGTGAAACCAAATTAAGTAGATCAGATACTACCCTTCTTCCTATCTTCAACTTCCTATCCCCATCCCCTTTCCAATGGATTTGCTTTCCTAATTTTCCTTTCCAGAATGAAACAGTATAATATTATGTATGCTGGTATTTGATGTAATAAAGATGTTTTAATTTCTTTTTCTTTGTTTCAACTCTGGCGCCATTTATTTTGAAACTTCAAACAATTAGCATGCTAATGATCCAATGCTGATGTTTCAAAACCACAGTACTGAATCACCTAACATAGTATTTGGGGCAGAAATGTGAATGTATATGTATATATTTGGGGGTGATTGTGTAAGCAACTAACAGCACTTTCTTTCTTCCTGTTGTTAAGTAATTCTTATGAGAAAACAATAATATTCTTAAGACAAGCTTAACTGCTTAACCAAACCTGAATACCCATGTTCTTTTTATGAGAACAATTCAGTTCCATCACAGGGACTTTTATTCTATTTCCTGTTGATATTTCAGGTAGTTGTAACATCTTTATAAAATTATTATTATTAAATATTTATTATTAGAGAGTATTAGATCATCAAAGTCCTAAGCAATATATAGAATCTCAAAGTGTAAGATATCTTGTTTTGTTGTTGCAAAGTAGCCCTTGTCCCTGAAGCAGGCAGAAACAGACCACAGTAGTTCTTGATTCCATATGGCACAAGCATAGTTATTTCTTATTTTCTGGCATTGTAATATAGTAGGGGAAAATATGCCATGTTTTTATTTAATTAATTATTTAAATTAGTCACATGCAGTAAATATACTGCAAAAGAAATAATTGCGGTAATCCTTAACAAATAAGCTCCATTTAATGATTCACCCTAACAGGAATTTTATAGAAGCTATATCCAACTTATTGTCACATGTACTTTTCCTGTAAAACGGTTACTGAACCTTTCCAATGAAAAAACTTTTCTGCCTAAACATCTCTCCAATTTCCTGATCGCCTGATCTTTTAAGCCTATTAGTTCTATTTAGAAGGCAACATTTTAAAGAGCTAAGTTTCTCCAGTCAAGGAGTACAATTCTTCTTACATAACAGAATGTAGATAACTTTAAAAGGTGAATATTGATTAAATAGTCTTCCACTTGTTCTTGACCAATGGCAATTGCTTTGAAGGAAGAAGAAAGGACAAATATAAATATAATATATTAAATAGAAAACTGCATGTAACATGAAAATATATATTTTCAAAATTAAAATCGTAGCTTTCAAAAATAGTTCTTATGCAAAAATAAAATATTTGTTAGCCTTTTTGAAGAAAGATAAAAGAAGAGTAGAGGAAATTCATTACAATTCTGATCATCATATTCCTTTTATTGTTACATTTCAGGAAGATAGATAATTGAATACTAAAAATTGAAATCACTGGTTTTCCAGTAAATATACAAATATATTTATGTCATAAGCATAGTTGATTATATTGATTGATTGATTTGCACTGCCAAAATTCCCAAACAACTATTTTGCCAAAAGTACAATTATTTTCAACAATAGTTTGATTTTTTTCAAGGAATATTTTTTGACACTCAAATTTATTAAAATTGTTTCTTTCATTTAATATTACACAGTATCAACTACTCTATGATAGTTTAATATTTCATAAATTAAGATATACATGGCAATTCCTAAGAGAAAGTATTTACTATTTTCATGTTAAACCACACATCATATAGAATAACTGCTTGAATATAACATCACTAAAAGTTACTACATAGTGATGTCAATTTAATACTATAGTCAGCAGTGGGATTTCAAATCTTTTCCTACTGGTTCTATAAGAGTGAAGCATTCAAAGACCGTTCTCAGTGTCAGTGCTGGTGAGCCGAGCTGTTGTTTAGCTCATCTCAGGCGCAGCAATCCGCTCGGCTGCATGAATCAGCTAAGCTAAAAAAACAAGAGAATATAGGACAGGGAATGACAAGGGCAGGAGGGCGAGGCCAACCAGACGTGGTATTTCTCAGTTCTCCAAACTTCTCAAAATTTCCGCTATCAGTTCGCCAGAACCAGTCCAAACCAGCTGAATACTACCTCTGACTTCAGTACATCTGTGCAGTCCTTTACCTTTGATAATAAAGTGATACTTTGAGCACCCAGGACTACTTGTCTGAAATTCTTGTGAAGCCCCAGGAAAAGACAGTTGCATTAAGAAATTGACTACAAGTGAAATATCCTCACAACCACGTGTAATTTGGAATCAAATATGATGAACTTCACAGCTTTTCTATATACTAGCAAAAATTGAATTTTCAGTCCCTCTTTCTATTTCTATTTATCTTTCTCCTTGATTTGCATTTCTCTTTAAGAAAGATGCAAGATGAATCAACAGCTCAGTTTCTAAGAAAAGTTAAAAGTGTCTCCATTTAAAATATTTCTGCAGCACCAGCTTAATTACAGTTACTGAATTCAAATGATCTGAAACATATTTCATATTATAGCACTTTTGCTCAAATTACTTCAAAAGGAAATTGTAGTTCCTACTCATCATTTGAAGTTAGCTATAAGAAAGATAATGATTAGGTTAAGGACCATTTTATGCATCAGGCAGTTGATATGAATTCAGTCCTATAAGTCTTATTTCCCATTATTTTCAGTATTGGAATACTTTTTTCCTAGATTTTTGGACCTGTAAATGACTTAAAATGAATCTCTAATTTGGTTTCTTTTTTTCATACAGTATTTAAATTTGAGTATTTAGGCTTCCCTGTTGCATTTAAAGTCCTAGCATCATTTTGAATATCAGGTTTTTCAAACTATCTGCATTAAACCAGTGATCGGGAATCTATCACATGTGTGTCAAAGGGGTGACATGCTGTTATGCTGAAAAATAAAGAGGTGGTAATCCTTTCCTAGATTACCCCCCCCCCCAACCAGTGTCTCTTCTACTGCAGATTTCTGGGTGCCTATAGTTTAAGCAGAAATGCTGAGAGATGAAGCAGCAGAACTGATGTATCTTGTAATAATGGAGGAAATGGAGTAATCAGTATAATTAGATACAAGTACAAACCCATGTTAGAATCAAATAGCAGAAATGAGAATGGGAAAATATTTGTATTTCTCCAACTGAATTGTTTCAAAAGAAAAAAAATTTAAGAGTATCATTAAAATAATTTGCACCCTTTGGTCAAAAGTTCAGATAGAAGAGTTTCCTTCTTCAGGCCATTGTGAGAGATTTTCAAGCTTTGTAACAAGTTTTCAAGACAATTTTTGATAAAAGAATTCAAATTTCTTGGGAATTAAATTCTGTATTACCACAATTTAATTAAATAATTAGATTATCATCTTGCAAAGTCATATGAGGCGGAATATTCTGAAGAGGTTGTCAGGATTCTTGCTATGTCTAGATTTTACAGGCTGAATCCAATGTTTCCTTTCAAGGTTCCTTCAGACAGTTGGGGTCAAATGAATTGCTGAATTCAGCAGCTGGTTAATGCCTCTGAATCAGTGCTTTGAAGCAGATGGTGAACCATCATAATGGATTGCCTTACTTATCTGAAAAAAGCACCTGTTAATCGAGCAGTACAGGTGTAGCTCTCAACTTATGACCACAATTAGGACTGCTAACTTTCATAGCTAAGTAATGTGGTTGTTACATGAATTGCATCTGATTCTACAAACTTTTTACTGCAGTCACCATGGGAATTAAATGAATCCAGTTTCCCTCATTGACTTTGCTTGCCAGGAGCCAGTTGGGAAGGTTGCAGATGGCAATCATGTGATCCTTAGATTTTGCAACCGTCATAAATAAATGCCAATTGCCAAGCCCCCAAATTGTAATTACATAACTGCAACAGACATAAGTGCAAGGAGCAATCCGGAGTCATTTTTTCCCCCATCATACATAACTTTGAATGGGCATTAAATAAATGATCATAAATCAAGGACTACCTGAACTTATAACACCTTTCCAGTCTTCCTTTCTAGGGGAAAGTAGAAAACAACAGACCTGGGTGAGGGACAGAAATAATAATAATAATAATAATAATAATAATAATAATAATAATAATAATAATAATAATAATAATAATAATAATAATAATAATAATAATAATAATAATAATAATAAAAAATAAATTTTATTTATAAACCACGTCCTCTCCCCGAAGGGACTCGGAGCGGTGCACAGGGAAAATTAAAAATACAATACAAAATACATAAATAGATAAAATAAGAATTAAATAAAGTTATCCCTGCGCTAAAACCACAATACTAAAATTAAACTACAATTCCCTAAACCCAGTTAAAAACAGCAGACTAACCTAGGCCAGCCAAGCAGAAGAAGTGTGTTTTCAATTTTTGGCGGAAGGAGCGGAGATCCGTAGTTGTTCTAATTTCGGGGGGAAGGTCGTTCCAGAGGGCTGGGCCCGCCACAGAGAAGGCCCTTCCCCTGGGCATCGCCCGCTGGCATAGCCTAGTGGACGGCACCCGGAGAAGTCCCTCTCTGTGGGAGCGAATCGGCCGCAGGGATGTATGGGGCAGAATCCGATCCCGCAGATAGCTAGGTCCCGTGCCATGGAGCGCTTTAAAGATGATAACTAACACCTTGAACCGCACCCGAAAGATGACAGGCAGCCAATGCAGCTCGCGGTGTTACGTGGGCAAACCTAGAGGTTCCCAAAATTGCTCGCGCGGCTGCATTCTGGACAAGCTGTAGTCTTCGGGTGCACCTCAAGGGGAGCCCCATGTAGAGAGAATTGCAGTAGTCCAGTCGAGATGTCATGAGGGCATGAGTGACTGTGCAAAGGGCATCCCGATCCAATAGGGGCATAGATATCCCTTGGGTTAACCTTTCTTGGTGTTTTAACAGTACAAATGCAGTTCAAGCCCTTAGTTATTTCAATCAGAAATGCACAGTTATGAAAACATACAATTTATAATCATTTAAGTATCAATCAAAATAAATTTGCTTTTGTTAAAGATAAAATCAAAGTAAACAAATTTATCTTTTTCCTAGTGTACTATTTTGATAATGTAAAATATATTTCTGCATTTCAGTGAGTCCAAGAGTCAATGGGCTCCATACAGAGAGAAGTGGCAGAATAGTCTTCAATAATCATAGACAATGGTTATTGTTTTTCAGAGCTGGAGGAAAGACTTTTTAAAATCCCTGAATTCTATAAGCAAAGTGATACTGATATATTTTGAATATTTTGCTCATCCCATGAAAAATACCAGAAATTTTTCTAAAGGAATTTTCTTCAGAAATTAAAATTCTTCCATCATAGTAAGAGTTAATCTATATAAATAAAAATGTAAAATAGTTTGTGCAAAGCCGCTAATATCAGAAAGTACTGCACCGATCGGCACCAAATTTTCACACAATGTTCCCAAGGACTTCCGATGCAATCATACATACATTTTGTGTTCAAGATCACATGAAATGTTAATACCCCTTTATAATGCGTCAGTAAGGCCACACTTGGTATACTGCATACAGTGTTGGTCACTATGGTGTAAAAAAAAAAGTGGAGATTCTAGAAAGTGTGCAGAGAAGAGCAAAGATGATTAGGGGACTGGAGGCTAAAACATATGAAGACTGGATATCAGAAGCATTGTTCTGATATCTAGGAGTTGCCACAAAGAAGAGGGAGTCAAGCTATTCTCCCAAATACCTAAGGGAAGGACAAGAAGCAATGGATGGAAACTAATCAAGAGGAGAAGCAACCTAGACTTAAGAAGAAATTGTGTAGGGTTTCCTGCCTAGGCAGGGAGTTGGACTAGAAGACCTCCAAGGTCCCTTACAAGTCTGTTACTCTGGATTCTGTAAATTGGTTACTTATGAGCAGTACAGTAGGACCCTGGTCCTCAACTGCTTTGAAATTCATTGAATTTGATACTCGGCATATTTTGACACAAAAATGTCCCAGCACTCATGGTCTGTTTGCTACGCAATAAAAAAAGCTGGAACCTGTCAGTATTAGATGCCTTGTGACTCGTTATATTATTCCTTGTGAGGAAAATATATTTGATACTCATCATATTTTGTACAATGAAACCAATTAACAATGAATTCCAAGACACTTCTGTATATGACAAAAAGAAGTCTTGCAGACGAATAAATGGAATACTTAGAGAATTGAGAAAGGTGTAATGGAAGGAAGTGTTACAGATCTTTGATAATGTTATAATAGTATACATGTAAGAAATGCTTGTGGTGACGTTAGATGTGTGTTGGTTGGCAATTATTTTTAAACCATATTTTTATGCAGATTATGCTTTATTGGTTATAAACCCAAACTATTTGCAATGAATGTTAGATACACTGTATGATGGGACAATAAAAATGGTACATTAATAGAGCAAAGTTCAAAAGTATTGTGTTAAAGGAAATGGGGGGGGGGGGGAAAGAGGGAAGGCTTTCCCATGCTGACTACCAGCTTCCCACAAAGAAACTCATTGGGGAAGCTGACAGGAAGTTGAAAGTTGTTCTTGCTCCCACTGATTTTTCCCCCCAGCCCATGGTCATTTTGTTCCTTGCTTAGGTAAGGAAGTGTATTTGAAGATATGATTGAAGAGGTCACAGGTGTCTAATGTTCATTAAAGATGAGAAAAATGGATACAGAAATTTTAAGATGTGCAATTGCAGATAGCATGGTAGTTTATAGTAAGTAATTTGTTGAAAGAATGAAGGTTTGTTGAAAGTAGCAAAAATGACAGTGTATAATAAAGTGGTTTTTGCTGCTTAGTTATATGGAATTGAGAGATAGATATGTCAAGAGAAATATGAAAGTAATTTATATGCAGTAAAATGGATTATTTGAGAAGTGTGAAAACAAGATACTTTATAGGATTTATTACTATTATTAACAGTTTAATGTCTGTTCAGGGCAAATTGGTAGAAATGGTAATCAAAGACAAAAGCAGCACATGAAGACAAATTGAGCATGAGATAATAACAGATTCTGCAGAAATAAATCTAGAGTCACAAACTGTCTGGGTTTTATTGAGATATTAACAGACTCATGGAAGGAGGTACCCTGCACTTTTGTACAGTTGGATTTTTCCAAAAGTCTTTGACTACACTTATCAAAGACTCTTAAGTAACCTAGGAGTTGTGAGATAAGAGAACATTATCCTTTTTTTACATTGTTATTGTGCATTAAAATCAAAAGTAATACTTGGGGATTTATCTCAATGAAAAGGTATTTAATAATCTGGATTTATCTGAGAGCTGCCCAAGTCTGCAAATTACACTAAATTACTCGAGTAGTAAAAACTGAAAGTGATTGTAGCTTCTGAAATATTTCTTTGACTAATTGATAGTTAATAGAACAGAACAGAACAGAACAGAATAGAATTCTTTATTAGCCAAGTGTGATTGGACACACAAGGAATTTGTCTTGGTGCATATGCTCTTAGTGTATATAAAAGAAAAGATACATTTGCCAAGAATCATAAGATACAACACTTAATGAAAGTCATAGGGTACAAATAAGCAATTGAATCATATTAGGAAGCAATCAATATAAATCATAAGGATACAAGCAACAAAGTTACAGTCATACATTCATATGTGGGAGGAGATGGGTGATAGGGACGATGAGAAGATTAATAGTAGTGCAGACAGTGCTGAGGAAATTATTTGTTTAACAGAATGATTGCATTCAGGGAAAAACTGTTCTTATATCTAGTTTTTCTGCTGTGCAGTGCTCTGTAGTGTCATTTTGAGGATAGGAATTGAAACAGTTTATGTTCAGGATGGGAAGGGTCTGTAAATATCTTCACAGCCCCCTTTTTGACTTGTGCAGTATACAGGTCTTCAATGAAAGGCAGGTTTGTAGTAATTGTTTTTTATGCAGTTCTAATTATTCTCTGAAGTCTGTGTCTGTCTTGTTGGGTTGCAGAACCAAACCAGACAGTTGTAAAAGGAAACATGTTTAATTTAAGTAAGTATAAAATTTATGTATGTATGTGTATATATATATATGTACAGTATGTATGTATACAAATACACATACATACATGATAGATGATAGTTAGATAGTTAGATAGATAGATAGATAGATAGATAGATAGATAGATAGATAGATAGATAGATAGATAGATAGATAGATAGATAGATAGATAGATAGATAGATAGATAGATAGATAGATAGATAGATAGACTAATTTCACACATACACAGAAATAGCTAAGGGTTGAGACAGGAATACTATTGATTCATGTTAGGGCTAAATTGGAATTGGAAGATGATAATAGTTTATTGGCTCAAAATACAATTCTTCCCAGCTCAACTGACTTCTTTGCTTCTAGTAAATATCTTTGTCTCACTCTGGAAGCAGATGGGGGATGAGCATAAGTGAGATTCATATGGGTTCACTGTTCTTAATATCATTAGTTTCTGATGAAGATAAGCAATTAATTTTTCAAAGAACAAGGACATAGAGTTACAGATTGAAGTTAACAAGCATGACAGAATTTGGATAAAAAGGGCATATGGGAACTAGCAAATTATTTACTAAATCTAACTTTTCCTTAGCTCACATTCATTTTTTTCATTTCTTTCTTTAAACCTAGACCCAACTTTCTTCCATTTGCATTTCTTCTAAGGCATCATAACATTCATGTAGGTATATCTGTCCATGTGGTTGTGAGGAAGTTGAAACCATTTCACACATATTAGGCTATAAATTTTTAGGAACATTATGTCAATCTATATTTTGCTCCTAATAGATAAATTCCCCAGGAATCCAGATAAATTTTATCTGAACCTTTTTCTTCAGGATATAAAACCTAAATTTTGTATTGCTGCAATGAAAGGAAGACAAAACTGGTAATGTAAATGACCTTTGCTTAAATACTACTTCTGGTTTGATATATCTTAACTGTTAAATCATTAGGGATATATAGTTTATTTTAGATTTATTATTTTAGATTTACCAGGATAGCCTATTAATATAGTAATAGATGAGTACATTCTTTATTATTTATTTTGTTAATTGCTACTATATTATTGCATCTATTTACTGCATTCTGGTTATGGTTTGTTTTTGTTTTTTGCTAGTAATTGACTAAATAAATAATATTGATTGATTGATCTTGGGACTACAAAAAATAGGTCAACAAAGGCAGCAACAATGAAAAGGAAAGAGAATGAAAATTAAACTTCTAACACTGTAATGGCCATAGATAAATATATAGTGCATCCACATCTGGAATATATTTTATAATTGTGGATATCACATTTCAAAAAAAGATATGCCAAATGCCTAAATGCAAAAGCAGGATTTCAACATCATCCTTGAGAAAATAATTCTGAAAAATTTGGAAGAAAAGTGGTGGTACATGATGGGAGAGAAAATATCATTAATGATATTTAAAAAAACTAAATAGAAAAACATGTGCACCCTTGCAATTTATAGAGTTTTGCTTTGGTATGTTTATGTTTATGTTTTATTTGATTTATATACCGCTCCTTTTCCATCAAGATGGACTCAGGGCGGTGCACAGGGAATTAAAAATCAATACAATAAACAATAAATAAATAAACAAACAATAAATACAATAGTAATATCTAAAATGCAATTAAACTTAGAACCTGTGCTAAAATATTCCCATTAAAATTCTAAAATCCATTTACTTATTGGCTAAGATTGTGTCGTGTCTGAGCTCTAGCTCTAAGCTAGACCGACTTGCTGGAAAAGATACGTCTTAAGTGAGCGGTGAAAGAGGGGAAGGTCTGTGATAGTACGAAGCTCGGGGGGTAGGTCGTTCCAGAGGGATGGCCCTGCCACAGAGAAGGCCCTTCCCCTGGGCGCCGCTAGCCAGTATTGACCGGCGGTTGGCACCCTGAGGAGGCCCTCCCTATGGGAACGGATCTGTCACTGGGAGGTGTGCGGCAGGAGACTGTCCCGCAAATAACTAGGCCCCATGCCATGGAGCGATTTAAAGATGGTAACAAGCACCTTGAAGCACACCTGGAAGGCCACCGGCAGCCAGTGCAGCTCGCGAGGTGAGGTGTTACATGGGAGCTTCGGGATGCTCCCAGAATCCCCCGCGCGACCGCATTCTGCACTAACTGGAGCCTCCGGATGCACCTCAAGGGGAGCCCCATGTAGAGAGCATTACAATAGTCTAGGCGGGACATGACGAACGCTTGAGTGACAGTGCGGAGGGCGTCCTGGTCAAGAAAGGGGCGCAACTTGCATACCAGATGTACCTAGTAAAAAGCCCCCCTGGTCACGGCCATCACCTGGTCACCCAGGGATAGCCATGAATCCAGGAGGACACCGAAGTTGCGGGCCCTTTCCACGGGGGCTAGTGACTCGCCCCTGATGACCAGCGATGGAATCAGCTGGTTATGCCGGGACACCGGGAACCACAGCCACTCGGTCTTGGACGGGTTGAGCCGAAGTTTGTTACTTTCCATCCAGACCCTCACGGCTTCCAGACACCAGGACATGGTCTTCTAGCATAGTTTATTTTTAATATTTAATAGTTGGATGACTTTTATTACTCTTAATGCTTGTAAGCCATCCATAAATGAGTGGTGGAAATAAAAGTCTAGTAAGTGAAATGTTTTTTTTTAATTAATATGCTCATTCTTAGCTAAATCTAAATTTGAACGATCTTCCTAAGGATTAATAATATTTATACCATAAGGCCATCTCATCTATTTTCTGGAACCATCTTTCCCTGTTTCTCAAGTCTTGGTTTGTCAAGTCTTCTCTTGAGACTTTCAAACCATCATATATGCTGGAATCCCCAAAGTCAAGATCAGTTTGTTTCATTGCATCATTGCTTTGGTATTCCAAAATAAAATAACCCAGCCAATGCAATTATTTTATAAGTCAGTGAATCACAAGCCAATCTCCAGCAAATCAGATCCAATGTAATAATGTTCATAAGGGGAAAAAATATTTCAAGGCAAAAGATGCAGAATCAGGGAGGAAGTTCACTATTACTTGAACATTAAAAACTTCCCATATCACTATTTCAGAAATAAGTCAAGTTGTATCTGCCACATTTAATTAAAAAGTAGTAACTAGGAAATACTGCTTTATCTTAGAAGCAGTCAGTTGAGCTTTCCAATAACATGATTATGCTGATCACACAACCAGATAAGCACAGTAACCATAAATTATACATTACTAAAACTAAGGTTTTAATAGTAAATTAGATCATTAGTTATACTGATCTCTATTAGTATAATAGGTCCATTACCTACAGTACTGCATCCAGTTTTCCTTAGTTAAACATCCTTGATCAGTAAAAGGTCAAATGACATGCTGTTTGTTTACTTGTTACTTTTCTGATCACACAATAATCAAGTGAACGAAATAAAACATTAATTAAAAGTAATCTGTCTCAGTGGACTTTATTAAAGAGACTTCCTTAATAAGTTTCTGAGTGACTAATTGTGTTTTATCAACTGAATAGATTGCCAGAGTTCCTTAGATATCCTAATGCTGATCATCCATGCGGAAAGCACACTGGATGTTGTAGTTCAAGAAAGCTAAACTCAAAAAAATAACTCACCTTACTGTATATGAAATATCAATTTACTGTTATAAATTCCTAATTTTCTTTAACAACTAACTACACCAAATATAATCTCGGATTTTTCTGATTGCAAAATCTACCACATTTTTTCTTTCTTCTCTAATTAAATTTCTTTCTTTCCTTCCCAATTGTTTAGTTTGTTTGTTACTTTTAAAGAGTTTGAAACTTACTGAATACACACACACACACACAATAATGTGAATCAATTCATATGTGGTTCAATTTATAAAAACTTCTGGGATTATTTTTAGTGCCTTTGTGAACATTATTGCAATTGTATAAACAGGCTTATTCAGCAGAAAATTCTCAGTCATGACTTTATTAGATAAAACTCTACTGAAAACAACAATAAAACTATATACACACCAATGATTTGCCTTCTGCACTCAAAGCCTTTATATAGATCTATATTTAGAACTGAACTTTGTTTTCCTATCTTTACAAATTAGCATATTCTTGACAGTTTGCTTGATGGTCCAATCTCAGCTCACACGTTAATTTTTAGATATTTTTGTTTAATCAATTTGTATAGCTGCCTATCTCAAACAAGTGACTCTGGCCAGCAAACAACCATAAAATCAATTAAGCCAATTAAAACACAAAACAACAAGAAAAATCAAATACATGTAGCAGCTGAGAGATATTCTAATCCATAATATATCATAAATGTCAACATAACCAGAGAACAGAGCTTGCACACAATCAAGACTCAAAGCCAACATGGTCAGGAATATCTTAAGCTCAAGAGGGAGAATATTCCAGAAGACAGACAGTGTGCCAGACAAATCATGTCTCCTGATCCCTGCTAGCTGACATTCCTTGACTGAAAAGATACAAAATATGCCCATTTTTCCAATCACTATTGGATAAATAGAAACAACTGGGAAAGATGGTGCCTCAGTTATCTCAGCCCCAAGACATTAAGGGTTTTCATGGTGACAAATAGCTTTTTAAATTGCACTCAGAAACATACATTTGCCAAATAAGTAAATAACCAATTAGCTGCATTCTGTACCAGCTGAAGCTTCCAAATGCTCTTAAAGGGTAGCCTTTGTTGCAATCGGCCATATGGAAGATTACAAGTGCATTAGTGACAAAGAGCAAAACCCAGTCTAGTAACCTGCAGACAATCTAAAGGTATACAAATGTTCCTTTAGCCCAGGGGTTCCCAAACATGGCAACTTGAAGACTTGTGGACTTCAACTCCCAGAATTCTCCAGCCAGCTCTGCTGGCTGGAGAATTCTGGGAGTTGAAGTCCACAAGTCTTCAAGTTGCTAAGTTTGGGAACCCCTGCTTTAGCCCATGGCTACTATCTGCTCTCTCAGCAGGAACCAATAGTCCAAGAGAATCCCCAGATTGTATACCAGGTCAATCTTAGACAGTGCCACTCCATCTAGAAACATAGAAAAAAACAGATACCAAAAGGCCTAAGCACCCAAAGTATTGCTCAAAAAGCCCTGGATGGAGATATGAAATCATTATGAGATATGAAGACCATCAAATCACCTCACCCAGTGGCCTCATGAACAAGTTAAATAAAGGAGCACAAAAGACCAAGCTCTTCAGCTGCTCACAGATAGAGGCTATGCACTGGAACTCTCCCTCTAACATTAATTGGAATAATCCTAGAGGAAAGAAGAGAATCAGCATCACCTTGCCACCCAACTCAAACTCCTGAAGCAGTGGTCAATGGTATCAAAGGCTGCTTCCCTCAACAAAGCATTAACCATTACCAGACTCAAACATATGTTCTCTGTGGGGCAACCTTGACCAACCAGGAGAGGCATGGATCTAACACAAAAGTGGCTGAACGAATAGCTACAAGAATCATATTCACTTCCACAGGTTAAAAGGGGTTGTACAATGCAGAGAAAATCCAAGATAACCATGCAAGACTCAGTCAGGTAATTTCCACTGGTCCTGCATTAAGACAGAAGTACAATGCAGAGCAAATCCAGTTGGTTATATGTGCAAGATACTCAGCATATTCCTGACAGTGACACTGAAAATGAACCTCAGAATTACTCCCTCCTAATTGGAACTAGATCATCCAGAATCAGACTGCTGGGCAGCTAACTACTTGTGTAATATGGGCAGAACAATTATGTTTTATTGCCCTTGGCGCACAGGTGTCAGACTCAATCACGTCATGTGACGTATCGTGATGTATGTGACTTTTTTGCCTTTGCGAAGCTGAGGTGGATGTGGCCTGTGCATGACATATCTGCTCCACTGGCTGCCAGTTTGGCAGCCCTTCCCTAGCACCATGAGATAGACTTTGATTTTAATCATGTAAGAATTCCCCCTAAGCTGGAAACTACTCATTTCTACCAGATCAGATTTAGGTTTTATTAACATCAGACAAAATCCAGAGAAGAAATAATAGCAATTTATGTTTCATAGGAAATACTAAAGCTGAGTCTGTTGAGAAATACTGTTTTTTTAACATGTGACTTTGTATACAGAAGAGATCCCAGTCACATAAACATGTACATCCGTGGTTGGATGTTCCGGTTCTGTGGTGTTACTTGGTGGGCATGGCAGGAGAAGGATACTGTAAAATCTCCATTCCTCCCCACTCCAGGGGAAGGTTACTGCAAAATCCCCATTTCCTCCCAATCAGCTGGGACTTGGGAGGCAGAGAATAGATGGAGGCAGGGCCAGAACTGGTCAGAACCTGCTGAATACTATCTCTGATGTACATATTGAAAATGTTCATAAGAATTATATTCCCCACATGAAAACAAACACTTTTTATCAACTTAGTACTTATATAAGAGAAAATAATGTCTAAATTTGTATAAAAATGACATTTTGAGTTATCTTAATAAAGTTGTTCTCTCAAACAAATATAAAACTTGTATAAGCCACAAAGTAAATGTTCCTAGGACATTAAAAAAATAGGAATTTTAAGTGTATATTATGTAGTTTGCATTCACCAGGATACATTTTCTGAGTGAAAAATAAATTATGCAAAATAATTTCTACCTACTAGTGAAACATCTAACGGAGCTGAAGGCTGCACTTGAAATGTCTTTTTTAAAACAAGTTTCACTTCAAAGGGATAATGATCAAAGTATGCATAAATTCCCAAAGGACATGAAAATATATGCACAGAAGGATTTTAGTCTAAAATGCCGACAATGGATGTATTTGGAATTTGCTTATTAAATAATAGTTGTTATGAATGAATAATATATTAATTTCACTATGACTTGTATTCCCACATGTTAAATATTTCAGAATTGATCATATAACCATTAACCAACCAGATGAAAATGCTAATTCTAGTTAAAATGATGCACAGTCAAATAACATTCCAAATATTGTATCTTCAGTCAAAAAAAAAAGTATGACTATATGATGAATTCTATTCAGAGACAAAATTTCACATCTCCTTTTTGTTTCCTGAGGCATTTTCTGAGCACAGGAAAATGCAATTTTTTGTTAATATTTGCACTCTTGATTATATTTTACAGAAGTCGTACCCAAGAATACTTTGAATGTTAAGCTATTACATTTAATTCATTTTGTGCTTCAGTCTGGAATTGTGAATAAATGTTAAAAGACTTTTAATCATAACCAAATTTTTACTGGATTAGTTGTCTTTGAAAAGATGCTGTTTAATTTGTTGGACCAAGTTTTGAATAGGAATGGAGCATATTTTTTGTACACCCTCAATCTTCAGAGGGTTATGACAATGACATATTATATTTGTTAAACAACTTCCTGATTTAACAGTGTTCAATTAACATATCTGCTGGAGGAAGACATTTCCAGAACAATAGTTTTCTATAATAATAACAACAGTATACTTAGACTTATACACCACTTCACAGTGCTTTACAGCCAACTCTAAGCACTTCACAGAGTCAGCATATTGCCCCAACAATTTGGGTCTTCACTTTACTGACCTTAATAATTTAATTAATAATAATTTATTAAATTTATAGACCGTCCCCTCTCCCTGAAGGGACTCGGGGAAGTGTACAGGAAAAATTAAAAAAACATCTGAAAACATACAATACTTATATAATTAAAATTGAATTAAATAACCCTGTACTAAAATTTGTGAATATTAAAAATATATCCCATTATAACCAAATAAACAATTTAAATTACAGACTGGGGCGAGGAGCATAAATTAGGCCAAAGCTTCCATCCTTGAAAGGATGGAAGGCTTGAGCCAGTCAGGATAGAACTGACAATCAGCAGTCAGGAGAATTAGGCTTCTATACTGCTTTCTATCAAGCTAGGGCTTATTTTTGTAGTAGGTCTTGTTTTTTGAGAAATACAGTAACCACTGTGCTATCATGCAATATGCACTGTTTTTTAGTAGCACTGTGCTTTGATTTGTGCCCTAAATTTACATTCCTTCAACACTTATCCACACCAACTTGTTGAATGGGATCCATACTTTGGAATTCTTTCTAGCTTTGGTTGTCTAGAAAAAAAATGATATTTCAAAATCTAGATAAGCACCAGATTGCCAATGTCATACAAATCTGAATGAAATTATCATCAACTATATGTACTGTATAATCTCATTGATTCAGCCACATCTTTTTGCCAAATATAAATATTTAAAATTAGTTTTTGGAGCTAAATTCGATTGAGGAATATAATAAGGAGATATGAGCAAGCAATGTGACCTTAATACATTTCCATTAGTGTGAGCTATTGATTTTATACATATGTAGTAGCTGTTATACCTGAACTCCCTGTGCATAAAAATATGCTGGATATAAATGACTGGGGCATGAACAACCTGTCACAAGTCTAAGAGATATGTTTTAAACAGCTATTATAACAACCACCCAACATTTGCATGTATATGTTTTGTACTGACATTTTAAAATTGCTACTTATCTTGCAAAATGCCAAATTTTAAAGAAGGCTGTACTGCAAGCTTTCAATAAAATCTTTATATATGGCTATTTAAATATGCATAGTGTAGCTGAAACTTTTCTATTCATGTTCCATAGTAATGACTGTCATTAATATTATACTATTAGAAGAAAACTATTTACTAAAAAATATCTGGCTCTAAATACTGTGTAAGTATGTTTATAGCATTAAATGTTCTTAGGTAATACACTAGGGTTTTTTTTGTTCTACTCTTTCACTTTACAGAGCAAAATGATACCAAAGAGGATCCAAAAGTTTTATAGGAGGAAACACTATTTTTACTAGGTTGTTACTAAATTCACCATATCCAGGATGTTGCCAAAACTATGCAGCTTGTTTGTGAACATCAATGAATATAACCTATAATCCTTTTTCCAGTTACTCCTTTGTACATTATAGTTCAGGGAACTATTAAAAAATCTAACACTGGATGGCTATAGAACACAAAAAGGTTATGAGGTGGAAGAGGAAGTTGTACCAGTTTCAAACTGGTAACCTTCTATATGTTAGGCAACATCATAATCACTGTGCATAATCTGTCAGAATTCCAAGCAATAGTCCCATAGCAAGCAAAAACCCGAGGCAGATGAATTCCTCAAAGAATAGCTTTATTGGAAAAAGCATCTTGGCACAAATATGGTGAAAACCGACTCTGACGGTTCCCACAGTTTTCACCTAATTAAAAGAGAAAATTTTCCCATAACTCCAAACAATCAGTCAAATGGTCCTGTCTGATTGTCTGGTGACTTCACTCCTGCTGTCACAGTCCAGGTGTGAAAATATCCTTGGTTCTCAAGAAAAAGTATTTTATTTTGGCTGTACATCCCCTGCTATCTCTAATCTCTCCACCCTGCCCAATTTCCTTTCTGTCAGCTACAGTGTGGCAACACTGAAGCTCCAGTCTGGTCAGCTTCAAGTTTGATATAATCAACTCTTTTATTTAAATTTATAAAATGTACATAGTGCTGATATATTTTAATATGCTCATACTGTTTGATGAAGTTTCTAGCCATAATGTTTAGTTTTTTACTAGCTATATTCGCGACCGCCTCTTGCCCCATACATCCCTTCGACCGATCCGCAGAGAGGGCCTTCTCAGGGTACCGTCGGCCGGGCAATGCCGGTTGACGGTGCCCAGGGGAAGAGCCTTCTCTGTGGTGGGCCCTGCCCTCTGGAACGACCTTCACCCTGATCTACACACCATCGTGGACCTCCGCCTCTTCCGCCAATGTCTTAAAACCTATTTATTCCAACAAGCCGGCCTAGCATAACCCCGTTTCTGATTTTTATAGGGATAATTTTAAATTTTAGAGCGTTATTATTTTTAACACAGGGAATTATTTAATTAGTTTTTAAAAATTTTGGATTTTTGTATTTTGTATGTTTTTAATGATGCCTGTGCGCCGCCCTGGGTCCTTTTTTAGGAGAAGGGCGGGGTATAAATTTAATAAAATAAAATAAATAAAATAAATAAATAAATAATGAAATCCTGATAGATAGATTTTGAATATTTAAAATAAATCAAATGAACAAAGGGTACACTGGAAGATAAAGCCATATCTAGAATTTGCCCTCTATCTCCTGTATTCTGATGTAGTGCTTCAAAAGGAGTTTCTTCTTTTTGAGATTTCCTTGCATGAAGCTTTCCTTTTCTCCATTTTATAAATAAAATATTGTACTTTTCATGACTGAGCTGTGGTGGTGCAGTGGTTAGAGTGCAGTACTGCAAGCTACTTTTGCTGATCACCAGCTGCAGTAGTTTGGCAGATCAAATCTCACCACTGACTCAGCCTTCTATCCTTCTGGGATGGGTAAAATGAGGACCCAGATTGTTGAGGGCAATATGCTGACTCTGTAAACCACTTAGAGAGGACTATAAAGCACTATGAAGTGGTATATAAGTCTAAATGCTATTGCTGTGATCTACATGTACAGTATATGACATTTTATTACATACCTTCTTCCAAAACTCTGATCCTTTATCATATTCTCCAAAGAAGTAAAAGAATGCTCCATTCAATTTGCAGTCTCAGCAACAGCAGGTCACTTAGAAGACATATGTGAGATTCTGATCCGGGTTTAATATCCTATAGATGTTGAAAAGAACCTTACACATTTCCATAAAGACAGCCAAGCTTTATTATATAATTGTGTTTCTAAATCTAGGTTCCAGGATTGTGGTAGGTATATATTATCCATTATCTATTTCAAATAAATTCAGATTTTTTTTAAAAAAACATACCCATGGGTTCTGTTAAAAAAAATAACTTTTAAAATATATTGTAGGTAGATTGATATAGGTGGTATCATTCATTTCTGTTTTCCATAAATGTTTGCATGATTATTCTCAAGGAATCAAGGAAACCAGATAGTGTGAATAAGCCCAAGGAACAATCGACTTTTCTTACAACTAAAGTTGCATATAATCCAATATCTTGTTTGTTCCAATCCAATATCATATTTTTCACTAGTATTTCAGAAAAATTCCATGAGAATAATTGTCCTTGTTCACCATGGAAAATAAAATCTTGCATACTACACAAACATTTTCTGCCTAGAAGTGAGGAAACCATGGCACATGCTATATTATTTCCTTATACAGTAAGTGAGGTGGTATGATTTGTCAATATTGATCAGTACAGGCTGAGTCCACCTTTTTTCTGCCTGGGAATTGCTAACATCTTTGCCATGATTAAAATTAAATTTAACAAGGTCATTAATGTGATTCCAATAGGTGAACGGCCTAATTAATTCCTTATTTTGTTTGAAAACTGGCAGGGTCCAATTGTTAAATAGCCTAAAGAGACTTTAAGCGTGTGTAATTCTCAAACAGCAAATCACCATTTTGCATTAAATAGTTCTTCTTAAATCAAAGAGACCTTGAAAGCTGATTTTTATTTTGGATGTGATAGGTCAGTTTAAACCAGTGCAGTAGGACCCAAATCGTGTCAGACATTCCAAAGATGTTGGGCACATCTGGAACAGTGTTTAGAAGTGAATAGATGATGAAAATAAATTGAACACAAAAGTCATCAGTCTGTAACTCCTGAGTAATTCATTGATTGGGTTCCCCCTCCCAAAATAAAGCATGCAAAATTTATATTCAGAATCTTATGTCCCTTTTCGAACACATCCTTCTATCTGCTATAACTTATTTTTTAATCTTTGCATTTAAAGCTAGAAAATACATAGTGTACAAAATGCAAGTGTTCCCTCAGGAAAGCAGTCAGGATTCACCATGTGTCTGCAGTTAGAAATGTTTATCTCCCTCAGGAAGTGATGATTTTCTCTTCAGAAGGAATGTCTGCTGGTCAGTGCATTTTTAATTCTCTCAGAACAGCAATTTGCATATCAAAGGGCTGGTATGAGTAAACATCGTCATGCTTCCATCTGTGATATCACTACCCCATTGAGACCTAAAATAAGAAGAAACACTCAGTCAATGCTGTTTTTCTCTAGTATTTTACAGTGAGTTCTGCAATGTTGTATTTATTCTAAAGGTTTTGCAGCTGCCTCTCTCCAGTTAAAACATATTTAAATAAAACAAAGAATATGGGGAAAATAATTTCCTGTCAACAATTTTAAAAGAACCCATTTGCAGATTTCAGAATTGAGCAGAATAATTGCTCATCTGATTTCCAGGCATCTTAAAATGTTATGGTTATTTGTTTTATTTGTAGAAACAATTTAAAATGGGGATAAAAAGAAAAGAACTTTGGGTTTAACAAATGTTTCCCACAGAGTTTGCATTTTATGAACAAAACAATCAAATGCATATTCACACAGAAATAAGTCATACTGTGTCTTTTGGCACTTAGTTCATAATAGATGCCTTTAGGACTGAAGCCTAAGATCATGCCATTATCACGATCTGTAATCACCAAAAGCAAAAGGAGGGCTTTGGGTTTTTGTCAAGTGCAGTGCCTGATTTATATGTACTTCACAATATGTCCTGGCTTGCTAGAATTGAAAGCTAGTATTTTCCTCCTTCTCCCCCCCCCCCCACCTCTTTCAGTTTTTCTACAATGATAAGTGTATTGCAAGACGTAAGCATTTACTTCACAGAAAAGTAGTTCATTCATTCTGGATAGGTTGAAGAGTTATCCTCCAAGAGCTACTAGGAGTTGGACGGCATATAATTTAATAAGTTATTTTTCATTATTATTGTCCCTCTGAAAGAAACAATATGACTTCTGCTCATTCACATGAGTATATTTGGTGAAACATGATCATTAATGTGTGGGCTGCTAGAGAAAATAAATCCAGTCCTTTCCTTCCCATTCCTTTTCCTCTTTCCATTCCTCTTCCCCTTTCTTTCGTCTGATAGGAGTAGCAACTTAATGAAATGTGGTTACTATTCTGTGGCCTGACAGAGAGACTCTTCAAACAGCAGTTGTAATCAAGACAAGTAGATTCTCATAGCATCCTTCACCCTTTAAACAATATATCCCAATGCAAGCATTTCCTAAAGAGAGAAGGAATGCCTTCTTATCTTCTTTGCTTCTTTCAGTACAGTGCTCCAATACATACATTTGCTGATTTTACAGGAACAAATTTGCCATCCATTCCCACCAAAAATTCAGGACCCACATAAGGAACCACTAAATTCAAAGGATAGTTTCATAAGTTTGTTTATCTTAGCATGCAAGAACCAATAATCACCTAACAGAATTGTCTTTTCTGAAAACTTTACTAGACTATCTACAGAAGCATGATAAAAGGACTATTGTTTGAGTATAGTTTTAGGAAATGACATATTTTCCTCCCATCACCAAAGCAGGGGAAACATATTGTTTGATTCGCTGAATGTTGTATCTTTAAATCCACATAAAAGTAGAAAACAGATTTTCAGTGATATAAACATTACAACATACAAACCAATTTTCAAATCCTGAAAATTTCACCAATATTTCTCCTATATTTCAGCAGACAATAATAGTGTTTTCTCAAATTCATGATATTTGAGATGATATTGGTATATCAACCGAATTTCCAGTGTATCCTGAGTATCGAATACAAAATGCAAACACTCTAGATTGACACTTTAAGATACAGGAAGATACAAAGACATAGAAATAAAATCACTGTAGATTACTCCCCATTTCTGACCATCTAAACCTGACCTGTGCCATCAAATATTACTCACTAAATGTCTCAGTTATACACATCATTTGTTGATTTAGCATTCAGCAACTACAACAATAGCAGGTCAAAGAGTAAGTCAATGTGGTTATTATAGTCCATTTGACTGAGGAAATAATCAGGACAGGAGATTGACCTCTCACACCCCTATTCCTTTTATGTGTTGTCTAGATTTGCTATACTTGTAATTACTTAATTCAATAATCTTTATCATTCTATCTCCAGTTCAATATTCAAAGAAGGTGTCATTTTACTTGTTTAATTATGAAATTACTTATGACTAACATAATTTGTATATAATTTGTTGAAGTGCAAAATCTTGAATCGGAATGTGTGTGTGTGTGCACACGCATGTGTGTATGCATGTATGCACGTCTTCAAGTTGGCTTTTTTCCCCCTACTGTCTACCTGGACTTTTCCATGTAGTTTTCTTGTCAAGACTTTTAAGAAGTGCCTCCTTTCTAGGGCTGAAAGAGACTGATTGGTTCCAGGTAACCCAGCTGGCTTCAGTTTCATATCTGTAACACTATACCAAACTGCTCTCTGAATCAGCATAGCTTTTTTGATTATGTTATCATTATATTTTCTTTGGACATGACATCCCTCCCAAAGATAAGTGCACTGGTTGAAACGTTCTTTTAATTTGAAATAAATGATCCCCAAATATTTATTTTTTTATTTATTTTTATTTATTTATTTATTTATTCAATTTATATCCCGCCCTTCTCCAACAGGACCCAGGGCGGTGCACAGGAATTTAAAACAACATACAAAAATGGTACCAAATATATAAATTTAAAAAACCTATTAAATGACAAAAAACCTGCGCTAAAACCAAATTAAAATCCCCCATTTAAAACTGTCTAATATTTGTCCCAGTGGAGGCTATGTTAGGCCGGCTTGATGAAATAAGTGTGTTTTTAAACACCGGCGGAAGAGGCGGAGGTCGGTGATAGTGCGGAGTTCAGGGGGTAGGTCGTTCCACAGGGCAGGGCCTGCCACAGAGAAGGCCCTTCCCCTGGGTGTCGCCAGCCGGCATTGTCCGGCCGATGGCACCCTGAGAAGGCCCTCTCTGTGGGAGCGTATCGGTCTAAGGGATGTATGGGGCAGGAGACGGTCTCGCATATAAATATGTGCCTGATTCTATTCTAGATATTCAGTGTCCAATACAATTTGCACATTTGTATAAAATTAACAAGCAATACTAAAAATTCTGCAAAACATTGAAAGTTTAACAGTTGCACAACTACTACATATCTGATATTTGATTCCATATTAGAGCTAAAACTGATTTCCACTCCTGCCACCTTTATTTTTTTTTATTTTTTAAAAGCAGCTTCCACTTTCGTTGAAAATAAGAAGTCCTCAGAGGTTTTGTTTTTTTTAATGGATTTGTTCGGTAATGCTGGATGATCTTTTTAGGTTAACTTTATCACAGTCTAAACAATTTATGTCAAGGTTAATCCTGGGTAACTATTTGGTCACTCCAGGAAGCTGGAGTTACAGGTCAAGCATTTTAAAGAATTGAATTAACAAAAAGGCATACCGGGGTTCTCTGAATTGTTTTTTCTGCTAGTCATGTCAAAATCAGACAGAATTCAACTGAGGCTACTGCCTCTGTTTCTGTATTGATTTAGCCAGCAGCTAAAGCAAACAAGAACTGAAATTTATAATTTAACCAGCAGTGAGTATAAAGACCAATATATACTGTTACTTAAGAAATTATGGATTCTGTGACACACACAAAAAACAATTCCATGACACGAAAAGTACAAATCTGAAACTCTGCATTACAGTCCCTTAAAAGCATTCTAGAAATAGTGTGGAGAAAGGGCTGATGAATGGAAATGTTGGGGTGAATGTTTAAAAAACTAATTGTCAATACAAACCTGAATGCCCTGCTTATTTTTTAAAAAGTAGTATAATGTAGGACCAGTGTTACAAATCTCCTGGAATCCTTTCAAAAGTTTCACTGAAATGTATTTGTACTAAATAAGACCGTATTAATTGTTTATACATATACATGCACACACACATTATATACAGTATATATAATAATTTAATTTTTAGCATTTTCTAAAATCTTGACACCAACATGAAACCTCACTAAAAGTTTAAACAGTCATAAATCTTGTATGGTTCTTGTGATTTTCTGTAATATGTCATGTCATGTCTCAAACATATTGTGTTCTTGCAAGATTCATTTTCATGTAATTGTGGAGAACTGTAGCAGCCATTTTAGGATCTGACATACAATTTTGCACCTAATGTAAATCCTTCAGTCACAGTTCTACACTTAATTTGATGTAATCCATCAATATAAATGACTACTTCATTTTTAAGGAAGTGGATTTTTATACATTAATAATTTCTCTTTTAGTTCTCTTTCAATATTTTTATTGAAATGCTATGACATTTGGGTAGGTGGTATATTTTCCAGTTTTGACTAGAGGAAAGCATTTATGGCAAGAGGTAGTGGTTTTTTTGCTTAGTTTTCAAAGTCTAATGGTAAATCTACTTTAGGTTTAATAATAATACAAAAAACAGTTGTATTACAGTTTTGTATTACAGTATTATTCGACTTACAACAGTTTGATTAGTGATCATTCAAAGTTACAAGAGCACTGAAAAAAGTGATTTATGACCATTTTTCACACTTAACGATCATTCTCATATCCATAGTCAAATTATCAGAATTCAGACACTTTTTAACTGACTCATATTTATGATGGTTTCAGTGTCCAGGAGTCATGTGATCACCTTTTGCAATCTTCTGACAAGCAAAGTCAATGGGGAAGCCAGATTCACTTAAAAACTGTGCTACTAACTGAACTTAAGTTATTCATCTAACTGTGGCATGAAAAGTCATAAAATAGGGCAAAACTCACTTCACAAATGTCTCACTTAGCAACAGAAATTCTGAGCTCAGTGTGGCCATAAGTCAAGAACTACCTGTATTTGTGCTTCAAAAGCCATAGTACAGACGTTTTGGTCCAGGATAGTAAAAAAAGTTAATGAGTTGCAATGAGGCCGTGTACACTTCAAAATGATTCCTAATAAAGTCTTTGGTCTTCACATAAGTAAAGCATCTCATTTATGTTCGTTAAAGCAATTTCAGGATTTCAGACAAGCCTTTAAAAATATGTGGTTGCATGAAGTGAGCACAATAATATAATTCTTAAAACAGTTCCTTTTTTTGTCAAGATTGTGCAAAAGACTGAAAAGGGGTTGTTTAATGAAGAGCAGAGAGAGGTTTTGCTGATTTAAGATTATACTTTTAAATTATTTTTGAATTCTGCATGCCTTCAATAGGCAAGTCTCAATAAAGAGATTTTATGTAAATAAGTTTCTAGGCTGCCATAAACTAAGTTGAATGACTGGATTCATATACCATGTTAAGCCCAAAACAAGCTAACTCATAACAGCTTTAAAAAAGATAAACAAACCCAGCATAAATTAAAAGAAGGAGAAATTCACAAGTGGTATCCTGCCCCATACATCCCTGCGGCTGATTCGCTCCCACAGAGAGGGACTTCTCCGGGTGCCGTCCACTAGGCTATGCCAGCGGGCGACGCCCAGGGGAAGGGCCTTCTCTGTGGCGGGCCCGACCCTCTGGAACGACCTTCCCCCCGAAATTAGAACAACTATGGACCTCTGCTCCTTCCATCAAAAACTAAAACACACTTCTTCTGCTTGGCCGGCCTGGGGTAATTTTACTGTTTTTAGGGTTTTTAGGGGTTTAGTTTTAGTTTTAATATGGGATTTTAACGCAGGGTTTTAGTTTAATTCATTTTAATATTGTATTATGTTTGTGGTTTTATATACGTATTTTTAAATTAATAATAATAATAATAATAATAATAATAATAATAATAATAATAATAATAATAATAATAATAATAATAATAATAATAATAATAATAATAATAATAATAATAATAATAATAATAATAATAATAATAATAATAAATTGGGATTTATTAACCGCACCCTCTCCCCACAGGGACCCGGGGCGGTGCACAGGCATAATTAAAAACAATATACAATAATACAATAATACAAACATTACTTAAAAATTACTTAAATTCCCTGTGCACCGCCTCGAGTCCCTTCGGGGAGAGAGAGCGGTGCACAGGGAATTTAAAAATACATATATAAAACCACAAAACCTTCGGGGGGAGAGAGCGGTTTATAAATTAAATAATTATCATCATCATCATCATCATCATCATCATCATTATTATTATTATTATTATTATTATTATTAGACTGGGTTTTAGTCCATCATAAAGACAAGGAAAGAAGTATAGATCCTGGGATGCCTGAGAAATCGAGAACATATATCAATTTGGGAGAGAAAGACATGGCCAATTTATGGCAAGGTCAAGGAACGTAAGAAGGGTCCATAAGGCTGTAAGTTGGTTTGTACAATAAATAAAGAGCTACAGGTCTAAATAACAAGGTTAGAGCAGGGATACTTCATAGAACAGTCCTAGACACTGTATGAAATTTCTAACTTGTTTGTTAATTGGATGAATTGGGTTTTGTGCCATCAAACAGCAATATAAATCCAGTACTGTCTTGATTTTTCCCTCATTTCAAATGAATTTTCATTCTGTTACTAAAGAATAATAAAAATCTTATTTTTACTAAATTAAAGAACCGGTGAAAATGAAATTAGGAAGACTTATTTCATTACATTTTAAGAATGACACTTTTTTCTTTAGATTTATTATAATTCTTATGAATTTTATCTAAATTCGAACTGTTTCAAAAGGCTTTTCTTTCCTTAAAAGTTTTACCTTCTCATATAAAATATCTAATGTCTATTTCTGAAAGGTATTTTTCTATATTCAGACTATTTATTGTCAAAGCATTCATTTATTATTATTATTATTATTATTATTATTATTATTATTATTATTATTATTATTATTATTATTATTATTATTATTATTATTATTTAGACTTATATAACCGCTCCCTGTCCCCAAAGGGACTCGGGGCGGTGCACAGGAAATTAAAAACATATGAATATCACAATTATAAATAATTAAAACCAAATTAAATAAATTTACCTGCGCTAAAATTTAAAATAATTAAAACTCTTACCCCATTAAAACCAATTAAAACAATTTAAGGTACAGACTATAGGCTAGGTAAAATAAATTAGGCCAGACCGGCCTGATGGAATAAATGGGTCTTTAATTTCTGGCGGAAGGCGTGGAGGTCCGTAGTTATTTGAGATCGGGGGTAGGTCGTTCCAGAGGGTTGGACCCACCATAGAGAAGGCCCTTCCCCTGGGCATTGCCCGCTGGCATTGCCTAGTGGACGGCACCCGGAGAAGTCCCTCTCTATGGGAGCGAATCAGCCGGAGGGATGTATGGGGTAGGATGCAATCCCGCAGATAACTAGGTCCCGTGCCATGGAGCACTTTAAAGATGGTTATCAACACCTTGAAGTGCACCCGAAAGGCCACAGGCAGCCAGTGCAACTCGCGCAGGCCACATTCTGGACTAGCTGTAGTCTTCGGGTTCACCCCAAGGGAAGCCCCATGTAGAGAGTGTTGCAGTAGTCTAGCCAGGATGTCACAAGCGCATGAGTGACTGTGCGAAGGGCATCCCGGTCCAATAGGGAACACAACTGCCGCATCAGGCGAACCTGGTGAAACCCCCCCTGGCCACGGCCATCATGTGATCTTGTATAGACAGCCGGGTATCCAGGAGGATGCCTAAGTTGCGTACCCGATCCACGGGGGCTAGATGTTCACCCCCAATGGCCAGTGATGGAGTCAACTGGTTGTACCGGGATGCCGGAAACCACAGCCACTCGGTCTTGGATGGGTTGAGTCTGAGTCTGTTGCTTCCCATCCAGATCCGTACGGCTTCCAGACATCGGGACATCACTTCGATGGCATCGTTGGGGTGGTTTGGGGTAGAAATGTACAGCTGCGTATCGTCAGTGTAGAGATGGTACTCTACCCCAAAACCACGGATGATCTCACCCAGCGGCTTCATATATGTGTTGAAGAGGAGCGGCGAGAGGACCGACCCCTGAGGCACCCCACATTCATTTGAAGAATGTTCAAAATACTTAAAAGTTTGTTGTTCAGTTCAATCAATTAAAATTCTGAGGGTGGAACGATGGAAGTACAAATGTTTAAAACTAGCAGCACCAATTCAACTTAACTTCAAGTAACTGTTGTAATGTTCCTGTTTATTAACAATATTGATTAGAACCTAGCTGAGAATTCTTACTTTAGAGAGTTTGGTTCATATGCTGTTATCCTATATTGTCTCTAGTTATTTTGTGCATGGCCCTCAGAAATTAAAATCATCAATTAGTTATTTGAAAATCCTTTTTCTAAAAATGCAGTGTTTCTTAATATTGACATTTAAGAACTTTGACTCTTCAATAAAATGATTTGCCTCTAGTTCTCTCAGTACAATACTATTTGACCTTTTATTTTTAATGGTAAATTTCCCAAGATATGCATTTTATACATTCTTAAATTTGATTTTGATATGTGATGAGTTTCTGTATCCATTACCAAACCTAGTTTGTGTATTGTTTATATTGGTTGTAAAATTCACTCTTAATGTTCAGAGATGTTTTCCTTGGCTACTAGGTTTATGATTTTTTTCTTCTGTACCTCAAATCTCAGGAAAATGGAGGCAGGGAGGATTTTCCTGCTGATCCTTTTTTCCTTGGGGATGCCGGCACACACGCACATCCAAAAATTGCTCCCTCCATGGCTTTGGGCTAAATTATCCTCAAGGAAAGGAGAATCAGCATGAAAATCTCCCTCCCCCCATTTTCATGCGATCCTGCTTTTAACTTGTTTTCCAGCTCTGTTCTCCCGCGTGCAGATCAACAAAAGAAGACTGTGGGACTACCAGTAAAAAAAAGTTCAATCAGACCTTATAACTTCTCAGGGAAATAAGATATCATAAAGTTAGAAGGTCTGATTGAGGGTTTGGGGTTGTTGTTTTTTACTGATACTCTCACAGTCTACTTTTGTTGCTCTGCACACCGTAGAATGGAGCTGGAAAGCAGGTTAGTGAATGAATTGTGATTGCTCTTGGGTAGGGGAGGTTAGGATTTGGAATCCACAATTCCCACTCCAGAGCAACCACAATTCCTTCACTAACTGGCTTTCGAGATCCATCCTCCCCCACCAGGTACAGGGCAACAAAAGAAGTTTGTGGGACTAAAAAAAAAGATCAGCCAGACCTTCCTACTTCTTGGGGAAAAAGGATCTCACAAAGTTGGAAGGTCTGATTGAACTTTTTTTTTAACTAGAGTCCCACAGTCATTTTTTTTTTGTTGCCCTGCACATGGAAGTGGAGAATGGAGCTAGAAAACAGATTAGTGAAGGGATTCTTTGGGAAAGCAATGGTAGCTGGGCAGGAGTTCACATGTGTCACTAAGGGTAACATTGCTTGTTTGGTTTTGCTCCATAAGGATACAAAATTAAGTCTGCAAATATACAGGTTGTATCTAGTTCATAGCAAAGAGGTGCAGAAATTCCTGTCATTTTTCTGTTACTTATCCAGGCATACAGATTTGTGCATGTCATAACTATGAGAACATTTATTTAACAAATTGTGGAACACAACTTTTCCATCAAATTGGGTAAACCTTGGTTAGAAAAACAATAATTTATTTAAATTTCTAAATGTATTCTATTACCTATTTTTATTACAATTATAAAAATACATGAATGTTTATGTAATAAAGATTGGATCATTGCATATACATATACATATACATATACATATACATATACATATACATATACATATACATATACATATACATATACATATACAATACTGCAGGCATGAGCCCATGCATCTATTTATTTAGTAATACTGCTACATATAGGAGGTTTTCTATTATTCTGGGTAAAGAGCCAGCCCCTTAACAAAACCTTCACTAAACTGTTATAATCCATAAGCCATTTTAACCAGACTGTAGCAGAAAAACAAAAGAGACCTGTGTGTCACACTATTTGAATATCTGCCCTTTTTGGCTCTTCCTCTCTTTGAACACTTTCCGTTCCAGCTGGTGATCATTAACAATTTCCAGCTGCATTACAACAGTACAACTGCATTTTCTACTATTGTGTTAAGACTTTGCTTCTATTTTATATTTTCCAGTGCTCTTCTTTTCCCTTTTTTTAATATATTGTCTAAACTCTAAGTACGAATTTAAAGAACTAACTTTACAACTTGTGACTTATTCATCAAAGGGGTATTTTTAGATATGTCTCTGCCCTTTTCTTTTCTGAACTTTGTCCAAAACACTTTTTTTTGTTTTCCACTCATTCACAGACAAAGTACATGCATTTTTCACTTCCTTCATGAAGAGATATACAACTAGACTTTGCCTATCTCTCTAGCATATTTCATTAAATCTCCTTGCTTCAGTAGTTAAAACTTGGATTCTCGTCTCACAAAATGGCACACACACACACATACACATACACACACACATATTACTTCTTTTATCTCCATCACAAGGACAATTTTCAGATTGATATGCACATTTTATATGCTTTAAATATATTTTTAAAATGCACTAAGCATATCAGTACAAAGCTAATTGAGAATGACTGAAATAGAGGACGAAAATGTACTTAAATCAAATGCTTATATATTTAATGAATTGTTTTATAAACAGTCAAAAAAGTAGGAAGCCTGAATAATGAAAGAGATTTTTCTAATGACATTACATATTAATGAACGATCCAGTAAAGATAATAAATGAAAAAATAAAAAAATCTATATTTTACCATTTACATACTCACTGATGTCTTCAAAAAATGTTCCAGATGGGCCATGTCATTTTAAAGCTATTTTAGTCATACTGTACTTCTGATTGAGAAAACAATAAACTCACTAAATGATATAAAATGGGACACACACACAGAGAGAGATTGCAGAGGCAAACTGATTATGGATTAGATGAATGCTGTAATAAATTTAGTGACTAAAAACAAAAAAGAAAAGCAAAAATGCAGTGCTAAATAAGAGGTTACTTATCTGTTGCTCCAACAGTAAAGTATGAGCTGTGATCAAATCATCTATGTTATATTTAAAGTAGCAGGGAAAGATTATTCCATTCAATGCCTGAATCAAAAACAACTCATAAATAAAGCATTGCTTTTAAACTAACCTTTATTTTTTTTCTTCTTCCTAGTGTTTTCCCACAAATGTAAGGTCTGCTTTCTTTTTTTTAATCAACTGAACCTTCAGTCATTGGTTGTGCCTGATCTGACATCTTGGACCAAAAAAGAGTGACTGGCCTAGAGGGACCTAGTCAGTTTTCATGTCTGGTGTGACTAGAACTCAGTCTCCTATTTTTTACCCTGGTTCCTTTAACCACTAAACCAAACTGACTGTCTTCCAAAACTCAATTTTAACACTTGGTTAATTGTGTGGTAAATTCTGTTAGAATGGCTACACTCTAGTCCCATCTATTAAACATCATCTTTTAGAACCAAGGAAATGTATCTTCTCTGTCATAGCTCCCACTCCCTGGAATAGCATCCCCCCAAAATGCCATCCAGAATGTTCTCTCTCCTGGGCTTCTGGAAGCTCTTAAAACCTGGCTAAAATCCATTGTCTGGGGTTGGTGTATTTCTGGTGTTCCAGTATAAATCTGGATTGTTTTAGTATGGGCTGTCTGTTAGTTTTGATGTTTTATTTAAGTTTTGAATGCCACTCAGACACTAGTGGAGCTGGTTGGCTAATTAATGTTAATTAATTAGCCAGCTAGTTCCAATAGTAAAGAAGGTTTGATCAAATTTGAGAATGCTGGAAAAGAAAAATTATTATATAAACCTAATATTGCCAATAAACCGTAAATAAAAATGTATTGCCTTAATTTGTTCAGTAATAGCAAAATAAAGTTGCAGGCGGGATTCCCACTGCTGACAAGAAAAAATCTGAATTTACACTGCTTTGCTTGTTTTCAGTTTGTGAGAAATGTTTGACATGGCAAGTACATTCGAAAAATGCATTTTCTATTCAAATGGCATTTCTTATCAATGTAGCTATTAAAATGAAGCATCTGGTGAATGTAAAATAATGAGTTTCTATGAACATTATATTATTAGGGTCTTTACAAGAGAAACATCCTTCTCATTCATTATATTTATTGCATTGTGTTTGCAGCTATTTGCCTTTTTCTCCCATATGACAGATTTCCATTTCCCATTTTGGGGAGATAGGGCGGGATAGAAATCTAATAAAATAAATAAATAAATAACGAGGACTGCTCTGACTGGACTTCCTTGACAAAAAAGGCAGCATGGAAAGATTTGGGGATAGAAGAAAATGACCAGATGCAGATGGGTTTTCTCTGCATATAGTTTTTGCAAAACAAGCAGAAATTTTCCTTTAAACCGATTATTTTAAAAAAAATAAGGAACAGAAGTAACAACATTTTATTTATTTACTTACTTATTTATTTGTTAAATGTATAGACCAGTCTTCTTACCACAGGATAACTTTTCCCTTGTCACATCTATTATAGCATTCCTCCCAGTTGTGCTCTACAAGATCATTATTTTTTTAATTGGTGTTGAATTAATTTAAGGCTTAGAATCTATTACCTGATAAGTGATATTTAGTCTTGCTACTTGTTATTATACGCATTATTATCTCATTATTTTAATTTATTGAAATATTTTTACCAGGATATTTATTTAATAAGTAGAAATTATCTCATTAATTTAGTCTCCTGACTTTTCTCATGTGGATCTTACCTATTCCTTATATCTAAGAAATAAATCCAAAATAAACCTCATACAAACATTTTTGTGCTTGAACCAATTGTCAGCTATGTAGCTTTTCCACTTTAAATAATTTAAATAATGATTTATGACAGAGCCCACTTCATCATCTATCTGGGCTGTAGGATAGAGTAGAGAATGAACAACTATCTGTTAGTTTATAGGTGTCTGTATGTTATGCAAAATCTACATTTTATTGAATTATAATGTTTAAAAATATATTATTTAATATTTTATTTGATTGAGAGCCAATCTGGTCTACTGGTTAAGGCACCAGGTTGGAAACAAGGAGATTGTGAGTTCTAATCCATATCTAAGCCTTAGATATGAAAGCCAGCTGGATATTTTTGGACCAGTCACTCTCCTTCGGCTCATGATATCAGGCTCAGGAGACAAGCCAGTCAGTCAATTCTTGTCACAACCAATAGATCAATCATCAGTTCTTGTGTTACATTTGTTTATCTGCACTATCAAATTATAATCAAGCCTATCCTTTTCACTTTTTATATGAAGTCAGAACCCCTAATGGAAGATATATAAATGTGCAGTATTAAAAGGATTATTTTTTCTTTTTACCAGGAAATTTCAGCAAACATTATTTCATGGCTACTACCAATTTGATTCTTCTGTTCAATTAATATAACATTTCAGATGAGTGGTTAAAAATCTCTTCCAGCCAACACTGTGCTCTTTCAAATCTACATCTTGTTGATGAGATCATAGTTTTTGACTAACAGCCTAAATGATAGAAGATTCCGGATCATAAAAGTGTAATAATATTGATGCTAAAAATAAAGCGATGCACCATATACAGTAGCTAACATGTTCACACTTCATGTCTTGGTGATTTAATGCCTGTATATGACCTTGCCTTAGATAAGCTGCTTGTTGAATGCTAAAATGTATTTAGCAGTTTTCAAGATGTATCACTTGAACTAGATTAACATGACATTAAGTTGTCAACATTTTAACCAGTGAAATGTTATACTGTTTTTCACACATTGCTTTTATTTTAAAAAAAAATTTTAAATATGTTTTTTGCTGCTTTGTTTGAAAGACTTGTTTCAGAGCTGATTGACTCAAATCTCAGAATCTGGGATGCTGAATCAAATTTAAAATAAGTCAAATCAATTCTAATATCTGAAAGTTGTTGACTCCACTTCATTTTTGTTTTTAATTCTTCTCCTAGAACCCTATAATGATTCTATCAACTCTACTGAAAAACATTCACTGAAAATTTCAGCCCTGGACCTCCAAGTTTTTATCTGTACTTTTATTTGCCCATTCACTGTGACTGAAATTTAAGTTTTATTTCTCACTTTTCCTTAACTCCTTTTCACTTAGAAATACAGGTAGAAAGAAATGAAGTAATTTTATTATTACAATTGAAAATCAGAATTCATTTGATTTGGATGATTAATGTATTAGTCATCCAAAGAACCAGGGATAGATTCTTAGCTACTGTACTTACTTTGAATTCAATAATGTCCAGGTTATTTTGATATCATTTCTTAATAAAATGATATGATCAAAATTCTTATATAACTTTGGTTTAAGATATGGGTTTCATTCCATAGCCTTTTATTTTGTTTTGATTAATATGCCTTACGTATAGTACAGTTTTAAATAAAATAAAGTCTGTTGGTTGTGGTGAGAACAATTTGAATTGGTCAAACAATAAGATTACTAAATAAAATAATGTGGTTCTTGGTACTTTTGTTAAATTTTATTATATTCAACAGGATCAAGAATCAGCTTGATTAAATCAGTCTTGTTTGAATTAACCTTCAATATTTGCTATAAACTTTTTTCTTTTTCATTGCTTTTTTCCTAAATTGTGTTTTTTTTTCCAGATTGCTGCCATATTTATTGTACATTGAAATCATTAAACTTATTAGGGTCTTATTGGGGAACTAGATGACCTACAAGGTCCCTTCCAACTCTGTTATTCTATATTTTGTACTAACAGACTAATGACAATATAGGTGTTATATTTGGCACCATTTCTCTAGATAGTTTATTCACACCAGTTTCTTCAAACATTTCCCTGTTGTGCTTTAGTTTCCAAAAATTCTTAATTTGCTGTTTTATGTTGGCCACCTAATTATAATTTGAGACCCTTCTCTTAGTCATATATAAAATTTTAGACATATAATAAGAACATTTTTCCTTTAGTTATTTTTTCAATGTTTTCCCTTCAATAACATATTTCATATCTTTCAGATTTCTTATAATTACTGTATAAACATATGTGTGAACTATTGTACTGACCTGAAAGTTTGCCAATGTGAAAACCCTGATATTAGTGGTCAAACTGATACAAAACTTTTAAGTAACTGTATCTCTTATATCTAACATCTTGATATCTAATATCTAAACAGTCAAAGTACTTCATTGTTAAAACATACAACTTTATATTATTTTAAAACATTATAAAAATAAGCTAATTATCCTAGAAATATTGTGTGTTTTACTAATAATGTGTTATCTGTGCTTGTCATGCCATATTGATATATTAGTTATTTTCAAAAATACAAAAATATGGCGAACCAGGAAAGAAGCATGTTCAGCAAGCAAGTATCAAAACTGCTTTATTATACTCTGAAATGTACTGAAATCAAAAATAAAGAATTACACAAAATCTGTGTTTACACAAAATGCTTGACTTCAGTCAATTAAAAATCTAATGCATGTATTATATAATATGTTGGTGCTGTTTTGCTATTAACTTGGTTCAAGTAATAGAGGTGAGGATTATAAAGCAGTTGTCATTTAATACATTGTTTATATCAAGCATAGAATAAATAGTTACATGATGGACAATGTTTTGTGGGGGAGTGATATAATTTTATAATATTCTTCCTCCTCTTCCTCAAATTTTTGTTTTTATATTATAACTTCAAAGTTTTTTAATGGCTGCACTTTGATTAACAAACAGATTCAATTTTAATTGTGTCTCAACCATTGTAATCAGAGAACACACTATGCATTACACACATTGTACTTTGTGGGATAATAATGTAAGCTAGTTTCATCAAATTAAAATTTGATTTTTATCTACTTATGTTCACATTCATATACAAATCACACACATTTTTGATGGTCAAGATTAGTGGATAATGTTGCAGTGTAATGATAATGAGAGAATGTTATGTACTTATTAGAAACTATATGTAAGTTTTAATGCATGGCATAGCATTCTCTTCACAAGAGAATCTAGCATTTGAACACAAAAGCAACCAATTCATGAAGTACAACATGTAGAGCTAAGACTTTCCACTTGTGATTTAAATTAGGCACTTCCAATTTCAACAATGAAATTACAAATGTCATTTAGTACATAAATATAATATTATATATCACTTTGAATATCCTAACAAAATGCATGAGAAGGAGACAGAAGTGAAAAGATCTAGAGTGAATGCATAATAACCTGAAGAAGTAAAAATGAAAATCTCTATTAAAAAGAAGATTGATTAATCTTCCAACAGACTGAATGAACTGCTGTTATATCAAAAGAAAATGTGAAAGCTACTTAGAACAGAATGCAATGAAATATGTTATGGAGCAAAAGAGGAATGAGAATTGTTAATGAAATTATGACATAAAAGGTTGTGTATCAGGAAAAAAAAGAAATGTTAGAAAATACTTGTGCCAAGAGAAAAAGAATTAAGTGCCAAGAGAAAATTATTGACAGTTTGCATATCTCAGGGTTGAACAATTGGGTTCTTGGGCTTTCTCTATAGCCTATCCGGATCTGGGATCAGAAGTGGAATTCAGCCGGTTCTCTCCAGTTTGGGCAAACTGGTAGCGAGAGCTTCAGGAGGCTCTGCCCACCCGATGTAATGCATGAGCACTGTGCATGTGCAGAAGGCGGTGCACATGCGCAGAGGAGGCACAAGCAAGTGAAGCATGCATGTACACATGCACATTCTCATTTGCAAGCTGGTAGGGAAGATAAGTGAATCCCACCTCTGTTTCTTGTCTTGCCCTCTCATTGGAATGTGCCTTCTCCTACTGTCATTTCATTGTACTGATTCATACCATCACTCCCTCTGTAAGCACCATATCTCATACCAAAGTAGCAACAGGGAAAATGGAGTGAATTCTTGAAAGTTACAAATTGTAAAAAAATAAAGCAAGGAGTTAATTTTTTGTATCTTGGTAAAATGTTTTTAAAGATGGGAAAAGTTATGAATTCATTTTATGATCTGCAAAGGTTCGTAAAAAGTTGTGGGTTGGATATAGTCTGTTGCCAGTTGTGAATGTTTCTTGAAAAAATACGACTTTATTATTTGAAAGGGGAGGGGTAGGAAAGCAGTGATCTAATGATCTAATGTCAAATCTTGTAAAAATATTCCCTAATATTCCCAAATAAGCCATGTTATTTGTACAACTGCATTTATAACCATAAATCATCTTGAAATATTAGTGCATTCGTATAATTGCAAAGTATATAAAGTTCTGTGAGTATGACACATCTCACATGGAAATTGCAATATACAATAGTTACTTGTACATTCCATCCATTACCTGAAGTGACGACCAAAAGACCTATTAATATGTAATATTTTACATATGAAAAATACAAGGCTGATTATGGAAATCTTCCATATTGAAACCGAGTCAAATTTTCATGATAAATTTCCAGTGGAAAATGAAGAAAATTTGATGGCAAGTTATACCAAACAGCAAGCTTATAATATGCAACCCACTAAATTGAATGAAATTCTTTAGTAATGAGTTTCCTAGTGACTGGCAGGACTTCATTTTTCAGATCCAAGCAAGGCTAGGTAATTTATTATGATATGTTAATCCCTCTCTATCAAGGCCTTCAAATTGTATATCATCGTAGAAATCCATGAGTGACTCAGGGCAAATAAAAACAAGGAATTGACTCAAACACAGCTATTTTTAATCATTATACGTTAGCCTATATATCTGAGTTCTATCTTTTTTTAAAAAAAACACAACTAAATGGTTCGGCATCTGGAAAGACTGGGAAAAACCCTGCTCTGTTTAATGATGTTGCTATTTGCATTGGAATATTTAAATAAGAAGTCAGGAGCTGACACTAACCAAAATGGAAACCAGTATCAGAGGTCTAAGTAAGTAATTTATGACAAACATATTACTCTAAGGCAAAGCCCCATTCAAAATACAAAGAAATTAAGATTAATCTTTCTAGGACAGTCAATAGTTAACATAATATACCTTAACTAGTAACAGGCTTGTATATTTGCTTAAAACATTCATTTTCCCTTCATATTTTTAATGAGCACTCTGTATGTGTATTTGTTCTTAGGCTATACAAAGATAAAAAAACTACTTTATTGTGACCAAGCTATTCATA
Source organism: Rhabdophis nuchalis (assembly GCA_039707465.1). Classification (NCBI taxonomy): domain Eukaryota; kingdom Metazoa; phylum Chordata; class Lepidosauria; order Squamata; family Natricidae; genus Rhabdophis; species Rhabdophis nuchalis. The sequence continues at coordinate 27,994,752 of CM077649.1, read as the reverse complement.
GACAATATGCTACTTTTCATTTAAAAGAAGTTAATTGCTTCCTGTCAAATACTTCCTTTTTAAAATAAGCATTGAATAAAACAATAAGACAATAAGCATTGAATTGGAATGACTGCATGTTTGCTTGTTCTAACAACTAATGTAAATTAATATCAAGTCAATACAATTCCCCCAATCTATATGATACATGGTTCTCACAGATTTTTCTCTTATCTGAATTTGAGAATATTTGTTAACTTCTTTTCACATGTCACATGTATCTTCAAGCTAATGTAGTCCCTATAATCTTGCAAAGAGATGAGTAGAGTAGAGTAGAGTAGAGTAGAGTAGAGTAGAGTAGAATAGAATAGAATAGAATAGAATAGAATAGAATAGAATAGAATAGAATAGAATTCTTTATTAGCCAAGTGTGATTAGACACACAAGGAATTTGTCTTTGGTTCATATTCTCTCAGTGTAAATAAAAGAAAAAATACATTTGTCACGAATCATAAGGTACAACACTTAATGATAGTCGTAGGCTACAAATAAGCAATCAAATTGTAAGGATACTAGCAACAAAGTTACAGTCATACAGTCATAAGTAGGAGGAGATGGGTGATAGAAATGATGAGATTAATAGTAATAATAATGCAGACTTAGTAAATAGTTTGATAGTGTTAAGGGAATTATTTGTTTAGCAGAGTGATGGTGGTCCAGGAAAAAACTGTTCTTGTGCTAGTTGTTCTTCTGTTCAGTGCTCTATAGCGTCGTTTTGAGGGTAGGAGTTAGAACAATTTATGTCCAGGATGTGAGGGGTCTGTAAATATTTTTATAACCCTCTTTTTGACTCGTTCAGTATACAGGTCCTCAATGAAAGGCAGGTTGGTAGTAATTGTTTTTTCTGCAGTTCTCATTATCTTCTTAAATCTGTTGGGTTGCAGATTCAAACCAGACAGTTATAGAGCTGCAGGTGACAGACTCAATAATTCCTCTGTAGACAAATTTTATCATCCCAAAAGGTCACAGGATTGTTGAAATACCATTCATAGACTGAAATACAAACTCAAGTAATTTTTCAATATATTCTCACCTGAAATATTTATCTTCCTATACCCAAGCTCCTGGGCTGTTAGTGAATGATTGGCTCAAAGTCAGTCAGTAAGTTATCAGAACTGCTAATGACAGGTCTTCCAGTCATAATCCAACTTTATCACTATTAATACTAAATAAAATTCATTATCATGAACGCATTCCAGAAATAAATATATCTCTGACTGGTTATCAACACTGAATGTGCTGAATAACACTGTAATTATAAACTTCATAAATGTTATATGTAATACTAAGTGATCGACCAAAGATGAATAGTGACATAGACAGTTTCCAACTAAAAAGAGAGAAAAGAAGAGCATGAGAGTCTTCATTACATATAAATTACGTATTATTCTTTTAATGAAAAAAGTCAACTGTGAAAATAAAAAGACAGTTGTTTAGATTTATATTTTTTTCAAAAAAAAGCCACCATTATTAACTTATTCCTATGTCCTACATAGTAAAAAAATGCAAAATATATTGTTTTGACATTTTATCATTGGCAATGGATGTCCTATTAAGAAAAAGTATGGTTATAATTGAGTAAAGAACATGACATACATAAAAAGACACATTTAATGTCAGTACATTTCATGTTTTGAATAGAAAATAGCATAATAAAAATTAAATTGTCTTCTTAACTACTCTGCAATGCACAATAATTGATAACTAAAGAGCTAATCATTTAAATATAATTATATTTGATTATTGTAATTGCCCCCATATTTTCTGTTCTAGTAGAGGTCTTATTCACAAAATTGTTATCTTCGTGTATTATAAAATGTTAATTGGAAATTTACAACAGTTTATTCAAGATGAGGTGCTAATTCTGTTTTGCTGAATCTAAAATAATGCAATGTCAATAAAGAGCCCATTTTTATGTTGGCCAAATCTGTGTGCAATGTATTGGCCACTCACAGACAATACTTCTACTAATCAATTCCTTGGGCTAAAATGTATTTTTTTTCCTAAAGTTCTAACAATTCTTTGTCATAAAGTACATAGTGCTTGGAATAATTTACAGCATCGTACTACAGCAGATCTAGGGTGAAATGAATTTTCCACAGAAATGAGTTAGCATTTGTCCTTCCCTCTAAAAAGAATCTGAAGGAGAAATTGATAGGAATTCCACTGATTATTGACTAAGACTGGACTATTTCAGAAGCAATGCAGCCCTATCAGCTGTAAAAGCAAAATGACATTGCCACATTAATTTATTTCATCTATCCAAAAGACTCTTCCAGCACTTGAAATGGTTCTGACTCCTGTGTAGAAATTATACAGGCACAAGAAAACTGTCTTGAGCCCCTCAACTCCTATCACTTCCTGTCAGCCAGGACATCAGCATGAAACTGTAGAAGTGGAATGGCAGGAACCACATCACTTTTTAGCTACGGTACTTCAAGCTTTGCTTCTTACTTTTACTTACTTTCTTAGCAGGAGGCTGATGTGAAGCATCTCACAAAATAAATTGCATAGTCTTTTAATCTCTTTGAGGTGCTTTGTTCCACTTCTGCATCAGAGGTGGGTTGCTCCCGGTTCAGCCCAGATCGGGAAAGTCAGGATTTGCAACCGACCCCTGTTTTGCATTATGAGTATTTTATCAGAACAAATAATGCATCCCTCTTACTGGCTTGCTGTAGAACAGGGATGTCCAAACTTGGGAACTTTAAGACTTGTGGACTTCAACTCCCAGAATTCCCCAGCCAGCTATGCTGGGGAATTCTGGGAGTTGAAGTCCACAAGTCTTAAAGTTCCCAAGTTTGGACATCCCTGCTGTAGAAGGAAGACTTAACCTTCAATGCATTGTGCAATGTTTTATTACTACTCTCTTTTTAGAGTGGATACTTAATATGTTATTAATTTAGTTGCATTTTAGCACACAATTTTTAACTCATCAGGTAGCGCCTTGAAATTTTGCAATGTAATCCTGAAATAACTAATGAAAGTAGCTTAGGTTCATTTGGTCATAATGTATCTTATTAACTAGAATGTGGTCTTCACCATATAAGCTTTCCTTGTTTCCTTATTGGAGCCAATTTCTGTCTTATTTCTATTGATCTTCCCTTTACTAACAAAAAAGCATACCCTGTGCCAACTTCCTCTCCAGCTATTTCCCCCCACCACCACATTTTTTCATAATAATGTCTTAAACATTATATTGTAGTCTCTAAGTTGTAGCCACAGCTGCTGTCATAGCGCAACATCATGACAAAATAGTCACTATAATCCATTGGTATATGTGCAAAAAAAGATTTTTTTTTTTTAATGACTAGTTTTGTGGATATAGCAATAGTCCCACACCAGAATCATGGAAAAAGAATTAGAAAAAAATAACATATAGCAACCTAATAATCAAAATGGGTTGATTATGAAAGAGATCTGGCCAAGTAAATGAGGGCAGATACGATATTGTTGCCCTTACAGAAACTTGGTGGGATGAAACCCACAAATGGAACATACAGCTAGAAGGATTTAAATTATTTAAAAGAAATAGACCAAATAAAAGAGGAGGTGGAGTTGCACTATATATAAGAAATAATTACATCTCTACAGAAATAGAGCACAACAATGATGAGAACTATCTTGAATGTATTTGGGTCAATATTAAAGGTTGGGGGGGGGAATGATATTGTCATAGGTCTATACTACAGGCCACCCAACCAAGCAGAGGAAGTGGATGTACTTTTTGCTAACCAGCTAACTAAGGTATGTAGGAAGCACACTGCAATAGTAATGGGAGATTTTAACTACCCTGACATCAATTGGGAAACAAACTCTGCACCAAGTGGAAGATCCAACAGGTTCCTAACAAATCTAGCAGACAACTTTGTTTCCCAAAAGGTAGAGAAGGGAACAAGGGGATCAGCAATATTGGACTTAATTCTCACTAACAGAGAGGAAATGATAGAAGGTGTAGAAGCTACAGGAACTTTGGGGGCAAGCGATCATGAAATACTGGAATTCAACATTATGCAAACAAAAGTAGTTGAACAAAGTCAAACTAGAGTCTTAGACTTCAAGAGAGCTAATTTCAATAAACTCAGAGAGAGCTTGGGAAGGATTCCATGGATGAGAATCCTCAAGGGGAAAACAACTCAAGAAGCTTGGGAAATTTTGAAAAATGAGATTATAAAAGCCCAGTCCAGCGCAATACCAATGAAGAAGAAAAATAACAGTTCCCAAAAGAAACCAGCATGGCTGCATAAAGAACTCTCTGACAAATTGAAAGACAAAAAGGATAAATATAAAAAGTGGAAAAAGGGGGACATAACCAAGGCAAAATATCAGCAAATAGCCCGAGCCTGTAAAGATGAAGTGAGGAAAGCTAAGGCTCACAATGAAGAAAGGCTTGCCAAAAAAGTAAAAAATAACAAAAAAAGCTTCTTCCAACATGTTAAAAATAAGAAAAAAGTTAAGGAAACAATTGGTCCACTGCTGGGAGAAAATGGCAAGAAGATGATAAGCAACAGGGAGAAAGCAGAACTATTTAACTCTTTTTTTGCATCTGTCTTTACACAAAGGGATAAAACAGTCCAATCAATCAAAAACAGCACCACAAATATCAGATTAGGAACACAAGTTGAAATAGGGAAGAAAATGGTAAGTGAGCACCTGTCTGCCCTGGACGAGTTCAAATCACCAGGACCGGATGGATTACACCCCAGGGTTCTGAAGGAACTGGCAGACGAGATCTCAGAACCACTGAACTATATCTTTCAGAGATCCTGGAGCACCGGGGAACTGCCAGAAGACTGGAAAAGAGCAGATGTGGTTCCCATCTTCAAAAAAGGGAAAAAAACAGATCCAGGAAACTATAGACCCATCAGCCTGACCTCAATACCAGGAAAGATTCTGGAAAAGATAATTAAACAACAAATAAGTGAACACCTAGAAGCAAACAAAGTAATAGCCAAAAGCCAACATGGGTTTGTCAAAAACAGATCATGCCAGACGAATCTAATTGCATTCTTTGACAAAGTAACAAAATCAGTGGACCAGAGGAATGCTGTTGATATAATTTACCTGGACTTTAGTAAGGCATTTGATAAAGTAGACCATAACCTACTATTAGATAAAGTAGAAAATTGTGGGTTAGACAGCAGCACCACCAAATGGATTCGTAACTGGCTGACCAACCGCACTCAACGTGTAGTCCTCAATGGAACTGCATCTACATGGAAGGAAGTATGCAGTGGAGTCCCCCAAGGCTCTGTTTTAGGCCCAGTACTCTTTAACATCTTCATCAACGATTTGGATGAGGGGATAAATGGGGAACTCATCAAATTCGCAGATGACACCAAGCTGGCAGGAATAGCCAACACTCCAGAAGATAGGCTTAAGATACAGAAGGATCTAGACAAACTTGAACATTGGGCACTGTCTAATAAAATGAAATTCAATTGTGAAAAAAGTAAGGTCCTACATATAGGCAAGAAAAACCAAATGCACAAGTACAGTATAGGTGGTACCTTGCTCAATAGTAGCAACTGTGAGAGGGATCTCGGAATCCTAGTGGACAACCATTTAAATATGAGCCAGCAGTGTGCAGCAGCTGCCAAAAAAGCCAACACAGTTCTAGGCTGCATCAACAGAGGGATAGAATCTAGATCGCGTGAAGTGTTAATGCCACTGTATAGTGCCTTGGTAAGGCCACACTTGGAATACTGCATACAGTTTTGGTCGCCACGATGTAGAAAAGACGTGGAGACTCTGGAAAGAGTGCAAAGAAGAGCAACCAAGATGATTAGAGGACTGGACACTAAGACATATGAAGAACGGCTGCAGGAGCTGGGTATGTCTAGTTTGATGAAGAGAAGGACCAGGGGAGACATGATAGCAGTGTTCCGATATCTCAGAGGGTGCCACAAAGAAGAGGGAGTCAAACTTTTCTCCAAGGCACCTGGGGGCAGGACAAGGAGCAATGGGTGGAAACTAACCAAGGAGAGAAGCAACTTAGAACTAAGGAGAAATTTCCTAACAGTAAGAACAATTAACCTCTGGAACAGCTTGCCTCCAGCAGTTGTGAATGCCCCAACCCTGGAAGTCTTTAAAAAGATGTTAGACAGCCATTTGTATGAAATGGTATAAGGTTCCTGCCCATGCAGGGGGTTGGACTAGAAGACCTACAAGGTCCCTTCCAACTCTGCTATTGTATTGTATTAAGTCATCTCAATAATGTTTGGTCTATTAGACTAAATAGCAAATATATTAAACTAATTTTATTTTTAAAAGTGTTTTGTCATATTAACTATGGATTTAAAAAACAGCTTGCTAGACCCATAGTATATATTAAGACATTACTTAGACAATTCATAGCTTTCTGGGTATGGAATTTGGATTTCTGAATAATTACTCAAATATGTGGTTCTTTGTCTTTTCTGTTATGTGGTTACTTGATAAATACAACATTACAATACTTTAATATTACATATTCTGGATATGTAGTTTCCTATGCAAAAATCTTGTACAATAATTATTTCTCACAGGTTTCATAAATGTCCTTTAAATTTGCTATCTCACTCAAGTTGGCTCGCGAAGAAAACCATTCTTGTTTCTGCTGAGGAATCAGTTGGCTTAGTGTTAAGTTAGGACGACATTTCTAGCCAAGAAATAAATAAAAGAAGAAAAATGTAAGCAGTAAAACATACAATTGGTGCCAGCTCTGGAGAGGTTTCCTCATGCTTGCCTGGTTTTCTGAGTCATCAACACCATAAGAATCAACTGTTTCTCACCTATTTCTGTTATTCTATGACTGATAATGTCTGGGAAGTTGTTTTCATATGCTCATTTATTGTACATAACATTAATGTTTCCTACATTATTCAAAGTCTGCTGTATGAGTAATTTTGGAAAGGACTCTGAAAGAATATGACTGCATTGTTCATTTTCTTGTATGTTCTTTTACAAAATGTCATTTAGAGCTATTAAAAAGAGATACTAAACAACCAGCACCCTTTTGGGTCATCGTTTCAGAGATCTTTCCTAACTTAAACAGGCAAACACAGGCAAAAAAGCAGTGGGAGCAGGGGCAACTTTCAGCTTTATACTCACATCTCCATTGAGTTTCCTTGTGGATATCTGGCAGGGAGCATTGGACATTTCCTCTCCATTCTCTTCCCCTCTTGGCAAGCAGATACATTGCTGGGTGGGAGAGGGAATGGCAGATTGTGAGATTGGCTGGGAAACTGTCACAGAACATTGAAAATGAATATCACATGACTGCAGCTGGAGCCAGCAATAAAGCAGCCACAACTTTCTCAAATTTCATTCCCTTCAGAGTCATGCGTCCCAAATTTGGGAAACATTCTATAAGTTAGCCCATTTGAGGTACTTGGTAGTTGTATGGTGTACTATTTCATCCAGTTAAAGATAATGACAAAGAAATAAAATGTTAGAAGCCTAACAAAGGCGTGCATAAGCTTTCAGGTGTCTATAAGACATCCTGTCATACTAACAATATCCCAATATTTTCTTATGATTTTGTAATAGATATCTGTTTAAAAATAAGATAAAAAGGAAACAAATTAGTCAAATTGGTTTCTTTTGTAACATTATATCCAATGAAAGATTATGAATAGCAAATATATAATTTTCAGAGTACTATTTACTGATCTAACAAAACTATGTCATTATTTTGTTTATTTGGGAGAAGAAACGAGTTTCATAGTTTTTTCATTCTGAACTTTTTTTATTCCCAGAAAAAGGGGATAAGAATTTAGATTTTTGGGAAGAGAATCACAACCAAGATGATTAGGAGACTGGATGCTAAAGCATATAATGAGTGGTTGCAAGTACTCAGCATGGCTAGTCTAGTGAAGAGAAGGACAAGGGGAAACATTATAGCAGTGTTCCAATATTTAAGGGCTGCCACAGAGAGGAGACAGTCAAACTATTTTCCAAGGCACCCAAAGGCCAGACAAGGAATAATGGATAGAACCTGGTCAAGGAGAAATTCAACCTATAAATAAGGAGAAATTTTCTGACAATGAGAACAATCAACCAATGGAACAGCTTGTCTTCAGAAGTTGTGGGAGATTCATCATTGGAAGCTTTCAAGAAGAGACTAGACTACCATTTGTCAGAAAAGGTGTACGGTGTCCTGCTTGGGCAGCGGTTGGACTAGATAACCTACAAATGTTATTCTGTTAAATTAACTGCATAAATATCTGAGTAAATCTTAAAGAAATCCTAAATTAGACAGCAGTGTAAAACAATATTGGTCTGACTGAAAAGTTGTGCTATGCTATATGCTATTTTTAACAGTGATATTCTGTCACTATTCTGTCAGTACAATAAAATTACAGATAAATTTATGTTGACAGTTGTAATCTTAACACTTGGATTGATAAAAGAGTTAATAAGAAGTATTTAATTTAAATTAATTCTTAAAGTAAAGAAATAAATGTTTATGCTTTATATGAATATTTAAATATTATGTATTTCAAGACAATTGCATCAGACAGAGTGCAATTTTCTGTTCTTAAATATGTTTATTTTGTTTGCTTTAGTTTATTGCGATTTTAAAAATTACCTTGCAAAAATAGAAGTCTTCTCTTTATAAGTCTTACTCCTTTAATTCAGTTAGTCATACTTCTCAGTTTGCTGCTTATTTCAGGAGCATATACATTGTGTAAAAAGAGGGCTTTATGTGGAACACCTATGATGCTACCATGTTTTTCCGAAAATAAGAACCAACCAGAAAATAAGCCCTAGCATGATTTTTTAGAATGCTCCTAAACCCTACCCCAAAAATAAACCTCAGTTAAGATCGTCAACTGAGGGGAGTGGGGTATGGCCAACAATGGACGTGGCAAGCATGCGAAGCACATGGTGTCTTGCAGTGGCTGCAGCCTGCCAGCCTGCTATGCATTCCACACGGCACATCTGAATCCAAGAGCTGCAACCACTGGGCCAGCCTTCAAAGCAGCAGGCAGAGGCAGAGAGAGGAAGGGGGGCATGATATCCAGCCTGCTGGACATGCCATGCAGAAGCAAAGAGACTGTGGGACTGTGTGCAGTGGAGTTGGAGGACAACATTGGATGGTGGGGGCTAAATGCACAAGGGCCACAGCATGGCGCCATCTCCCCCTATCTCACCTTTCCTTTCGATGGTAGCACTTCACAACCTTGTCAACAAGATTGCCAACTGAGATGCATAGAAGGAGGGGCAGGAGAAGGAGGAGAGGAAAAAGGAGTGGAAAGATGACAAGGAAAAGGAGAAGAAAAAAAGTGAGGCCAAGAAAGAAGAGAAGGAGAAGAGATAGTAATAATAACCAGGTTTTCTATTTGTAAATTAAAAGCATTAAATTATATTGGTATTATGGTCTTCAGCCCCAACCCCAAGTGCATTCACAAGAGGTTGTGAGCATGTGGATGTCAATGGTGTCTGGCAGTAGCTGCAGCCTATCAGCCCCTTGGTCAGCCCCTTGGCTGGTGCACTCTGGGACTATACATCCCACGCAGCACAGGTGACTCCAAGCATTGCAACTACCGGGATAGACCACAAAGCAGTAGGCAGAGTCAGAGGCATGTAAGGTAAGGCATGTGATCCAGCCTGCTGGACATGCTGCATGGCAAGCAAAGACAGATGGCAGGACAGAGTGGACAGCCAGCCATGGGAGGATTGTCCTGCATGTGCATGTGTGGAGCTGGACAATAATGTTGGATGGTGATATATATATATATTTTCAGAGCCCTGAAAAACATACTGGCAAGTAATATGCAAATAGAATTTGAGGCTTTCAAAAATATTTAGTTTAACAGAATCAGTTTAAACCTTACATGATTGAGGGGAGGATGCTATGAAGTAGCTTCTGTGAGTTATTTATAACTTTAATCTTGGTTCTGCAGCCATTTTTGTTGCTTCTTTATTAAGTTTAACAAATCAAAAATTGAATGAACCAACCTGAAGGACATCAGTTTAAAAAGTGCAAGGCTGGGACCCAAATTCGCAAAGGAATTATTGCTTCCTTTCTTCTTTTCTTCCTCTCTCTCCCTGAAGAGGAGAGTCACAGGTAAGTCATGATTGCTGATTATCTCTGACCTTAGATTTCAAATTTAAAAAATGTAAATGTATCATTTTAAGGTTTTTTGCTTAGCCCCAGTTTGGAGAAAAGAAGTTTAGATTTCCCAATTTCTGACGGCCAATATCTGCAAAAGTTAGCATCATTTTCAGGTACTATTATTGATTCACTTAAACCATTAATATTAATACTGACTGTCAAGAGGGTCAAGGGTTTCAGTCCGATTTTCTTTCTCTCCCATCTAGAAATTCTGGGAATTGAATCTGTAACCTTCAGCATGCAGACTATATGTCTTCCTAACAGAGTACAGCTATTCTCCACATTGACTCCTTTCCTTTTAAAAAATAATGTCTATTGAAATAATGTCATATTAGGACTATGTTCCAAATTGGATAGCATTGTCGGAGTGGAATGCACAAACATTTATTACATTCCCACAGAATAATATTACCATTATGATGGCAATATTTCCTTTTTTAGCCCCCTCTTTAAATACGTAGATGAAAATACATAAAATCATTTTTGTCACTCTTATGCAGAATTTATCTCACATTTTTTCATCCATCTATAATATCATATATATTCAAAGAGGTACAGGTGTTTCAGCATGCAGATGGCATTATTCACCTTGGTGAATAAACACAATAGCCCTCCCTACCAACTGGCACCCTCTCCCCATAGTCTATGGAAGACTGGCAACTACCAAATGCAAAGCTTAAACATATGGTGGCAGTTGTGACAGGTCTGTTGCATGCTGGTCAAGTGATTAAATTAGATTATTGTGTTCTGTGTTGGAAGATTGGTATAGACAACAATGCTCCACTAAAAGTAATAGTATAAGACTCTATTCCAGCCATTTCCTGCTGTTGCTAATGTCTCAGATCTCAGCAGAAGAGTGCTGACGTTCCAGTCACCTGGGCTGCTTCCACTTAGTAACAAACAGATTTATGAGATTGAGACTCTAGATTGTTGTTATTTAAATAAACAACAGAGTACAGTGCTTATTTCAAGATTATACCACAAATCTAAAACATAATTAGGATGGATTTGGAGATCGTGCCAGCATTGTGGTCCTTTGGATGGAAAACAAATTTAGCATCCTTTTGCTCCCCACGAGGCACAATGCTGGCTGAAATTTTCAAATAATTTCCCATAGAGAGTATAGCAATTGCCAAGGTCTAATCCATCATTTATTAGGGTTTTCTCTATTTTCACAACTTGCTAGCACATGGGAAGCTTTGAATGACACCAATATTTTCAGAAAACAGTTTTTCCAGTTCCTAAAAAATTGGTGTTGAATGGCTGATTGAACGTTTTGTTAGGAAAAGCATGTCAGCTGGAGAAAGGCTCGATGAAAAGAGGGGTTCTAGCAAAAGGCTTGTAGTTTTCTCACTTTTTATAAATAGATAAAAGCAAAAATAGCCACTAAATATTTATGGTGCTATTAATCAGACAGGTGGATTGTTATATAAAATTCTTACTGAGGCTTATAAATTCTAGACATATCTAGATGAAATTTTTCTGACTCAAGTTATATCCTAGTGAGTAATTTTAAGGATCTTTTTGGTCTAGTATCACTCTCTAAAAATATCAGTTTATGGTAGAAAAGCCACAAATGAAATGGGAGTCTATTCTTGTTGCCACTGTTATAAAATTCAGAAACAGAATAATAACTCAGTATAAATCCATAATACAACTATTCTGTGACAGTGGATTCAAACTCTCTTTATAGTTTCAGCTTACAATAAAAAGACTAGTAGTGTTTGAAAATAAATATGAACAACAAACTTTGCTTTTCAATAGAGTTTCAATGGAGTTTCAAGTTTAGTATTAGAAATGAAACCTTGTTTGAGAATAAAAAGGAAAGCTGATTCTTCCTTTCATATAAAAGGAAAATTGAGAATGTATCACTGTAAACATACAGACAGACAAAAAGATCTCTGTATCTTGTTTGCGTGCAGCTCTATGGTTTAAGACGGATTTCTATTTATTTTAAGGCAATTTAATCAATTATTTAAATACTTCATGTTTAAATGTGTCTTCACTTTCTTTTTTTAAGCTACCAAAGAGAGAGGCATATAATATAAAAAGATAATAATCAGACAGGTGGATTGTTATATAAAATTCTTACTGAGGCTTATAAATTCTTGACATATCTAGCTGAAATTTTTCTGACTCAAGTTATATCCTAGTAAGTAATTTTAAGGATCTTTTTGGATCACAAAAACATGAGCATTGTGCTCCTGTGGTTCCATCTAATTCAGCAGTCTATTCTCACTGTAGCTCACAGAGAAGTCCACTAGCTTCTCAGCAGACAAAGGAAAGGCTAACAAAGTACTGTAATTCTCCAAACAGCTCCACTGAATAAAAAAATAAAAAATACCTACTCTTATGTTCAATATAGTAGGTAAATTGTAATATATCCAAATGCACTGATGCATTTTTAGTACAATCTCTGCTGAATGGAAGATGAGCATTTTGGACAGACAGTTACAAATATTAGATATAACTGAGGCACCGGACATAACATTTCAAAACAACAACAAAAAATAACTTTAGTCATTCCTAAGAAAATGAAGAACTGAAACTGTAAAATGAAATGATTATACAAGAATTGCAAATTATTCATAAAGAAAATCATGATTACATGGAACATATGGTATTTATGGAATTATTTTACCCTTACAACCAAATTTCAATATGCATATTAGTTTGAGAGATATACTGTAGATCAAGATTTCATGTGCTCAGAAATGACATCATTTCTCAAGCATTCCTTGCCAAGCTTCTTTTTTAGCATACTTTAAAACAATCTATTATTTTGCCAGTCTTAGAAATAGTGGCAGAATGTCAAGTCCAGCCATGTAATTAATTTTTCTCTATTATACAATAGAAAACAATGGGCTTTTTGTATCTCGAAATTGTAAATGTTGCATGTTGGGGTGAGATACAAAGTTGTTAAAAGCACATTGCTATTTTAGAGATACTGTACAGTAGTGACAAGATTCTGTGACTTATAATATTCTTTTATTATATGCTGCCAACAAATATACAATTAGGAATGTACATACTCATATTTCAGTAATATAGTGATTGTTGTGATTATAAATGGTACCATTTCTTAATACTAAGAACTATAGGTAGCTGTGAGCTCTTTCGTTGCCAGCACAACAGAAGGAAGTAGCAAATGGTAGGTAAATCTTAACTTCTAGATTTAAATAAGGTACCAATATTTTCATACAGCAGATGCAATAATGTCATCAGACATAGAAACCTATTATAAATCTTATAAAAAGTGTGACTTACAATGTGGATAGTTAAAAATTATCACATTAGGATGCACTTTTTGTAAAATCCACCTGCAGAGCAAATGCATCTCTTCCAAACTGCCTATTTTCTTACCTTAAAAGGATTATTTCTCCCATTAATGTAGAAGTCCTGATTCCTTTGAGAAAACATCTGTGCTGGTTTAAATGATTCACCTCGCAAGCTGGTATTATTCAGGTTTCACTACATGATTTCTCCCTCCTAGCCAGAAGGAATCAGGCTAGATTTGCATTAATAAGTTTCATGCAATTTTCATAAATTTTAAAAACATGGATTCAAAATTATTTCACATATTTTAATCCTTAACATTGGAACTTTTCTACTTTTTCATTTTAAAAACTTGCTTTAAAAATAAAATGCATATAATATCTATAAATAAATATAAAAATACCTGGCTCTAAAAAGGCCGTTTTGGGGATACACCGATTCTCCAAACAATAGTAAATGATTTGTCCTTTAATTTCTGAGTTCCATTGTGAAGTTTCCAAATTTATTACCATAGTCACAAAGCATTAAAAGTAATACATTGTCCAAGCCTGAGTGGAAGGAAACCACTTTTTTTCATTTTGGTTTCATTTTTATTACAGAAAACACATTGCACATTTCATTTTTATAGATTGTATTTGACTATGATTTGGATATAAATTCTGGAATAGTTTTCAGATTAACAGATCTGCAAAATATACAATAGAGATTAGTTTTCAAAAATATAAGCCAATGTACACTTCTGGTACGAATTTGTAGTGAACTAGATGAAGGAGTAAGGATGGCATTGTGATGACAATTGACAGCAAGATTATGAATTCTGGCTGTCCAGGAAAAGGAAAGATTGTGGAATTGCTTATATGCACTTCAGAAAGGTGTTCCTCATAAGTAGACTGCAGGAACTAAGATTTTTATTTTTGAGTGATTATGAGTTTGACAGCTGAGAGCTGATAGATTTTTTTTTCATTAATCTCTCAGCCATAATGTAGCATTATACTATACAGATAGTAGAAGGTTTTTTCAGCTTCATTTTTAATCATTTTGTATGCAACTAATTTGCAGTTAAAATGGAGCTATTAGAAACCTTCAAAGTGACAGGTTTTATAATATCAGGAGAATTTCCTTTAATCTTTAACAAAACAAGTTTTAAATACAAATTTGAGGACTTGAAAAAATAGTTTTTGGAATAAGAAGCAAAAGGTTGATTAGAAGGTTGTTTTTAGAAAAGCACACAAGGGCTAAAGGTCTAGATGGTTTTTAAATAAAATTATGAAATTAATGATATTCTTCCCCTATTATTTTAGATTTTTTTTAAAAGCATGATAGAATGTACTGTGATGATTTGACATTAAAAGAATCAGAAGGAATTAAATATTACAGTTAAAGGAAAATGGCACTTAAGTGTTATTTATTAATACGGAATGGAATTTAGAGGATATAAAATTGGGCAATAACTGTGTAAAATAGATTCAGAAATTTATTTAAAAGTGCTTTTAGAGGTACCAAGAGCAATAATATTTAGGCTTATGTGATGTCTCCCTCAGATTCTTTCTTGGAAGTCAGCTCAAGGGAGGATGAGCTCATTCCTGGCATGTCAGGAACTGGGTTAACTAATGACTCTATCTGGTTGGCTGAAAGAGATTTACAGCTGGAGACAGCTTGCAGGGACGGACAGTCAGTGAAGAGGAAGAGAAGGAGCTGCCTTCCATGGCAGATCCTACAGTACGCAGGGCAGGGAAAAGACAAGCGCAACAGAAATCTGCCAGATTACTTCAGAGCAGGCCCTGCCCATCTTGATGGGCTGTACCAGAAAGCTATTTATTGCAGCAGGCAGAAGGAGATATTTCTGGGAACAGCGTGTTGAATTTATGACTGCGTGTAGTTATTCCTCGTGCTTCCTACTTGACTTTGTGGCTGGAGACTCCGAATTTCTCTTGCCAAGTGAGCTCTTGTGGATGTACTTTCAGTTTTGCCTGGTGGATTTAAGTGGGTTTTGTGGACTTACTTGTTGGAGCAACTTTCTATTGTTTTATGGACTATAGGCTATTGCCTTGTGGACTAATCTTGGCCTGCTTGTGGCTAGATTTATTTGGGAAAGTTCTGGGGCTGGATGAAGGGAACTGCTAGGAAACATTAATAAACTCTCTAAACCACACTTGTGTATGTGAGAGAATGAGTGGGACAGCGTAGTTTTACAGCTCTCGGTGAGTTGTTTACAATGTAAGCATTATTTACATATTGTTTCCAAAGGCTTCTCGTTCTACTGACCTCAGAAGGATGGAAGACTG
Organism: Rhabdophis nuchalis; assembly: GCA_039707465.1. Lineage (NCBI taxonomy): Eukaryota > Metazoa > Chordata > Lepidosauria > Squamata > Natricidae > Rhabdophis > Rhabdophis nuchalis. The sequence goes on along the minus strand of CM077649.1, from coordinate 27,979,053 downwards.
AATCAACCTTGAGCCCTGTCAGGATCAAATTCCAGGCTGTGGCCAGTTTGCCTGCAATACTACAAGGTGCTAAAGAGAAACAAGTTGCTATTCAAGACTGAGACTGATCTGAAATTGAATTTAAAAAGGAAAGGCTACAAGACTGATATGGGAAAAGATGCTTCACTTGACATACAAGTGAAAGGAATATACAAATATCAAAAGAAAAAAGTAGCCTGGATATACTTGTTTTATTGGATTTACAAAAGAAACGTTAAAGTTTTGAATAATTTTGTGAGAAGGAACAAAAAATATGAAAATAAATAAAGTTCTTTTGAAAAGATAAATTATCAAGATTGTTAAAATTAAAAGAAAGAAATATAAAATTGCTATATTTGATCAAGGTTAAAATACTACATTGTAACTTCTGATAACTTTCATTTGATTTTTTTTTCTCTGCGACTAGATAATAAAGCTTTAAGAATATTTTATGGGTGTAATATGGGAAGAAGAGATCATTTGTTGTATAAGAAGATGAAAAGTGACTAAAATTATTTGTCCTTATTGTGATGAAGGGGAAGTCATTTATTTATATATTTCTTTTCTTTTTCTTTACTATATTTTTTTTCTTTTATATGTTTCTATTTTTTATTATTTTGGCATACTTACTTTCTATTATTTTTTATCTATTCAGTTGTAGTGCTTAATACATTTATTATAAAAAGAATTTAAACCAATAGAGTAGCCAAATTAATATATTTCTCCCAAGATTTTCTCTCAGAATGGATATACCAAATTTAAATATACCATATTTATCAACATGATTAACAGCTGCTTTTCTTTCTATGGACTCTGATTTTATTTTTATTTAAATGTTATAGCAGTCCATTTTAATGAATACATATTTGTCATTATCCTCTAAAATTTAGCACTTTAGTAACATTTATAATTGATAATAAATAAAATTCAATGTAAGTGGAATAGTAGCTCATTAACTCAAAACAATATTTTTGTTTTGTCTTCACACTGCTCTTTTATTTTTCCTGTATTTATACTCTAAATCCTATTTCAGATTTGAAAACTGTTAGGAAGGTGAATTTCAGTAGATGGAGGAGTTACATAGGCAGAAAACAGTAATTGAGTTTCACATATGGATTTCAATACTGGATTTAAATCTTCACTAAAATTAGTGAATAAAAATTATTTTGAGATAAATAATATAGTTCATTTGCTATATATGGAGGAGAAAACAGTCCTATTAAAAATGCAGAAACAGCATAAAATGTGCACTGAGGCTGTTGAAATAAACTACCTAAAGAATATTCTTTATTATAGATAGTCAGTGACCTGAAACTTTAGACTGTTGGTTCTTGGCTTGTTGATATGCTAATGTGAAATAATTATTCCAGTGAATTGAAGCTGAAAGTCAACATGTATATTCATTAATTCAATATAAGCACTTTCATTGTTAATCACAGTTGGGAGATCTATTTCCAGCAAGCAGATTGAGAACCTCCTGATTGTGCTTTGCCAACCATAACATTTTATCACTTTTAATGTCATATTTAAAAGACCCATATCAGAAATAATTTGTGATAAAGTTTTAAGTATTCCACATTGCAAACATAAAAAAAGAGGGAAATTATACCCGATATCACTTTCATTCATTCAAAACTGAATACAATTTAATACATATTATAAAATACAAAGTGCAATTTCACACCAGTCTATTATTTGAGGAATTATAGTAAATTGCACATTAACTCTGTTTTGTACTCAGAAACATTAATTAAACCTTTAATATTAAGAATATCTCATCCAGCTTCCTAAGAAAAGAGTGTAAATGTTTGAGACTGTACACAAAGATTAATGGGTTTGTAATTTCTGGCAAAAAAAAAAAAAGCCTAGATCATATTTTTATGCTCAATGTCTCCATAGATAGATATAGCTGTATAGATTTGACAATGATCTATAAACACATATTTCATATTTTTAGTCAGGATTATCTAGGAAATTATGGTAGTCGTGTTACTCCTAAACATACCAAACTAGCACGTTGTCTACTGCAGAGGTAGGGACCACTGCCCCGAGTCCCTTTGGGGAGAGGGGGCGGTCTAGAAATCCAATAAATAATAATAATAATAACTATGACCCTTTTATCACTTCAGTTCCCATAATTCCTCAGCCAGCATGATGGTTCAGGAATTCTGGGAGTTGAAGTCTGCAGGTCAAAGAAGGGCATAGTTCCTCACCCTCAGTCTACTGCAAACTGAGGAAAATGAAGATAGGCAGAGTGCCAAAGGGGCAAATCTTACAATGGGTAGGCTTTGGGTTTAATTTTACAATTTCATAAAGTTTCACTATTGGTTGATATCTGCTGATTAATTTAAATGCTAACAGAGATGTGCCTCAGTGATGGGTTGCTAATTTATTTATTACCAGTTTGGGCAGGCTCCCACACGTGCGACACTTCTGTGTATGCACAAACTACTGGTTTGCCCAATCCGGGCTGAACCGGAAACAACCCACCTTTGATGTGCCTCTATTTTTACCTAAGACAGGTTGAAAGCCATGCTGTTAATTTATTCATTAATTCTTTCTATATAACTGTTTTTGCAGTGAACAATCTGAGTCCTTGAACATGGCCTTGCAATGAACAGTATCACCATAAATCTCATAAACTTTATATACAGTTTAATTTGCTTTTGGACATTTTAAACATGTTTGGTGTGTGTGTATATATATGTTGTGTTTGTGCTGATAAATAAATAAACAAGGGAGACTAGTATAGATCTATTTCAAGCTATTTAACTCTCATCAGCTAGCCATACCCTTACTGGGATTTGAACCTGGGTCATTTTACATGTAAGGCAGTTGTAATTGCCACTAGGCCACAGGCTCTCATCCTGATCAGCTGAGCCAGGGGAACAAGATGATCATTTGCTTTGCTTCTTCCCTTATTTGGGGCTTACCAGGGTGTGGTGACACAGTACGTGTGTGTGTGTGTGTGTTTGTGTATATACATACATATATGTGTGTTAGTTTTTATGAGCTGATCAATAATTAAATTGGAGAAAACTAACACACATATCTAAAAAAATTATACAATGTAATTCTTGGCTTACTATCTAGATCAGGGGTCCCCAACCTTTTTTTCACCAGGGACCGGTTTCATTTTAAAGAAAATTCTGCGGACCGGCTGAGGGGCTCAGCAGTCATGTGACTGGGTGGGCGTGGCCAACTTGGAAAATGTGAAACTCACTTAACTGGTCTTGGTTAGCAACCAAACTTTTCGCCTCAACTGTGGTCATAAGTTCTTTCTTTCTTTCTCTCTCTCTCTTTCTTTCTCTTTCTTTGTCTCTGTCTCTCTTTTTTTCTCTCGCTATTTCTTTCTTTCTCTCTTTCCCTTTCTCTCTATTTCTTTCTCTTTCTTTTTCTCTTTCCCTCTCTTTCTGTATCTTTTTCTGTCTCTTTCTTTCCTTTCTGTCTCTTTCTCTCTGTCTGTCTTTCTCTCTCTCCCACTTTTTTCTTTCTTTCTCTCTTTCTCTGTCTCTCTCCTTCATCCGCCCATTTCTGTCACTCTGTGTGTGTGTGTGTGTGTGTCTGTCTGTCTTGCATTCATTCAATCACTCCTTCTGTGTCTCTGTCTATCTTTCTCTCCCTCCCTCCCTCTCTCTGTCTCTCTATGTGTGTCTGTCGTCGTCGTCGTCCCCCCCCCAGCCTCCTCATCCCGCCTGCCACGCTTGGTCGCTTGTTCGCTCGTTCAGGCTCCGTGGCTGGATAGGTGCCGGGCTGGAGAGGAGGGAGGAGGGGGCAGCCCATTGGGCAGAGCGCGGGGGAGAATGCAGGAGGATGGTGGGGGCTCTTCCTCCACCCTCGTCGACGGAGGGACTCCTGTGCGCCGCCGGAGCAACCCGCCAGTTCCCTCCCCAGCCCGCGGAGCCTCCGCAGTCCCTGGAAGAAAATGAGTGGCCGGCATGCCAGCAGGGGAGGGAATCGGTGGCCGGTCCGGCAGCGTCCAGGAATCCCTCCGTCGACGAGGGAGGAGGAAGAGCCCCACTCCAACGGCGCGAACAGCTGCACCTGCGTTCTCCCGTGCGCTGTGCTCAGGGGGCTGCCCCCTCCTCCCTCCTCCTCCTCTCTAGCTCTGCGGCCCGGCTCCCATCCAGCCACGGACCGGCACCGGTCCGCGGCCCGGGGGTTGGGGACCCCTGATCTAGATGGTCTCTGGTGATGAGCCGAAAGGCAGGAAAGGAAACAGTATGTCTCCTCCCTTAATTGGGGCCTAATAATAACAGGTTGTTGTGAAACAATTACCTATACATATATATATACATATACATACAGTGTGTCCATTTTATGACGTTCATGCAGTTTTTTTCCCCATAGTAATTATTCAAAAGACTTATTTCATTGGAACTTGCATTATTGCAGCACTTCGAGAATTTGAAGTATTCTTTTCAAACCCAACTAAGCCTAATGCTGTGGCTTTCAATTACTTAGTCCATAGATTAATGAATCTTTCAACTCATTTTAAGCCTGCTCCTCTGCCACCTGCTCCCAGCTGTGTTACCAGATTTCTTTGCACCTCATTGGAATGCTAATAAGGGCATAAGCCAGGGCATTTGTTGGTTCAGAGTGGTGATACAGCTGAAGTAATATATGTTATATTGTTGACCTACATTTAGATACAGGAAGATATAAAACTGTGTATAGATTGTAGATATAGGTTTCGATATATATTGTTTTAAAACAGTTTTTTCTGTGCTTGGTTATGGAAACAATTTCAGATGCATTAACAAATGAAAATATTACCTGCTTAGGCAGCTTTGTTTTTCTCTAATAGTTCTTTCTATATTCAAATTCAAAAGGAGGTCACAATAGTTGGCCACAGTTTGAGTTCACAAATTCTTACATTAAGTTAACCATCTGAATCACAGGTAGCGTTTTTCTCCTCGGTCATCAAGATAAATGTAATTTAGATCATATTAAGATTAATTTAACTACAAAATCCAAATTATTATGAGGAATTCATGCAGAAGACCACTAGATTGCTCAAGTGTGACTTCAAAATTAGATTTGCATGGTTCTTTACTTTGTCTTTGAAAAGAGCAAAAGGCTTTCTATAAGGTTCTCAATGTTAACTCAAGAAGAAATCACGAATAAATTCATATGTTAGCAGAATAGTTTATTACCATAGAGCATGTGTTCTGACTAAGGCAATGCACTCCTTTACTGAACTTTCAAAACAGTTTCTTTACAGTATATAGTACCCTGTTTCCCTGAAAATAAGACCTCCCTGGGTAATAAGCCCAATCAGGCTTTTCAGCGCATGTGCTAAAATAATCCCTTCCCCCGAAGATAAATCCTTCCTAAAAATATTGCAACACAAGCAGCAGCCATGAGGTGACCACACACGCTGCCTCCTGCACCTCAAAAATAATGAGACCTCCCCCAAAATAAGCAAATGCTTATTTCGGTGATCAAAAGAAAATAAGACCCTGTCTTATTTTCGGGAAAACACAGTAGATGTCACATTAGACAAATATTGGATAACATGGTCCATATGGCTATAATGTGAGAAAAATTTCAGCTAGCACTACAGCAGGGGTCTCCAACCTTTGCAACTTTAAGTCTGAAGGACTTCAGTTCCCAGAATTCTCCAGCCAGCTTTGCTGGCTGGAGAATTCTGGGAGCTGAAGTCCTTCAGACTTAAAGTTGCAAAGGTTGGGGACCCCTGCACTACAGCATGTCTGAAACAAGGAACTTCTTACTGCTTGGTACTGCCACACTCCTTCCTTTTTTTATAGCAAAAAAAATCCAAATATATGCTTACTCAGATTGTTCTATAACATCAAAAGCTGCTTTTGATACAGATGGGGTTGTCATTAAGGCTGATATTCAAAAAAAGAAAACCCTACTGCACTGCACTAATGGTATAAGGAAAAAGTTCTGGACAATAGAAAAATATATGTCACTTAATACCAAATACCAATCTAAACCTGCTCAGAAAACGTTTAAAGAGAAAGTTGAAAGAAGATGAAATCATGGTCTCATTTTTTGTCACAAAAAAACAATAACAGCACTAATACACAGCATAAATGACCTAACTCAATACACCAAGATTGAAAAAGCCAGGACTTCACCAACCTTTATCTGACAATGTACTTTCAGTTCAATGAACAAATATATAAACAAATTAAAGGAATGCCCATGGGACTACTGCAGGGGTGTCCAAACTTGGGAACTTTAAGACTTGTGGACTTCAACTCCCAGAATTCATCAGACTACTAAACCAGTCTCATTAAAAATGAATTATTCTCATTTTATTCAATTCTAAAAAGAGGCTGAAAATCTGGGTGCATCCTATACATCGAAAACAGCATTTTTTGCATCTTAAAACCCCATCTCTTCACCAAAATGGCTGTGCATAGCCTTATGGAGGCTTTCAAAGAGCTCCTGGGGGCTGGGGAGGACAGAAATGAGCCTAAAACAGCTATCCATAAGGCTATGCATGCAATTTTTTGACATAAAAATGGCCCATTTTCGCAAAAAACGGGCTGGTTTTTTGCTCATTTGTGCCCCCCCCCCCCCGGAGTACTCTACAAGCTCCCTCCCAAGGCTATTCATGCCTTTTATTTTTCCCCTTTGGAAGGCTGTTTAGTTACTTGACAACTTTAAGACTTGTATACTTCAACTTCCAGAATTCTCCACCCAGCATAGCTTGTGGATGTAGCTGGGTGTAGAATTCTGGGAATTGAAGTCCACAAGTCTTAAAGTTGCCAAGTTTGGACACCCCTGGACTACTGTTTCAGGACTAATAGCAGAAACTGTAATGCCTAGAATCTATAACACTCACATGCACAAAAACTCAATATACAGCTCCAGTATGTAGATGAAACCTAGTCAGAATAAAAAAGGACCGAGAGATACCAAAAGTGGTTTTTATGTTGAAAAAGCAATTGGACTGATTTTTTGAGAAAAAAACAAGACGTTTCGCTTCTTAACCTGGAAACTTCATCAGTTGTGAAACGTTTTGTTTTTTCATCCAAAAAAAATCAGTCCATTGTTTTCTCAAAACAAAAACTACTTTTGGTATAACTATGATCTAGATAACTGAGAATCTTTATAGATATTTGAGAAGACACACAAAACTATCAACAACATCTTCAAAAGATTAAAATTCACAAGGGAAGAAGAAAACAATAGCATACTACTTTTCCTGGATATTTTCATCAGCAGAAACAGTAATGGCAAATTAGAGACACAAGTCTAGCATAAAACACTTATATCAACCAAGTGCTGCACTACCAAAGAAACAACCTAGCCTTCCAAAAGACAAGACGTGTAAAAACATTGATTAGACTATGTAAGAACAATATTTGTTTGAGAAATAAGTCAATTCACTAGACATTCGTCTTTGTTCATCCTGGTAGCAAATGTTATGGATATCCAGTCATTCATATACTTATCAGCAGGACTTTTGTTATTTATCAGCAAGATAAATATAAACATTTACCATTTAATTTGTCTTAATCTCAGATATTCTAAAATCTGCAATACTTCAGCATATTCCTAGTCAAGAAATCCAATTGTTTATAACTACACTAAATTTAAAAGACTTTTCCCTGTACATCAAGGGATTTTATGGGCCACATGCCACATGATCTCTTCTTCATATGTACTATGTTTCCAGCACTTATTATTTTTTCAATGTAAGATGGAACTCACTATATTGCTGTTTAAGATTTAAGTTTCAGCTTTAAGCACAAGTAGTATATGTTATCATAGTTTTAATTTTCATGCCAAGCAGACAGTGGCAGCTGGGAAGCAATATGTAAGATAGATCTGCCTCTTATATGAAACTGGAAGTAGAGGGGTCCTCATGTTTTTATAACTGTTCCTTGAAATCTGTACTTCCCTTATTCCGGATAAAATGTAATCTTTTTTCCTTACTGATTTTACATAAAGTCTGTTAAATACATGTGGAATTGTACAATGTTCACAAACTTTCCAACACTAAGAGAAGCTTAAATAGCATCTGTTTAAAAACCTTGTTACTAAAATATCTCGTTCATTCATCAGACTACTAAACCAGTCTCATTAAAAATGAATTATTCTCATTTTATTCAATTCCTTTGAGATATATAAACAGAAATTATTAGAATAAACAGGGGAATGAACAGTAGTGGTGAAAATGATGGCTCCATTATTTTTTTTAAAAAGGAAATGAGTGGTTTAATTATCAGTTTTTATTCATGAAGGACAAAGCTGTGTTTCACCATATTTTTTCCACTCATCTAAAGATCACTAGGTTCCATACTTCTTTGCAAACAAAAAGTATTTCAATTTATGTTAAGGAAGAAGTTCTTTCAGTTCATAAAAGAAACAGGATCAATAGGTAGTGCGTAAAAATTACCATTTTATGCTGCATGCCTGATATGTATTCTTAAATTCAATTTAAACCCATGGGACTAGTTTTGTAGATTCTCATCTGAAACTGAAAACTATGGCAACTTGTCATCTGAAAAGGCCTTATAGCTGAATATTTTGCTTAGAGTGTAACATTTTTATACAGGTAGTCCTCGACTTACAACAGTTCATTTAGGACCATTCAAAGTTAGAACAGCACTAAAAAATGTGATATCTGACTTTTTAACAGTTACAAACTGTTATCATGTGGTCATAATTCAGTTGCTTGGCAACTGGTTCCTATTTATGACCTTGCTGTGTCCCAAATGTTCATCCTTTGTAACCTTCTGACAAGCAAAGTCAATGGGGAAGCCAGGTTCACTTAACAACAGGGTTACTAACTTATCAACTGCAGTGATTCACTTAACAACTGTGGCAAGAAAGTTCATAAAAGAGCAAAACTCATTTAACAAATGTCTCACTTAACAATAAAAAAATTGGATTGAATTGTGATTGTACGTTGATGACTTACCTGTATCTTTCTGCCTGTCTATAGAGATGACCTATAGAGTCTGCCATTTAAAACTAACTTTGGATAGCATACTACATGACTAAAACAGTGAATAAATGCTGAACACTCGTTATTTATATCATTATTTAAAAACATTTAAAAAATAACCAGCAAAGGGATATTAATAATAATAGAAACACGTCACAAACTTTTCCATTTCCTGGGGTTTCCAGTTTGGTTGGCATAACTAGTCTTAAGATACCTTCACAAGCTGAGAACTGATTAAAGCAACTTCAAAAATGCAGAAATTTTTTTAGGGTAATCATGAATGTTGTATGATATTTAAACCTCCATGAATTAAGGATGGTAAATCAATTACATATATGAAATTATATTTTTACTAATATTTTGGAATAGTTATAATGTTGATATGTACATATGTATGGTTGCATAAACTATGTCTTATTACCTTAAAATCAAGTTGTAAATAATTATGCCAGAAATCTTGACTAGATCTGGGGTACCAAATCTGAGTTTCAAAAACTCTGAACAAGTTATAGATGGCAATAATTTTTTTCTGTACCTTCTTACTATGATCTAGAATTTTCTATTACAGAACTGATAGAGGTTTTCAACTTTTGAAAATGAATAGTATACTTCACTACAAAATTGTTCGATGCAAATGTGCAATTCTAAAAAATTGGCATTCAGACAAATCAGCCATTAATAGGCACATAGTAATAAACCATATTTACACACCATTCAAAAGGGGTAATAAAAAGGTTAACAAAGAAACAAAAAAGATCTGCAGCAGCCAATACTCATATAAGCAGAAATTAAGACAAATAATCAAGCAGACAGTAATACCCTAATCAAGGAGGGAATTGCATGTGCAACAAAACTGGCAGGGCAAACCACTGTAAATAATCAGGGACCAATATCCACATTCATTTGCACTGATTTGCACTATTTAGTTGGATTTAAAAAGTCTGCACGCAAACAAACAGCTCAAAGACCACCAAGGACTCCACAGTTCACCCCTAAGCCACATATATTTCTTCTATTGGAATTTAAAAAGTGTTGATGAATTCCTGATATAAAGTGCCAGTAAAAAAAAGGCCAGACTTTTTAAAGGGGACATAAATAGACCAATAGTTTTCAGTAATTGGCTTTAAGAGAGAGGACGAGATAAGTCTTTCAGTGCTATTAAATGATTATAGCTTTTCAAGATTTGTGCAATCAATATATATTTTAATAGGAACAACAGATAAAACAGATCAGCTTAAGCATCAATGAGATAAATTTACAGAATGTATTGCCTGCCTGTCCTCCTGTTATTTTAAGTTGTAAGCTTTTTTTCAAAGCATACCCCGGATAATTCATTATTTTGTTCACTTATGTAATTTGGCTAAGTTGGCTTTATTCTATTTTATAGATAAAACAATAATGTACCAAGCTGAGTAACCATTTTAAGGAAGTGCTTTAGTTTGTGAAGTAGGTGTGTGTAAAGAATTGTCAAAAAAGACAAATATTTATTTCTTTATTTAGTTTGTCAAAGATGTACGAGATAGCAGGTAGAAGTATAAACATGGACATTAACACAGGAAATGGGTATGAATAAATGGGGACAATGGGACAGAGATGGTAGGCATGCTGGTCCGCTTATGCATGTTCTATATATGATAGATAGATAGATAGATAGATAGATAGATAGATAGATAGATAGATAGATAGATAGATAGATAGATAGATAGATAGATAGAGAGAGAGAGAGATAGATAGAGAGATAGATAGATAGAGAGAGAGAGAGATAGAGAGATAGAGAGATAGATAGAGAGAGAGAGAGAGAGAGAGAGAGAGAGAGAGAGAGAGAGAGAGAGAGAGAGAGAGAGAGAGAGAGAGAGAGAGAAAGGCAGGCAGGCAGGCAGGCAGGCAGCAGTGTAATCAAAGCTCTGCCGAGACACACACAAAAAATATGTAATTGTATCATCTAGAGTCCTAGGAAAGGTGATCATGGGTGCTTGGGTGCAACAGAAGGGCACACAGTTGGTGTGGGGAGGTGCTACAGAACATGTGAACTAATGGTGACTATGGATTGGTCAGCAGAGACTGCAGACTGATATTACAGAGAATGGTGGACTGGAGAGGGCTATGGGATGTCAGTGGACATGCCCAGGTGGGAAAAACATGGGTACGTGGGAATTGTTATAGGGTACTCCCTGAGATCTTAAACTTTAAAGTGGAGATTACTTGGGGGGGGGGACACACATTAGAAGTGACATACTGAAGAGACCTTTGAGACCTTTCCTATCAGCTTTCCCATTGATTTCGTTTGTGGGAAGCTGGCAAAGAAACTCACAAATGCCAATATCATGACCATTGGACACTGCAACTATTGTAAGTGAAAGCCAGTTGCCAAGCTGCTGAATCATGATCACATAGTGACCGGGATGTTGCAAGAAATGGAACTTCAAGGAACTAGTTGTACTTGTAAAATGAAATTGAAATGTTCAACAAACATATGAGAGAGAGAGAGAGAGAGAGAAATATAGTAGGTAGATAGGTAGGGAGAGAAAGTGTAGTTAGGTAGGTAGGTAGATAAAGGAAGAGAGAGAGAGAGAAAGAAATACAGTACATAGGTAGGTAGATGTTTCGAGGTGTATTTATTCATGTGCTGGAGAAGGAAATCGCTGTAGCACCTAAAACTCTGTTTCTGCTGGCACAGCACTTGACCAATGTAATTCTCATCAATCCCAGGGGTTCCCAAACTTGGCAACTTTAAGACTTGTGGACTTCATTTCCCAGAATTCTACACCCAGCTACATCCACAAGCTATGCTGGGTGGAGAATTCTGGAAGTTGAAGTCTACAAGTCTTAAAGTTGTCAAGTAACTAAACAACCTTCCAAAAGGGAAAAAAAAGTTTTTGCACTCTGCAAACCTCCCCAAAACGGCCCATTTTTTTCAAATAAAAGGCATGAATAGCCTTGGGAGGGAGCTTGCAGAGTACTCCAGGGGGGGGGCACAAATGAGCAAAAAACCAGCCCGTTTTTTGCGAAAATGGGCCATTTTTATGTCAAAAAATTGCATGCATAGCCTTATGGATAGCTGTTTTAGGCTCATTTCTGTCCTCCCCAGCCCCCAGGAGCTCTTTGAAAGCCTCCATAAGGCTATGCACAGCCATTTTGGTGAAGAGGTGGGGTTTTAAGATGCAAAAAATGCTGTTTTCGATGTATAGGACGCACCCAGATTTTCAGCCTCTTTTTAGAGGAAAAAAGGTGCATCTTATACTCCAAAAAATACAGTATTTTGTTTTATACATTATTCTCTAAAATATAAATATTTTGCTATGCTAAACATGTATATCAATTTCCCTGTTATGTGCATCTAGGTATGTAATTTTTCTGACTAGAAAACTGCATTTTAAAATTAATTGAAAACTAACTTCATTCCAAAATATAGTCATTTTTATTAATATATGAGTGAATCAAAGTTTTTCATGATATCAAGACAATGATTATATAGTTCTGTGTTTGGTATGTTTTACCTTTTAATTTATATCTCTCAACCATTTTGTGTGCATATAATTATAAAAGTATAGACAGTGTTATTATAAAGAGCTGTCTCTTTAGAGATAATTTTGATTATGCAAAACATTAGTTTAAAGCATGAAAAAGAAATTATACTATTTAACTGTCTTTTTCATGTTTAATCAAGATTGTTAATAAATAGTCAAAGCTGAAAACATGCAACTAGTTCCAAAAGCCAGAACGAATATGATCAACTTCTGATAGTTCAAAGTGGTATGTGGGATATAAGAAAAATTAATTTTTAAGCCTAAAAATAAATATTTTAATTGTTAAAATATTTCTGTTTTCATGATATACAAGTCATTATAAGTTCAACGTCTTTGATAGCTTTTTCTTTTACATTTCACTGCATAATGATATGGCTATTTTTAATCTGTTGGAGAAAAATTAGTTCTTTTTTTTTTTCAACTTGCTGGTGTGTTCCAAGTAAATATTTTTAGTTGCCAGATTTGAATTCCCACAGTGATATCACTACTGTACTTAGGACTTTAAAATCACATTTCTGCAATAGAATTCTGCGGGAAAGAGGGCAGCTAGATTATGCTACAGATAGTCTATCTCAAGTTTAGCTTCTGGTAACTACATGGACATAACTTTATAGATTTCCTGGGCTTTTCTTCTTTCATTTTTTAACTCCTAGTCTTGCTTATATTTCTGATATTTACTGGAGATATCCTATGAAAATATTAACCAGGCCAATATATTTAGCTGCTAAAGACAAGATTGGCTAGGGTAAAGGTAAAGGTTTCCCATTGCATATATGTGCTAGTTGTTCATGACTCTAGGGGGTGGTGCTCATCTCCATTTTAAAGCCAAAGAACCAACACTGTCTGAAGACATCTCCATGGTCATGTGGCCAGCATGACTAAACACCGAAGGTGCATGGAACTCTGTTACTTTCCCACCAAAGGTGTTTCCTATTTTTCTACTTGCATTTGTACATGCTTTCAAACTGCTAGGTTGGCAGAAGCTGGGACAAGTAACGGGAGCTCACTCCGTTATGCAGCGCTAGGGACTTGAACTGCCGAACTGCCAGCCTTTCTAATCGACAAGCTCAGCGTCTTAGCCACTGAGACGCCGTGTCCAGTTATTCATTAGCTAAATCAGGTCACCATGTTGCATCTCCATCATGTCTCACATCCAGTAGAGTTGTGTTGTATGGCAAATATAGTTATTCCAAGAAATACACACATAGATTGAATCCTTATAGAAATTCCAGAGAAAAAAATGAGAATATCTTACTGTTATCCCAAACATACCTTCAGAAGAATATAGTTCATATCTTAGTTCTAGCCTGAATATATCCCATAATGAAGAACACCACTTCATTATGTGTCAAAATGACACTCACCATGATAGCCTCAGAAATGAAACACAAGGGTTGACTTTCATAGTAATATTTTTTTTTAAAAACCCTTAATCCACTTAACCTCTAAAAATCAGTTGAAAGAGGATTTAATATGTATATTACTTTAATTAAAAATTTTCTTTCTGCTATAAATTTCAGTTTGCAGTTCAGTGATGCAAGCAATTGTAAGTAAGTAAAAAAGTTCAGAGTCCTGTCCTGGTGGAATAAGGTCAATCTGCTATTAGAACAAAAGGAATGTTCTGTCTCCAAACTGCAACTACTGTAAATATAGTGTACCTGAGTTCTTTAAAAAAGAAATCACCTCTTCCTTTGATATTTACTGTAGGTTCACAGTCTAATAGAACTTTAAAAAAGTCAAATGCAAACCTTACAACCTAACATGGTTATATTTTAAAAACAGTTTCTGCTAAGCTCTTCAACATCTTCATCAATGACTTGGATGAGGGAATAAATGGGGAACTCATCAAATTTGCAGATGACACCAAGCTGGCAGGAATAGCCAACACTCCAGAAGATAGGCTTAAGATACAGAAGGATCTTGACAAACTTGAACATTGGGCACTATCTAGTAAAATGAAATTCAATGGCGAAAAGAGTAAGGTTCTACATTTAGGCAACAAAAATGAAATGCACAGGTACAGTATAGGTGGTACCTTGCTCAATAGCAGTAACTGTGAAAGGGATCTTGGAGTCCTAGTAGACAATCATTTAAATATGAGCCAGCAGTGTGCAGCAGCTGCCAAAAAAGCCAACACAGTTCTAGGCTGCATAAACAGAGGGATAGAATCAAGATCACGTGAGGTGATAATACCACTTTATAATGCCTTGGTAAGGCCACACTTGGAATACTGTATTCAGTTTTGGTCACCACGATGTAGAAAAGATGTGGGCACAAAAGAGTGCAGAGAAGAGCAACAAAAATGATTAGGGGACTGGAGACTAAAACATATGAAGAATGGTTGCAGAACCTGGGTATGTCTAGTTTAATAAAAAGAGGACTAGGGGAGACATGATAGCAGTGTTCCAATATCTCAGGGGTTGTCACAAAGAAGAGGAAGTCAAAATATTCTCCAAGACACCTGAGGGTAGAACAAGAAGCAATGGGTGGAAACTAATCAAGGGGAGAAGCAACCTAGAACTGAGGAGAAATTTCCTGACAGAACAATTAATCAGTGGAACAGCTTGCCACCAGAAGTTGTGAATGCCCCAACACTGCAACTCTTTAAGAAGATGTTGAATAGCCATTTGTCTGAAACGGTATAGGGCTTGCTTAGGCAGCCTAGGCAGGAGGTTGGACTAGAAGACCTCCAAGGTCCCTTCCAACTCTGATATTGTATTGTATTGTAAGCAAGGTTGTCTAAAAAATTTGTATTGTAGCATGTATATTTATTACATGGCTCAAAAGCTCTCTTAAAGCTGTTTCTTGCCTTTAAAATGTCAATGCTATTACCAAAAGCCTAAATAATCTTTTTCATAATTAAGGTATCAGAATGGAAGGAGAAAATTTTCTCTGACTTTTTTTAGCTACCTGACATCTCTATCACTAAGTGAATATTGGGATATTGAGTACAATGTTCCTGACAGCAGTAAAACATTTGGAGCAGTGTCTTTCTTCATTCATTTTGTGGATATTCTTTCTTTCATATTTCCAGATACTTTTTAGTTAAACAGGTGGTTTCTAAAGGAGTTAAGAGGACACATACTATATGTTAGACTTCCCAAATGCAGTACCCAATCTTGATCAACAAAGTGTGCTTGTTGAATATTATTTAGTTTCCATAAAATCAAGCAATATCACATACATCACATTAAAATAAATGTTACATATTTCAATATCTACATTACATAAATTTCAGGAAATACTATTGTGTTTTATTTTTGTTTATATAAAAATATAGCTACATTATTTTTGTGAAGATTAAGCCAGAGGAGCCTTCAGAATTTGGTTAGTCCAGAACTTAACACTTAGCTGACAGTTGTTTATATACTTATCAGAGGAATTGTTTAAACAAGCCAAGGTTCAAAATTGCTGAACAGATAAACTACTTTTGAAATTAATCAGTGGCTTGCTTCTTTGGCAGTGAGGGATGCATGCCAGAATTGATTGATTAATGAAAACTGTTTTCAGCAGCTGGGATTGAGTAGATGTCACCATTTGCAGATAAATGATTGAAATGAGGATGACAGCATTGGCTTGTTTGTAAAGTTTGCAAAAGTTACCAGTATACATCAAAATTTACCAAGCTTCTGACTTGTATTCTAATGATATGCAATTGGGAATAATATGATTGTGACTATTATTCATAGGACAAACGATAGAGGTAAAATTAAAATGTAGATGCTGTTATCTTTAAAGCTATTTTGGAATTTATAAAATAAGAATTTATCATTGTCTCTTTTTCTTTTCTTTTCACTACAATTTTCCTATGCAACATTAGGCAACAAAATAGTTGCTTTGGTGATAAGAGTGTTCTCATATAAATATTTATATGTATAACGTTTATTTGAAAAAATATTTAACAGCACCTCTTGAAATTTGAACAACCAGTTCTATTTTTCATAAGCCCAAGTCACCTGTTGGCCATCTATCCATATTCTGGTAACATGACACAGAACATAGGAAGGAGGGAGGGAAGGAGGGAAGGAGGGAGGGAGGGAGGGAGGATCATTTGTTTTAATAAGAGACATATTGGTGTTTTACGAAAGGGAGTGATAACATCTATTTTGTTGTTGTTCTTTTTCTTGTGCTGGACCAGCAAGTTGAACCCTTTTCATGTGTCTGTCTTAGTTCTTGTTTTCATTTCATCTTTCTGCTACAGCTACTGTACAATGATCAGATTGATGACAGGAGGACATCAGAAAGAAAACAATGAGAAAACTGTAAACACTGTAGGCTACTATTGTCAAATTGATATTCCACAACCATGTAGTTGCTGAATACTTCTGAATTATTCAGGTTTTTTTTTATTATTGTGACAAACATATTGAAGAGGCAAACATATCCAACACACTTTTTTCTTCTATTTTACAACAACAACAACAACAACAACAACAACAACAACCCTACGAAGTGGTTTGGTTTGGGCTGAGAGAGAGTTACATGAAAAGCAAGAACTTGCTCATAATTTTTTTTTGTTTTGTTTTGCTTTGTTACTTTGAAAATGGGAAAAACATTAAACCCTTATTTAACAAATAATAATAATCTAACATGGTTTAATGGATACAAAAGTGCTATCCATAAATTAGAGAGATAAACTATTAGAAGAGTGGTAAATAAGGACCCATGTGGTGCAGTTAGAGTGCAATACTGCAGGGCACTTCTGCTGGCTGCTGGCTGCCTGCAATTTGGCTATTTAAATCTCACCAGGCTCAAGGTTGACTAACCTTCCATCCTTCTGAGGTGGGTAAAATGAAGATCCAAAGTTGTTGGAGACAATATGCTGACTGTAAACTGCTAAGAGAGGGTTGAAAAGCACTGTAAAGCCATATGTAAGTCTAAGTCCTGTTGCTATTACTGAATACTTAAATAGTACTGATATCAAATTTCAACTATGACCGTAGTTTTAGTTCTTCTACCAAATAAAAATTCAAATTGATTCCATTATCATCCTATCTTACATTCCTATATCCAAAATGAAATTATTCATCAGAGTATTAGAGAGAGTACTGATATATTGTCATGATAGGTGACAGATAAATAGATTTGCTTTACTTGCATAGGATGATATAAGCATTCTTGTGGCAAAACTGGGTTTGGTTATGCTTAGAGAATCCTGGCCAGTTATACTAAAACTATCCTTACTTTTAGCAGGGAATGTTGGGTATTATATGCATAAAGCTAGGAAGAGTGACCTGTCCACACTTCTGCTTTGTTAAAAAGCAATATGTGATAAGTCCTAATTAACCAAAGCCATGCAGAGGTCAGCATATATGGTCCATTTAGAAAATGATGATAGCTATAAAAGAGGGCTACAGATGGATGAAGATGGCCATAGGGAATGTAAAAATAGTAAATGCCTAAAGAAAACTTAATGAATGAAAGGAGACAATGAAAAAGATATGTTCTGTATCTGTGAAAGTAAAAAACAAGAAAGAAAAATAAATCTGAATGGAGGTGGTTTTATTTTGTTGAATTAATTGGTAAATATATGCAAATAAATGTGCATTGATTTAAATTAATACTTGTAAGTTGAATTACTGATGAAAGATAATATGGAAACTGTTGGGAACACAGTAAAAGTTTTTATTTATAGAGTCTAATGGAAGTTATTGCCATTGTGTTAATAATATATTTTAAAAGGCAGTTGGCCGGAAGATCAAAGGAAATAAACTATGATATAAAATACATTTAAAAGAATATTTGATGCAAAAGAAAATCCTGAAAATGAAAAAAATGTATAAAGCTGTATATAAAAGTAGTGTATGCAAGGAAGAATTGCAAGAAAACTATGGGCAGGTGTGGTGGATTACATTTGTGCAAAATAAATGTTTACTTCATCAGTCATTCAAATACAATTAAAAAACCTATCAACAAAGTTTTTGTCTGACTTTAATTTTAATGTGATATTGCAATCCCTAGCATATTTAATAAAAGAAATTTATCAAAATCAAACCAATTTGTTTAGCTGAATTTGAACACACCTATAAGGTGATGTACTGTGTGGATATTGAAACCTTTACCTAAATTTGTGGAAATTATATTTTTTTATTAAATATTATACCAAAAAGTTTCCAAACACCTACAAAGAACAATTTCAGTTTTTTCTATTAAAGTATCCTCAGAGAAATAACAAGTTTAGTCAATAAGAACATATTAGTGTTCCATACTAGTGATCCAAATGAAAGACAATATTACAATGTAGATTAAAATATTTTTAAATTTGTACAGATAAGCGAAGATTGAAAAAATGCCTTTTTTCATCAAGACTTACAATGTGTTTCTTGGAACAATGCTATCGGTAGTTCCACATGGATATTTTAAACCAGTCTACACATTAATTTAATGACTTACGTTTTATGAAAGTAATGAAATACACAATGTTCCTTGTTAGAATTACTGTATGTCTACATTACACTATTAAAAGTTTTAAGTTTCCTAAATTTAAAGATATAGAGCAAATTTGTTAATCATTGTCAATCCCAAACAGAGAGACAACACAGCAAAATCCAGTTGTGTTCAATCTGTCATTTGCTTATCCAAATAGACAGAATCTTTCCAAAATAAAATTATAACCTTCTAATTACAGCATCTGGATGGGAAGTAACAGACTTAGGCTCAACCCGGCTAAGACCGAGTGGCTGTGGTTTCCGGCCGCCCGATTCAACCAGTTGACTCCATCACTGGCCATAGGGGGCGAACATCTTGCCCCTGTGGATGGGGCGCGCAACTTGGGTGTCCTCCTGGATACCCGGCTGTCCATGGAAGATCAAGTGACAGCCGTGGCCAGGAGGGCGTTTTACCAGGTTCGCCTGGTACGCCAGTTGCGCCCCCTATTGGATCGGGATGCCCTTTGCACAGTCACTCATGCTCTCGTGACACCCCGACTGGACTATTGTAACTCTCTCTACATGGGGCTCCCCTTGAGGTGCACCCAAAGACTTCAGCTGGTCCAGAATGCAGCCGCGCGAGCAATAATGGGGACGGCAAGGTACGCCCATGTAACACCGCTCTTGCGCGAGCTGCACTGGCTGCCTGTCATCTTTCGGGTGTGCTTCAAGGTGTTGGTTGTCATCTTCAAAACGCTCCATGGCTCGGGACCTAGCTATCTGCGGGATCGGATCCTGCCCCATACATCCTCACGGCCGATTCGCTCCCACAGAGAGGGACTTCTCCGGGTGCCATCCACTAGACTGTGTCAGCGGGCGACGCCCAGGGGAAGGGCCTTCTCTGTGGCGGGCCCAGCCCTCTGGAACGACCTCCCCCCCGACATTAGAACAACTACGGACCTCCGCTCCTTCCGTCAAAAACTGAAAACACACTTTTTCTGCTTGGCTGGCCTTGGTTAGTCTCTACCTCTGGGGTGTTTAGGGAATTTAGTTTTAATGGGGGTTTTTAGCGCAGGGACGATCAATTTAATCTGCTTTTATCTATTGTATTTATTGTTTGTATATATTTTATATGTTTTAATTTCCCTGTGCACCGCTCCGAGTACCAGAGGGGGACCCGGACCTGGTGGGTATAACGGAAACCTGGTTGGGCCACGAAGGGGGTATGCCCCTCGTGGACATGTGCCCACCAGGTTACCGTGCCTCCCATCAGCCAAGGGCCCTAGGGAGGGGTGGGGGGGTGGCAATTATCGTAAAGGAAGGTCTTGAACCGAAGGAGACCACAGTCCCTCAGACAACCGGGTGTGAATCTCTCTGCGTGAGATGGGGCCTAGGGAGGCAGTTGGGCGTGTTAGTTGTATACCTGGCTCCTCGCTATGCAACAACAGCCCTGCCCGAGCTCCTAGAGGTGATAGCCGAGGCGGCAGTTGAGACCCCCAGACTGGTAGTCATGGGGGACTTTAACTTGCCGTCGGCAGGCGAAGCCTCTGGAGCAGCTCGGGAGTTCATGGCCTCCATGACGGCCATGGACCTGACCCAGGTAGTTTTAGGCCCCACTCACGAGGGAGGAAACACACTGGATTTCATCTTTGTCTCGGGACAGTGGAGTTGTGATCTGGGAATAGGGGACCTAGCCATCACTCCCTTGTCATGGACAGATCACGCTCTCCTTCGGCTGGACTTTCCAATCGCTACACCTCACCGCGGGGAGGCGGAACCGGATATTCCTATATGGTTCCGCCCCAGGCTTCTAATGGACCCGGAAAGGTTCCAGAGGGAGCTTGGGCCAATTCCTGTGACCCTGCCCCGCGACTCGACTGAGGACCTAGTGGCCGCATGGTTAAGTGCGGCCGCGGGGGCCTTGGACCGAGTCGCGCCCTTGCGGCCTCTCTTGCGGCGGCGAATCACCCAGGCTCCTTGGTTCACCGAGGAGCTTCTGGGGATGAAACGCCACAAGAGATGCCTAGAGAGCAGATGGAGATCCTCTCGCTCCGAAGCCGACCGAACACTAGTGAGAACCCATATTAGGGCTTACTTAGTGGCGATAAGGGTGGCCAAACGTGAGTATTGTGCCACCCTTATTGCATCCGCAGATAACCGCCCTGCCGCCCTGTTTGGGGTGACCCGCTCCCTCCTTCATCAGAGGCCGCGGGAAGCCCCCCTGCAAGGGCGAGCAGAGGAATTTGGGATTTATCTGCAGGAGAAAATCACTCGGATTCGGAATGAGCTACCCTCCATCGACAGTGGTCCTGTGGGACTGTCCGAGACTAGTCTTGAGGTTCCTTCTTGGGAGGAGTTTGACTTTGTTACCACCGAGGATATGGACAGGTTGTCAAGGAAACTTAGGGCGACCACATGTTTATTGGACCCGTGTCCCTCCTGGCTTGTACTGGCATCCTGGGAGACGACACGAGGCTGGCTCCAGGGCATTGTCAACGCATCTTTGAGTGAGGGGTCCTTGCCTGCCGTCTTGAAAGAGGCGGTAGTGAGGCCCCTCCTCAAGAAGCCGTCCCTGGACCCAGCTTTATTAGAGAACTATCGTCCGGTCTCCAACCTTCACTTTTTGGTGAAGGTTGTCGAGAGTGTGGTAGCCCAACAGTTTCCGCGACACCTGGAGGAAGTTGATTATCTAGACCCGCGCCAGTCCGGCTTCCGACCCGGTCACAGCACCGAGACGGCATTGGTCGCGTTGGTTGATGATCTCTGGAGGGCGCGGGATAGAGGTTATTCCTCTATCCTAGTCCTATTAGACCTCTCGGCGGCTTTTGATACCATCGACCATGGTATCCTATTGCACCGACTGGGGGGGTTGGGGTTGGGAGGCACCGTTTTGCGGTGGTTCTCATCCTACCTCTCTGGTCGGTCGCAATATGTGTTGACGGGAGGGCAGAGGTCGACCTCGAGGCCTCTCTTATGTGGGGTTCCTCAGGGGTCGGTCCTCTCGCCCCTCCTTTTCAACACATATATGAAGCCGCTGGGTGAGATCATCCGTGGTTTTGAGGTGGAGTACCATCTGTACGCTGATGACACCCAGCTGTACATATCCACCCCAAACCACCCCAACGATGCCGCCGAAGTGCTGTCCCGGTGTTTGGAGGCCGTACGGATCTGGATGGGTGGTAACAAACTCAGGCTCAACCCTGCCAAGACTGAGTGGCTGTGGTTTCCGGCACCCCGATTCAGCCAGATTACACCAACTCTGGCCATTGGGGGCGAAACACTGGCCCCCGTGGAGAGGGCGCGCAATTTGGGTGTCCTCCTGGATTCCCGGCTGTCCATGGAGGACCATGTGGCGGCCGTGGCCAGGGGGGCGTTTCATCAGGTATGCCTGATGCGCCAATTGCGCCCCTTACTGGACCGGGCTGCCCTTCGCACAGTCACTCAAGCTCTCGTGACGTCCCGACTCGACTACTGTAATGCTCTCTACATGGGGCTTCCCTTGAGGTGCACTCGAAAGCTACAGCTAGTCCAAAACGCAGCCGCACGGGTGATTATGGGAGCCACTAGATGCTCCCACATAACACTGATCCTGCGCGAGCTGCATTGGCTTCCTGTGGTTTTTCGAGTGCGCTTCAAGGTTCTGACAACTATCTTTAAAGCGCTCCATGGCTCGGGGCCTAGTTATATGCGAGACCGCCTCCTGCCCCACACATCCCTTAGACCGATACGCTCCCACAGAGAGGGCCTTCTCAGGATGCCGTCGGCCGGACAATGCCGACTGGCGACACCCAGGGGAAGAGCCTTCTCTGTGGCGGGCCCAGCCCTTTGGAATGACCTACCCCCTGAATTACGTACCATCACCGACCTCCGCCTCTTCCGCCAATGTCTTAAGACATATTTGTTTCAACAAGCCGGCCTAGCCTAACCTCCCATGGGGACTTTTAGGTAGTTTTAAATTGGGTTTTTAAAATTTGGTTTTAGCGCAGGATAGGTTATTTAATAGTTTTTTAAATTATATTTATTGTATTTTGTATGTTTTTAAATTTTCCTGTGCGCCGCCCTGGGTCCTTCGTGGAGAAGGGCGGGATATAAATTTAAATAAATAAATAAATAAATAAATACCCTTGGGGAGAGGACGCGGTATACAAAATTAAATATTATTATTATTATTATTATTATTATTATTATTATTATTATTATTATTATTATTATTATATATCCTGAGAGATTCTGTGATGTAGCTATCCTGAATCTCTTCCCCCTATGCCATCCAACTCACCACTGCACAGATTCTTAATCTGCATCTCTATCTGGGAAGCTGTGTTGCCATAATGATTCCCCAGTTCTTCTATTTTTTTAAAAAAATGTTAGATTTTTTTTGTTTATTTTTAAAAAAATATTGATTTATTGTTTTTACTTGTGATCTGCCTTATACAACTAGAGCTACCCTTAGTCTTTTGTTATACGGTAGGTATGGTTCCAAAGATAGGCTGCTCCAAGGTTTAAAAATAGTGATGTGACAGCAATTTTCAGACATCTGGGAGGTCAGCAATTGCTTTATACTATTTCATAGCTAAATGAAACCTTCTTAGCTATGTCAGTCTCTTGCTTTTTTTATAGTGACCTAATATCCCAGGTATTGATAGTTTATATTATTGCAGCATATAAATATCTTAAGCTTACCTAACATCATTTCACTTTGAATCATTTTTGTTTTATATTTTAAATAATGGAGAAGTGCATACATGTTGCAAAGTTATTTTTCTGTTCATGCCTTAAAATACATCCATTTTTGTATTTTAAAAAAAGGAAATGTTAATTTGTTCTCTTTCAATTTTTCTCTCTCATTATAAGTTTCACTATTATTTGTTTTTTGATAGGACTAGTCAAGAACTGAACTTTAATAATAATGAATGTCATGTGTATTACTAGCCAAGTATAAACCTAAAATAATAATCATTATTAATACAGAACTTATTAGTTGATAATAATAGTTTGAATCCCAAGATTATGCAATAGTTTGCTTTCTAAATTAGATGTACGTACCCTATGTATCTTTTAACATTGCTAACAATGTTATTTATTCATAGAAGCACTCCCAATTTTCATAGCACATGTTCAGTAGAGCATATTCTTAATCACAAACTGCGGTCTTTTTTGAAGATACGATACTATTCCGGAGGACAGGTGCCATAACATGGAAGGCATTCTTCCTAGGCTCCATCAGATGGCATTCATTAATAAACAGCAGACTTTTATTTATTCATAGGTCTTATGAGATGGCTGAAATAATCAGAGAAAGATGATCTATCAGATAACTGAGCCAGATAACTAAGGACCATGTTTTAAAATACAGTTATATCAGGAAAATGGTTAAGGAAGGAACACAATTTCTAACACAGAGGATGATAACGGGATTTAATAATCAAGGAGAAATGAAGCCTACAGAGAACATTAAAAACATTCTACAGGATACCCTAAAACTCCCATTGCTATTCTGTTTCTGGTGTAATCAGAGAGATGTGACTGGAAAGTCTATAAGCAGTAATAATGATGTATAACATTATTTAAACGATTTTGTTGTAACCAACTTGTATAATGTTACTAAACTGATCCCAGAAGTGATAATTATCTGCTTTAAAACAACAAATACATCACAAATTGGTTCAAATTCTGAAGCCCAACTAATTTTGCAGCTGTGCTCCTTAAATTTTCTATATTCTGAGAAAAGCGATAACAAGCAGGTGCACAAAAAGATTCTATTTTCACATTTCTGGATAACGTGTACGCAATTATTTTGTTTTATTCCATAGCAAGTTGCACAAGATTTTCATGTAATTGGAATTCATAAAAAATATAACAGTTTTCCTCTTCTTATGTTGAACTTGGGGGTACCACTGAGATTACTCAAATTCTGATGAACTCAAATTGTAATTCACATTTGCAAAACTCTAATTGAATTAAGGGAGACACTGGTTCCTGCAAACAAACACCACACCAATAGTGTTAAAAATGGGCTAGGTCTTGGGATATTATTATTTTTTAAATATACAAAATTGACTTGCCTCTCCATGATCTTTGACTCCCAGCTATGCCTTTCCTTTGGCTTATAATCTCAGTTTGCTTTCTACTACCTCCTTTTTACTACTACCATCAAAATCTAGACTGAGAAGACTTCCAGTGATATGGCTGACAGTTAATACACCCAGAGAATCTTCTCTCTCTGGACTGTCATTTTTCCAATTTAACAACAGAAGGAACAGGCTTTTCCTTTGTTTTGATCACTTTCCTGGTTAGGGAGAGTACTAGAATCATCCAATAAGATCCTCCATATTGCAACAGTCTGCAAGTTACCTCAGGACAGTGCTTCAGAGCAGCTGGGGAGCCAGAGCTGAGTATGGTCCTGTAATCACTTTGTTGTTGGACAAAACAACCATTTTGGAATTTATTTTTCAAATGGACAATAAGGCATGCCTTTCATTTCTTAACCAATTTATGAGACTATTATCTTTATTAGCAAAAAGAGGCCCTCTTTAGCCCCAGCCCTTTACTCCTTTTTGAAGCTCTGCGCCATTTTTGAGAATTGTTATTGTTAAATAACAAGGAAGAAAGTTGTTGGAGGCAAGCTAAAATAAGGAAGAGTAGTCTTTTCTTTTTAATTTTTATAAAGAAACAAGAATTAAAAAATTGTGGTTTTATTTTACTGCCATATTTTTAAAATAATCTGTAGCCTTTGATTACTTTGTTGTGGATGGTTGAAACTCTGATTTTTAAAAACTCTGATTGGTCAGAATAAATAAACAAACAAACATTTTGACCACTAGAGGTAACTATAGAGATGCTTAAACCTAAATGCAAGTCTGTTATTAGGGATGTCTTTGAAAGCTTCAGAGAATTCCCTATATTGTAAATCGATTAGATATTAAAGATACAAATGAGACAGATGATATAAAAAAGTAAGAGACACAATTAGGTGTAGAAAACTATCAACCCTGAGACAACTCCACAAATTGTCATAATAAAGTTTGCAGGCAATACAACAGTGCTGGGTCTCATAACTGGAGGGGACAAATCATACAGGGAAGAAGCCCAGATGGGATCTGCAATGTGCTTAAAAAATAATTTACATCTAAATACGAGTAAGACAAAAGAGATGGTGTTAGATTTCCGGAAGCAAAGAGATGAACCTGCCCCACTGTATATTGAGGGGGGCTGTGTGGAGAGGGTTTTTTAAATTCTTGGGAGTGCTTATTAGTCAAGATCTCACCCAGAAAAACAATGTGTCCCCAGTGATTGGCAAGGCCCAACAGAGACTTATTTCCTTAGAGTTCTGAGAAAAAAGCAGGTGGAACAACGGCTGATGTCCTCTTTCTATTGGTCCACAATAGAAAGTGTCCTCACATATTGCATTATAATATGGTATGCTGGTTTAACTGCTGCGAACAGAAAGGCACTACAGAGAGTGATCAATTGGGCACAAGTAAACATTGATTGCTCTCTAACACCACTGGATAAAATCACCAGGTCTTGCTGGTTTAGCAGAGTAAGGAAGATACTCAGAGATGATTCACACCCTGGTCAATGTGTCTTTGCACTACTACCATCAGGCAGAAGACATCAAAGCATAGTCAGACAAACAAATAGGTTTAAAAATAGTTTCTATCTCTGGGCTGTCAGATTCTTAAACATAACCACAATCAGTCCATGCACATGCGGAAATGTATGACTAGTTTTTTTTCTTTTTGGTGCTATAATTTTGCACCAGTGAGGCTAAAATCAATTTTGTTGTATTTATTTTGTACAATGACAATGAAGACTATACTATTTACTAGAAATATCAGAAATGTAACAGAAATGTGAAAATAAATGTAATTTTGGAATACAAATCTGACACCAGATTTCATTATGATGATAGTTTGAATATAACTCTCAGCACAATTGAAACAAGAATTCTAACTCACAACTTTTAAGAAGTAAATACACAACTTTTAAGAAGTCCAATTTGTCATTTTTTTCATGGATACTAACAAGTTTTAGAATACTCTGAGGAAAAAAAGGATTTGATAGATATCTCAGAGGAGAAGATTGTATTCTATGAGGAAGAGATTAAAACGTAATCTACAACTGTTAACAGAACAACTTTGGAACTGATGTTGTAGATATTAACAAGTTTGAGAATTTCTTGAAGAAAAAAAGACTTGATAGACATCCATGAAAAGAAAAAGATTTAAAGATATTTAAATGCAATGAGCTAACTGAATTATTATTGGTGTGATATATAGATGTAGATATATAATTGAAAGAAAGCTTTAATGTACTTTGGGGTTTTGTATTTATAAAGTGGTTTGAAAATAAACAGGTTCTTTTTCCTTTTATATATAATGTTTGAGTAATTTTTAAAGTCTGTAAAATATCACTGTAAGTGAATTTTAAAGTATGTATGTTAAGAGGAAGTTTAAAAAGTGAAATAAAAATATATTATTAGAACCTACTATTTTAAAAATGCTTTCAAAGAAAAGCTGACTGTTTTTTTAATTTTAAAAGTGTTTTCTTCCTTTAGGGTTAAAAAATCTGAAATAATATAGGGAATTCTTTTAATATACATTAAAAGTGTATATTTAATATACATAAAAGGACATATAGTGTATTTTTCACACTATAAGATGCTCTAAGCCATAAGATAAGGCTAGCTTTTGGGGAAGAAAACAAGAAAAAAAATCTGCCTCTGCCTCCCAGCAATTTGCCTCCTTGCAGCAAACAGCAAGCAGTCAGGTCAGCTTAAGCACAGCCTGATTAACGCACAAGCAGCTGATTAGCAGTTGGATCAGCCACCCGGAACACCGCCAAACAGCTGTTCCAGGCTGCAGTGATTGCCACCATCTCCGCCCATCGCTGCCAATTGCTGCCTCTGTGCATCCCATTTTCGGTTTCCGGGGCAGCAATAGACGATGGTGGTGATGGGAGGTGATAGTGGTGGTGATGGGTGGCGACAGTGGCGATGAGCGGTGGTGATCCCTGCAGCCTGGAACAGCTGATCAGCGGTATTCCAGGAGGCTGATCCTACTGCCAATCAGCTGCTTGTGTTAAATCAGACTGTGCTGAACCTGACCAGCTGTTTGCTGTTGGCTGCAAAGAGGCAAATTTCTGGGAGGCAGAGGCCAAAGAGTAGGGACTGAGAGGTGGACAGGCTTTGGCATCATTCATTCTATAAGATGAACAGACATTTCCACCCACTTTTTTGGGGGGCGAAGTGCTTCTTGTAGACTGAAAAATATGGTAAATTGTGACAGTTATAAAGATTAATGAGTAAACAGAAGCATATACTATTCCCCATAGCAAAGAAAAGTACCCTGTTCCCCTGAAAATAAGACTTTCCTGGATAATAAGCCCAATCAGGCTTTTGAGCACATGCAATAAAATAAGCCCTCCCCCAAAATATTGCAGCACAGCAGTTGCCATGAGGCAGTGGCGTAGCGTGGGGGGTGCAGGGGGTGCGGGCCGCACCGGGCGCAACATCTGGGGGGGCGCGCTCGCACTCGCAGCTCCCCGTCGCTTCGGGAAAGGGGATCGAGTAAGGCAGGAACAGCGGCAGCCGGGGAATGTGGCCACCGCTGCAGGGACCGGAGAAGCGTCGCCCGAAGCAAGAGCGGCTGCAAGAGGAGGCGTTTTCTCCCCGTCGCCCCGTCTTCTTCCTTGGGGAAAGGATCTTAGGGGATTTTTCATATTTTTATTAGTATTATTTCTCGGGCGGGGGAGGGGGGATCCGGAATCCAGGAAACCGGGAGGGGGCGGGAAATCGCAGGGAAAAGGAAGAGAGCTCGGCGGGCGGAAGGTGGGGAGAGCTCGCGCGTTCCAGCTGATTCAGCAGCGGTCTTGTGAATGCGCTGAGATGTAGCTGACAGGGCGGGAGAGGCGTCCCGCTCTCCAGATCGAAGGGAGGCCAGCTCTTTCGGGTACCTGCCAGCTGCGGCTGCCTCCCCTACCCCGCTGCCGTCGGATCTTCCTGCACCCCTCCTCTCCCCCCTTCCCGTTTCTCGCTTCCCCGCCGCTCCGCATGCTGCGCCCTCCCCGTCCTCGATGCCGCTGCTTCCCCCGGGGGAGGGCTAGAAAGGCACCGAGAAGGATGAGCGAAGGGGTTGCCTCGCCGCCGGGTGCCACAGCCGCTGCCGAGGAGGGGGCGGCGGCGGGCGGGGGCCCTGCGGCGGGCGATGGAGTGGAAGAGACTCGAGTGCTAAAATCCAGGGGTTAGGGGGCGCAAATTACTTGCCTTGCCCCGGGTGCTGACAACCCACGCTACGCCACTGCCATGAGGTGTCAACCCTCCTGCACCTCAAGACTAATAAGCCAAGCACTTATTTCAGGGGTCAAAAGAAAATAAGACCCTGTCTTATTTTCAGGGAAACATGGTAGAGATGGTCAAATTGATTCCTTCATCCAAAGAAGAAAATATATTTAATTTTGTTTCTATTTCAAAATTGTTTCCATATTTTACGTTTGGGGGAAAATAAAACTTTGATTTTGTTTTTTGCTGATTAGCTAGGTTTGTTGCTGTAGAAATAGGTAGCATATACTATTGTGTAAAAGTAAAAAGTTAAGGTTGTAATGTTGAATTGAAAAACTCAATGTCTTTCTCTTTCTCTCTTTACCCCATATTTTCTTTTTTTCCTCCCTCCAATTTTCTATTACTGTTATATATTTCTCTTTGTATTTTATATTTTGATAAACCAATAAAAATTGGGTGGGAAATCTCAAGTGAGAAACTGGAACTATCCTTACAGAATAAAGGATTCAACCTGGTAAATACTGAATGTACTGGGACTGAATTCCTAGCTGGGTAGAAATATCTTGCTTAGAGAAATTCATCCTAGCAACTGCTACTCTAAGATATTTCCAAGATATCGGCTTGCAATATAAAATAAAATTATTATGTATAACCCACGTATGGTGAAAGTCCTATTAGAGGCCATTATGTAATAAGTAATAAAAATCATGGGTTTTATAAAATGTAGAAATTTTTTACTTGTAAAAAAAATAAAGTCCATTTTGTTTTATGTTCAAGAGCAATAAGTTAATAATATATAACTGGGTTAAATGTGAAATGACATTTGCGTTAAATTCTGCAATATTGGCTTTACTTTTAGAAGTAGTTGCTGTCAAATTCTTGTTTTGTCAGCACTGTACTTGTTCCATTTCTAATGCTTCATATTTCATTAAATTAACCAATCAATGGGTAAAAAAATCAATAGATATGGCAGCAGCTGGATTAATCACATGAGGAAAGGAAAGGTGCCAAATTTCATTTGGCTGCTTAAATTGATTCTGCCAAAGTTCTCTTGCTTAGAAAACTATTATTCTCCTGTAGGAAATCTCTTCTAATATATATGATCACTAATGAAAAATTGTGTGTCTGTGTCTGTGTGTGTACATGTCATATTTTTTTCTGTGACACTTCTTCAAGATGGAGATGGTCCTTCAGTACAAAAGTACTTATCTTCAACGAAGAAAAAGGGGTGATTTTTACTAATCTCTCTTTTACAGCACCTTGTTTCATCCACACCATTTCAGACATTGTCACAGGTCTGTAGAAAATAATTATGGAAGTCACCAGAGATTGCTGGATATATTCAAGCCATAACTGAATTGGTTATTATTATATTTTGTATGTGATGCATATTCTAGACAACATTCCAGATAAGGAAAATTAGATCCGTGTAATTTTAGTCTTTAAATATATTTAGGCAAGTATGCATTTGAATTGATTATGGATATTTTATAGTAGCCTTATTGTCATAAGAGTGCATACCATATGATAGCATTAGTTTAATGAGAAAAAAATAAAAAGGAATAACGCATGTGTCAGCCAACATTGTTAATTATTTAATGAAAGGCTATATTAATTCCATGCCACTCTAATTCTTGTGTTGTTTAGTTCTAACATGATTTTCATGTTCTGTCATCTGCAATATCAAATTATTTGAATTAGTTTATTAATCAGAATTTTATGCTGTAAAAAAGCAAGATGGGAAAAAGTTTTCACAACAGCAAGATAGATTTATAGGTGAAATATTTGATATTGATGAACCCAAAATCTGTATCCATATGTGCAAGGTATGGAATTCATTTATTTACTTGTTTTTAGTTAAATGTTGATTCCATAGCAGGATACAAAATAGTGAGCGCTCCTATCATGTCAATGTTATTTTAGGATTTTACTATGTTTTGCATGTGCTTTGTTCCACAAAATGGCAAGGACTCGTTTCATTAATTTTCTCCTGTGGTGATTTATATGAGCTATATGAGTTGCCAAAAACAACAACAACAAAGAAATAGAAAATGTTTGGAGGTCATACAGTGTTCAGTTACAAATTCCCCATCCCTACATTAACCATATAACTGAAAGAACAGAGCAAAATTGAAGAAGGCTTCTTAGGACTACCATTTTCAAAATAATAGAGAATGGCAATAGCACTTAGACTGATATACTGCTCCATAGTGCTTTACAGCACTCTACGAGCAACTTACAATGTCAGCATATTACACTGCCCCCAATCTTAGTGCTCATTTTACCAATTTCTGAAGGATGGAAGGCTGAGTCAACCTCTAGTTGGTCAGGATTCAATTCGTGGCTGTGGGTAGAATTAGCTTGTAATAAATACTGCATTCTAACGACTGTAGCACCACAGCTCTTGATTCATAGTATTTAATATAGACACATTACCTTATATGGCCACTTCTTTACCACAGATCAGACCAGATCAGACCACAATGATCCAATAAGCCCCAAAATGATATGTAAACTTACATCCAATAAACCACGTTTGTAAATAAAATGAACTAGGAAAACTAATTCAGTTTATGTATTCATCTCTTCTAACTTACTTTTCTTAATGTCCATTATTGCTCATCGCCTTTTAATCATATCTTGGTTCTTTATAGAAATCTCTCTTATAAACATCCTAAAATTCAAGTTGAGGAAATTATACATACATTTTTCAACCATTGTCTAGGATCTATATTGGTTATTGATATTGAAAATGTTATTAAAACATTGCCTTAGCCAAAATTAGATTTCTCACCTGTCAGTCAATATTATTTTGTATTTTTTTTCAATTACAATGTAATATAATGGTTTTTTAGAGTGAAAATAGATGGCCATAGAAAATAATTGACATATCCACTGAAAGAATTGTGAAAGCAGTATAACATATACTGCTGTTGACGGGTGAAGAGAAAGTTACTTTTAGTTTTCTTTCGTCTAATTATTTGTCATAGTGAGATTCTTCTTAAATTTTTCTTCAATAGTATCTTGATAGAATGGAAGATGACAAGTGAAAAAATGGACCTCTATCAGATAAAATTCAACATGAATTACATTTAGTATTAAACTACTGTTCAAGTCATTTATTATTCCATTTGGATCTGCCACTAAGTAGAAATAGTAAAGAATTAATTTCATCATTTAACAGCAGTAAAAAGGGTGTTTTGTTTTATTTTGGGATATTTCTTTTATTGGTCATGATTAGAGAATTGTAGTTATTGAACTATTATCACAATAATTGAAAATGATTACAATGTTATTCAACTGCTTAATAGTTAGATATCAGAGACAGAAGCAACCGCAAATTGATTAACACTATTAAAAATTAAATCAGTTGTACAAAATGTTCTTCTATAATTTTCTTCATTTCTGTCTGAGGAAAAAAATACATTGGTGTATTGAACACATAATTAAAAATGCTAACATATAATATTTTAACATTTGTTCAAGTATCACATCAAAAATAACATCAATACACAAGTGTGTTTTTACTTGGATAAAAATTAAGAAAGATGCAGAAGATCATACATTTGTTTCCAGATGTTTCTATGCATAGAAAGCGACAACACATTCTATAACTGAAAAGAACTAATACTATCTCTGAACATACTGCTTATTTATTTATTTATTTGTCAGAATTCATGTAAATGTAGTCCCAATGTTCTATGTAGTGAATAAGCAGTGTTAATAAACTATCCATGTCAAGATGTTGGGGAGATAGTAATGAACAAGCAGGTTTATAGTAGCTAGAGATCTTGGTATT
The DNA here is from genome assembly GCA_039707465.1 of Rhabdophis nuchalis. Lineage (NCBI taxonomy): Eukaryota > Metazoa > Chordata > Lepidosauria > Squamata > Natricidae > Rhabdophis > Rhabdophis nuchalis. Next base: position 27,946,127 of record CM077649.1, on the reverse strand, counting down.
GAGCCTTTTCTGAATCAACAATAAAAGCTTTAAGTCAGGAAAATAGTGGTTACTAAATTCTATGGCACAAAATTATTTGTGGCAGTTCAATTAATATTCTGTTTTAGTTTGGAGCAATTTTGTGTCTGCTTTTCTATTTAATATGTGAAGAGCAGCCACTGACATATTCTAATACATCAAGAGTAGTACACATCATAAAATCACTTGCAAATGAATTCAACTACATAATTAATGGAAGTTATATTCAATATAGCTAAGAAAGTTCAACTAATATAAGAGAAAATAAAACCAAATAATGTATTATTTATTAAAACTGACATTTGGTTTAGTGATATTGACAAGTGATACTAAATTTTACTCTGTAAACTGTCTGTAAAGGGGAGTACAGAGATATTTCTTATATAATAATAATAATAATAATAATAATAATAATAATAATAATAATAATAACAACAACAACAACAACAACAATAATAATAATAATAATAATAATAATAATAATAATAATAATAATAATAATAATAATAATAATAATAATAATAATTTAATTTGTAAACCACTCCCTCTCCCCACAGGGACTCGGGGCGGTGCACAGGGAAAATAAAAACAATAAATATACAACCATAGCATAAAAACGAATTAAATCTAATACCTGTGCTAAAAATCCCATTAAACACTAAAATACCCTATAATTAAATAAAAACCCCATAGCAGAGAGACTATCCTAGGCCGGCCAAGCAGAAAAGATATGTTTTTAATTTCAGGCGGAAGGAGCGGAGGTCCGTGGTTGTTCGAATATCGGGGGGAACAAATGATTGAAGACTAGGACTATAAATCTGTACAATTTTTGCATGTATACAGACATACATGCATTATATCTAGTGTTCCTTCAAATTGAGGATGGAGTTAAATCTTATTAATAAACACATAAAATCAAATGCAATAATTAGAAGTATAGTTGTACAGTAAACATTTGTTTCTCACAGGATCCAATCTGGGTCACTCAGCAGAACCAGAGTATTAGTCTTCTGAGCTTTTGGACTTGTGTGAAGATCATCCTCGGGAAATATTTCTCTACCAGAATGTTTGCTTTGGGCTATTCTATATGTTGTATTTATGTGCTACCTGATTGTGTGTGGCTTTTTATTTGTTGATTGGGTGCTGATGGCTAGAAATTAAGTCATTGGCTGTTGTTTCAAAACTCTACACCAGGGGTCTCAAACTCAATTTACCTGGGGGCCGCTGGCCCGTTTTCATAGGGAGGTTTGCAGTGCAAAAAAAAAAAATCCCCCTGTCAGAAGGCCGCTTAGTTAGACGGATTGATGCGAATTACATTGGTCAACTGCTGTGCCAGCAGAAACAAAGTTTTAGGTGCTACAGGTTATCAGTGATTTCCTTCTCCAGTACATGGATAAATACACTTGGAAACATCTACCTACCTACTGTATTTCTCTCTCTCTCTCTCTTCCTCACTCTCTCTATTTCTCTCTCTCTCTATCCATTTATTTACCTACCTACCTACCGTATTTCTCTCTCTCTATTTCTCTCTCTCTCTCTCTCTCTCTCTCTCTCTTTATTTACCTACCTACCTACCTACCTACCTACCTACCTACCTACCTACCTACCTACCTACTGTATCTCTCTATCTCCCTCTCTCTCCCTCTATCTGCCTACCTACTTTTTTTTTTAATTGCCTCTTCAAAACCTGGATGCGTCTTATACTCCGAAAAATCCGGTAAGCTGTGGTGGTGGTGGGGGGGGTGTTATCTGATTTTAAAACTATGCATTTATATTTACAGGGATTTTCCAATGTTTCTTTGTAATTATCTTCTTGATCATACATTAGTTTCACCCTGCAAAGGCTCTGAAAGGATTCCTATTTTAAATAAACAATTTTGTATTCGTTATTTTGTAAAGTTTTTATTTGAATTTTATATGGCTTAGCCATGATTCTGGACTATCAGGCATTTAACTTTGGAACAGGTTGGTACAGTTAGGGAGAGAATTGGATAAATAGAGCTATAAATGACATTCACTTTCCAGTATGTTCACTAATGTTTCACTATGCCCGAAGGTACTAACGTTCTCATTTCTAAATGAAAAAATACTTTTCCGGCCTCCAGGAAACCATGTGTTCATTTCTTTCAGCACAGGTATTCTCTTTCACTGGTATTCACTTTAAATCTGCAATGCAATATTGAACATATATTCATTTGAAATATATAATAGTTACAAGAAGAAATATTTTTTCCTGTTCTACAGTATACTTTATTTTATTACTATTATAAAACTTTTAAAGCACATTTGTTTAACTTTGAGAGTAATTGAGGTCCTGGGAAAGTCTCCGTAGAAAGCTTACATGTGAAATCTGACGGGAAAATACTTCTACTTGAGTGTAACTGCATTGGGCACTGAGATGTTTATTTCAAATCTGATTGTATATCCACTGACCTGTTAAAAGAGCTTCCTTATTTTCATTTTGAATCTAGTAATCAGTACTCTCCACAGTTCAGTTATTCCAAGACTGATTGTTTGGACTTTCTCAGCATGTTATCATATTATATCTATAAAGGACTGATTCTTATTTTAATGTATTCAGTCACCATGATGATCTCATTTTGTGTCTGGCCTTAGGGATTTTCAATAGATTTGTAAAATCAACCATAACATTCCTGTACTATAAAATGTGCGTGAAAGGATAACTGGATTATTAGTTATTTTTAGACTATGAAATGAATGGTCACTATTCATCAAAACATATTTCTTGCACTATGCCTTCCTTTTAGGATGATCTCTGTAGACCAGATAAATATATTTATAAAATCTGTACATATTTATAAAATTTAGATCAAATCAAATAACTAATTTAGATTATTCATTTTCATTTCATTTTTTCATTTTATTAAATTTATATACTGCGCCACTCTCCCAAAAGGGACTTGGGGCGGTGCACAGGAAAAATAAAACCACGCATATACATAAATACAGATAATAAATATGTCATAAATATTAAAAACTTATTAAATTAACCCAACCTGTGCTAAAACCAATTAAAACCCCAATAAAATCTAATTCAATTTAAAACCAATCGATAGTCTCGGAAGATTAAGCCAAGCGAAAAAAGTGTGTTTTTAATTGTTGACGAAAGAGGCGGAGGTCTGTGATATTCCTAAGATCGGGGGGGTAGATCGTTCCAGAGGGCAGGGCCCGCCACAGAGAAGGCTATTCCTTGCAGAATTATCATGGCTATATAAAACTTCTGAAGATAAGACTGGATATTTATAATATTAAGAGAGATTTTCCCTTTGGTCAAACTAATCTTATTTGTACTTTCTAAATTTATTTAAAAATAAAAATAGCTTTTAATACATTAAATATATTACATTTAATATATTATATTTAATACATTAAATAAAATTTAATAACTGGAAATTTTTAAGAAAAACTTGGACAGCTACCTATTTGAAATGGTATAGGGTTGAGCAGGAGGTTGGACTAAAAGACCTCCAAGGTTCCTTCTAGCTTTATTCTGATTAAGTTATTGAATTATGACAGCAATGGTGAACCTTTTTAGGCTCGTGTGCCATAAGGAGTGGAGCGAAGGAAGGGCATGTGTTGGCGTGCCACATCCATAATACAATGTACTCCCCAGTGCACATGCGCTCATGACAGGTGCTCCTCCCATTTTTTACATGCTTTTTTCACCCTCCCAGGCTCCAGAGGCTTTATAGGAGCCTGGGGAGGGTGAAAACAGCCCACCCGGAGGCCCTCCGGAGGCTTCAGGAGTTTCCCTGAAGCCGCCGGAGGACTAAAAACAACTCTACAAACAAACTGGAAGTGACTTCCAGTTTGCTTATAGGGCCGTTTTTAGTTCTCCTGAGACTTCAGGGACCTTCAGGAAGCTCCTGAAGTCTCCAGAGGGCCTCCAGGGGACGGGGGAGCTGTTTTTGCCCTCCCCAGGTGCCTATAAAGCCTGGGGAGGGCAAGACATGGCTTTAAAAATGGCTGAATGAGCTGGCCAGTGCTGGCCAGCTAACAGGGCAACACCTCACATGCCTTATGAAATGGCTCTGCGTGCTACCTGTGGCACGTATGCGATAGGTTCGCCATCACTGAATTATGACATGCACGTTCTAATTTGCAATGGTTTAAACACCTAAATAAAACTCTATCACTATGCATATATTAAGGGAAAGGACTTATTTTGAAGAAAATTGTTAGCAAAATTATTTTTCTAATAATATATTCACTCAAATCCATTCATATTTTCTTACATTATTTAAGAACTCAATGGATGAGTAGAGTTATGAACTATTTATACTTGCTCTTGTGAGATCATTAATATTCTAAATTTTTCACAAGTTGCTCTGACATTTGATGGCATGTCATTAGATTTTTGAATTTCTATAAAAATGCTCTTGAGGTTTTAGTATTCTCTTATGACATTATAAAACATTTCAAATTTTTCACATGAAAGCTATAATATTTGGCCAATAAATCATTAAAGCAGCAACTTAATGAGATTTTGACAATCTAAACAAATATTTATTTTACCATGGATGGCTGGTTTGGAAAGCTGTTACATATCTAGCTAGGTGCACCTTGTTGCTGATACTATTGATCTGAAAATAGACTGAGGCAAAATTACGATTTGGAATAATAATCAGAACTAAATTTGACAAGTTAATCAATTCATACAGGATTCATTTCAACTGATTTTAGACATGGCTTCAGTAAAAAGATGTTTTGATTAATTACGAGTTCTGAGATGAGGATAGGAGCACTGTCTTGGTAAATCTCTGGGTTCCTTTTGTGACCTTTCATGATATTTCTAAATCTGTTCTCGACTTGGACTCTATGTTTCAGATGGACAGTTTTGTATAGAACTTCTGCTTCAATTTGAAGGATTTATTCCAAAAAGGGATGTAATACTCACAGATGTCTATCCTGTCAAGCTCTTTGATACTGCTAAGTTTATTGAATTGCTGATGACATATAACTCTCATTGTTCTTTTTATGAGATTGAGAATCAATTGGGATAAGTTGTCCAATTGTTACTTTTTTGCTTAGACATAATTCACTCTTCAGCAAAGGGGTTTTTTTCTGTAAATGAAAAGCAAAATACAGGTAAGTAGATAACTAATATTACTGTGGGGGTAAAATAATGCATTATTAATTTGGGAGATAAAAATATCTGAAAAGTACCTTATGTGATACTAAAAGACTAAGATTGGCATCAGAATTTTTTTTCTCTCAAGAATGATTTTCACTGTATCTTGGAGAACATGTGGGAATTCAAAGAAATGCTCTGCAGATGACTATAGAAGTGAAGGTTTTCTTTTCATATTGCCAGATCGGAAGCCATATAAGACTTCTTATTTATTATTTATGATCATAAATAAGAGCAAGGATTAAAAGGATAATGATTAATATTGTTGATTACTGATTTTATATTAATGTATGGATTTTTTTCACTTTTCATGACTGTGTTTTAAACTGTGCAAATCTAAGATATTGATTACTGATTGGTAACTTATATGTTAAATACATTAATAATTTGTGCAAAATATGTATTAATTATCTAACTACGTACATGAATTTCTATATTGCCCAGACTTCAATATACAAATTAACACAGAAGTAAATGGCATGCGTTTGTCATTTTTATGTGGAGGAGTTTTAACTGCTGTAAGTCACCTGGAATTATCTATATGTGAGTTGGGCAGCTATATAAATGTGTTTAATAAATAATTAATTATTTCATAGATTGCAGTCACTCTAAGATATTATTTGTAGTAGAAATATTGAACATGCATATTTATATATTCTCATTTTTTAATTTTGGGATTTTTTAGTTTTTACTTTTTGTGCTTCTAGTTAATATGCTTTTTAAAAAGCAATAGAAAAAAGACATATCTCTCTTCCTACAAAATACTACCATAACAACCTAGGTATGGAACAGATAGTATCCTTTGGAACATTTAACAGTCTAATATTTGACAGAAAAAGGGGGCAGTAGTTTATTCTGGATCTTCTTTTTCTCATGTTGAATATACAGTTGGTGAAATTTCAGCTATATTAAAATATCTATTTATATTCTTCGTCAACCATGTAAAGCAATCTTAATCAAGAATGTATATAAATGTTGGTTTACTTTTCATGTTTATAAATCTGATTTCACATATGGATGTTGTTCAGCTAGTTCAGTGGCAGTATTTTACAAATTTGGATTATTTGTAAATGTATAGATGAAGGACATATGATAGCAAGACCAAGGATTGATAAACTGCAGTCTGATCAGTCCCTGGAGTCCAATCATACTCTGATTTCTTGCATAGGCAATGTTTTTCAACATCTGATAGTCCCCTGTGCATAATTTATAATGATTATTATAAATTCCATTAATTAATTAAATTCCAATCTAGATTGCAAAAATTCAAAGCAGCATAAGACTTTGCTAATATTTAACAGAGCTTTTCAGTCCAGGCCTGGAAGCTGTAATCCACCAGAGTATATATAAAATTGTAATTCTCAGTGCAACTAAGTCAAGATACGAGTTACTAAAAATGCAAACATTGCATAGAATTTCATAATACGCTTTGACAGTTAGTATATTTCACACTTTGTTATTTGAAAACTAATTCTAATAGTAAGATTAATGTTAGCTAGCATGCTAGAAACAGAGTATTAGACTCTAGTATTAAAGTTATTTACAAAGATGCCCTTGGGCTCCATGTAGGTTTATAAGAAAATTAAAATATTAAATAGCAAAGCTTTAAGTTGCCCATTCATACACGAGAAAAATATAGTAAGAAATTAAGCTAGTAAGAACAGGAGCATTCTGGGAGAAGAGGAAAGTGCAACTTTATCAGCCGCTTTTGGTAATTTATCATTTTGTGACTTGTTACAAAAGATTTCTAAAATATCTATATGGTAGAAGTTATTTTGTAAAAGAGATCACAATATTCTCTCAAAAATTCAAATATTCCTCTCAACCTTAAGGATATGACATTGTTAAAGCTGGCAATTTATTTTTTACAAATATCATATTTCATATGCTTTTCTTCTGTCTCCTAGGGGTTATGAAAGAAGGAGGCTTCATGATCGCTGTGCATGATTTTTAATTTTTTTAAATATCATTTTTAACATAATGCAAATTTGTAGCTTATTATGAATTAGCAATAGCAATAGCACTTAGACTTACATACCTCTTCACAGTGCTTTACAGCTCTCTCTAAATGGTTTACAGAGTCGGCATATTGTCCCCAACAATCTGGGCCCTCATTTTACTGAACTCAGAAGGATGGGAGGCTACGTCAGCCTTTATTTATTTATGAATAATTATACTATGTGCTTGCCACCCATTTACTTATTACTGTTAAATATATGGAAAAACTATCTGTAAGTCTGATGATTACTCCTATACTATAAAATATTAATAAATATTATGTGCAGATATATAATAATTACTGGACAATTTGTATTTTATATTTGTATTTCCCAGGTGTCTGTACTGTGTACTCTAGGTTACTTACACAAACTGTGCAATTCCTCTCAGTGCAGCTGGGCTCCTGAATTACCCAACCCAATGAAAAGCAGAGACATTCTCACAGATGATCCAGTTGTAGGACTGCTTGTATTCTCCTTTTCTTGATTTGAACAGCATACAGGATACAGTTGGTGCTTACCTGTGCATTCAAAAGCTGGATTCCATTTCTTTGTCACATTAGAGTGTGGCCATGCTTTGAGTCAGAGAAAATGCTTTTATATGGAAATAGGCAATTGAAGTATAAATTAAGTATAGTTGCTTTCCTCTTTTTCACAGCTTGCCGGTCAGGATTCTATAAAGCATTTGCTGGAAATATAAAGTGTTCCAAGTGTCCTCCACACAGCCAAACCTTTGTAGAAGCAACATCTGTGTGTCAGTGTGAAAAAGGTTACTTCCGAGCTGATAAGGATCCTCCAACTATGGCATGTACCCGTAAGTTTAATTGATCCTGGTGTTTAAAATTCTTCCCTTGTCCCTCTTTATCTTAAAAGATAAAAACAGCATTTGTTTTAGCCAATCAAAAATGCAAATTAGTTTTTTCCTCTAGACCCAACAAACTTATGTATTGAAAAAATATCCCTCAGTCTTATGTATCATCAAAACACCACCACACTGCACTACCTTCATTGTTAATAAAATAATTATAAGTTTAGGAACATTGGGTGGTAACTAGTGTTTATTTTTTCTGGGTGTGATTCTGTGTGTATATATACTATAATTTGATTTTGTGGTATCAAGTCAGTGTGAACTCAGCAGTACATAGATAAACCTTCTAAAGGAGTAGATTCTTACCTTTTCCTTTCCTTGCCCAGGTTGGGAGAATGGATGAATAAGATTATAGGCACACCCTTGATATTAATGTTGCTGTTATTTCTGAGATATTTGTTTGATTCCTTTGATTATACTAAGTTTCTTAGGTGGGACCAACTTACCTGTCTATGTAGTGCATATCATATACTTTTCCTTTAATACAATAATAAGCATTCACTATTTGTTAGATCTGAAGAAGAGTGGAATATAATGCATGCATAATTTAAAATTATCCATGTATTTGCTTGCCTAAACAAAATATATAACATAAGGAAATTCCAGAGTGTATTACTCACAGATGTCTGCCAAAAAGGCTATGACTGCCAGTTTTTTCCCCAATGTGATATGTTATCTATGTATAATGTATAAGCGATAACAAAGCAATCAGGCCACATTCATAAAATCCCAATGACACATAATTTAGCAGAATCTGTGGATTATAATTAATTGTCTCTCTTTGTTCCAAGTTCTAAATCTTAGTAAATGATTCACTGCATGTCATTACAGCTTAATATTTGCATGAAATCACAGTTTAGCTGGCATAATTTAATGGCAATTAAAAGCCTATTTAATCGTCATGCAAATTGGCATGAGGGCCCTTGAGTATGAAGGGTGTCTATTTCTTAAGAATCTGTACAGTCATTTCTATACTTTTAAGCACTCCTACCACAATTGATAGCAATTTTCCTGTTCACAGCAATACAAATGGACAATAAAACATATTTTTTTAAAAAGCAAAGTCTAAAATTCTCTGTATGTTGATTAACTATGAAAATCATTTGCAATTTTTTTTTAAAAAAAAATAACTTGAACATAATTTGCTGTTTAAATGTTATTTATACAGAAATAACAAAGATTGCGGTATCATCATAGTGATTAACAAATTTATTATGGGTTTCCATGGATTACAATTTATTTCATCTATGCAATTTATTACATCCTGAATTACAAATAAAGATCCATATGCCTTAGTGGAGAAGGAGTTAAAAACATGAAATACATAAAATATTGGCAGCACATTTAAATTATTAGTAGTGGACATGCAGAATTTTATGGCTCATTAGTATAGCCAATAAGATTTTTTTTTAAATATATTGTTTTTATTAACAAAAACACTTAAAAATAGTGAAGTATCGCTGCAGAAGCTGAACACCATTAAGTTTTGAATACCTTCTTATCATAAATGTCACATTTATCCCAGTTTATTATTGTACGATAAAACAAGATGGTTTGAAGCATTTTAATACTACAATTCCATGATTTTTGAGAAAAGATGAGAAATCCGCTGATATTTTTATGTTAATAATTTGATTTTGGTTCTCTTAAATAGGTGCAAGAATACAAAATACATATGTATGCTGAAACCCATATTTTTCAGTTTGATCTTTTGTTACAGTTCACAATTAAAAATAATCATAGCAAATTACCCTTTACCTATGGGGAAAAGATTCATGAATATATAACATGAAAATTAGAATGAATTCTATTTACTTTTTCTGCCATTTTTTAAAACTTTAAGTTTTCCATGTATACAATGCAGCCAGGGCTTTTCTCTGCTTTTATATTGGTTAGTCATTAGCAAAATTATGAGTGGCACTTGTACAGTAGTTACAAAAGGCTTCCAAGATATCAATTATTTTGTCAAATCTCAGAACAGTCAATCCATATTTTATACTTGTTTCATCAGTTGCTAGATTCTGAAAGCTGTTTCTTAAATGTGTCCTGAATTTGCATAATACTTCTAATCTGATTTTATTCCTAGTTTTACATGTTTATGTTTGCTTAGTTAAATACTGATGCCCAACTACTATAGAATTTTTACATACATATATATATATATATATATATATATGAAGATACTATGTTACAGCTTCCTGCTAGGCCTGTTCAAGGGAGGAGACAAACTTGTCATCCTTCTCTGTCTTTCGACTCCTCTTTGAGATCATCCAGACAGAGACCTATTAAATTTCTGCTGTCTTTTTAGATATGTGTTAAATGTTTTTTTTAAAGGAATGATTAATAATTAATTAAGAGACCAGGATGGATCCATTTCGGACTTCTTAGTCCTCGTCAGCTGGCCATACTTTCCTACAGGGATTTGAACTGGTGCTCTCCAGCATTCGAAGCAGGCTTCTCTATGCCTTGAGCTAACCAGCTTCCCTGATTACATCATCCTTTCCACAGGACTTTATAGATGAAGATACTATGTTACAGCTTCCTGCTAGGCCTGTTCAAGGGAGGAGACAAACTTGTCATCCTTCTCTGTCTTTCGACTCCTCTTTGAGATCATCCAGACAGAGACCTATTAAATTTCTGCTGTCTTTTTAGATATGTGTTAAATGTTTTTTTAAAGGAATGATTAATAATTAATTAAGAGACCAGGATGGATCCATTTCGGACTTCTTAGTCCTCGTCAGCTGGCCATACTTTCCTACAGGGATTTGAACTGGTGCTCTCCAGCATTCGAAGCAGGCTTCTCTATGCCTTGAGCTAACCAGCTTCCCTGATTACATCATCCTTTCCACAGGACTTTATAGATGAAGATACTATGTTACAGCTTCCTGCTAGGCCTGTTCAAGGGAGGAGACAAACTTGTCATCCTTCTCTGTCTTTCGACTCCTCTTTGAGATCATCCAGACAGAGACCTATTAAATTTCTGCTGTCTTTTTAGATATGTGTTAAATGTTTTTTTAAAGGAATGATTAATAATTAATTAAGAGACCAGGATGGATCCATTTCGGACTTCTTAGTCCTCGTCAGCTGGCCATACTTTCCTACAGGGATTTGAACTGGTGCTCTCCAGCATTCGAAGCAGGCTTCTCTATGCCTTGAGCTAACCAGCTTCCCTGATTACATCATCCTTTCCACAGGACTTTATAGATGAAGATACTATGTTACAGCTTCCTGCTAGGCCTGTTCAAGGGAGGAGACAAACTTGTCATCCTTCTCTGTCTTTCGACTCCTCTTTGAGATCATCCAGACAGAGACCTATTAAATTTCTGCTGTCTTTTTAGATATGTGTTAAATGTTTTTTTAAAGGAATGATTAATAATTAATTAAGAGACCAGGATGGATCCATTTCGGACTTCTTAGTCCTCGTCAGCTGGCCATACTTTCCTACAGGGATTTGAACTGGTGCTCTCCAGCATTCGAAGCAGGCTTCTCTATGCCTTGAGCTAACCAGCTTCCCTGATTACATCATCCTTTCCACAGGACTTTATAGATGAAGATACTATGTTACAGCTTCCTGCTAGGCCTGTTCAAGGGAGGAGACAAACTTGTCATCCTTCTCTGTCTTTCGACTCCTCTTTGAGATCATCCAGACAGAGACCTATTAAATTTCTGCTGTCTTTTTAGATATGTGTTAAATGTTTTTTTAAAGGAATGATTAATAATTAATTAAGAGACCAGGATGGATCCATTTCGGACTTCTTAGTCCTCGTCAGCTGGCCATACTTTCCTACAGGGATTTGAACTGGTGCTCTCCAGCATTCGAAGCAGGCTTCTCTATGCCTTGAGCTAACCAGCTTCCCTGATTACATCATCCTTTCCACAGGACTTTATAGATGAAGATACTATGTTACAGCTTCCTGCTAGGCCTGTTCAAGGGAGGAGACAAACTTGTCATCCTTCTCTGTCTTTCGACTCCTCTTTGAGATCATCCAGACAGAGACCTATTAAATTTCTGCTGTCTTTTTAGATATGTGTTAAATGTTTTTTTAAAGGAATGATTAATAATTAATTAAGAGACCAGGATGGATCCATTTCGGACTTCTTAGTCCTCGTCAGCTGGCCATACTTTCCTACAGGGATTTGAACTGGTGCTCTCCAGCATTCGAAGCAGGCTTCTCTATGCCTTGAGCTAACATAGTATCTTCATCTATAAAGTCCTGTGGAAAGGATGATGTAATCAGGGAAGCTGGTTAGCTCAAGGCATAGAGAAGCCTGCTTCGAATGCTGGAGAGCACCAGTTCAAATCCCTGTAGGAAAGTATGGCCAGCTGACGAGGACTAAGAAGTCCGAAATGGATCCATCCTGGTCTCTTAATTAATTATTAATCATTCCTTTAAAAAAACATTTAACACATATCTAAAAAGACAGCAGAAATTTAATAGGTCTCTGTCTGGATGATCTCAAAGAGGAGTCGAAAGACAGAGAAGGATGACAAGTTTGTCTCCTCCCTTGAACAGGCCTAGCAGGAAGCTGTAACATAGTATCTTCATCTATAAAGTCCTGTGGAAAGGATGATGTAATCAGGGAAGCTGGTTAGCTCAAGGCATAGAGAAGCCTGCTTCGAATGCTGGAGAGCACCAGTTCAAATCCCTGTAGGAAAGTATGGCCAGCTGACGAGGACTAAGAAGTCCGAAATGGATCCATCCTGGTCTCTTAATTAATTATTAATCATTCCTTTAAAAAAACATTTAACACATATCTAAAAAGACAGCAGAAATTTAATAGGTCTCTGTCTGGATGATCTCAAAGAGGAGTCGAAAGACAGAGAAGGATGACAAGTTTGTCTCCTCCCTTGAACAGGCCTAGCAGGAAGCTGTAACATAGTATCTTCATCTATAAAGTCCTGTGGAAAGGATGATGTAATCAGGGAAGCTGGTTAGCTCAAGGCATAGAGAAGCCTGCTTCGAATGCTGGAGAGCACCAGTTCAAATCCCTGTAGGAAAGTATGGCCAGCTGACGAGGACTAAGAAGTCCGAAATGGATCCATCCTGGTCTCTTAATTAATTATTAATCATTCCTTTAAAAAAACATTTAACACATATCTAAAAAGACAGCAGAAATTTAATAGGTCTCTGTCTGGATGATCTCAAAGAGGAGTCGAAAGACAGAGAAGGATGACAAGTTTGTCTCCTCCCTTGAACAGGCCTAGCAGGAAGCTGTAACATAGTATCTTCATCTATAAAGTCCTGTGGAAAGGATGATGTAATCAGGGAAGCTGGTTAGCTCAAGGCATAGAGAAGCCTGCTTCGAATGCTGGAGAGCACCAGTTCAAATCCCTGTAGGAAAGTATGGCCAGCTGACGAGGACTAAGAAGTCCGAAATGGATCCATCCTGGTCTCTTAATTAATTATTAATCATTCCTTTAAAAAAACATTTAACACATATCTAAAAAGACAGCAGAAATTTAATAGGTCTCTGTCTGGATGATCTCAAAGAGGAGTCGAAAGACAGAGAAGGATGACAAGTTTGTCTCCTCCCTTGAACAGGCCTAGCAGGAAGCTGTAACATAGTATCTTCATCTATAAAGTCCTGTGGAAAGGATGATGTAATCAGGGAAGCTGGTTAGCTCAAGGCATAGAGAAGCCTGCTTCGAATGCTGGAGAGCACCAGTTCAAATCCCTGTAGGAAAGTATGGCCAGCTGACGAGGACTAAGAAGTCCGAAATGGATCCATCCTGGTCTCTTAATTAATTATTAATCATTCCTTTAAAAAAACATTTAACACATATCTAAAAAGACAGCAGAAATTTAATAGGTCTCTGTCTGGATGATCTCAAAGAGGAGTCGAAAGACAGAGAAGGATGACAAGTTTGTCTCCTCCCTTGAACAGGCCTAGCAGGAAGCTGTAACATAGTATCTTCATCTATAAAGTCCTGTGGAAAGGATGATGTAATCAGGGAAGCTGGTTAGCTCAAGGCATAGAGAAGCCTGCTTCGAATGCTGGAGAGCACCAGTTCAAATCCCTGTAGGAAAGTATGGCCAGCTGACGAGGACTAAGAAGTCCGAAATGGATCCATCCTGGTCTCTTAATTAATTATTAATCATTCCTTTAAAAAAACATTTAACATATATATATATATATATATATATATATATATATATATAATTGTTCCACAACACCCTGTTAGGGACCCAATTAAGGAGGAGACATACTGTTTCCTTTTCTGCCTTTCGGCTCATCACCAGAGACCATCTAGACAGAAAGCCATGCGTTCCATTGTGTAATTATTTTTAATATGTGTATTAGTTTTATGAGCTGATCAATAAATAAATAGATCCATACTAGTTTCTCTGATTTATTTATTGATCAGCTCATAAAACTAACACACACACACACATATATGTAATATATATAATTGTAGGAGCAAAAATGAATGTTTTTCCTCTATATATGATATTTGTGAAGAAATTTTAAAAAGTTCTTCACAGCTTTTGTCTTATTTATATTTGCCCTATATAATTTGTTTTTGTAAATCAAGGATAGAAGATATATTCTGTGTGAATGTGCATGTTAATATAAGACATTGCTACTTATAAATACTGATTATTTTATTTTTTCTTTTGTAGGACCACCTTCTGCTCCAAGGAATGTCATCTTTAATATAAATGAAACAGCTCTTATGTTGGAGTGGACTCCACCAATTGATACAGGAGGGAGAAAAGACCTTACCTATAGTGTCATTTGTAAAAAATGTGGAACTGATACCAGCCGGTGTGAGTTATGTGGAGGAGGAATACGATTTGTTCCAAAACATAGTGGTCTTATCAATTCTTCAGTGACTGTGCTTGATTTTGTGTCCCATGCGAACTACACTTTTGAAATAGAAGCCATGAATGGCGTCTCTGAATTAAGCTTTTCACCAAAGCAGTTCACAGCCATCACTATTACCACAGATCAAAATGGTGAGTTTCTTCTTATTTGTGTGTCAGTTAGATCTTATGCAATATAATATGATTAATAATATAGTTGGTGAATTATCATTAATGAATATGAAGAAAGTATGCTTGTGCTTTTTCAAATTATTTATACTTCCATAGTCATATTTTGGTTGCAGATTAGATCATAAGACTTCAGAAACAGTTTGTCAAAACAAGCCTAACCTACTTTTATTCAAGTAACGTTGATTGATGGGTTTATTTCTCCTTGGACAAGTCTATTTTTAATATTTTATCATGTGTATAATCCAGAAAATTTTGCTAGTCTATTTACTATTTTAGCACTAGTTTGTGACTTTGATTTAGAAGTCAACTATCTATGAGATAAAGAAAGCCTTGCTTATATATGCAAAAGTACATTTCAGTTATGTACTTCATTAATCTGCATGCTTCATTAATCTGATTCCACAAAGATTACCTTGGTAGCTGGTTTGTTAAGTCCAGACGTAACGTTATTTTTAAGCAGACAACCAGAGGTGGGTTGCTACCGGTTCAAGTGAACCAGTAGTGGAAATTGCGACTGGGTCGCAGAACCATTAGGGAATGCAGTCTCGCAACACCCCCAAACCAGTTGGCCAGTCGCCGTGGCATGGTTTTTCAGCATTTTTAATGTTCTGCAAATGCGCAGACCTATTTAAAGGCAACTGCACACACACCAAACTGGCAGTAATGCTGACAGCAACCCACCCCTGCAGACAACAGTATGTATATTCACAAGGTTGTATTAATACACTTTGTATTAATAAACCTTGTAATTAAAAATTTTTACCGGAGGGAGGGGGGGTTTGAAAACACTCAAATATGAATTTAGAGATATTTCCCAGTTGATCTAACAATATTATATATTATAACATTCCATTGTTTATCTGATTGAGCAACAAGGGTATTTATAAGATTAAAAAACTCAAATGGGCAGCTGTAGTCATATGATTGAAGCCTATCTATCTATTTATCTATCTATCTATCTATCTATCTATCTATCTATTTATCTACATACATACATACATACATACATACATACATACATACATACATACATACATACATACATACATACACTGTATCTGTATGCATGTGATGTATATAAAAAGATAACAGGGCTTTTCTCATGTAATTATGGTTGCAATATTGACTTTCATTCTTTTTTTGTACACATGTTTTGGACATATTACTACATGTACATGGGAGAAGTCTCTAGTTTTAAGAATAAGATTAATGACATTTCCTTAAACTGTATTTTTATCAATGTTAATATTTTTACTATGGATTTTATCATTCATGAATTATGTTAAATTATATTCAGCTTTATTTTTTAATTTAAGCCCTTCATTTTATTATTAATGGCTTGAGTTGGGTTCCTTGGGCAATGGTAGAATATAAATCAATTAGACAAAGGAATAATGTGAAGATCCACACATTGTTAAACAATGCCTGTTATTAACAGTGCATGTTAAACAATGTGTGAAACTGAATTGAACTATAGCATTAAGCTGCTTTAATCCCCTTATTTACTTTAATGCATTTATATCCATTATAAAATATCTTTATATTCAAAATATTATGTTTTTCTAGGGTATAATATACTTTTTATTAGAATAACTACAGGTGATTAGCATTATTAGAAATAAATGAAATAAATAAATAGAATAGTGAAGTATATAATTATTCATTTAGCACTATGAATTCACAATCCCTTTTTTTCCTGTTATTCTAAATATGTTTTCCAATGTTAAGTATGGGAAAATATTGTTATTGAATTATATACAAAGTAGAAATAACCAGTTTAATTCAAACATTTTCTCTAATGACGTGCAGTAATTGACAGTAAAAGAAGCAATTCTATAAAATGCAAGATCATAAATGATGATGCTGTGTGCAATTATTATTGAGCAAATAAAGAAATACGTAAAATATTAAATTCCTAAATATTTTTTTTCTGTTTGCACAAAATACTGTCAAACCAAAAGTTAGGGTTATATAGTGTGTTTTATTTAAGTTTTACAGTTATTGAGCTGTCAACATCTATGATATAAAAATATAAGGGCCTTTATTACATCTAGTGTGTTAGCTTAAGAAAACAATAAAATTGGCAAAGAGAAAATAACCAAATCAAGCCCCTAAACAGTTCGAAAGGCAAAGAACCAGATGATAGGGCTGAATGTTCTGCTACAGTGAATCTCAAGGTAATCACAGGATACCATAAGCCTTGAAAGCTGCAGCCTGTAATGTTAAGCTTTTCAGCTATTTTAGCTAAACTCTTGAAGTCTTTGACTGTTGGTTGTATGAAGGCTGATGAAGAACTCCTTTATATGAATAATGAACCTATTTACTCACATCTTAAAAAATCATTGGTATCAAAGATGTGCTTATAATCTTATTCTTGGACTCCGATTCAGACTTTTCCAGACTGTGCAGGGAAAGGAAAGGGCAAAAAAAATTGCTCTTCCACACATTGCAGCTTAAGTCCTGGATCAAAGCTTCTAGGTAAAGAGATCAGTAACTTCCTGCTGTGGTGAAGGTAAAACAGAACAGCTTCAAGAGAGAAAGATTTATACAATCATTTATCTCCTTTTCCTAATATTCCTAACTTGCCCTTAGCTTTTCACTATATTTCTCCACATAACTAATACTGAAATAATAGAATGCTGTTTCAAAAGAAATTAATATAAAGTTTGAATCGTTTTAGTAATCCTAGAGCCACTATTCTAGTTCTTGCAATATTCCAAGGCCTTTTATCAAATGAGTTTTAATTTAGTTCACAGCTGATTCTCTACCTATTTCCAGATTTCTTGGGGCAAAAATATGCCTACTGCAATGTCATTGTTAAAACCATGTTAATAAATAGCTGGCACTTATGGACTGTTGCATTTTGTGCATTTTTATGAACAACCCAAAACAGACGTTCATTAAAAATGGATATTTATATACTCTTTTAAATCTTTTATGTGGGGTTACCATTTTATGTATCAATGCAGCCTTCCCTATGAAACTTTCTGAATATGGTTAAGGGCATATTCTATAATTGATTATCCTTTATTCTATGAAGCTTTTTTCAGTATTACTGTAATGTAATAATTATTGTGTAGATAAAGGCAATGTATTTATTTAGATTTTACAGTCAACCAATCATAAGTACATTTAAAAAAAATAAAATTAAACTAAGTACCCATGTTGACAATAGCAATAGCACTTAAACTTACCAAATTGTTAGGAATATAAAACGCACCGGAGTACAAGATGCACTAAGATTTTGAAGAGGTAAATTTAAAAAAAAAGGTTTTGCACTCTGCAGGCCTCCCTCTGCATGCTGCACTTTTTGTGAAAAATGGGGCATGCAGAGAGTTTGAGAGGCCTGCAAAGTGCTCCAAGGGACTTGGAAAGGCAAAAATGAGCAAAAAACGTCAAGTTTTTCACAATGGCCCTTTTTTTTTTTACAAAAAAGCCATAGTATGCATAGGTTTGGGGGGGCTTGTAGAGTGCTCCTAGGAGCTGGGGGGGGCAAAAACAAGCAAAACCTGGCCCATTTTCCACTCATTTTTGCCATCCCCAGGCCCCAGGAATACTTTGCAGGCCTCTGCACATCCTTTTTTGTGAAGGGAGCAAGGTTTTGAGAGGCCAAAAATGCTATATTCAGTGTATAAGATGCAACCAGATTTTCACCCTCTTTTGGGGGGGAGGTGCATCTTATACTCCCAAAAATATGGTATGTATCATCTCATAGTGCTTTTCAGCAAAAGTCCCCAACCAGTAGCAGAAAGGGAGAGGATGGGTTTTCCCGCCCAATCCAATCCTGCACAAATAACCTCTTGCACATTCGCCCACTATTTGCGCAGCCTGGCTCTCAACTGACCATGGCTGGTAGCAGTTCTGGAGGTTGGGAACCTCTGGTTTATAGCACTGTCTAAGTGGTTTACAGAGTTAGCATATTGCCCCCAACAATATGGGGTCTCATTTTACTGACCTCATAAGAATGGAAGGCTGTATCAACCTTGGGCCAATCAGGATCAAACTCCTGGCCATGAACAGAGTCAATCTGAAATACTACATTCTACTCATGGCTCTTATAAACCAACATGACTGTATAAATGAGCAGACAGTGTTAAAATAAGCATCTTTTATTTTCTGATACATTTTAAAAGATATCTTTAATACCATGTATGAGTCTGTATACTTATCCAAATGACTTTTCCAAAAGTCGGAAGCATTTGAAACCTTTCTGTTTCTGCTATATCAAAATAAACAGTGACAAGATTTCAAATGCATGTAAAAGCATTACAAGCATCTACATTAGTCTTTGTATGTTTACTAACCATTCTTTCTCTTCCTGACCGAAGAACAATTTCTATTACATATTTTTTTTTATTTTTTGCCTCCATTGAAAGCTACAACTTTTAAAACAAATTAATGTGTTCACGATCTAATATTTTAAAATAATCAATTCCTATTGTAAATTTTTCTGTTGTATGCTGTAGATTTTTTATACCGCATACAAGTTGAAGCAAACCAATTAGAATTGTTTTTCTTGTTTCATTCTCTATTGTTGCTTTATGATGTGACTAGTTCTATGGTTTAGGGTCTTTTTTTATAATTGCATTTAGCTGTGTTTCTCCCTTTTGTTTATGTAATACCTTCTAAAGCTCCTTCACCTGAATTGATTCCAAAGCAGTTGCAGTTTGTCACAAAACCTATTGCAAAGAAAAACAATATGATTATTAAAAAATGCCACCCCAAACAAAAATCTGAATGGCACTATTTTTGAATCACAACAACATATTCACCCTGTGAACAAGTAGCCAGAGATGGCATTAGCAAACACTAACAAGATGTTTTTAAGTATTATTTAAACAGAGCAAAAGAAAGTTGTAGTTAAGACCCAATTGTGCTGGAATGGTAAACATGTTTTTATTTAAATTGGGTTAACTCTGGAAAAATAGCACAGAACAGAATCGTGAAAATTTGACTGCTCTGATTCCCACTGAAAGAAATCAATAGAACTGAAGTTATTTTTTGAGTGGTAATACATTAGAGAATAGTGGTAGAATTAATAATAGATTCTGCTTTAGAACTGTAAACTCTATTATCATTAAATGTCATCCAAAATAATTAGTTTAATTAAGTGATTGTTCATTGTATGATTGGCTATAAATACAAACAAATTTGATGGAAATGGATCCTAGTTTTTTTTGTTGTTGTTATTGACAATGCAAATAGCATGTATACATTAACAATTATGAACCAAGAATCACAATATGCAAAGGTGCTTGAAGATACAGTTTGTTAAGCACATGCTAACATTAAACATGTTGTGCTATGTAGAGTGAGGCACATGATTTATACAAGCAATTATTTATCCAAGTTTTGTCTTTCATTGCAGTTACAAAATTATGAAATTATTAAACTATTCAGAAATCTGAAATGTGGTTCCAAGCAAAATTGGCAACATGGAGCCAATTTCTAATCTGGCAGATTGAGAAAAAAGGAGATTTTATTTGTTGCATTCATATTAATCAACAAAAAGATTGGAATGATTCAGATGATTGAATATTAGCATTGTTTGCATTTTTCAAAATCATATTGTTTCTCTTACATTAGTTAATGCTGATGTTCTCTGGCTGAAAATCAATAAAGAGTTAAATATCATTTTAAATAAAATATATGGATCAGTATTTCAGCATAGTATTTGTGTGTTTATATAAAAATAACTCTGGGAACTTTTCCTTAACTTTTTCATGACTAGTTTGAATCATTGTTTCTCTTTGATTTGTGTTTTTGAAATCTTTCTTTAAGTTAACCTCTGATCTTTATGACTTCATATTTACATCTAGATATTTATATAAACCTAGATTATGTCTACAGAATGGAGAGTTGGTCTCTGACAGAAAACCACTTAAAGTGACTAGAAGCGTTTGAAATGTGGATTTACAGGTGGCTGTTACGTATAAATTAGGTTGACAAAATCAGAAATGAGGAGGTGATAAGCTGCCTGGAAAAGTCAAGGGAAATCATCAAAACCATACAAAAGTGAAAGTTAGAATATTTTGGACATGTGATACACCCAGAAAAATACGGCATACGTCACTTAATCCTCCAATGAAAGATTGAAGGCAAATGAGGTCCAGGCAGAAGAAAAACATCATGGCTTCAAAGGGTTTGGACAAAACTCAACTGCACTTTTTCGTGCAGCTGTTGATAAAAATAGGGTGTCAAGTTGACAGATATGGCACAAGAAGAAGATTACATCATTATTATTTAAATACTCATACATTAATAATTTGCCCCTAACAAGAGGAATGTAATATGTAACTGAACTGGTGTAATTATAGATACTAGATCTATAGATCCTACATGCATAGAAGTATATGTCTTTTAAAATTATTATATCCAAGAAAAAAAACTACAAAGCATTACCTATGTGCAGATATGGGTTGTAATGCTTTCTTCTGTTTACTGATGGTCTTGCTGAAGCAGTGGGAACTAACTCCAGCATTTGATTATTTAATTGTGCCTGTATAGTGCTGTTCACAGAAACAATAAGGCAGCAAGTATGGTGTTAAACAATAAAGGGAAAGCAAAAATAATATATTTAAATTATTAACTACTGTAGATCATAACATATCTGCTAGAGGATCAACCGTTTTCCTTCCAAACTATAATTAGAATTCTAAAATTTCTTTGATGGAAAATATCATTTCTTTATTATTACAATCAAAAGAAAAATCTATTATCAAGTCCTGAGTGATTGCACAAAATAGGACATATTGTGTTCATATTATTGTCTCTTTAACTGCAGTCGTAGAATGAATAGAAGCAAGCTGTTATAACTGTGAAAACATAATTCTTAAGTCTGATCTTCCATTTTTTTTTTTTAAACACTACAACAGAAATTACATATACAATACAGTACAATATTTCACCCTGTGCTATACATAAGAAAGGAAGATTTGGTTCTTCGGATATATCTTCACGATCTCCAAAATCCGCGTTCTCTGGGTACAGGTATCGAAGCATCCAAATTTCCAAGCGCATAGTCCACAAATGGCTCCCAAGTTTTCCAAAAAATGTCTCTTTTATAAACACCCTCTCTAAATTTAATATCACATGTCATTTTATCATTTAAAGCTAATTTCCACATTTCACAATACCACTCTTCTATTTTAAAATTCACCTCTAATTTCCAATATCTAGCTATTATAATTCTACCCATTATAATCATAATTCTAATCAATTCTTTCTAATATTTTGTTAATTCTGATTCCTTAATTATCAACAGTAATATAGTTTCTGATCTCAATATTATTCTTTTCTTCATCATTTCAAATATCATTTTCTCCAATTGTTGCCAAAACTTTTTAGCTTTATCACATTTATACCACATATGTTCATAAGTTCCCAATTCCGTATTACATCTCCAACATTTATTACTGATTTTTTTATCCATCAATGATAATCTTAATGGAGTCAAATACCATTTCCAAACAACCTTAAAATTATGCTCTTTAATCCTTATAGATAAGATCCTCATAATTCGACTCTTCCAATTCACATTCCAATCCAAATCTAATATTTTAATCTTGAGTTCTTCCTCCCAATTCATCTTCATTGCCATTTGTGGTTTTCCATCAAAATTTATAATCTTATATATCTTACTAACGAGTCCCTTTAACCCAATTTCGTCTTTGATAATTTGAGATACTAGGTTTTCAAATTCAGTTTTATTTCTACTTATCTTACATTTTCCCCTTACTTTCATAGTACATTTTTCTATCTGTATTTTTTCAAACCAATTTAACCCCAATTTTTCAATTATTTCTTTTTTTCTACTTTCATTTCCTAAAGCTTTTAACCAATCTATTATAAATTCTATATTTTCATCTTCGATTACTTTATCATGACTTATATTGGTTTTGATCGGCCAATTTCCAATTGTCTTCCCCAAAAAGGTTATATCCGGAATTAAAATTTTAACAAATGTATTCCAAATTTTACTCAATCCCTTTAACCAATAGCTGTTAATTACCTTTTTTGATTTTGCTTTATCTAAAAACCATGTAGGGCCAAATCTCTTAATATCTTTTAACTCTAAATCTCCCCAATGACCATCTCCGCCTTTGAGTATTTTTACCACAGTTCGCTTCCATTTTCTTTTTATAGATTGCTATGATTTATGGCAGTATAAATTCATCAAGTATCACTTTCTAATACTGTATTACTTATTAGGAGAGTTTGGAATTTATTATGTTAGGTATTTGTGAACACTAGACTAAAAATATTTTAAATAATGTTCTAGTGAAATTAGATAACATTCTGAAATTAATTTAACAGTACAATTATCATCGTTTTTTCCTAACAAAAATGCACTCTTTTATTGACCGTTTTTTAAAATAATATATTTGGCTTGATCCTTCTGAAAATAATTCTGTGATAAAGCGAGTTGATTATAATCATGAACAATGAATCTGCAAAAAAATGTTACAAAACCCATTGAAAATGTTGAATTGCACTCAGCCTAGTTAGTGATAATGGCCATGAATTTTTTTTCAACAATAGTAATTTGTGATAATACTCCTAGAATCAGGCATTTCTCATACAAAACTGGCATAGCGCTATCACATCAAATGAATTTGAAACCTTTACTAAGAAGCTCTAATGTTCACATCCTTGGGCCACATCTTAGAGTTAAAAGGAGTGCGATGCATGCTAATCAATTACTTATGGCCATAAAGAAAGAGTCACAATTTAACCATAGTTTTGTGTATTTACAGAAAATAATAATAATAAGGAATAGTCTAAGATAAACTTCTCATTCTGATAAGTCTTACTGCGCTTGCACGAAGATGGCCGGCTGCATCTAGAGCTCCGCATGGGTCATGGAGCTCGTTGGCGTTTTTAGGGTGCCCCAGCCTTTGCTTTGCTATTTTGAAGGCTGGGACCGGCGAGAGATACACCCTGGCTTCTCAGGGTGAGGTTTGGGGAGGTTGCAGAAGCCGCGGCTGCCGCAGAGACCACGGAGGCTGCGGGCGCTGGGACGGTGTCGGCGGGAACGCCCACGGCGTCCTTGTGATGGGGGCGGGCGCCAGCCGCGCCGGGGACGCCCGGGGGCCTGCCGGAGGGACTGCGATGGCCTGAGGCGGCCTGAGGACAGCTGCAGATGACTGCAGAAGGGCTGGTGAGCGTGACCGGCGGTGGGAGCGCTGAGTGGTGACCAACTTGGGAGACGGCGGCGGTGGAGGCGGTGAGAGCGCCTGGAGGTGGAGAGAGCCGCTGGGCTGGCCTGAGGAGATGAGGAGGCCGGAAGATGGCCCACGATGGCTGCAGGACGGCGGTGGGAGCGCCGGAGCAGAGGCCGGCGTCGGGGCCAGCAGTGAGTCCGATGGTGGGAGCACCGGATTAGCGGTTGGCGCCCTCGGCGCCTTTTGATGGCAGTGGGCGCTGACCGGACCTCTGGCCATCCGAATGGGCCTGTGGCGTCCAGAAATGCTGGTGGAACTCTGCCAGGGGACGAAGGCATTTCCCCCATGGCCCTGGTGATCGGCCGGTGGGAGAGCCCTAGAAAAACAGGCCCTAGGCCTGAGAGGAGGACGAGGGGGTCTCAGACTGGCTGGGCCGGGCCTGGCCGGGGAGGAGGAAGTACGGCTGGCCTGGGTTTAACCGACATCTCCTGGACAGAGACAACTTTCCAGCTGGGAGAACAGACTCCCCCCCAACACTTTTGCCGTCTTATTAAAATCCTGCTGACTTTAAAGACCTAAGTCCATATTGCAACCTTAAGACCTTTTAGACCTCTAAGACCTATTGCTCTATGGTCCTTTTAAGATCTACGTCCTGTTTTTAAGACCTTGAATGCAGCTACCGAACTGAAATTTTTAAATCTATCCTCACTGGTGCACTTTAAACCTATTTATTTATTCTTAACATCTATTTATAACATCTATTTTAATCTGTGATCAACGATGCTTTTAATATCCACGACACATGTATGAATTTCATCTTTACATTTTATATTTATTTATAATTATTTATTAATTGTCTATTTATATGAAATGTGCTCTAGAGCTGAATTATTGCGACTGCGAGAGTCCCCACTCTCGCAGGTTTGGCCCTCCGCTCTATCGAGGGCCCACCTTGTTGAGGGATTTATTAATCCGGAGAGGTGGGAAAAGCGCGGTTTTAGGGGTTTTTTAATACGTAGATTATTGTCTATTTTAGGGGGTACTAGGGAGGGGGGAGGGTACAGAAAGGTAGAGACGGAGAAAGAAAGAAAGGGCCGGACCAGCAGCCAGCGGAGGGCAGCGGAAGGTCCCGACGGGAGGGGGGAAATAAGAGTCATCCCGGTGGAGGACATACCCATCAACAGGGTCGTGGGGAGAGGCAGGTCTGAGGGGAGACAAGTTTCATCCTCCCGGTTGGGGGCACGCGGCCGTTGGTTGCAAACGGTCAGGTGCCACAACCCCCGCAGGCTAGGTGGTCAGGGACTGCAGAGCCAGGGCCTGCGGCTGATGTTTTGCAATGCCAGGTCCATTGTCAACAAAGCCCCCCTCATCCATGACCTTGTGTCAGAGGGGGAGCCGGACCTGGTAGGAATTGCGGAGACCTGGTTGGGCCACGAGGGAGGACTCCCCCTCGTTGAAATGTGCCCACTAGGTTACCGCGCTTTTCATCAGCCCCGGGCCCTAGGCACGGGTGGTGGGGTAGCGGTTATCATTAGGGAAGGTCTTGAGCCGAGAGAAACCATTGTGCCACAGACCACCGGTTGTGAGTCCCTCTGCGTGAAGTGGGGCCTAGGAAGGCAGTTGGGCGTGCTGGTTGTATACCTGGCTCCCCGCTATGTAGCAGCAGCCCTGCCCGAGCTCCTCGAGGTGATCGCTATGATGGCAGTTGAGGCCCCCAGACTTTTAGTCATGGGGGACTTTAATCTGCCATCGGTGGGCGAATCATCCGCGGTAGCTCGGGAGTTCATGGCTTCCATGACGGCCATGGACCTGACCCAATTAATTCAAGGCCCCACCCACGAGGGTGGACACACACCGGATCTCATCTTTGTCTCAGGCCAATGGAAAAGTGATCTGGGTACAGGGGATATAGTCATCACACCCTTGTCATGGTCAGACCACTCACTTCTCTGGCTCGACTTTCCAACCGCTACTCCCCACCGCGGGGAGGCGGAACCTGAGTCACCTATCTGGTTCCGCCCCAGGCGCCTGATGGACACTGATGGGTTCCAGGCGGCGCTTGGGCCACTTCCTGTACCCCTGACCCACGCCCCGATGGAGGACCTCGTGGCCGCATGGAATACTGCGGCCACGGGAGCCTTGGATCGGGTCGCGCCCTTGCGGCCTCTCTTGCGGTGGCGAGCCACCCTGGCTCCTTGGTTTACCGAGGAGCTAAGGGTGATGAAACGCCACAAGAGATGCCTAGAGAGAAGATGGAGGTCTACCCGATCTGAATCTGACCGGACACAGGTAAGAGCCCATTTACTGCTTCCCTAAAAGAGGCTATGGTGAGGCCCCTCCTTAAGAAGCCCTCTTTGGATCCAGCTTTATTAACCAACTCCTGTCCAGTCTCCAACCTTCCCTTCTTGGCGAAGGTTGTTGAGAGTGTGGTGGCACAACAGTTTCCCCGTCACCTGGAGGAAGTTGATTATCTAAACCCACGCCAGTCCGGCTTTCGGCCCGGGCATAGCACCGAGACGGCATTGGTCGCGTTGGTCGATGATCTCTGGAGGGCCAGAGATGGGGGTTGTTCCTCCATCCTGGTCCTATTAGACCTCTCGGCGGCTTTTGATACTATCGACCATGGTATCCTATTGCATCGGCTGGGGGGGTTGGGGGTGGGAGGCACCGTTTTACGGTGGTTCTCCTCCTACCTCTCTGGCCGATCGCAATTTGTGTTGACAGGAGAGCAGAGGTCAACCTCGAAACCCCTCACATGTGGGGTGCCTCAGGGGTCGGTCCTCTCGCCTCTCCTGTTTAACACATATATGAAGCCGCTGGGTGAGATCATCCGTGGTTTTGGGGTAGAGTACCATCTCTACGCTGATGATACTCAGCTGTATATATCTACCCCAAACCACCCCAACGTAGCGGTGATGTGCCAGTGCCTGGAAGCCGTACGGATCTGGATGGGAAGAAACGGACTCAAGCTCAACCCGACCAAGACCGAGTGGCTGTGGTTTCCGGCTGCCCGATTCAACCAGCTGATTCCATCGCTGGCCATTGGGGGCGAACATCTTGCCCCAGTGGATGGGGTGCGCAACTTGGGTGTCCTCCTGGATGCCCGGCTGTCCATGGAAAATCAAGTGACAGCCGTGGCCAGGAAGGCGTTCTACCAGGTTCGCCTGGTTCGCCAGTTGTGCCCCCTATTGGATCGGGATGCCCTTCGCACAGTCACTCATGCTCTCGTGACATCCCGACTGGACTATTGTAACTCTCTCTACATGGGGCTCCCCTTGAGGTGCACTCGGAGACTTCAGTTGGTCCAGAATGCAGCCGCGCGAGCAATTATGGTAACCGCCAGGTTCACCCACGTAACACCGCTCTTGCGCGAGCTGCACTGGCTGCCTGTAGTCTTTCGGGTGCGCTTCAAGGTGCTAGTCATCATCTTTAAAGCGCTCCATGGCTCGGGACCTAGCTATCTGCGGGATCGGATCCTGCCTCATACATCCTCACGGCCGATTCGCTCCCACAGAGAGGGACTTCTCCGGGTGCCGTCCACTAGACTTTGTCAGCGGGCGACGCCCAGGGGAAGGGCTCTCTCTGTGGCGGGCCCAGCCCTCTGGAACGACCTTCCCCCCGATATTAGAACAACCACGGACCTCCGCTCCTTCCGTCTGAAATTAAAAACATATCTTTTCTGCTTGGCCGGCCTAGGGTAGTCTCCCTTCTATGGGATTTTATATTTAATTATTGGGTATTTTAGCTTTAAATGGGATTTTTAGCACAGGTATTAGATTTAATTCGTTTTTAGTTATGTTTGTATATTTTGTATATGTGTATATTTATTGTTTTTATTCTCCCTGTGCACCGCCCCGAGTCCCTGTGGGGAGAGGGAGCGGTTTACAAATTAAAGTTATTATTATTATTATTATTTTCTATGCTACTGCTCCATGGTTGTCTGCTCAAGTTTGAACAAGGAAGTTCCATTCTAAGTAAGATTCTTTGCACTTTGCATTGTCAGTCTGATTAGGTTTTTTTTTTTTTGATTGCCCTCTTTTATTGCTATGTAGTTTTTTAATTGGGTGATGGGATATATATAGGTTAAATGTCATTTTTAAAATATTTATCTATACCATCCAGATTCTGTTGATCAGGGTTTTAAAATTATGCAAGGAAAGGAAAGAGGGACAGAGGGAGGGAGAGAGGGAGGGAGGAAGGAAGGAAGGAATTATTTGGTGTGATCTTAACTTACATTATCACCTGTCTTGACTTGTGAAACTTGACTTATGAAAAATTACAAACTTTTATCTGAATAAAGATAGCTGAATCAAAAACCAAAAAAAAAATTTTTTTTCCAACAGTTCACTAGGTGTAATTTCCAAGTATGTTTAAAACTGCAGTTCCTGTTTAAAGTTTAAGTAAAATGTTTCTGTATTATGCTGTATTAAGCTCAAAGCCAAAATCCATTTATCCAGAATACAGCTATGCCAGTTATTTAGCAGTTTATTCCCTGGAGTAATTTAGCATTATTAAAGGAACTTTAAGTCTGCCCATCTGCATCTTTATTCATGAATTGTAATTATAAACTTAATTTTGCCCCAGTGTACATGTACAGTATATGATTGAGTGCTTCTGTTTTTCCTCTGGTCTATAAGTTATTTAGTGGGACTTGTTATGCTATATTTTTTACCTGTGGTACTATGTTTACATAGATATCTACTGACTGCTGCATGTAATTCACGTAAATGTATATAGATATTGTGCTTTATGGATTGTATCTATTTTACATGTTTTAAAACATTATGAAAAAATTATAACTTTATAGCACCTGTTTGTGTATAGGGATAGAAAGTTACCATTATGAACAATAATAATTGTAACAACAATTGAATGACAACCTCTCTAAATAACACATTCCTCTATATCAGGGGTAGTCAACCTTTTTATAACTACCACTCACTTTTGTATCTCTGTTAGTAGTAAATTTTTATAACTGCCACCGGTTCCACAGTAATGGTGATTTATAAAGTAGGGAAGTCAATTAAATTTAAAAAAAAGGAAAGTGCTTCAGTATTGGAAAAAACCCCTACCACCTACCATGAAAGCTGGAACACCCACTAGTGGGTGGTAGGGACCAAGTTGACTACCACTGCTCTATATAATTTTGCCATGGTGGGTAAAAAAAAAAAGTACATTTGTAGACCTAACAAAGATCCTTTTTCTACAAAGACACCAGTAGATATGATGATTCATTTCCAATAGATTTTTCCTCACAGAATCTCCACTTCCATCCGCCCTGGGTCCTTTGTGGAGAAGGGCAGGATATAAATATGATTAAAATAAAAAAAATAAAAATAAAATACATACAAAAATGCATAGAAAAGCATAGAAAATTAAAGAAAAAGTATGAAGAACAAAGAAAATAGAAAAAAGAAAAAAGGAAAAAAGGAAATATAGAATTATGACTTTCATTGTTTTTTATATTGGGTAATTACTATCTTATTTTTTTAAATTCCTTTTTAAACCTTGTGTTTTTAAATCACCAGTAGCATTAGCATCATTAACATCTCCATTACCATTCTCCATCACTGTTATAATTCTGTCCTTCTTCCTAGAAGGGTGTAGTAGTGAAATGTAAGTCATACCTACACATTTATATATTTCCAAACCCATACTATAGTATATTACTAATTGTAGCAATTAAGTCACACATACATCATTTGAAAGATCTCACATATTGGTTTCATCATCCAAGAATTAACAGCATTTATTGCTAGTAAATGCAACAATAATCATTTCCACACTTGCATATTTTGCAAGAAAAATAATAGAGATGTTTCTAAATGGAATTTTGAACAATTAGATTTGTAATACAAAATTAAAACATACACAGCAACCATGGGCATAAGCAAGGAGAGAAGAAAAAAAATCAACCATCAAGAATCAACCATCCAGAATCATATAGATCAGTGATGGCGAGCCCATGGCACACATGCCACAGGTGGCACGTGGAGCCATTTAACAGGGCATGCGAGGCATTGCCCTGTCAGCTGGCCAGCATGTATGCACGCATGGGCCAGTTGATTCAACCATTTTTAAAGCTATTTTTTTGCTCTTACCAGTCTTTATAGGAGGCTGGGGAGGGCATAAACAGCCTCCCCAGAGGGTCCCTGGAGGCTGTCAGAGCTTCCCTGAAGCCTCTGGAGGACAAAAAATGATGGTACACTGTTTTCACCCTCCCCGGGCTCCTATAAAGTCTCTGGAGCCTGAGGAGGGTGAAAAAAGCATGTAAAAATGGGGGGAGTGTCTGTCATGCATGCATGTGCACTAGGAGGTGCACATTGCATTATGGGTACAGCACGCCAGCACACGACCCCCCACCTGCGTCCCCCCCTTATGGCACATGAGCCTAAAAAGGTTCACCATCGCTGATATAGATATTGCTGCTGCTATAACCATAAAATTTCCTATTGTGAAATCTGGAACGAATAAATAGAATAAGGTGTAAAAAAAAAAAAAGGTTTTCTTGTCAGTCATTTCTGGCTCTAGTGTATGGTGTTCATCTCTGTTTCTTTGCTGAGGGAACCAACGTTGTCTAAAGACAATGTCCATGTTCATATAGCCAGCATGGCGATATGCCAAGGGCACATAGAATGCTGTTATCTTACCATGAAGTGGTACCTATTCATCTACTTGCATTTGCATGCTTTTGAACTGCTAAGAGAGCAGGAACTGGGGCAAGTAATGGGAGCTCAACTCAGCATGTAGCATTGAGGTCTTGAACCTGGGCTGTCAGCTCTCCAGCTGACAAGGCCAGCATCTTTAACTGTTAAGCTATCAGGCCCCCATTAAGAGTAAGGCATACAGGCCATAAAAACAAATGAGTAGAATTGCACAACTAATGGGACTAACATATTGCAATCTGATAAAATGGTCAACTCATCAAAACACATGATGATTAGTATTTGGGGAATGGGGTCATTCCTTCCTTAAAGGTAACAGGATTCATTATGAAATATCCATCCAGCACTCACCACTTGTTCTAATCCATCTGCAAGGTGATTTTCAATGTGCCCTAAAGATTCTTCTACACAAGTGGTGATTTCATGGATGAATCTTGTGACATTATGTTGGAAGACAGAGTTGTTTAAGCATATTTTGCAACATCTTGCATAGCCAAGCACTATTAATATCAGTGATCCATCTTTGTTGAGGGAACAACAGACCACAGAGTTGAATATTAGTGGATTATCAAAGATTTTGTTTATTCAAATAAAAATCAATTACCAGAATTCAAATGAGAAAACCAATGTTTCTGATAGCACATTATAGAATAGAATGCTTTGTTTCTTTATAATAGTTTTTCTGTAATCTGATGGCACCTTTTAAGAAGTTTAAGCGGCTATATCTACTTGTTTAGGACTAAACCTCAATAAATTAAGCAGAACTTAGACATGTAAACAGATTGGGGTGAAATTCAGCAGTTTCTGACAAGTTCTGGAGAACTGGTAGTGGAAATTTTGAGTAGTTCGGAGAACTGGCAAATACCACCTCTGGCTGGCCCCAGTGGGGAGGGAATGGGTATTTTGCAGTCTCTTTCCCCTGCCATGCCCTCAAGCCATGCTCACAGAACCAGTAGTAAAAAAAAAATTGAATTTCACCACTGAAACATATGCATGATTGTTATAAAAATAATAATATAGGACATGTTGCCAATGATAAAAATATATCTGCTTTTAAAGTTTTTATTAATTTTATTCCGTATTATTAAATTGTATTGTAATAGCTATAAACAATAGAATATAATTGCAGGAAAACTTCACATGTACAGCATCCTGCTACACTCCACTATTTTGTGTTCATAGAGAAAGTTCTATACTGACATCATAAGGAAAGGAACTTCACCCTAATACCTGCATGGCAAATTTTACACTTCTTTTTAGCACCTGGGAAGGACTTTTTATTCAGCTAAAGCTCTTGAAGTCCCGATCACAAGCCCTGTAAGTCTTCATGTAATCTTCCAAAACCACTTAGAAGACAAATGTCAAAAAAGTTGAGAGACAGAATCAAGCATAGGAATTATGGTTTCAAAATATAACCAGGGACAGACACTGTATTTTTCTACTTCTCAACAAATCCACTCTATGAAATATGGAGGAAATGGTTGCCCTAAAATTAAGAACTATTCTTTATTGCACAAAATACACGAGTGCAGATGTTTGAAGAATATACTAAAAGGCATTTGCTACATCTAGCTGGTCATAAATTGACTACTTGCTTGCTTGTTGATTACACTGCAGAATTATATATTTATATAAAATAGTCTCATTGGGCTCCACGAAGCTTACTCACTAGTAGATTAGTTTAGGACTGCAAATAGCTGCCATCATGTCTCCTACTACCACACACACACACAATGGATATGAGCCAGTAATTAGCAAATGCACTAAATGATTACAATATGCAAATTATAATTCCTCACTGGAAAATTATTTTCCTTGCTAATTTCTCTTACTTTTTTTGAAGGACTTTTATCTATTTCATGGAGGTGGGGGGAACTAAAATGTAGCCTAGTGGAAAAATACAGAAGTCAGGTTATATCCTTTGATATCCTTTGGATTAAATCATAATCTGCATTAATGTTTTCATTTTTATGCACACTAATGGTCTACCTAGGGTCATCTCAAAATATTGAAGTAATGAAATTGGATTGCTGAGGAAAATAAATTACCTGGAACACTATTTTTTTCCCTTCCAGTTGTCTGAGATTTAGCTACAATTCTTGCAGTTATAAACAGAAGCGGTAGCTGCTGCTTCTGCTGGCAATATCAGATACTCTCAAATGCCATGGCTATAGTGTTAACTAACAGCACATGCTTTATTTCAAATTAATTGTGACAAATTAAGTAATTGCTAGCTTGCAGATCTGAGCTGTTGAATAGTGGGTGCTACTTTTTTTTGTCTCAGTAAAAATATTAGGAGGAAAAAATTGCCTTGCATTTGATCTATATTACAGCCTACGATAATTTTGCAAGAATATGACCTTAACACTGACTCTCTTTTAAAAACTGGGATGAAGTTTTAAAAATTAAGATGCAATTTAGAAGATGTTTCCTTGTATCTAGAATGTGTAGGCTACTGAAAGAAATTGTGTTTGGCATACAGTATGTATTACTCTGCTATTAAGTTATGGTTATTTAGGCAGTTGATACTAAACTAAACAACTAATCTCTAAGAGATGGTGATCTTAAAGACTAAAAGACATTGTAAATTCTGCAGTACTTGAAAGATTATACTTCCTCACCTTTTTTTTTTTGAACAATGAATAGAGCTTCAAGTATCAGGGTAATTTTCAATAACACTAAGCATTGCACAAAGGATACAGTCTTCATACCAATAGCTCTTAGACTTATATGTCACTTCACAGTGCTTTATAGCCCTCTAAGCGATTTACAGAGTCAACAAACTGGATCCTCATTTTACCAACCTCAGATGGATGGAAGACTGAGTTAACCTTAAGCCTGATAAGATTTGAACTGCCAAATTGCAGGGGTCGGCAAGCTTAAACACTCAAAGAGCCACAGAGGTCCTAACCAGAAGCCTCCCGTTCAATTCTGGAATCGACCAGAAGTCCGGTTCCGCCACCATAGATTCTTCTCCTAGTGTGACATCCTTTTTCCTCTACCTGCCCAACCGAAAGCCCTATCAATTGTGGAGCCGACCGGAAACAGGGAGCTGCAGCAGAAGGATGAAAGAGCCACATGTGGTTCCAGAGTCGCGGATTGCCGACCCCTGTCCTAATAGTTTATCTCTCTAATTTATAGATAACACTTTTGTATCCATTAAACCATGTTAGATTATTATTATTTGTTAAATAAGGTATAAGTGACCAATATGGTAAATCAAAACTATTTTTTTCAACTATGTAATAATTTCATAACATTCTATAAAATGACAGCATTGTTGATAAAACTTGATAATTCTGATTATGCAAATTATAACAGTAAATTTATTGTATTCATTTTTACACAGTCATGTAAAGTCTTATGAAGTAACAAGAATGTATGTATGTATGTGCATGTGACATAGATCCAAAAAGAGCCAGACATTTTAACAAATCATTTGTTATTATTTTATTGCCAATAGAAATAAAATAATTACTAAGATTGTATTTAAAAATCTGTTTTGAAATTACACTTGCAGAAAGCAGGTATAAACCAGTACCAGGTTTGGTGAATACCAGTGGAGACAAAGACAAATTAAAGCATCCATACCTATAAAATAATAAAATGATCAATGTTTATTTCTTTATTTAATCTAGGAAAGATATCTTCCCACCAAAGAAAAAGAAATATATAGATACCCAGACACACATAATTATTTTTGTCAATCAAAGAAGCAGCTATAAGGAGGGATATCAATATTATCAAATGGTGGACATAACTGGGAAACTTTTGATGAGTTGTAGGAAGAGGACTTTAGTACCCCAAGTGTGCCCATAATTGTGATATTATTGAAATCCACTCTATTTTTATCCCTAAGAAATTTCTTTGACTATTTTACATGTTGAATAGCTAGTGTGGTGAGTTTATTCAATTTTATTACATTTTTGAAGATAAATTCTCATTTTAATTTGCAAATTAAAAGATCTAGTATAATCAATTGCTAATTTACATTACTTGTCTAAAATATTTTAGATAAATAATCCTTAAGATTAATTTTAATCGAGTTTTAAATTATTACTAGTGAGTAGAGATATTAATTTCATAAAATATTAAAAAATAAAGATCTTATAGGTTAGAAACTTCAAAAATGCCAATTGCATATATTTGTTAATCAAATTTGTAAGCCTCTCCCATCCATTCAATTCAATGAATGCACCTTATAAAACATTAACAATAAAACAGAAACCTGAGCTGAAGAAAGTACCTATGAAAATACCTATGCCGTACATCCATGCTATAGCTTCCATTCTATAAACCTGGTATCAAGTCAGGACTGAGGATAAATTTCAGAGTGATGATAACATTGTCTGGAGATGGGAATCTTGTCATCTGGCCCTCATTCCCTGTTGCCATGAATAAATCCCTTGAAGATTATTGTGAATATTATGTTCAATATCCGATGGATACAATCCAGTGAGGGAAGAGGTTCCATTTTTTTTACTACCAGTTCGCTCATGTATGTGCATGCACTCATGCATGTGCCATTTCTGTGCATGCACAAACATATCCAGGTGAGTGGGCGGAGTTTCCCACCACCACCACCATTACCAGTTCGCCCAATCTGGACTGAAACGGGAGCAACCCATCTATGATACAATCACAAATGAAGTCCATTTCCAAGTAGATCTCATATCCATTTAATATTAAACATAATCCTCCTAATAATCTTCAAGGGATTCGTTCAAGTTATGAGGGACAGACAACAAGATTCCAATTTCCAGATCATGTCACCATTCTGACAAAAAACCCAAATCTAATCCACTCTCAGTTGGGCTGTCAATAAGCAGGAGTGTCCATGATTACCGTCATGGTCATAAATGTTTGAGCCACTTACAAGCTTAAAAAAAGCATGCCTGGAGGCCTCCACATTCTCCCTAATGACTTAGATACAAAAATAGATATGTAATGGAAGTTAATGGAAAACAAGCATTATGTGTAATTCTGATCAAATATGCAGAAAGAGTGGCATTTAAATTTTCTTTCTTATGGAAATTCCTGAATTTCTCTTTCTAACAGAACAACCAAATCAATGCATTGACTCCTTTTGTTTATTGGCAGATGCCACGCATAGAAGAAACAATATTAAGAAAGGTGCAAATGAGAAAGAAAAGATTAGTTATTTTCCATATCCCATGTAGTTTGGACTAGAGCAGGAAATAAGAATTATTTTTGAAAAATAAAAAATGAAAAGGAGATAATATTGATATGTTATTCATTAATATACATAGTTATATTCTTTGTTCCTTGATTATATGCATTTCACAAAACATACTGTCATTGTCCAAAATTTATTGTCTCCTTTTCTGGCACCTCATTCCTCCTATAAGAAGAATCTTTCTTGTCTCTTGGAACAAAAGTTAGTTTGGGGGGGAAATAATCTTAATTACTCTCAGATAAATCAAAACCTAATAAAGCTTCCAAGCATAGACACTAGTTGCAAGATACAACTACAATATAGAATAGGATATGATTATTTATTCATACCCATATTGCATCAGGAAAGAAGGTAGTGTATGACCTGTTTGGAGATTTTCAGGAAAGCTCTTACTGTGACAATTTAATGACACACTTTCAAACTAATTTGTTCTCATCAATTTTTCATATGTAAGACAAGCACAGGGCAATTTCATACCTCTGGGCAAAGCAAAAATGGAAAAATGCTCATTCTGTTCATTATGTTTCCTTTTTATTTAGCATTTTTGGGGAATCTGTTTTGGTTTGAATAAATTACTGTTTCTGCTTAATAAAGCTTTGCAAAATTTCCATTATCTTAATAATGTCTCTCATAAGCAAAAGCTCTTAATTGTAATATTACATGTCTTATTTAAGGACCTTCTTAACAACAGTAATGTGGTGACAATTACTGATATAACATCTAAAAATTTAAAATCATAACAGACTGTTATCATTAACAATATTCTGCTACATTTCAAAAGATTTCTATTAAAATGGTAGTGTTTGGAAAGAATTGTAATTCATTAAATTAAAAGGCCATCTATCCTAGGTATGTGCATATGTTTGTATATACATATACCTGCATGCATGCACATGTATTCATATACTGTACATGACAACCATTTTTGTGTAGAGGCAAGGGCATCAGATCATGAGTTTTAGTTCCTACTTGGACATAAGCCAGTGACCTTGGACCAATCACTTTCTATCAGCCCTAGGAGGGAGGCAATGGCAAATCTCTTCTGAATAACCTTGCAAAGAAAACTGCAGGGACTAGTTTAAGCATATATTGGATATAGATTGAATGGAAGGAAAAAATACACACACACACACACACACAATTATCTGTATAGTTGTAAGCAAAAATTGTGAACCTAGTCAAAAGATTAATAGCTAATTTTATAAATTTATACAACCTATTTTACCTGAAGATCTCTATTAAGGGTTTCCATTCATAATGGAATCTTTAAATATCAAAATATGTCTTGAAGGAGATCATTCAAAGCATATGTCGTGAATTTCCAGAACAGAACTGTGGGCACGTAGTGTTGTATGAACCTATGTGCCTTAAATTGGGTAGCATAGAATAAAATGTTGATATTCACCATGTACATCGGTACATTTGTAGCAACCAAGCCTGACTTTCTCCTCATCTGTTTCTTTTCTTTTTCTTTTCTTTTTCTGATCCTTTTTTTCATTTCCACCATTTGGTTTCAGTGGGGAAGAAGAAATTGGGTGTTCGATCTTTCAGATTTTACTATGCTCTTCAGAATATGCAAAACTGAAATTTACTGCCAGCAGCAAAGACACAGCTAGTGGAATTTGGGCATATCTATTCAATCAGTCATTTTCTATTTGTATGAAGCTTTTTCTCCAGTAATAAATCTGGTTGAAATAAAGGGTATTGTAATCTTACAGTATGGAACACTTTCAATGATCTCTTTCTCTACCTGGAATCCATAATTAAAGGAACTATTCCTCTAATTCAGGGGTTCCCAAACTTGGCAACTTTAAGACTTGTGGACTTCAACTACCAGAATTCCCCAGCCAGCTGGCTGGAGAATTCTGGGAGTTGAAGTCCACAAGTCTTAAAGTTGCCAAGTTTGGGAACCCCTGCTCTAATTTAACTCATACTCTTTACCAACCTATGTATGATATTCTATATGAAAAATATTCTTTATCAGACTCGTTTTCCTATAGAAATTTTGTATAGTTCCTTTTGAACTCTCAGATTCAGGGGGGAAATATAGTTGTAGCATCAAAACCAACTCATCAATATTTTTGGAAATTTAAGTTTTATATAATGGAACATTATTCATAATTCAAGTATTCAAATATTCTTCATCTTAATAGAGTGGATTCATTCCATTACTTTCTTAAGATTTGCTGAACTATGAATGCATAAAAGGCTAGGTTCAAGTCTCAAGCAAAATAAAATATGTTCCCATTTTCATTAACTTTCAATGATTTTAATGGAAAGCAACTACAATACTAAGCTGTTGTTTCGTATTTCTAGGCATGTTTTATTATGCAATGCAATAATTCTGAACAACAGACAACCAAATCTATATTTAAAAAATCTTATTGGCAAAGAATTGTTATGTCGTTTATACTCTGGTATTTCATGTACTTTCACCTAACTGTAATACTATGCAGTAAGTATCTTTTAGGATGTGTTTGAAGAGATTTCAATCAAGCTTGGTCAAATCTTGGTCAAAGATTTGTTTTAACTGAGGTTTTATAATATGGATAACATATAAAAGCAAAACCAAGTTAGGTTATTGTGCTACAAAAATATTTTGTTCTCCTAGTTAGCATGTTAGGTATTTCATCACTTATGTCCTTTAAAGATGCATTCAAATCATTCAAGTTGCTTGTATTTAAAATCTTTCTATTCACTCCTTGACAATTACTTAGAAGCCATTGTTTGCTGTATTACTGACGTGGCCTAGTTGTTTCTTTCAAACTAGAGATGGGAAATTCTCAACCTGAAAACAGAAGAATGACAACAGAAAAGAGTACGTTCTGTTGCTTTCTGATTTGACACATCCTCAGCTCTGCCAGACGCATCGTGTTTTTCTTATTTCAGGTTCTGAGCAGTATTTATAGGCTCTCTTCCAAGTGAAAGTCTGTTATTTTCTCCTCCTTTTCAGGTTTCTAAGGAACTGTCTTTTACAGAATTAGAGAAGAATTTCAAAAGGAAAAGACAGATTTCTTAACATGCCAACAAGTATGTGATGCAACTTATTATTTAAATTTCTATCATTTAAATGTCAAATTTAACTTTTTTTTTATTTGTGAAGACCAATATGGTCTCACCCTGTAAATATCCAATTATTACACTCTGACAAGGACTAGTCAATTTTTTTAAGTTTCTCAATTTGTGCTGGCATTGGTTTTTAATCTCAATGTTTATTTTATTTTTAAAAAGTACTATTTCAAGGACATGATTGAAGGAATCTATTCAGAACTGATGATTACGCTTAATGTTTACAGTATTCTTTATCCCAAAATTCCAGTAAACACCCTCTAATGATGATAAATCAAAGCATTTAAAATCACCGTTCACCTGAATAAATTATTCAGTAGATTTGCCATTTAAGGAAAGAGAAGGCAGTGGCAACATTTAATGTTAATCTGTTATATCTTGTCAATGTTCAGTGGCATTCAAGCTCAATGTGTTCATAACAGTTCTAAAGTTTGGCACCTCTTTTGTGGGTGTTTGCATTCTGTTCCAATATCTATGTCCTTGGATCTTTCAACTACTGTTTCTGCTTGGCACTTCTGGTTCCTGTCATTCCCCCCCCCCCTCCAGTGGTGAAATTCAAATAATTTTGCTACAGATTCTGTGGGCATGGCTTGGTAGGGTGGCAGGGGAAGGATATTGCAAAATCCCTATTCCCACCCCAATCTGGGGCCAGCCAGAGGTGGTACTTGCCAGATCTCCGAACGACTCAAAATTTCCACTACTGGTTCTCCAGAACCTGTCAAAACTGCTGAATTTCCCCTGTGCCCCCCCCTTCCTATATTTCCCCATTCCCCCTTTTTATGTCAGGATGTTCTCAAAGCCAAGGCAGTGTGATGGCAGATCTGACATCTTACAGAAATTATACAGAGACAGTACAACAAGATGTAAACAAATATCTTTTGAGTCCAGGAAACAAATAAAGCATTAGGAAGAAACTCTCATGCTGGCTGTGGCCTAACTCTCTGGAGTATAAGAAGACAACAGGAATTTTTTTACCAATTTGTAAATGGCTTGGTGTCTCTGGGAATTAAAGAGCATATACAAGTAATACATTTATTAATATTAATGTTATTAAAATATAATCAGGCTTTAAACATTATGTTGCTACAACCTATCTCAATAAATAAGGTTCCAATCAAACGTATGTAATTGGTTTTCTGGCACATAACACCTGTCAAGGAACATGTGCTGACTAAACAAATGGAAAACTAACAAGATTTTGACAGGGATTTCAACGGACAAGTTTCAGACAAATTTTCAGTCTATGCCTAAAGTGTCTGCCTAGCTAACCTGAAAACCTGAGAACAGAATTTTTTTTAATGTAAAATAATAGTGCCTTAAGAAACAGAAGCAAAAGTCAACAGATACAAGATCACAGTCATGATTTGAAATACCTGTGACATATTTGTTTTCTTGTTTGTAAATAATTTGTAACAAGGAGAAGTTTATAATGATGCATCAATAAATAAAAGCATTGAAGCTGCAAATGGCCACATTACAAATCTTGAGTGATTTATTAATCAAACAAGATGAATACTAAAAGAAGAACTGACAGAGAAGGAATTCTTTGTTAGAAATAAAATCCAAAACAGGAACAAGCCCAAGGTGAAAAACTAGAGACATAGAAGATTTTCATTAGTTTAAGTCAGAAATAGCTTTCGGGGGGAGATGGGGAGGTTCTGAATCTCAGAGAAGGAACAGTAAATAGACTAGACCAAACAGAAAATGGAAATTTCTAAGAAGCAACACAAATGACTCAGCTATCCTTCATGATCCTTAAAAAGAAAAGTTGTTGTAGACTTCCGGTTCCGGCTCCAGCGGCAACGGGCGAGCCTAGCGCTCGCTCGCCGCTTTGTTGCTTTTTCTACCCCCCCACGGGGGCGAGACATCCGGTTACCGGAGGTCTCCCGTAGGGTCGGCTCGGAGGAGACGTTCTTCCTCACGGCGGTGGGGAGAGCGCTCCCCTCCGCGACCTAGGTGAGGAGGAACATGCTGCGGGGGGTTCTCCCTTCGCCAACGGCTGTCGGCGCCATTCACTTCTATGCAGAGGGCTGAGCGGAGGAGATCGGAAGGTCTGCCGAGGCTTCAGCTGCGAGGGAGAGTGAGTTTTTAAAAAGACTTTTTTTTTCCTTGCTGCCAGCCAGGCTGAACGGACTGGGAGGGGGGTGTTTGTTTAAAAAAAAAACCCTCGGACTTAAGCGGCACTTTAAAATGGCTTCTCTGGAAGAGAAAGCGGAAATCTTAAATCCGGACTGTCTCTAACAAGGGAAAGTGGTATGCGGCTACTTGCAACATTGTTTCTAGGTCTGGCTGGTTAAAAAAAAAAATTATTTTTCTACTCTCCTCTGGGCTCTGAGATGGGCGGTGGAAGGTGGCTTTTCTTTGTCCCTGCCTGATTATTTCAACTATGGAAAATTCCCAGCGTCTCTTTACAATTGGGACTCTCTCTGGATAGTGATGAAGATTTTTTTTTCTTGCTGGATTTGTGATTTCCTTTCTGGAGTACCTTCGCTATTATAACTATTGAGTTGGAAAATTGTCTCTCTCTTGGTTCCTGAATTTTACAACGTTTCAACCTTGATCAGAACTTTTGGCTCCCGGTTAGTCTCACCAACCCCACCCTGAAAACGCCATTTTGGTGGCATTGACTTTAACAGTTAATCATGGCTCAAGAAACAGCACTGGCAAGCTTAGAACAACGGATGGCTTCTCTTGAAACTGTTATACAAACTTTGGTAAACGAAATTCAGGCCCAGAGGGCAGAAAACATCAATTTCAAGAAGGAGCTATTGGAGACACGGAAGCAAGTGCTGGAAAACACACAGAAGACTGAAGAATTGGAAGGGGGTTGGTGGGGGTTAAGGGAGAGATTAAAAATGTTATTAAAGAGGTTGAGGAAACAAATGGGCATGTGTCTAGGATAGATATGGAAAGAATGACATATTTTTTGAGATTTCAGAACGTTCTTGAGGAATCTGGTGAATGCTTCCCTGATCTTATGAGCACAATTTTAGCAGACTATTTACAAAAACCTAAAGATGAGATCAGGGGGGACATTGACCTAGCCTACAGAATTAATTCAGCATATGCCAGGATAAATGAAGTGCCTAGAGAGATACATGTGAAATTTGTTAGAGGGTCAACCAGAGAGGAAATCCTGAAAGCGCAGAGAGGTAGTCCATTAATTTACCAACAAAAAGAGGTTACTATCTTGAAGCAGATCCCTAGAAAGATTCGAGAAGCAAGGAGGAAATTTTTCTTCTTGTCTAAAATTTTATTTGATCATGGGATTTGGTTCAAGTGGGTGACACCTGAAGGGATGCTGGTGTTCTGGGAAGGAGGAAGAGTGAGGATTAAAACAGTTGCTGAGGCGGAAGCCTTTCTTAAAAAACATTCCTCTGCCCTGGGGGAAGATCCAGGGGGGACGGAGGGGGCCACGGCCCCGCCCACTGGGGGCCAGGGAGGAGAAAAAGAAGATACAATAGCCAAAAGACTTAGATCGAAAAAATAACTTTGCCTTGATTTTTCTGAACAATTTTGCATAATATTTTATCTGGATTTTTTGTAAATGTCTGACAGCATGGAACTGAGAATTTAGGTATATGTACTTGCTTTTACCTTGTAGTGTTATGAAAAATGTTATTTTTTTTATTGTGTATTTTGAGGTCTCGGAAGGGCCGACGACTCTGACGTGAATGCTCTCAAAATTTCTTTGTATCCCTTACCCCACCCTATAGAAAAGATGTAAAACCAATAAAACTTTTTCAATATAAAAAAAAGAAAAGTTGTTGAGAAACCGGAAGCATCACGGTGGGAACAGCTGGGAAAATAGCAAGGTCCAAGAAGCCTCGCGAAAATCCCAGCTGGCAAACCATCGCCAGGAGGCTTTTGGGCCAGAACTGTCCTAAAGGGCATTTCAAATGGCCGTAAGGAGCAAGGCAAGCTCCTCGGCAGGTTCAAAACAAGCTCTCCAGACCAGAGGTGGGGTGGCAGCCATCTTCAATGACCGTTAGAGCAGGAGCGATGATTGGATGGAGTGTTGGGACCAGGAGAAAGGCTGGCCGACCCAAGGGTAAAGAAAACTTTAAATTTGGAGCTTAAAAAAAATTGTCCACTGATTTAAAACAGCAGTTAACTGTCACTTGGAACTTGAAGGGAGGGGGAAAGTGGGGGGAAGGTGACAGCCCAAGAAGATGGTGGCTGATATAATTGGAACTGGAACACTTA
Source organism: Rhabdophis nuchalis (assembly GCA_039707465.1). Lineage (NCBI taxonomy): Eukaryota > Metazoa > Chordata > Lepidosauria > Squamata > Natricidae > Rhabdophis > Rhabdophis nuchalis. The sequence continues at coordinate 27,902,793 of CM077649.1, read as the reverse complement.
AAAAAGAGGAATACAGAGAAAACAAAAAACTTTACTGAGTGGATTTGAAACTTGGGTTTTCTGTGGGCTCGTAAAAGCCATCTACTGGAGGAAACAACATGTGGAAACAAAGTACAGCTGAAAAACTTGACCTTGAATGCAAGAAAGATAAGTGGAAGATCTTCTAAGGAGTGTACGGCCATTTCCTGTTGTTTGACTTTGTTTTGCCATGGCTGAGAAAGAAAGCTAAAAATCTTGGAACAAACTGCTTTATTTCGGGACCAGGATTGGGTGTTATAGTTGGAAAATTTTGGAACTGAGACCTAATTAAGTGTGGTAAAATATAATAATATTAAGAGCGTGTTAAACTTGAATGTGGAGTGTGGGATGTATGAAGATTTACTTGAAAAGTTAAAAGATGCATATACAACACTAAAAGGTATTAAAGAACCAGAAAAATCATTGATAAATATAGAACAGGAAGAAGAGAGGAACTGCAAATGAGAGGCAAGAGGTTAAAAGGGGGGAGGAGATGAAAATACAAACCAGTTAGATAATTCTATTGAGATTTACAGAGACACAAAAAGAGCAGAAAGGAAAAAAGTAAAATGTTGTGCAAAAAAACCCAACTCAAAAATAAAGATAGAAACAGTGGGAAGCAAAAAAGAGAAATCTTAGGGAGGATTTCTCAAATAATTCAAAGAAGAGTGATAGGGAAAATTCTGAAGAAAAGATATAATACATATAAAGGGGGGGGGAAAGGAAATTAAGAGTAAGGGATAGAAGGACAAACAGAAAACTGATGAAAAATGGAACCTCAAAGAGAGCAAGAGATGTTTTAAGAGACAATGGCTAGGAAAAGAGGAAGAGAAAGAAGAACTGTAATGGTAGAAAATGAAATATGTTAATACTGCTAATGATATATAGTTAAAAAAATAACACTGTTAATTGTGGTACAGTGTACTTACACTGTAATAACACTGTACTTACCCAATTAAGTAAAATGATTGTTTTAGTAAAATTTAATGTGATAGTACATGCTATCTATAGAAATTAGAATAACAAATGGAAAATGAAATGATAAATTTGGGATACTTTTTCTGAAAGGGTGAAAAATGATATTGTATATGTGTTAAGAAAATTAAATCTAAGAATGGAAATATAAGAAGAAAATAATGGTCTGAAATTGAAAGGTAATATGATGTAAAATAAACTATGTATATGAGAGAATATAAAAGGGAGGAAAACCCAAAAAACACTTTTTTTGTAAAAGAATTTAAAAATTTGTAACAAAAAAAATTGCAAAAAAGAAAAGAAAAGTTGTATAGTTGGTGACTTCCAGGTATGAGAAACAGAATCTAATATCTGACCACTAGATCTCTGGCTTTTAAAATGTGCTATACGAGACTATATATTACATTCTATCTGATAACAGTAAATTCATTAACACTACATAGAAACAAATGCCGCTACAAATATTATGTTATCACTTCAGATTTTGAAGCTCTAGAAAAAAAGATAGAGAACCAAGTAACAATAAAGGTGATTAATTGATTGTAGCAATGGTAGTGACATGATTTAACACATTTGTCTAAATCCAGTTCTTATGTGAATCAAGGAGGTTGGGCTTTGATTATCCTGTGGCAAGTACCCCTTTCCACTGGCATTTCTGATGTCGATATTCCTAATCACATAAATGTATAATTCCACCTAACATGATTTCCATCAAGTGACATGTTGAACAAACTGGTACCATGCAAAAAAAGGTTGTCTTGTTTTATTTTGTTTTGATTTTTTTGTTTTATTTTTTAGAAGATACTAAGAAGATACTAAGATGGGGAACTGGATTCAACTTAGTTTATATCTATAAAGGCCATGATATTTCAAATGAATATCATACATGCTTAGTAACAGTATTATGCTAGGGCATAAATGGTGGTAGTGTTAAAAAAGAAACATTAGGTTGCAGGGGTGAAATCAACTTACCTTTACTACCAGTTCACAAATGTGAACCTGCACATTTCCATTGACTTTCCATGCAAGCGCAGAGCATCAAAAATGGGACATGATGACATTTGGGTGGTTGGGTGGAGCCTCATGCAGCCACCACTACCTGAACCGAATAGAACCGGCTGAATTGCACCACTGCTAGGTTGGTTGCAGGATAATGGCAGCATCATAGGAATCAATCTTTTTTCTCCAAAATAAAAATAAATAAATAAATGAAATGGTACAAAAATTGTGAATTTTTTCTTACATTTAGGATATTTGGTAGAAAGGGGGAATGCTCAAATAATTCATTCTGCCCAATCCTGAGGCCAGATGGGAAGTAGAACTATATGATTATGCTAATAAAATATCAATAGCAATAATAATGAAGGCTTCATTTGGAATAGTCATAGTGTTTGAAACAACTCATATAGAATTTGAATGTTTTCAATAGAGTAATGAATTATTTTTGCCATATCTAACTTCCTTATTAATTTACAATATAAAGAATAACGTGGTAATAAGAATGTTGCACACCTGCCTTTTGTTTAATAGGCTTTGCATAAAATATCATTTGCATTTTCTACTCATTAACAAGGCAATCCCTTGGTGACTAATGAAACCTGCAATACAATAAAATTTACATGAAACAAGCTGTCATATGTGAGCTATGTGACTGGAACAGTGCCAGGCAATAATAGATTGCATACCTTTGGTTAATTTATTAGCCACCTGTTCCCAGATTCTATTACAGCAGCACATTAAGAAGCTGTCTTGAGAGCAGCATTGGAATTAGGACTTCTAGGCTATCTTTTTCTTAATATGAATAACAATCAGAGAGGTGAAGTCAAATACCACAGCATATAAACAAAAGAAAATATTTGATCTCTTTTAATTTCAAAGATTTCTTTTAATTAATTTGCCTTTCCTTTTCCTTTGAAATGAATACAGTTCCTAAGATAGAAACATTATTTCTCATTTGGATAAACAGGATACTACTGGCTAACCATAATTTAAAGCTATACTTATCATGTGTAGATTTGTATGTGTAAATTAATCCAGTAAAAAGGAATTGTTGACTTGTGAAAACATAGCTTTTTCAAATATCATAGAAATATTATAAATGAAGATAATACCCCTAAAGGTAAAAGTTCCTCTTGCACATATGTGCTAGTCATTCCCAACTCTAGGAGGTGGTGCTCATCTACGTTTCAAAACCAAAGAGCCAGAGCTGTCCGAAGATGTCTCCATTGTCATGTGGCCAGCATGACTAAGGCACATAGAACACTGTTACCTTCCCACCAAAGGTGGTCCCTGTTTTTTCTATTTGCATTTTTATATGCTTTCGAACTTCTAGGTTGGCGGAAACTGGGACAAGTAACAGGAGCTCACTCTATTATGCGGCACTAGGGATTTAAATCACCGAACTGCCAACAATTTCTGATCGACAAGCTCAGCATCTTAGCGACTGAGCCACCGTGTCTCATATTGATTATACGGTACTATACGATAGTACCAGTAGAAAAATCATTTTTATTTTATTCTTTATTTAGGACTTCTAAACAACAATTTACATACATAGTTTTCAGTAGTAGACAGATTTTTTATTTATATTTATATCCCGCCTACCCAGTATGCACAGATGGGATTTTTTAAAACTATGTATTTAACTCTGAATTTGAAATGTTGATTTATCCTATCCTTGCATTAGTTAGAGGATGAAAGCCAACATTGTGTGGGTGGAAAACAAGCTCTTGCAAGAGATTTTCTTTTCGCATGCAGCCTTTTGTGGCCTTTGAAAACTCTCACACACAGTCAAGAGATAATGAAACATTTTCAAGCTTGATCCAAACAGCTGAGTGAATTGAACCCAGGCACCATCAGTCCTTGGCAGAATCATATTAATTCCTAGTGAATCTGTCTAATATAAAGCAAGTCCAGAGTTTTTATTTATTTATTTACTCAGAATTGTATGTTGCCGATGTTACTGCCAAGTTGCCCTGTATAATGATATTTTCTGACATTGATGAATAGTACTATATAATCAAATTTTATTCCAAGTAATTAAGTACAAATCCTTCTTCTAAACAAATTGTCCACAGTATTGTAATGTGTATATGTATCAAAAATCCATCACATATATAAATGCAATGAGGACATCTGCATATACATGTACCTTTGTCTTATTGATCTAAACCAAAAGTATATAGCATCCATTTATCCAATGTAACTCTGAGCAGCAAATAAAATGAAAAACATTCAAATCATGAAACCAACTAAAAAATTTAAAGTACAAATGAAATCACAAAACTACATATAATATTTAAACTTAGATAAGCCATTTATTACTACCAAGTGTTCCATCACCATTTTCAAATTTTATTTCTGTAGAAATAGAAAAATGCATTGTAGATAAACAACTTTAAAGTAATGAAATGAAAGGGAAAGTAATCTATTAAATGTGCACACCTTAGATATGACTTAAATATTTGCTTTTATGTTGTTAAAAAAGTCCTTTTCATGAATGCAAAAGTTTGTGATTAGTCTAATGCATCTTAATATTTTCAAACATGTAGTCACTGAATTGTGATGGAAAATATATTTATCAAGCAGCTTTTGTTTTTCCCAAAATTATGATTGTCACAGCAGTTTTCTTGCTAAATATTGTCATGCAGCTCTTCATCCAAAAAAATCATATGCTCTTTGAAAAATTTGATGAAGAATCTAGTTTGTTTATTTATTTTTACAGAAAAGTTCATTTAATTTAAAAGAAAATATTTAGCTTTCCATCAAAAACGTTGAGGGTACCAATCATTTTCAGTTTTGGCTCTCCAAAGTTGACCTATAAATTATAATTCACAAATTCTATGCCACTAAAGAAACAAAAAATATGTAAACAAAAATAAATATGATTAAAACAATATCAACACCAACACCAATTCAAACTCAGGATCTTCTTTCTGTTGTAGTACTTTCTCCAACATATCCCAAATTGTAGTATTATCCTTATTAACTTTCTTAATATCTTAAGGCCATGATGGTGAACCTATGGCATGCGTGCCACAGGTGGCACACAGAACCATTTGTTAGGGCATGTGAGGCATTGCCATGTCAGGTCCAGCGCGCATGCGTGCACTAACCAGCTGACTTTGTCCTTCATTTTTGGTCATTTTTCACCCTCTGGAATCTTTCTTGAAGCCTCCCGAGGGCAAAAAAACAACCCAAAACACAAACCAGAAGTTCTGGAACAGACTTCCGGTTTGCGCGTTGGGACATTTTTCTCCCTCCGAAGCCTCTGACAGGTGAAAAATGGACCTACAGGCAACCCAGAAGTCCATTCCCAAACTTCCAGTTTGCATGTTGGGCTGTTTTTCACCCTCGGGGGGGGAGCGTTTTCATCCTCCCAGGCTCCTAGAAAGCCTCGAGTCTGGGGAAGGCGAATAACAGATCCATCATGCACCAAAAGCAGGAGGGTGGGGGTCATGCATGCATGCACGAGGGGGTGTTGCATGCATTGAATTAGGGGTGTGGACACACCTGTGCACAACCTCCCTGGCTCCTCCCACTTTTGGCACGCAATGGCAAAAAGGTTAGCCATCACTGTTTTAAGGTCTACTCTCTTTTTCTAGTACAGGGGTCGGCAACCTTAAACACTCAAAGAACCAGTAAGGTCCTAAACGGAAGCCCCACACCCGTTCCCTCAAGTCTCCTCATCCTTTTTCCTCTGCTGACCAAAAGTCTGGTTCCCCCACCATAGAGTCTCCTCCTAGTGCACCATCCTTTTTCCTCTACCTGTCCTAACTATCAATTGTGGAGCCGACCAGTGACAGGGAGCCACAGCAGAGGGATGAAAGAGCCATATGCGGCTCCAGAACTGCAGGTTGCTGACCCCTGCTCTAGTGATATTTTTGTTTAAATGTATTGTAGGTATCAGAGCCATTTTAGAGCCATTCGTGTTTTCATGAATTTTGAAAAATTACCACGTTTTTGAAAGGCTGATATCTATACACTCTATTGTAAAAGTCTGGTTGGCATAGTTATAACAAAAAAATTGAAACTGAGTTCTTGGTTTGACACTGTGATAGAACCAGAGTGGGTAACTGAATGAAAAAAATCATTTTGAAACTAGATGACTTTTTTGTATATATATAATTTCTATTAATGATACTGAGATGGTCTTTGTTCTAATGGTTCGAATCCTACCATCATGTGGTGAGGATGAGCTCCTGCCACTTGCCTCAGTTTCTCGTCACCTAGCAACCCAAAAGCAGTTTTATATGCAAGTAGATAAAAAGGTACTATTTCAGTGGGAAGTCAAGCCTGTGCTTCATGCAGATTGTCAGAACCCTGCTAGCATTGAATCTTCTTAGATGGAACTCCTGCTTGCTAGATGACTTTGGTGGAGAGAGTAGGTCCAAGATAATGCTACAGAATGCCTTTTGTCTTTCTTTCTGATGAGGAGCACTTCTGCCCCTCTGGTGCATACAAACTTGAACTGTATGGGCTAGCAGCCTAAGGAAGCCTAATTACTACTCTGTATTAATAGTCTCCGGGCTAATGTAACATTCCCATGCACTAAATAAACAATTTCTATTAGATTTTAAAAAAAATAAAGATTAAAAACTTCTCTTTATAATTTAAAGAGAAGTAAAAGGAAAGGAAAATAGTAAAAGAAGAATAGAAAAGGAAAAAGACACAAGAAAGTAGCTTACAAGCAGATGAGAGTCAAGGGATTTCAAGCAAACTCGCAGCCAGAATGCAACTATATGGACATAAGATTCACATGAGCATCACTTCTTAAACACTTTTGGATGTAATTAATTTACAACAAAGAGAGATTTTTCTGAGTGGCAGGATAAAAATCCCACTTATTATTTATAAGAATAAGTTATTATTCTTTCTCAATTACAAAGGAATAAAGAAAAAAAGTTTTAAATATTTAAACACTTTTAGCAAAAACCTTGATGTAAGAGAGCTTTAAATGGATAAAGGAAATAGTTATTTTCAAAGATGATCTTTCTGGTGGCAATGCTTTTGAATAAATTGAAACTGGACATTTTTAGAAATGTTTTTCATTTACTATTAAAGAGTGCAAGACAATTGGTAAATTTACATTTGGTTTTGTAACCCAAAACCACAGCTGCGGTCATAGTGACCGCAACAGTTTTCCAAAATGTTCTGAACACCCCTATTTTTAGAAATGGATTATTACAGTTGCGTATTTCCCACCAATAAGAATGTAGGCAGCATCACTATTTGTTCCCCTACCAATTAATGCACAGTAGCATTTTTTTTAATACTGCACATAAGATAGTTATTTTGTTGAATAACCCAGATTCTTCCCATCATTTCTGTCCATTGATTCAGCAGTTCAAATGTTTGTTTTACTGTGCAGGATTCCATTGCATTAGATCACTGGAATAATTCATTAAGTTATTATCATGATGAAAATATACAGTAATTTCTGGTTATTTTATAATGTAAAGTTGTTAACATTTAAAAACAAACAAAAATATTAATTTACTACAGTCTGAGTCACCTCAACTATTAGTAAAGCTTGCTGAGTTTAATGGGCCTATCATTAAGTAAGCAAATCAGCACAGAGAAATTTACAATCTAAATTCTTTTTAAAAAATACATTTCAACTTTATAAAAGAGGGTTTCGTATTCATTGGCAAATAAGAATTAATCACTGTAACTTTCTCTTATATATAATGGGGACAATTTTGTAGGCCCATAAATCCATATTCCACTTCATTATTTTTCTTAGAAATAACTTAGAAAATCCTTGAAAATAAGAACCAATCAAATAAATCTGTCTTCATTGGCATGTGAAAACTGGACTTTTCTAGTGTTTAGTATAAGCGTAACTTACTTATTTTTTCACCTAAGACATTCCAGTGTAATAGCCATTTCTTGCTTGCTCTGAAAACATTAATTTTATATGGGTTTCTTGGGAGAATGAAGCTTAGAAATGTTTTCATGTTAAGGGAACCAAACTAACCCAATCTTCCATGAATTGAGGCTTTATTGTCACAATAGAAATGAATTTATGTTTCTGTATCCGAACTGGATCCCTTCCAACTGAATGAAATGCCTCACAGTTGTCTTCCATGTAAAAACACCACAGAAAGTAAATCTGCACATAGCACTGAACATGCAAGTTGTTGTTTTTTTGTATTATTTAATTATTTAAACTTGGTAACTCTATTTGATAATGAAGTACTGCATTTTATGAAGTCTCTCCTTGTCCCTGTATAATGTATACAGGGACATAACACATAACACCTCTCCTGCGTGAGCTGCACTGGCTACCTGTGGCCTTTCGGGTGCAATTCAAGGTGCTGACTACCATCTTTAAATTGCTCCATGGCTCGGGGCCTAGCTACATACGAGACCGCCTCCTACCCCATACATCTCTTTGACTGATCCGCTCCCACAAAGAGGGCCTTCTCTGGGTACCATCGGCCGGGCAATGCCAGTTGGCGACACCCAGGGGAAGGGCCTTCTCTGTGGCGGGCCCAGCCCTCTGGAACGACCTACACGACCATTTATGCACTACCTCAGACCTCTGCCTCTTCTGCTAGAATCTTAAAATGTATTTATTCCAACAAGCCGGCCTAGCATAGCCCCCCATTTCTGACTTTTATTCAGATAAATTTTAATTCATAGGGTTTTATAAGGGTTTTTAGCACGGGTTATAATTTAATAACTTTTAATAATGTATTTTTGTATGGTTTTTAATATTGCCTGTGCACCGCCCTGGGTCCTTGCTAGGAGAAGGGCGGGGTATAAATTTGAAAAAAATAAAATTAAAAAAATAAAAAATAAAAATTTGTATAATGTAAAGTTCAAGGAAAATCAACGCAAATACATTATCATTTCTCAACCTTGCGTGAAACTAATCAATATTTAGAGATAAAAAGATATACTTATTACTTAGATAATTGGATCCTGTGATCTTCTCTTCAAGGGTCCAATTTCACAAACCTCAGGAAAAATAAATATGTATTTTGTTCACAATATTGTATGCTTCTGCCTTTCATCTGGATACAAAAATATAACATGGAAACCATACTAAGCAGCAGTGCAGGTGAAGCCATCCTTTCATCCTGTTCTGCATAGATCAAACCAGACATAAAATATGAGATTAAGTAGTGGGCAGCAGTTTTTAAGAAAGGCATTGGAAAACTATGCATTTAGAGGACAGCAACTACAACGATAAGGGGAATTATGAGGAATAGTTGAACATTGGATTATGTATCTGCTTGTAGCCTGAAAAAAGGCATTTAGGGAGGTATGATAGTAACCCAAAAGACATGACAAGGATCACTGGGTTTAAATTATCAATATCCTCAGGTAATGAGGATTTAACAGCTAACAGCTGGTGTAAGGTTGTAATCTGAAGCTGATGCAATGAGGATGATTTGGCAATATATGGTATTGCCTCTTAAGACTCTGGTGGGATGGAGACTCTGGTGAAGTGTGTATATATATATATGTGTGTGTGTGTGTCCATTAGAGGGTGTTTCTCTCTTTCATCGTGTATCTCGTTTCTCTCCTTGTGCCTGCAGCTGAATGGTAAGGGGTTTATCCATGTATACGTCTGTATATATTTGTATATAAACCACCATGAAAGGCTCTGTATAAAGACTTTATGTGCTGTGTACAGTGTTTTTCTCCTGGAATTTATCTCATAATAATAGTCATACTGCCAAAACTCTGACAAGGAGGTTTTGGTTAATGATCAGCCCAACAATCCTAATGATAAGACTATTTTGTGAAATGTTAAAGTGTTTCCTTTTGAAATTGTTTAAGCAATGAGGAATTCCTGCAATTTGTCATGGATATTTAATAATTGATTGTGCACTGTCCCACACAAGGAGTTGAATTAGATGGTTTTATAAGTTTCTTCCAAATCTTGCACCCTGGACTTTTCTGTGTCAAATGATAACAATTATGCTGCTCATTGTTTTTTTAAAAATCATTTGGAAACAGTTGTTGTAGGAAGTGATTTAAAAGTAACACCCATTAAAAACATCTAACTGATAATTGGAATATGATAACTATATCACATAACTTTGTCTTCATTCTCCTTCATTGTGGCATTTCACATAGTTTCATTTAAGATTTATTATTTTGGAAACACCAGGCTTAAGTCCTGGTTCTCAATGTTTGGATAGCAGGATGTTTAATTCATTTACTTATCTTTTTGAAACAGTAGGCAAGACATGCCAGTACTGAATCGCCTGAGTGTGGAATCCATAAGCTGCTTTTATCTTCTTCACAGTTTTCTAATATGTCATTTATAGAAAAAGAGCCAATTGGCTCAATTTGGAAAATATCAGAAACATCCCAAAAAGATTTTCAGCATCTCAATATATTCAACCACACAAATACATTTTCCCCCCAAGAAGCCTTCTATGCATGAGAAAATTGGTGAATGTGAAATACATCATTATGTGCAGAAATCAGTCGGAGATTTAATGGATTTGAACTCTGATATCTTCAGCCAGTTGATAAGATTTTATTTTCTACACTTGGGGAAAAAAAGTATGACAGTGAGTGGGCTGTTTTCCCTGCTAAATAGACTGGGATTAAAGCTGCTCATCAAACCGCATAGCTGATTTGAATATAGATTTCTTATCTTCAGGACCAGCACTTTTGGTTATTGGCTCTCAAAATTAAATACAAATTGTACACAACTTATTGCCATATTTGACACCAAAACTACTATCATTAAGTGATGTGATCATTAATTGAATTGTGCCTGACTTTACAACCATTTTGCAACAGTTGTTAAATGAATCAGGCTTCCGTCATTAAATGTGCGCAAAGCGCACATAAAGCAAACCAGCAACAACGCTAGCAGCAATCCACCCCTGGACCTGCCTCTATGTGCCTTGTCTGACCCATATGTCATATCTTGGCCATTTCCACATACCCTTCCTGACCTGCATTGCTACCCCCTGCACTCCATTCCTAATCTGCCCAGCACCCTCTTGCACTATGCCAAGCACTCCCGGCACTCTTTGTAAACCACAACATCTTCCACGCACCATCCCCAACCAGCACACCAAGTCTAATATATCCCTCTAACCTGCCTGTAGTCTTCTTGACTTGCACTGTCCTCTATGCATTGTACCTAAACCACACAGCATCTCTTCTGCACTTTCAGGCATTCTTTTCAACCTACACTGTCCACTTGTGTTCCCTCCCTGACCTATGTGTCACCTTTGACACCACGCCACACAGTCTTCTCATGGTACCTCATACTCTTATGAACATTCCTCATCCATATTCCATGTACCTCCCACTCCCTCCCCTACATACCGTATTTCTCAGAGAATAAGATTTTGAAGAGACACATTTTTTAAAAAGTGTTCTGCAGACCTCCCCAAAAGGCCCGTTTTTTGTTAAAACGGGCCCATTTTTTTTCCAAAAAAAGAGCATGCATAGCCTTTAGGAGGCTTTCAGCATGCTCTTGGGGACTGAGGCGGACAGAAATGAGCGAAAAACAGGCCATTTTTTGCATATTTCAGTGTGCTCTTGGGGACTGAGGAGGGCCTCAGTCCCCAAGAAGACACTGAAATCCTCCTAAATGCTGTGCATGACCATTTTGGTGAAGGGGCAGGGTTTCGGAAGGCATGGCCAGGGTGGAATTGGGGGGGGGAGAGATCCAAACAGGCAAAGAAGGAACAGGAGGGGAGTTGGGCTGTTGAAAAAGCCCCACTTTTCTGCCTCAAGATCAAGCATCTGCTGCTGTGGCCTAGAGGTGGACCTCTTGCCTCACAAGCAGGAGGTTGTGAGTTCGATCCTAGATAGAGGCAGATGTGGGTTGGACTAGATGACCAGCAAGGTCCCTTCCAACACTGTTAATGAGAAATAAAAGATTTCCACAAGCAAAGTAAATGTTTCCCACAAGGAAACTTAATGGGAAGGCTGGCTAGAAGTCAGAAGTTGCTTCTGTTCCCACTGCTTTTTTCCCCATCCATGGTTATTCTACTTTTCTGCTTAAGTAAAGAAACATCTCTGAAATAATGATCCAATCAGTCATCATGTATAGTATATATTATTTTTACATGTCTAGTATTTATTGTTTTTTATTTATTTATTCAATAACAAAAGCATTAAACATACTAAAAACATTAAAATCTATTTTCATGAGAATGCAATCCATCTTACAAATAGTATCCCAGTCTACCATCATAAACCAGACTTGATGTCAAAGTGAAGTTTTGAGGCCCATCTGAGAAGGCCAATAGAATTAGGGCCAATCTAACCTCATGGGACATCATGTTTTAAAGCAGGTGTAGTCAACCTTTTTATACCTACCGCCCACTTTTGTATCTATGTTAGTAGTAAAATTTTATAACCGCCCACCAGTTCCACAGTAATGGTGATTTATAAAGTAGGGCAGTCAAATAAATTTTAAAAAGAAAAGTGCTTCAGTATCAGGCAAAACCCCTACCGCCCATCATGAAAGCTGGAATGCCCACTAGTGGGCTGTAGGGACCAGGTTGACTACCACTGTTCTAAAGGGTACGTGCCTCAGAAAAAAAGATTCTCCTCCTGGGTCCTTTTAGATAGATAACACTCCTTAGATGACTCATATCATGACCCTCAGATGGACCTGATCGGACAGATAGATATAACTGGAGAGAAGCAATCCTTCAAATAACCTACTATAGTCCCATCCACAAATTTTTTATATGTGATTACCAGCACTTTAAATTAAAATCAAAAGGGAACTGTCAACCATTGTCCAATTTAAATATTGAAACTTTTACTACAAGATTTTGGACAAAAAAATATATAAGCAGATTTTTGTGGGAAATAAATTTATGTTGCCCACTGTACATCATAATAGGGCTAAGAGATGTTATTATTTAAATTGGACTCTAGCAGGAACTAAATATTTCAGGAAAAAAGAACAAAGGGTAAACTTGCTTTCAATTTTTATCAGTGCTACAATTTACAAAACAAGATTGGAGCCAGAAAACAGTAACCACAATATCAGCAATATCAGTAACCATGTCTGCTTCTATTAATAGTCTGTGTTCAAAAGACGTTAATGAAGGAATGGTGGATATGAAACAAACCTTGCTTAATGCAGAACTACCAAAATCATATATATATATTGGATTTTTAAAAATATGGATTACAAGCAGACAACTTTTAAAATAAATGTAAGTGGCAGACCAAGACAATGATCCAGAAAAGGATTTTTTCAAATAATATTCCTTCCTTTGGTCACTCTTTTTTCCTTTTTGTATTGTTATAGGTTAATTGATGGAATAGTGACTGATAAATCTGCTTCTTTTGTAAAATAAAACTGAGTAAAATTGACAATCTTTCTGCCATCTTCCTTTTCTAGCCCAGATAAGAGAGAAAATAGAACTGATTTCATTAAAATATATTCAAGGAATATAAAGTAGCAGATCATATACTGCAGGGGCTGCAATCTAGGGTGAACACTACATGATCACCATGTCAAAAGGACTGAAATTTATAAAGTGCTTTAAGCTAGGATCATTTCCAGAAAGTTTACATATGGGGGATAACAATATCCGCTATAAGACAGAATACCATTTTGAATATGTTCTTTTGAACCAGCTACATATATATCAACCTAATTATCAGACAATGTAACTATGTTATTTGCGAAGTCTACCAAAGAAGTTATCCAACTAATGAAAAAGATCATGCCAGTCTGGAAAGGCTTGTTCTTAAAAATATGAGCTGATTTTTTATGAACATTGTTTCAGTCTCACTAACAATTTTTATTTTATTTTAATGCAGTTGTTCTCTACCACATGGCAACGTTTTCCATGTCTCCCTTTCTATTGCTTCGATTATGTTTGAATCAATTTTGTCCTTCATTTTTTTACATTCTAGTTATTCTTTGAGATCTCACAATTATAGTCAATCTTATTTACTTCAATATGCTATTTCTAATTTTTATTTCATAGTTTCATAGGATTCAATTTATTCTCTTTCATTCTTATAAATTGTGAGTGCTCATCTTAAGTTCTTATTACTGGGTTTCTGTTTCAACAGATAAGGTTTAAATTCTCCCAACCAAATTCAGTAAAAAAGGATTCTTTTCTTTGGATTTATGAAATCAATTCAGTTCTAGGACAGCTGATAACTATAAAGCTAATGAATGCATTTGGTTATAGAAAACAAATATCTCTTAGCAATGTAATTTGTCATTCATTCATTCATTCATTCATTCATTCATTCATTCATTAATGTCAGTAGCAATCATTTATCTATTTGTTCCGTGGACCAAAAGAATGGATGAGAACATTACCTGATTTCCCAAATTCTTCATTGTCTTCCTGGATTTCTGAACTAGGGGGAATATGGTATCAGATGGGATCATTAAGGATTCCACCTGTTGCTACAGCCATGCATAGATTGAGATCTTTTTTTGTATTACCTAACAAAAGAGAGCATTGCCACTATATTTATAAATATTGTATATAGCATAGATTTTGTGAGGTATTAATATCATTGACTGTGCTTGTATTATGGACTCTCAGAGAACCAAGTTGGATAACTTTTATTCTAGAGAAACTATCACTAAATATATAGGACTTGTTCATATAAAAACAACTGCTGGTAACAAAAAAAAATTTCTCCATAATAACCTACCAGTAAATTATGTTACATCATGACATTAATTGAATTCAAAGTAACAAGTTGAATTGTGCATCTTTGTGAGTGGGTATACAATTATGGTTTTCAAGATCATAATTCAAAAATGAAGGATGTCATGTTAGCATATTTACAATTACTCAGCTTATTCATTACAAATGCTTTTCATTAATTCACCAGTATTCTCTCTGTCAGATCCTGATTTGTATGGAATCTTTACTTCATAAAAATGTATGGATATAAACAGTTTAAAGTATGAGAAGTAATCAATATGCAGAACTAATATATTTGAAAAATAAATAAATAAAAGGCAAATGTACCTAACAATTTTAACAGTTTAATACATACTCTGGTTTAAATAACTATTTATTTCATAGTACATAAGGAAAAAAAGCAAGTGTAGATCCAATGAAATATTTATTTATAGCAAATATTTATTTGTTTACTTATTTATTTGATTTCAGTACTGCATGTCTCCAGACCACCTCTGAACGTTTCACAATATCACACAAACCAAATTAAAAAATGCAATAGACAATAGATCAAGATGGAAAATGTAACCACCTCAAAAATTCAACCAGCACAGTAATAATAATGTAACAATAACAATGATAACAATATAAAAACAATGATAACACAGCCTTTTGGCAGCTATCTGGCAGCTATCTAAAATGTTTTGTAGTCAGTGTTCATACAACCAGCTGCATAAATCTTGTCTAAAACAGCAAAGAATTTCTTTTTCATTAAGCCAACAGCTTTTAATTGGGCCATGTTAACACAAAAAGAGAAAGATAGCCTCCGGGGCAAATCTGAAAGATGAGTTCTCAATGAAAGCACTCCAGCCTGGCATTTACCATAGTTTCTTCATGAGGGTAGTAATTTAAAGTAATGAGTAGTCCTTGTTGAATGACCTTCTACATCTGTTGCAGCACTGCCTATCGAATCTGTAATTCACGTTTCATCAATCGCATTTTAGTACAATTAACCATGCCATCAAAAGACCCTGAACAAAGACATTTTCTACATATGTTCATCTCTATTTAGCCCAGGACTGAGGAAATGGCACAGGTCCATTCCAAAACTTTTGCCAGTGTACAAATTATTGATGGAAGAAAGGATTGTATATAATAGGAAGAGAGCAATGCTATTGTTTGCTTGCTATGCCTCAGTCTTTCAAAGAATGTAAGAGGTTAAAGTTATCTAGTTACTGGAGCAAACAATTAAAAAACCCTTTCATCAAATGACATTGTCAGGTATTGATGTGCTGTTTAAATGTGCTGTTTATAAAAATAGATTATTATTTTGTTTTTCCTAGCATTTGTTATTATTATGTTGCTCATGTTTCTAGAATGAAGCAAGCTATTGGCTTTGCTAGAACCCTAGGTGGGGTGTGTTTGTTTTCATTAGTTTCAGTTTTTCCTTAACACTGGTTATAGAAAATGTATTTTTCTTCTTGAAAATTATATGTTCACTAACTATAGCATAACCCTGCAAAAGAAATTACAGTGATATACATGGTGTTTTAGCAAATTTTAATTGTAAATGTAAATTGTTGTGATTTTAGAGAGAAGTAATGTTTGTTTAGTATGTACACAACAGCTAAGAACAATCTTTCCATTAATAACAATGAAGCAGGATTGCAGACTGGACTAGATTGCTGTGTATGTGTAAGTAATAACAACAAATGGACACAAAGTCTTATACATATCTGAAAACATTGTAATGGTTCTTTTTAATATATTTTACTGGCAGCTTGGCTTCCAGTAAAGTGCAAGGTTTTTAGCTTCATTCCAAAAACATGTTGGCTATTTGTTAGTCCTGCTCTTCTAACTATCTTCCCCAAAGGAAAATGAATGAAGGAATATTAATGGGAAAGAAAAGTATGTCTTTAAGAAGAGGAAATAATTCTGCTAGTTTAAAACAAGTAAACACTGAATGTTATTATGTTAGTAGAGATATATTGCTTGCTTAGGTGGCAACTGACCGTGGTTGAACATCCTGCAATGACTCAATTCTCTGGAAAAGGTCCTAATTTTGGGAAAGGTGGAAGGGAAAAGATTACCAGTCCCACTGGGAGACCAGTGAAAGAACAGAATAAGGATAGAGTATCATAATAAAATACATTAATTGTAATTCCTAAGAGTCAAAAACAACTTTATCGTACATAATCATTTAATTAATTAAAAGCTTTTAAAAATAGAACTGACTTTTCACATAATAATTTGTGCATGATCAAAGTATTCTATAATCATTAATTTCCTTGGCTATCCTTAGTATTCTCAGATATCATTTCCAACACTATTCAAAAGCATCTATCCTGCTTCTTCTGTGTCCAACTTTTGCTTCAACAAAGAGTCACAGGAAAACCAGGTCATTGTATTACTTGAACCATGTTAGCAAACAGCAAACACCGATAGCAAACAGAACTCCAAAGCAGGGAGATCTCTCAAAGGGTGTTTTTATTGGATATATCAGGGGTCCTCAAACTTTTTAAACAGGGGGCCAATTCATGTCCCTCAGACTGTTGGGGGCTAAACTATAGTTTGATCTGTCTAATGACCAACTGGATGAGTGGGGCCAATTTAGGGCAGGGGCATGGTCAGGGTAGTCACAACTAACTGGGTGTGGCCATGGGCATGGCCCAAATGACATTGCTCACATGGGTGGTGTCTGTGGCTTTGGGCGAAGTTGTGGAAGGAATCCAAGGATCTCTAGTGTGTAGGACTATCATACTGCAGGATGAGATGAGGCGAGACAGGGAGCGGGGCAGCTACAGACAGAAACCCATTGGCCACTGTGTGCTCACCACCATTTGTGTGCAGGGGAAATGGTTTCTGGCTGTAGACCCAGCCTGCCATCCCCTCAGCTGGCACACATCTGGCTCTAGAGCCATCAAAGCACCAAGTGAATCCAGTAGGATGTGTGATGCAGACTGGTGGATGCATTTACTTCATCCCATTGTCTGTTTTGGCTTGTAGTTGGAGAGCAGATCACTGCTGGTCATCTTTTCCTCATCATCCTCATGGGTCTTGCCCTTGGCCTGCATGTGGAGAATGTTCCCCTCACGCACCCAACTGCAGTGGTGTGTGCACAAGAGGGATGCTTTGTCAACAAGCCCAGCAGGCAGTGGGGGAGGGCATGACATTTCCCCATCTACTACCAGACCCAACAAGCAGCACCCAGCCAGGCTTACCCGAAGAGGGAAGGGTAGGAAGCGGGGGCTTTCCCAAGGCTGGAGAGCACTAGGCACCGGTTCAGTCAGCACCCTGCCAATTCGCCTGCTCACGAGGAGGAAAGCTCTCCTATCCCTGAGCTTCACCTTCCTAGAACATTGGTCAAGTGGGGGATTTGGCTGCAACCCTCAACTTTGCAGTGGGGAGGGGGATGCTGCAAGACCAAAGGCTGCCTTCAGTCAGGGAAGCCACCGCAGCTATGGGTGCTCTCTCTGAAGGAGCTGTGTCAATCAGGCAGCATCCCAAAATCACTCTGGAGCTTTTCTTTTTCTGCAGCAACATCAACAACTAGATATCTTTATTATTATTATTATTATTATTATTATTATTATTATTATTATTATTATTATTATTATTATTATTAAAAATTTTATACCACCCTTCTCCCTTCCGGGACTCAGGGCGGTGTACAATCACTAATAAAAGGCAATGATATAAAACATAAAATACAGTTAAAAATCTATTAAATAGCTAGCCTGACTAAAATCCTGTTAAAAACTCTTACTAAAACAATTTTTAAAAAATTACACCAGGCCGGCCACACGAAACAAATGGGTTTTCAAGGCCCGATGGAACTGGCGCAGGTCCGTGATTGTCCATAGGTCAGGGGGCAGGTCATTCCAGAGGGCAGGAGCTGGCACAGAGAAGGCTCTCTCCCTAGGGGTCACCAGCCAGCATTGCCTGTGGGAGCAGACTGGTCAGTGGGAAGTATTTGGTAGCAGGAAGCGGTCTTGCAGATAACCAGGTCACTTGCCATGGAGCGCTTTGAAGGTGGTTACTAATACCTTGAAGTGCACCCGGAAAGCCACAGGCAGCCAGTGCAGCTCGCTCAGGAGAGGTGTCACGTGGGAGCATCTAGACGCTCCCAGAATCCCCCGCGCGGCCGCATTCTGAACTAACTGGAGTCTCTGGGTGCACCTCAAGGGAAGCCCCATGTAGAGAGCGTTGCAGTAGTCCAGACGGGAAATGACAAGGGCTTGGGTGACCATGCATAAAGCATCACGATCCAGAAAGGGGCACAACTGGCATATCAGGCGAACCTGATAAAAAGCCCCCCTGGCCACGGCTGTCATATGATCTTCTAGAGACAGCCAAGAATCCAGGAGGACACCCAAGTTTTGAGCCCTCTCTGTAGGGGCCAATGACTCGCCCCCAATAGCCAGCGATGGCACCAGCTGGCTATATCGTGACGCCGGAAGCCACAGCCACTCGGTCTTGGACGGGTTGAGTCGGAGCCTGTTTCTCCCCATCCAGACTCTCATGGCTTCCAGACACCGGGACATCACTTCCATGGCATCGTTGGGGTGGCCCAGGGTAGAGATGTACAGCTGAGTATCATCAGCGTACTGATGGAACTCTACTCCGAAACCACGGATGATCTCACCCAACGGCTTCATATAGATGTTGAACAGGAGAGGCGAGAGGACCGACTCCTGTGGCACCCCAATCTTAACTGTAACTACAGCATAAATACCATTAGTATTCCAAAAAGACAGCCATGATGAATTATTCTAAAGTCTATCTAGTATAGCAGAAATTGCCACTTTACTTTTTTAAAGGTTTGTTTTTCACATAAAAAAGAAAAACTACATGTCGTGCTACAAAGCAAAGCACTGTCATCCAGTATCATATTTGTTTCCAGCAATGCCTGTGGTCCTCACAAAATTCCATTAGGATAGTGAATAGTAAAGCTATTGTATCTGGGCAGAAAACATATGGATGAGAATTAGATGGCAGCAAAGATATGAAGAAAATGTCCCCATCTAATGATAGTATGGCGTTTTGCAGCTACATACATACCAAATGAGTGTGGCCATATTCCAAGTAACACACTGATTATACTACTGCCAAAATAGATACAATGGGCAAGTTATTCCACAACATGGAAACTCAGCAACTGATAAACACAGCAAACAGTATGTCATTGAACACTATCTTTGAATGATGTCCTCTATAATTACCGGTAAGCTGAAAACATTGTTGCAGAGCAGCATAATAATTATAACAACAATAATAACAACAACAGTAATATTAAGTTGGAGTAAGCTTTTTTCTAATAATAATTTGGGAAATAAGAGAGGCAACATACGATTCTTTCCTATTTTAATCACATCTTAAGGACCTTCAAAGAGACATTTCTGTTGTGATATCTGTTCTTTAGAAAATCATTCCTTCAAAGATGGCTGTCCATAGGTCTTTGAAGACTTTGTTACTGAGTTTGAGATTCTGGATATGAAGTTGATTATTTTAATTGTGTTGGTTGCTTTTTTTTAATTTCAGCTACTGTATATGTTATTTACTAGTTTGTTGTGATAATAGAATAGAACAACTGAATAACAGAGTTGGGAGTGACCTTTGAGATCTTTTCGTTTAATCCCACTACTCAAGCAGGAGACTCTATAACAGCGGTTCTCAACTTGTGGGTCACAACCCTTTAGGGGTCGAATGACCTTTCACTGGTGTCGCCTAAGACCATCGGAAAACACATATTTTCAATGGTCTTAGGAATCAAGACAGCAATTTTATGGTTGGGGGTCACCACAACATGAGGAACTGTATTAAAGGGTCGCAGCATTGGGAAGGTTGAGAACCACAGCTCTATAACATTCTGCACAAATGGTTGTTCAGTCTCTTCTTACAAACCTCCAGTATTGGAGCATTCAAAACTTCTGAAAGCAAGCTGTTCCACTGGTTAATTATTCTCATTGTCAGGAAATTCAGCCTTAATTCTAGGTTGAATCTCTCCTTGAATAGTTTCCATCCATTGCTTGCTTCGTTGCCTTCTGCTGCTTTAGAAAATAGGTTGACCTCTTTGTGGTTGACCTCAAATATTGGAGTATTGCTATCATGGGATCCCTAGGCCTTCTTTTCACTAGTGTAGACATACCCAATTCCTGCAACTGTTCTTCATATATTTTAGTCTCCAGTCCCCTCATCATCTTTATGCTCCTCTCTGCACTCTTTCCAGAGTCT
Organism: Rhabdophis nuchalis; assembly: GCA_039707465.1. Classification (NCBI taxonomy): domain Eukaryota; kingdom Metazoa; phylum Chordata; class Lepidosauria; order Squamata; family Natricidae; genus Rhabdophis; species Rhabdophis nuchalis. The sequence continues at coordinate 27,881,956 of CM077649.1, read as the reverse complement.
CAACATTTTTTCTATTGTAGTGACAAAATCTTGAGCAGTATTTCAAGTGTGGTCTTACCAAAGAATTATAAAGTGGTACTAACACTACATGTGATCTTGATTCTATCCCTCTATTAATGCAGCCCAGGATTGCATTGGCTTTTTTGGTGGCTGCAGCAAACTACTGGCTCATATATAAATGGATGTCTACTAGGACTCCTAGATCCCTCTCACAGTTGCTGCTATTGAGCTAAGTTCCACATATCCTATATCTTTGGTTTTTCTTGCCTGTATGTAGAACCTTACTTTTTTCACCTTTGAATTTAATTTTGTTAGATTGTTAGCCCAGTGTTCAAATCTGTTGAGATCCTTCTGGATCTTTAGCCTATCTTCTGGAGTATTCCAGCCAGCTTGGTGCCACCTGAAAATTTGATGAGTTCCCATTCTGTTTCCTTATCTAAATCATTTGGGAAGATATTGAAGATTACTAGGCCTAAGACAGAATCTTGGGGTACCACACCACTTACTTTCACCCATGTAGATGTAGTTCAAGAAGTACACATTGAGTATGGTTTGTCAGCCAGTTATGAATCCATCTGGTGGTGATGCTGTCTAACCCACATTTTTTCTTATTAAGAAGTAGGTTATTATATATTTTGTCAAATGCTTTACTGAAATCCAAGTATACTATGTCTTTTATTTTAGATATGTTTTATCTTATTTTTATTTAATGTTAGGCTCTGAGAGTCATGAATTTGAGATGGGCAGCTACACAAACAAATAAATAAATCTTGGAATTATATACATAATATATGGGATGCAGTTAAGTAGATAAAATAATAACTATCTGATATACTGAAGTGGTTCTTGAAAAGCTATTTTTTTCATTGCAGATTTTCAATACAGAGAATCTAATTTTGATTTTGAACCTTTATTAAGTATTAAATATTTGCAAGAAGCTCAATTTTAATAAGATCTGCTCAATCAATGTGAACTGCAGAAGATTAAGAATATTCCAAAATACTTCTAAAACATCTATTTCTCTTCTGATTTAGTAGTATTTTTGTTTGTTCTGAAAATCATTGTGTTACTCAATGTTAAGAACTCTGAGTAATAAAAGAAAGTAATCCTAATATCATGCAGAGACCAAGAGGTAATGATATTTCATTATTTATGAAAACCTGTTTTAATTATATTTAGTTATTTTAAGGTGCATTTTATCTTTAGGATATTGTTTTATATACTTGCTGAATAGTTTTCATGCTTTACTTATCCCCCCTCCGCCCTGTGTATACTACAGATTTATTAAGTAATAGTTTTTTTTCTCTGAAACAGGTTTTTTTAATTCCCTGAAATTATAGCTGTTTTGCTGGTGAAACTTCAAGCTTCATTGTGTTCATTAAAAATAACCCATCTTCAAGCATATATAAAGGCAAATAATGTTTCAAGCTTTCAACAAACTTAGTAGTACATTTATCTCTGCAAATTATTTTCTTGTCCACCGTTCAGGAATAGTGAGGTGATAATGAAAAATGTTGAAGTCATGTAGTTTTTTGCATCTAGGTTTGATTTCTTCAAGAGACTTAATCAAAAATATATTGAGGAGAGTTAATCTAAAAATGAAAGGTCTAAAATACCTACCAAATAAGGATTTAGAATGTACACTTGTAGATACAAATTTTAGTTCAGCTGCCTGAGATTAGTTTAAGCAGTTTTAAAACATTGTAAGAATGAAAGCAATTAGTAATGAGGCAGAAATGAAAATCAGAATCCAAATCTTCTCTCTGCCTCTGCACTATTTTCAATCTGATTGAAGTAAGATAGCCAAGTGAGAAATGTAACCTTGATATCTGAACTTCAGATCAGAAATATCTGTTGTCTGTTGAACATGTAAACAATGAAACGAAGTACATTAATATATAGTTTTTTCAGGTGCTAAAGAAACAATCTATATAAATAAAAACAAAAACAAGTTTGTTCAAAACCACTAATGTCCGAAAGTACTGCACCAATCGCTTCCAAATTTTCACACAACATTTCTTTCAAATACGGAAACCAATGATATATATAGATTGTGTAAATGTCACACCTGTACAAGGTACATGCAACAGAAATGTAAAAAGGTAGGTAGATGGATACAGAGAGAGCAGATGGCCACAGGTATTATGTTATCCTTTATGACATAAAATACTCTGTCCATAAGATTCAAGGAGAAATACAGTAGGTAGGTAAGCATCTATAGGGATAGATAGATAGAGGGAGGGAGAAATGCAGTAGGTAGGTAGGTAGGTAGGTAGGTAGGTAGGTAGGTAGGTAGGTAGGTAGGTGGATAGAGAGACAGAGGGAGAAATACAGTAGGTAGGTAGGTAGGTAGGTAGGTAGGTAGGTAGGTAGGTAGGTAGGTAGGTGGTGGATAGAGAGACAGAGGGAGAAATACTGTAGGTAGGTAGGTTGGGGGGGTTATACGGTGTACGTGTTTGTGCGTACAGGTGTAGATCTACACACAGATTGGTTGGCCATTTAACCAGACTGGGCCACAGCAATGCGTGGCCGGGAATGGCTAGTATTACATAATGAGGGTAGGGATAGGTATTCTGTTTTGACTCTGAATTATTTGTGGTAGTAGGACAAATCCACAGGAATTGACTACTAAACACAAACTTCAGTGAAATCTGAACCAAGTCACACATTGATGCAGCAAACTCTTGTCTTAAAGCTGCATATTATGACAGACATCATCTGAGAGATATAGGTAACATTTATTCATCTGAATTTCATTAGTATTCATTAGCCTCCAGAAAACAAATTTTGACTAAAAATCTTAATAACTAATCAATTTCTAATCATAAACACTGGGCAAAAAGTATTTTTAATTAGCATATCTTTTCCCAAGTTGATAGATGATTTTTTTAAATGCAAAACTTTATAAAATATTGGAATGAGAAAATGGTTGGTCAAATCAGCTTAAACTAATATACATATCTATCTATGTGAATTTATGCAATTCTCTATATTTATTTGAGCTTGTATTTCAATTAATTTTATGTAAACAATAATTTAATATATGTTTAAATACATTGATTTTTAATATATTATACTATTATTATATTAATGTACAGACAAATCATTTGTCAATTATAATTATTTTAACATACAATAATTTACAAAAAATGCATTTAGAAACTATAACCAAGTTCTATTATATTTTATTGTGAATACTTGGTAAATATACACATTGGAATTTACAGATATGCCTGCTAATACATGATATTCAAGGTGACTAGCAAAGCAAATGAGATTTCATGGTTGAGAAAGTATAGTGTGTTCCTTGACAAATATAGAAACCATTATTTTTTTATATATTAGGTGATGCACAATTCTCTACTTTGAAGGCACTGAATTTCTATGGCAGAACAGATTATTTGGAAATGTGAAATTATATTTCCTTGTTAAGAAAGTTATTTTAAAAAAAAATCTTACTATTTTTCCTGGCAGAGTTTTCAAAATAGCAATTAGTTTTGTACAATACCCTGAAATAGCGAAAAATTATGAATAACAGACTGTATTTATTTCTATGTATGAGACATTGTTAATCTTACTGTCAAAGTTCATAGATGTTGCAATCTAGTTACAGAAATCAAGGTTCGGTCATCTTGTGTAAGAATAATAGTATTATCCATCTTTCATTATTAATATGTCAGAGTTATCATTTAAGAATAGAAACTGAACATTATTCTACTATACTTGAAGAGACAACATTGTGAGAAGCAAGATTTATTTTATATTGTCTAGCTAATTCCACTAAATCTTTATAGTATAAAGAAGTTTGAAGATAAATGTGTTAAATATACACTGTTAACCAGAAATAAAGTCTTTTAGTACTGTAGTTTAACAAAATGATTGTAGAAGAATTCATAAAATTAATAATTAAGCTGGGAATAAAGCCGTTTTTTTTAGAATGTGTTGATGGCCACAACATAAACACACTTGAAAATGTTTATACAACACTTTTTCCTCTGTATTTTAGCTAATTGTGTCAACAAAAGAACTGGTTTATTAAAGCCTTACTGGAAAAATGGACTGACACAAATTTTATTTCAATACTGTTTTACAATATTTTCTAGAATATCACATCCAACATAAATAACATTTGCCATCAATTATAGATCTTGTAGAATAACTGGTTCTTTTTTTTTTTTGCTTTGCGAAGTTATGCAGAATCATACAGGACAGATTAAATAAAGTCCTCAGTGTTCTGAATACAAATTCCGTATTTCTGTATTTATTGACTTTGGATCCACTTCAATCATGATAGTCTCTTAGCAGTCCAATTAAAAGCATTTCAAAAAAATGTTATTTATCATTACTTGTTCACATTGAGGAAGGCCTCACTGTCTACTTTGGTAATAATTTCCACTACCAAACCGCTCATGCCAACAAAAATCTTTCTTTCTTGATCTAAAAATATTTACTCTATGAATATGCCTGTATTCTTATATGATAAGATAATAGGTCTTGGCTGACATCTGTGTGGTATGTTTTCAGGTATTTAGAAAATGTTATGTAGACACTAAAACATTTTTCCTCAAGATTGATATCACCAACTTCCAAAAATCAGTTCACAAGATCCAGCTACCTATGCCTAATCATTATCCTCCTTCTTGGTACCGTTTCTTATTTATCTGAATCATGGCTATGTATTTATGTGCATCATACATTTTCATACAACTTTGGAAATTTTCAATATGAAAATCTTAATATCATAAACCATATTTTCAGAACAGTAAAGGTCCATAAAGAAATAGGAATGTACAGTATATTTTAATTCATCATATCCAATATATAATATTAATTTATCCATATTATTGTTTGATCCCAATTATAAAATAACAGAAAATAATTGTACAAAATACAAAGCAAGTGACTGAATTTGGGTTACATATTCTAAATATTCTGCAGTGCTTCATTGCAGAAGTAGTCTTGACACATAAATATTTGAAAAGACTCTTTCCCTGACATTTCCATGGCAGGCATTCTTTTCTTCCAAAAGAGAATTAAAGAAAGAAAGATTGATGTTTTTAAAATGGAAGAAAGTCTTGGAAAGTTCAGGCTCATGTGAAGAACAGAACCAATGGAAAGGGAAAAAGAAAGTATTAATAGGCCCCAATGGCAAAGCCTAATCTATATCCATTTATTAGGCCCAAATGTATTCGTTTCTGACAGCTTCTTCTTAAATCCATTGGTGTAAGACCATCTAAATTTAGAGCACCTAAATTTATTTTGAGCTCAGTCACTGGTCTCTCTCACTATTACCCATGATGGGAGGTATGATGTTTCCAAGGTTTCTGTGTGTTTCTCAGTCTCCCTGGAGATGACAATGATTGAAGACAGAATCTTTTGCATGAATAATGTATGGACTACTACTGAACCACTCTAACTGGGAAAGATTACTGTCAATGATAACGAATAAATCAAAATCTTCTAATCTCACAGTGGTTGGATATATCCTCTAAGTACATCTTATTCATCAAATAAATTTACACCCTACTCATGTTCAGATTATATATTTCTCAAATTTTCTACTCTCGTACAGCAGTTATTTGCATGTATACTCAGTGTGAGATACTTATATCTCACACTGTTCACTGGGATTTATTTACTCCCATAAACTGCAATCCTATCCATTCTTTTCTGATAATATACTCTTTTGAGAAAATAATGTATACTTCTGAAGTATATAGAAAGATCATGGGAGAAGAGGTAGAATTATAATATAGAAATAATTACACCATCACTTAAATGTTATGACTTATATATTTGAATCAAATGCCAGGATACAAATATGAAATATCATTTGCACAATAACGTCAGTTATCATTTTGGAATCAGCAAAAATTGCTATTGATGCCTTTAAGTATTGCTTTATTAATCACTAATATAAATTCTAATTTTCACTCTATCCATAAACATTTATTTAGAGGTAGTCCATTTACAATTCTAATGGATTCATCTCAGTGGTGGGTTACGACCGGTACGCCTGCTGGGAGCACTAGGTACCGTTCCAATACGGTGCTCCGGAGGGCCTGCCCACCCGCCTGCACTCCTTACCGGTATTTGAAGTTTTCAGGGCTTCTGGGCATGGGGCATACGCCACCGGCACGACACTCTGCTGAACAGCTGGAGCATCGTGGAGGCATCGCGGAGCATCACGGGCAGTAAGTACACATGTGCACACTGCATGCATGTGCACATGTGCTGTGCACATTCATGTGGTGGGCACCCAGCCCCATTGCACCGTACTGGTTGAAACAGGATCCGGAACCCACCACTGATTTATCTATAAATCAAAAACTTTCATAAAATGTATTAGCGAGCAACTTATATAAGACAGCTCTAAGAATGTTAGTGTTTTATTTGGGTATGCACAGGAAAGCACCAAACTACCAATCTTTCTTCACAAATTCAGTCATGACAAATCTACTCTTTCAAAATAAAACTTTTTAATTTATTTCATTTGCGGTTAGTTAGTGTCGAACTGGATTTCATCCCATTACTCTCTAAAAAAATTTCTTTTTATGACCCTTTAATCTAGGGGTTTTAGATTTAGATTTTATTCAATTTGTATCCCGCCCTTCTCCAGAAGGACCCAGGGCGGCGCACAGGAATTTAAAATAACATACAAACGTAATACAAAATACACAAATTTAAAATCTATTAAATAACAAAAACCTGCGCTAAAACCAATTAAAAACCCCCATTTTAAAACTATCTAATACTAGTCACAGCGGAGGCTATGTTAGGCCGGCTTGAAGAAACAGGTGTGTTTTTAAACACTGGCGGAAGAGGCGGAGGTCAGTGATGGTACGTAGTTCAGGGGGTAGGTCATTCCACAGGGCAGGGCCCGCCACAGAGAAGGCCCTTCCCCTGGGTGTCACCAGTCGGCATTGTCCGGCAGACGGCATCCTGAGAAGGCCCTCTCTGTGGGAGCGTATCGGTCTAAGGGATGTATGGGGCAGGAGACGGTCTCGCATGTAACTAGGTCCCGAGCCATGGAGCGCTTTGAAGATGGTCGTCAAAACCTTGAAGCGCACCCGAAAGACCACAGGAAGCCAGTGCAGCTCACGCAGGATCGGTGTTATATGGGAGCATCTAGATGCTCCCGTAATCACCCGTGCGGCTGCATTCTGCACTAACTGTAGCTTTCGAGTGCACCTCAAGGGAAGCCCCATGTAGAGAGCATTGCAGTAGTCGAGTCGGGATGTCATGCGGGCCTGAGTGACTGTGCGAAGGGCAGCCCGGTCCAGTAAGGGGCGCAATTGGCGCATCAGGCGTACCTGATGAAATGCCCCCCTGGCCACGGCCACCACATGATCTTCCATGGACAGCCGGGAATCCAGGAGGACACCCAAATTGCGCGCCCTCTCCACGGGGGCCGGTGTTTCGCCCCCAATGGCCAGAGTTGGAATAATCTGGCTGAACCGGGGTGCCGGAAACCACAGCCACTCAGTCTTGGACGGGTTGAGCTTGAGTTTGTTACTACCCATCCAGATCCGTACGGCTTCCAAACACCGGGACATCACCTCAACGGCATCGTTGGGGTGGTCTGGGGTGGAAATGTACAGCTGAGTATCATCAGCGTACAGATGATATCCCACCCCAACTCACATCATCACAGTGGTGTCACATGATGTATTGGGACTTTCCCCCCTTCGCTAAACTGGGCATGTTGGTGGCCAGCACGTGACGTATCCGGCCATGGCCCGGGAGTTTGACAGCTCTACTTTAATCCTTTTTATTGGGATGGCCTCAGGATGACTGAATGGAGTTAAACTTTTAGTGACCGGGTGCCCCTCCTAACTCCTATTCAAAGTTCCCAGGAAATATTTTCTCTTTATGCCCCATAAAGAAACATTTGGCACTGCTTAGCATTGAACTCTCAGCCTTCTGAGTGGGATGCAAACATCTTCACTTCTAGGCAACCACACCACTCACTGTCTACATGCCAAGGTCTTTTATAATAGGAAGAGCTGCATACCTATACAGTAGACATTCCTTTCTCCATGTTCCTTTCTTTATACTTAGCTATAATGAAAATAGTATGTTTGTGCAGTATTTCACATTACAGATAGTCCTTGCTTAAATATTGTTCAAAGTCATTAAGAATAACTTTATAGCTGTAAAGCATTTCCAACTACCGTAGAATATTGCACTGCCTCGTGTGACTGTATTTTGGGTGCTTGGCAACCAGCTTGGAATTATAATTTATTACAGCATGACTATAACTTATTATTTTATTTATTTATTTACTATTTTACATCAGAAAAAAATGCTTATTAAATATACTGGTTTCATTTAATGCCCCCATGGTTTGCTAAGCAACCATGTAGTTCATTTAGAATGACTCACTTCAAAACCATCATAAAAACGATCCTTAACTCATCTCTAATCCTAGCCAATCCTAAAGAGAGAGCTATTCCTTATTTATTTGGAAATAAAGTTCTCTGTATGTGTAAAGAGGGTTCTTATCTTGTCCTTCATCTCAGGCAACCAAAACATCAAAATAGCAGGTTTGGCTATTGTAAAACAAAAAGAGCATCTTAAGTAAAAGCAATGCATGCAATTTCTAATTGAGGTTCAATAACATCTGTCAATTCTTTTTAATCTATTTTATTCTTATTCTGCCTTTCTTTCTTGTAACCCAAGGTGGCAAATGTAATACTGCTTCCTCCCCCTATTTGTAACAGTTTAGGAATATCATTATTTCACTACTACTTCACCTTTAAAGGCTGCTCTAAGTTTCCCATCCCTTCAGAAAGTAGAATAGGAAATATCACTAACCATATCTCATTCCCTTCCTTGACAGGGTAATTGGTTTGATGGATAAGGGGAATGCAATATATATAATGTGACTTTGGCAAGGCCTTTGACAATTCCAGATGGCATTATCAAAAAGTAATTGGAGAACTGTGAGCTGGCAGATGGCTACAGCAAGGTAACAAATTCCACGGGGGTAGTTGTGCTAGAAAACCAACAAAGACTGTTATGGCAACTTAGATATTAACTATTTATTGGAAGATAACTAAGGGATCTTATAGTCCTCTTCATCAGATAATCAAAGCAATTTCTTCCTAATTAGAGTACCTAAATATCTGTATAATAAAATAGAAATAGTTCTTCACAATATCATCATACAAGGAAATGTCTAAATGAACATTTTGATAAATTCTAGTTTCTCAAAAATCTTCCTTGAAAGATTATTTATTTATGATAGTTTGAGATCATTGCAAGATATAGTAGACAGAAATAGTTTGTGATAGTTGACTGCCAGTGTTTGATCGTGTCAATTTATTTTCCTGCTTACAGACAGCCTATTTATTTTGTACAAATACAAATCAGAATTGTTGACAAGTGAAGGAAGCAATTAAATTCTGGATGGATATAGTTATTACATTTGCAAAAATTGCTTTAACATATATAAAATTGAATGTTTTCTTGCAAAACCTGCGTCGTCATCTTTACTACTAGCGGATAGTTGTTTTGAAGGTGGCATTAGCCAAGTGAGGCAGAATAAAACAGAGGTGTATGGCTCTGCTTCATATAAACCTGCAACTATATCTATTCTTTTGTCTAAATCAGTTACATACACAGAGAAAAATTGGTTGCTCTGGTTTTTCACAGAATCCTTTCTCAGCCACATATCTTTACTAGAAATATTTTGTCCTGTGACTGCAGAGTTTAAGAAAAAGGAAACACTTGCCTTTAGCATCTAATGCTAGAGAACCAAAGTAATTGTGTGAACTACATGTACATAATGTATAGTTTGAGGTACTGGACGTTATTGGGTTTTTTAAAATATTGTTTCCTATGTTTTTATTATATATATATAATAAAACCTTTAATTTTACATGGGAAAAGACCCGAATAAACCAGAACCTACATACGTGTGTGTGTGTGTGTGTGTGTGTGTGTGTGTGTGTGTGTGTTAGTTTTATGAGCTGATCAATCAACTAACACACATATCTAAAAAATTTACACAACGTAATTTCATGATTCTCTGTCTAGATGGTCTCTGGTGATGAGCCGAAAGGCAGAGAGGGAAACAGTATGTCTCCTCCCTTAATGTGGGCCCTAACAGGAAGTTGTGAAAACAATTATATATATATATATATATATATATATATATATGTAATTGTTTCCACAACATCCTGTTAAGAGGCCCCAATTAAGGGAGGAGACATACTGTTTCCTTTCCTGCCTTTCGGCTCATCACCAGAGACCATCTAGACAGCAAGCCAAGAGTTTAATATACCCCTGTCTCAGCTGATGCAATAGGTAGAGCCGGATTGGCTGAATTGCTAGAGGCCTTGCCTGATATGCAATACAGCCCCGGTTTGAATCCCAGTAAAGGGTATGGCCAGCTGATGAGAGATAATAAGCTCGAAATAGATCTATCCTGGTCTCTCTAATTTATTTATTGATCAGCTCATAAAACTAACATATATATATATAAATTGGACAATTATTATTAATCAATAATTAATTCTATAATTATTTTGTACAAATTAATTATACAAATAATGTCTGATTAGTTTGCCTAAAATAATTAAAGTATCTTTCAACATGTATTTTTCAAAGTATTTTCCCTAAACTATCTGTATTGTAAAGTATATTTTCTTATTGTGAAATCTGTTCATCTGTTTATTTAAATATTTATATTTTGACCTTCTGAGATAAATTCAAAGGAGTTTCAAATACCGGTATTTTAGAAAATGGAATTTGTTCAAAGTGCAAATAGTGTAAATCAATGCGGATCTAGATATTTATGCATCTATGTAGCATCTGTGTAGTGTTATATTAATAAAATGATTTCAATCATGTGTGATACAGAATACAAGCTGCAACATGGATACTTCACAAAAACATAATCATGTTACAAAAGTTGTATTTAAAATATTTGTATTTGTGCTAAAATGCAACAGGTTGTATTATATTCAATAGTAGTATGTGAAAAAGTACTCTTAAATGGCAACTTGTATTTCTTTTTACAATGAATATTCTAGGCTAAAATAAATAATACTAAATAAGTTCGAGGAAAAGCAAACATGAAAGAACAATGTTGAGAAGCTTTCTCTTTGTTATATCCTAAGAGATCACTATGGAAATATGTAATGGAACTTGTAAGCCTGAATATGTTGCTGACCAGTTCCTATTATCCTTGGCCATTGGCCATGCTAGTTAAGGCAGGTGGGCAGTGGCATCTGGAAAGCTACAGGCTCCATACTCTTATTCCAATGTTTTCTCCATTTTTCATAAATGTTTACAGAGCTTTTCTTCATTTTCATTCACAGTACTCTCCTATGCATATTTTCCTTATACCTGTTCTATTAACATTTATACTGTTTAACTAAATGTAAGTTATACCTTTTTGGCAGCTGCAGCCTTGAGTTAGAAAGTGTGGCAGTTGACTATAAACAGGGTATTTTCATTTCATTTGACAAAAATGAATGAAAATTCTATATTAACTAGGTTAGTTCTTATTTTGCTCTGTGTATATCCTATGTAATGGTTACTTACATAGTAAATATAAAAAACAAATGTAATCATGTATGTGTAGAAGATATCAATATAAAATCCACATTTTTAGATCAGGCTCTGTGGAAATTGTGAGTCCTTTATAACAATTCCTACATTCGTTGCTTTCATATGCAGTTGCTGATACATAAAATTAGCATTGTGAACAATTATAAATCACTCCATTATTTGAAAAATGTCCCAAAGAGGCAATAGCTCTTAAGTTTCATTATAAAATCTTTCTACAGGATAATAGTTAACATGTGTATGGTCACTGAAATAAGACACATTGTAATATGAACCATTCCATACTAGAGACAACACGGAAAACCTCACCCAGCCCAGACACGGAAAGGATTGACAGTTAGCTCTTTCTCGATTTTGTGGATGGTGGTGCATGGCCGTTCTTAGTTGATGGAGCAATTTATATGATTAATTCCAATAACGAATGAGACTCTGGCATGCTAACTGAAATAAGAAATGCTGCAATATGAACCATTCCATACTAGACACATTTGTTGGGTTCCATTTCAACACATTTTTAAGTGAATCCAATTTTAAGAGTTCATTTATTAGGTTTGTACATCCACTTCCAACAAAATCTTTGGTGCATACCAGCTAGAAATATAGCACTTATCTGCAACTTTTTAAAGGAGATTCATTTTTTCCCCAGAATTATATGAGAGCCACTCAATTCTAGGAAAAGACATAGTGATTTTAAAGAAGAATATATAGATTTGATAGAAGCTAATCTAAAGTAGCAAGATTTATTAATGCAGAGCAGTGGGCTCAAAAACATCCAGAGAATATTGTGAACCTTGAAGTGAAACAGCCCATCTTTTGAACATATGTTGATGATACACATGTGTACAAAGAGGTGGGGCTTTTATCACATGTTCACAATCATTGCCTTTTATGCACCATGATTCTAGCACAGGGGTGGGTAAACTTTGCAAACTTTGGAGAATTCTGGGAGCTGAAGTCCTTCAGACTTAAAGTTTAATTTATTTATTTATTTGCTTAAAGTTGCAAAGTTTGCCCACCCCTGTTCTAGCACCACTAATTTAATTTTGCAAAGACGGATCCATTGATCAAATCATGTAGCATCATCCCAAGTTATCTCTTTATGATGGTTTAAATACACTGCATTGTCTTTAACCTGGAGTTATCCTTTTCCTTTTCAGCACCCTCCTTGATAGGTATGGTCAGGAAGGACTGGGCTTCTCAAAACAGCATTGCCCTCTCGTGGCAAGAGCCTGCTTTTCCTAATGGAGTCATTCTGGACTACGAGATCAAGTACTATGAGAAAGTAGGTCGACTACAATAAAATAAAACCCTTGAATTAGCCTCATATTCTAACATTTCCCCTTTTTTGTACATCAGTTCATAGTATAGCCTATAGCTGTTTATTTTTATGCCACACAATTGGCATTTTAATTTACAGGGCCACTTTCCAGACAGCTGATATTTGCAAGCGGGGATTGTTCATTAAGAAATAGATTCTTACTTTGGTTTGGCTGCTTTAAGTGAGTTTGCTCAGTGGTGACTTGAGTTTATGACAAAAACTTCCAGCCATACTTCATCACACACAAAATATCACACACTTGGAAAAAAATAAATAGCCTTGTAACTACTTAAAACTAGTAATGAGAAAATAACTATTAGTTCCACATGCAACTTGTTATCAGTCAACATGACATTTCTGATTTTACTATGTCACACTACAGAAATAATTTTGTTGCTTTTCAATCCCAATGTTGAAAAAAAGACACATCAGTATATACCAGGGGTCTGCAAAGTCGGTTCTTTTAAGACTGGTGGACTTCAACTCCCAGAATTCCCCAGCCAGCTATGCTGGCTGGGGAACTCTGGGAGTTGAAGTCCACCAGTCTTAAAAGAACCGACTTTGCAGATCCCTGGTATATACACATCAGTTTTTCTAAACTATCTTGGCATTACATCTCCCAGAATGTCAAATGGCCATGTTGATTGTGTATGCTGGATATTGTATGAGGCGCTAGTTTGTAGGAAGTCTCTGTAAAACAAATGTGAGTTTTGCAGTTTTTTAAATTGTTTTGAATCAATGCTAATATTTAATTTGAATATAATAATAGAATACATACATTATATAGAGATTAATTATGTGTCTATGGTACAAACAGTATTAAAAAAAATACCAAAAATTATACACCAGCATATATATAAATATATAAATATAGCAATGTATTGGCATAAACTGATTGATAGTTTGATTTTGAGGTGCCTATTCCAAAAAGTTCCTTGGTTGGTTACAGTTTTTAAAAGATACATAATATGAAATAAAACCTAAAAACACAAAACATTTAAAAATAAAATTTAATATACAATGGAAATATATTTTCCCATTTCTTCTTCCAACCTTCAATCCTCTGACACCCTTCTGTCCCACAGCTGTTTCACAGAGTTTGAGCAGAGTTTCCAAACTTTGTGTGGTTAAGGATCTACTATAAGAAAATATGATATTCACTATTTTCGAGTTTGTTTTTGTCAACTATCCCTCTATATAATGGGGTTGCTCGAATAGTAGATGTTTTCATTCCATGAACTCATTTTAACTCAAAACCATTTTGAAATAAAATCACAGTATATAGTGTATCTATATATTTTGTAGGCTTTGATAATGATTTTGAAGTGTCCTTTGTCTCCACTTTTGTTAAAACAGTTCAGATAGCAGCCTATCATTTTGTATTTTTTCTCAGCAGTTATTAGTGTTATAATTTCTGGTGGGATACACATGCTCATAAATGTTTGTAAGTTATAGTAAATATTTCGTTTAATTGACTACCCATCTCAGAGATGGGTAGTCTAGACACACGAAATATAAACAAATAAACACATCTTATATTTGCAGTGACCTTGTATAAACTAGACGTATCTTAATCAATGATTTAAAATGAAAAGATTTCTGGATTTCTGGATAGAAGTATCTTGCTTTTTGTTAATGGCAAGTACCATTTCAAGCATAATCAACCAATAATGAAATAATGTCAGACATACTGTTGTATAAATATATATTTCCATCACTTAAAACTCATGAATTCATAATGCAATTTATTACACCAGCAAAATCTATACATGTTAATATGAGCTACATGCATATATGTATGTAGATTTTTAAAAAAATATATAATCCTTTATTATGCTTAAAGAAAATTCTAAAGAAACAACATGTAGTCAGATTGGCTTAGTATAGCAATGTACAAAAAGCAAATGTGTTAATCATTTGTGAAATACTATTCAGTCTTGAACCTTAGTTCAACGCACTTTCGTAGAGCCAATTATGCGGATAGAAAACAGTGAAGAAGACAGAAAAATGATGTAGCATATAATATTAAAAAGTTATAAAAGAAAAGTTGCTTCTGCTAAAAATGTAGAAATGGAAAAATATATACAAAATTATATTTATTTGTCTCACATGAATAATAATAGGTGTTAAAAATTAATAAATGAAGGACAGAGAGATATAACTTCTCACCTTGGTTTTTCATCTCAAACCTTTTTATATTATTAAGAGAACGTAGTCATGAATATCTGCCCAATGGGCAAGTTCACAATCCAACTAAGCCTAATTAACAAAATATAATGCCATAGCCATTGCAGACTTTACCAATTAGTATAAATGTGGAAGAGCTGGATGCATCTATTTCTGTCACTATCTGTATAATATGTTTATGATTACAGAATGTAATATTGTATTCTAATATGTCAGACCAGAAAATCAGACCTTTTGAGGAGCAAAATTATCTAATTAAATAATACTAGCCATAGTTGTGTCATATATACAGTATTTTTTTAAATGGTGGAGAAAATCACAAATGACTTGATATTACACTATATATAGTACATATCTCAGCCAGTGAAGAGTAAAGCTTAGAGACCCAGGTTCCAGAGAGTTTTTAATGATATTGCCTACAATTTGGTAGGCAGTTGTGTGTTGCATCTGGAAGTTATCACATACAAAGGCATTCTAGAAAAGGGATTATATTAAATCTTCTCTATATCATAAAAAAACATTAAATGTAGGGCATTGAATTCTGCCAAGTGAACATTATTGTGGAGCAAACATTGCATTGCAAAGATATTTGTGGATGGTATGAAAAGTCTCTATAAGAACAAAATAGTTGTAAAAAGATAAATATGCTGTAGTGTAGCCTGAATTGAATATTCTCTGTTATTTCAATCATGGTTGAAACTACACAAGAAACTATGTGTTTTTTCTAAAATGAGGCAATCTGAGCAAAGGACACACACTAGTGTTGTATGTTTACAATATGCAAAAACATTGTTTAGGTTGCTCATGTACAGCATTGATAATTGTTCCAGTAGGATGGTCCAACAGAATGGGTAGATAGATAAGTAGCTAGACAATATCACTGAAGCCCATGAAACTGAAATGTACAAGCTCTTATTTTTTTAAAGGTTTTCAGTTATTTCTAATATGTTTCATGAATCAGCATGCATAAAACGATAGACACCTGAAATTTGGACAGACTATATCAGAGATAATTGAAATAAACAGATCATTTGCATCACTTTCAGTTAGTTCTGCATTACCTCTAACTGTGTTAAGTAAGAGTACATGTTCATTCTTAACTGTGTGGATTAATAGTGTTTTCTTTCAATGAGACCTGATTCTCACTGACATGGGCCAATGGACCTGCTTTCATTTTGTTTAAATGTAGAAGTGAGGTTCAGAGTCATGTTCCATTTATTCTATTTCCCTGTAGAGCAGCTATGTCAGCCCTTATCATTATCTAGAATGAACTAGAATAATCAAAGTTCTGCCATGTTGAAATAAGTCAATATTCACCTATAATTCATTGAGATGCCTTTTTCAAAAATAAATAGATTTAAAATAAGTCATGGATTTGAATTTGAAGATAAGATGTGTACATTTTAGAAATTACATGTTCATAATTGATACACAACTATAGTTCAGATTCTCTTACTTTGTTCCATACCATAATTATTTTTATCTGTTTTGAATCTTTCTGATAACTGTAATTGAAAAATTACATTGACAACTATATTTCTGCATTAGTTGCTCTCCTGATTTAATTTTATACTGCTCTTGGTGGTTTGTAGAATAGCTTGTAACATAAAACTATACTGTAACATTATATACAATTCAAGCTCTTAGAAAGTTACAAAATATGGCAGATAAAAAGACTCAGTTTCCCCATCTGAGCAGAAAATGATGAATATATCTTAATTCTTCTTTTGGCAGTTCTCATTGCTTTTCTACTCTACGAAGGATTAGATTCCTAATTTACTTTCAAATAAAATAATACCCTTTAATGTGTCTTTTATCCCAGGTGAGGTGAAACTTCCTGTAGCTCTTTTACCCCAAGGTAATACAATTTATAGAAATACTGGGGAAGCATTCTAATTTTAGAAGTCATTATCTCCAGTCATTGAACTGTGGGGATATTCAATAAATCTATAGTCAAAGATAATTTACTGTGGAAAAACATAATAATAGTATCTTACAGAGGGGATTTCAAGTCCTACTGCCATATAAATAAATGTTTGTTTATAACCTGTTTAATTCAGACAGCTAGGCTTAAATCCACTGGGGAGAGAAATCACTTCAGATTTATAAAATCCAGAGATTACCTAGATAATTAATGTGAAAGATCTTAAAACAATACTTGCAGTGTTTCGAGCATTTTACAGGAACTGTTTGTCTATCTTCAGGATTGCTTTATCTCCTTTTTGTTCATTTCACTGCTCTGCCACTTTGGGAATTGGGATTAATGACATCACTTCTATTATTTGGGAGCAATTTCATAAACATGCATGACTTAGTATTCGACATATTGATTCCGAAGTTTTCATGTAGGAAAATTGGCATTAATGGAGTGATATATACAGCTGAAAAGAAGCAATCAATATCTGGGCCATTTCAGTATTTTACAGGGTATATTTCTCCCTCAGCTACTTCCATTTCAGCTATACTAATTTCTTCTAAATCTGTACCTTTCTGTACTATTGAACCTTGTAAGACCTTATAATCCTTTCCAAACTCCCTTAAAATTAAAATGTAAACTTTAACATATCTTTTTTAATTTTTTTTATTATGATAACCGCTTGTCCTATTAATTATGGTAAGCTAGAAGTACCACCTGCAGTCTATTTTGTTTCCTTTCTGATTTATGTTCATTTTACATTTTTTCTTCTTTCTTCTTCCTGGCATATAATTCAGTTATAATATTATTAAACTGCAATTGACCCTACTCAATTATATGTATTACTAATCCATCATCCTCTGGCAATTATATTAAAGCTGTGGGTGGAAAACAGATGAAGAATTTTCAAAAGAAAAATACATATTCAGTAATTTCAAGGAACAAAATTTATTTTCTATATTATTTACTTATAGGTATAACGAAGGGGTGTTAGATCCATTTGTATCCCTATACCCTGCAATCAACTTTACTATTTAAAATAAATCATCAAAATCTGAAGAACACAAACTCTTTAGTCATCACCATGTTAAAATAGGATAACCTTATCTGTAAAAAAGTTATTGGGAGGGGGGACCCACATGAAGTATCCATTGTATTAAATAAATTATTGTAGTGGAACCACATTAGCAGGTACAGACATTCAAGCCATTCATCTTACTGATTATACATTGTGATAGATAGATAGATAGATAGATAGATAGATAGATAGATAGATAGATAGGTAGGTAGGTAGGTAGGTAGGTAGGTAGGTAGGTAGGTAGGTAGGTAGGTAGGTAGGTAGGTAGGTAGGCAGGCAGGCAGGCAGGCAGGCAGGCAGGCAGGCAGGCAGGCAGGCAGGCAGGCAGGCAGGCAGGCAGGCAGGCAGGCAGGCAGGCAGGCATAAAAACACTCATTTTCTAAACAACAATGACACTCCATTATATTCAGAGTTTGGAAAAGTACAAAGGTAAATACAGAGGAAAGCTACCTCAAAATTCTAATTTATTATCTATGTTTATTTATGTTCTTTTTCATCCCTTCAAGTAGCTAATGAATAAAATCTATTCAGCAAGTGTCCAAGTATTTTTTTTTAATTTTCCCCAAACCTAATTCGACTCTGATAGGTCACATTGGTTATTATTAAAATAAGCGGACCAATTTTAACAGCCACTTGACAAGTTTATTTCATAAATTTTAGCTATCGGGTACCATTTGTATTTCCATTGTCCTCCCTCCAACCTTTTCCACCTGTAATGTCAGCACATTATCTTATATGTTTATTGTTCATCTTCTTTTACAAGAACACTCCTATGAAAATCTAAGAAAGCTGTACTCTCAATCCCTTATCAGTTAAATGAATACAAACTGTTTTGTTTAAGGAACTGCAAAAATACACTCTTATTTAAGTATGTGAAGAGATAGCTAGCCTGTATCGAAAAGAATTGGATCATCAAAGAGGAAAAATGCATAGTTTAAAATCCTGAAATACAGTATAGGTGAATCAAAAATAATTACACACAGGAATATTATGTTGGAATTCTACTATTTTATTCTCTTTCATGTGTATTTGCCGTTCAAGGAAAAATGGTTATCTGTGTGCTCCATCACATCATTTAGCTTTCTAACTATAGATAGTCCTGAACATATGACTGTTCACATAATGACCGTTTAGAGTTACAATGACCTTGGTAAGAATACTTTAGAGCCCATAAAGAACTTCTGGCCATCATAAAATGTTGTGCCACATCCTCACTCCACAGTCACATGACACATTTCGGCAACTGGTTCATAGTTAATGACTGTTATTTGAAACAATTTTTGCCACTTTCCTACTTTTTTATTTTTTGCCAGTTTTCAGCAAAAGGTGCCCATTTAGGAGACTGATTTGAACTTACGACAGTGTCATAAAAGTGGTCATAAAATCACGTCCAGTTCAATGAGTTCTTTGATTTAATGACCATCACAATTTACCACAAAAATTCCAATCCCAATTGTAGCAGTTGCAGCTGCTGTGTTTTTACTTTGATTTTTTTTCAAAACTTACAATGAATAGAAACCGTCAATTGTACTGTTGTTCTTTCATAAAGCAAGATTGCCTTTTTCAGTTACCTCTATTACAGTATTTTTTCATTTCCATCCTCATAATGTTAAACAGAAGTATATCAAACAGGCAAGCTCCATTTCGTGGATTACAATCAGTCATTATAAGACAATTCCTTTCTGTGTTCTAAAATCTCAAACATTCCAAAATCTCAAACATGATTCTCATCAAATGATATTATTGAACTAGGAAATTTAGTTACCTAGATTACAGGGGTCTTCAACCTTTGCAACTTTAAGTCTGAAGGACTTCAGCTCCCAGAATTGCAAAGGTTGGAGACCCCTGACCTAGAACATTCATAGGTTTGCTTTGATACTGTCCCAGATCTCAATTGAGGAAGAATGATTCCATCACAATCAAACTGATAAAATATTTTTTATTATTAAACAAAACAAATGGAAGGAATATATTATCTATATGTTCTACCAATATAATTTTGGTTCTTAGGTATTCCCATTCTAGCAAGACAAATCTATACTCAAGTTTAAAAAAAATCTCTTCACTTTTTTACACAGAAGGGCCATAGTTTACTTCTTATGATCTGATGGGATTCTCAAGGGTACATTGAGCATATTGTGATAATATGGTAATCAGAGTGTTGAAGTGAAATGTTATGTCATTTTTGTTTTGTTTACTGTATTTTTCAGAGTGTAAGACGTACCTTTTTTCCTCTAAAACACAGGTCCCCAACCTTTGCAACTTTAAGTCTGAAGGACTTCAGCTCCCAGACTTCTCCAGCCAGCAAAGCTGGCTGGAGAATTCTGGGAGCTGAAGTCCTTCAGACTTAAAGTTGCAAAGGTTGGGGACCTCTGTTCTAAAAAGAGGCTGAAAATCTGGGTGCGTCTTATACATCGAATACAGCTTTTTTTGGCCTCCTAAAACCCCGCCCCCTTCACCAAACTGGCTGTGCCTAGCCTTATGGAGGCTTTCAGAGAGCTCCTGGGGGCTGAGGAGGGCAGAAATTAGCCTAAATTGGGCCGTTTTTTGCCCCTCCCAGCTCCCAGCAGCACTCTATAAGCTTCCATAGAGCTATGCATTCAATTTATTTGACACAAAAATGGCCCATTTTTGTGATAAATGGGACGTTTTTTTGCTCATTTTCCACTCCCACTCCCCAGGAGCACTCTGCAAGCCCCCCCACCAAGGCTAGTCATGCTTTTTATTTGAAGAAAAACCGCCCCGTTTTCATAGAGAAACTAGCAGTTTTGGGGAGGTTTGAAGAGTGCAAAAACACTTTTGGAAAGCTCTTTTGGAAGCTCTTTAACTGTTTCTGTGCCAGGAGAAACAAAGTCTTAAGGTTTCTCACCGATCTCCTTCCCTAGGACATGGATAAATACACCTGGAAACATCAACCTACCTACCTACTCTCTCTCTCCCTACCTACCTACTGCATTTCTCTCTCTCTCTCTCTCTCTATTTCTCTCTATCCTTTTACCTAACTACCCACACACTTTCTCTCTCCCTACCTACCTCCTGTATTTGTCTTATCTCTCTCTATTTCTATGTCTCTCTAGTCCTTTATCTACCTACCTACCTACCCTCTCTTTCCCTATCTATCCACTGTATTTCTCTCTCTATTCTCTCTCTCTATTCCTTTATCTACCTAGGTACCGACACACACTCTCTCTCTCCCTACCTACCTACTGTATTTCTCTCTCTTTCTATGTCTCTCTCCCTCTACCTACCTATCTACACACTCTCTCTCCCCCTACCTACTGTATTTCTCTCCCCCCCTTTACCTACCTACCTACACACACACACACTCTCCCTACCTACCGTATTTCTCTCTCTGTCTTCTATTTCTCTCTCTATCCTTCTACCTACCTGCCTATCTACCTACACACTCTCTCTCTCCCTACCTACCTACTGTATTTCTCTCTCTCTGTTTCTTTCTATTTCTATCCCTTTATATACCTACCTACTTACCTACTTTCTCTACCTACCTACCTACTGTATTTCTCTTTCTTTCTCTCCCTCTCTATCCCTCTATCTACCTACCTACATTTTTTTGGTAATTTGCCTCTTCAAAACCTTGGTGCGTCTTATACTCCGAAAAATACCATATTTCCCTTTTGTTGTTTCTTTATTTGGTCTTAACTCTTTCAGTGTATTTAAGACTTCATTGACCTATTTTAATAAGATAAAGCAGAACTTAATATGCCTATTTTAATAGGTAAAATGAAAGCCATAAAATGAAGGAGTTTCAATTATACAATCAGTTTAGATACTGCTTTTCAAGGTGGGAAATAGATATTACGTTGGGCTTTGAAGGATCAGTGGTATTGAACACACATTCATTCTTTTTCAGTGATACTATAATACAAGGTGGGAAGGGAAAATTTAATTGCTTTTCAGGAAATAACATACTATTATGTTCTGGTTTGTATACTCTCTTTATATGTGCATAAATGTTTTATAGTTTCCCTGTTCAATTTACCAATGGATTGCTATCACAAAATGTAGTAATATGCTGGAGACGTCATTAAAAATAAATAACAAAATAAAGACACCCTATAGGACAGGGATTTTTTTTAAACTGCCTCTTTTGAATTATGAGCATGACATATCATCTAATATTTTCCCCAGTGCTTCATTTTCCCTGAACCCAACAACTTAATCATATAGCAATTGTTACATACTGCTAAGATAGTGATGATGCACTGTTTCTCTGGAGCAGCATGTAAAACTTTGCCATGCCATAAATATCTTTACTTTAGTTGCATAAGATTAGAGAGAGTTTGGCCAATTTTACTTACATTTTCATGTTTCAAATGCAGTGCTAATACAATAGAATCCTTTGGTGAAAGGAGAGTTCCTTTTTTTAGGGGTTGTTTTTTATAATTCATTATTGAATCTAATATAAAACAACAGACATAAAATGTCTTTTCCTTATTAATACACTATATTTATGCTTTATCACAACCTTTCCCAATGGCTCCCAGAATTACATAGGCTACACTGAGAATTCTGAACACTGAAATGTTTAGATTAGTTTATTGACTCTAATCTAAAACATGACATAAAATGCCTTTTAATAATTAATGCACTATATTTTTGCTTTATCACAGATAAAGTATCCCAAGTGGATACTTTTTGCTAATTTATTATTCATCTCCCAGAATTCTACAGTTGCACTGAGAATTCTGAAAACTGAAATGTAAATGATACCCTGTAGGTAATCAATTCCATGATAATTCTTTTCTAAGATGAATTATGGTTTAGTTGTTAGATTGAAGCTAAGGTAAGGTTGAAAATATAAAAAAACAAAAAACTTAAAATTGCAACTATATAGAGAACTGGAAAAATATTGCTATTGGTATTAAGCATGTAAATTGTTTTGCCCTATATCATATCCCTCAGAGCCTTACTAACTCAAAAAATGATCTACTTTCACTTGTTACCAAATGAGATTTATAGAAACATTTTTTTAATGTTTTGGAACATGCTGACATGTGGCATATTGAGCAGAACAAAAGAGGAATCAAAGAAATTCTCAAAGAATCACTAAACTGCTGCTACTCCTATCAATCTTAGTTAATTTTCCTTTCTTTTACCCACAGGTCTACCCACGGATAGCGCCGGCATTTTGGCACTACCTGCGGGTAGAAGTGAGTAGCAGACATTGGAATACTCCCACATCTATACATTATGTTTTAGTAATTATTTGCAATCCAAATATATCCTTGGTTTAAAGTGTATAATTGCCATTTTCTATAAATGTAGTCTTGTACTATTTATATTATATTTCATATTATGTTGTCTAATTACTAACTCTTGAATTCACAATTAATCAACTCTTGCTGTATAGGAAAAACAAGCATTTCTTAATATATAGCTAAGCCTAGCCTGTTCCACAACCCATAGTGATGGCTTTTAGCCCTTGAATGAATGCAGTTTGACATTAATAACAAAATTTAGTTTTGAAAAGCTGCTAGTATGTCACATCCTATTTTTCCTTCTTCTGTTCCTCAGGAGAATGAGCAGCTCAGCTATTCTTCCACAAGGTCAAAGGCTCCAAGTGTCATTGTCACAGGTCTCAAACCAGCCACCAAGTACATATTTCATATCAGACTCAGGACTGCAACAGGATACAGTGGCTATAGCCAAAAGTTTGAATTTGAAACTGGAGATGAAAGTAAGTCTCAACAAAGACCTCAGATCCTTGTACACCTAACAGAATATGCATCTAATGTTACACAAATTGCTATTGGGAATATTAGGTCTAAAGTGAATTAGATTGAAAATGTTTATGTCTGTGTGTATTCACATTTGTTTATTTATCACTCAGATTTCAAGACATGACTGGTTGAGTTTGATTTGCAACGTGTCTTTTAAACATGCAGAGCTCAAAAGAAAATCCTGAGCTCTTATCTTATCTATCTATCTAGCCATCCAATTCATTGGCCATCCATTTTACAACAGTGTTGTAAGTGGTTTAAAATATTTTAAAAAATAGAAATAGGTAGGTAGGTAGGTAGGTAGGTAGGTAGGTAGGTAGGTAGGTAGGTAGATAGATAGATAGATAGATAGATAGATAGATAGATAGATAGATAGATAGATAGATAGATAGATAGATAGATAGATAGATAGATAGAACTACAAAAGTATAAAAATAAAATATATAATAGCTAAAATTGGGGAGGGATGAGAAGAATGAGCAGAGGGGAAGGTGGAATCTGGTATTAATCTGTTAACCACTCCCAACATGAAATCCCTTCTTTGGAGCCCCAAGTCAGCTAGCAGAGCCAGTTCCTTAAGCTCTTGAAGAAGGTCAGGAGGGTTGGAGCAGACTTTCAAAGATGTTCCAAAGAGCAGATGCATGGCAGAGAAGGCCTTTTCCCTGGACCATGCCAGCTGGAATACCCTGGCAGATGGGGCTTCCCTGATGGCACAGCATGGCTTCCCTGATAGCACAGAAGGCCAATCCCAGTGGGATGAGACATTTCTTTAAGTAACCTTTAGTTGCTTTTTTTCCCCATAGATTTTATTAGGGATTTTTTGTTTGTTTTGAAGTTCATAATAATAATAATAATAATTAATAATAATAATGGTGCGCTTCAAGGTGTTGATTACCATCTTTAAAGCGCTCCATGGCTCGGGTCCTAGCTATCTGCATGATCGTATCCTACCCCACACATCCCTTCGACCGATTCGCTCACACAGAGAGGGACTTCTCCAGGTGCCGTCCACCTGGCAATGCCAACAGGCGGTTCCCAGGGGAAAGTCCTTCTCTGTGGCGGGCCCAACCCTCTGGAATGACCTACCCCCTAAGCTTAGATCTACCACGGACCTCCGCTCCTTTTCCAGCAGGCCGGCCTGGCCTAACCTAATCTACCGTACCAGCCTAGTTGTAGTAAATATTACCTAATCGGGTTTTTACGCTATAAATTTAAACAAGCTATTTTAACACAGGGTAAAACATTTAATTTAGTTTTAATTATTTATAATTGTTTTATGTATATGCTCTTAAATTCTTGTACACCGCCTCGAGTCCCTTCGGAGAGAGGGGGCGGTCAATAAATCCAAATAAATAAATAAATAATTAAAAATCCACCACCTTTGACAAACTATCACTGATTGGTAATTTGGTGGCACAGTGGTTAGAATGCAGTACTGCAGATTAACTCTGCCCATAGCCTAGAGTTCAATCCTAATGTGATTCAAGGTTGACCTAACTTTCCTTTCTTCTGAGGTTGGTAAAATGAAGAACCTGATTGTTAAGGGTAAAGCTGCTGTAAAGCTCTATGGAGTGGTATATAAATCTAAGTGCTATTGCTATTGTAACTCTTATTATATAATTATATGATAATTTTAGAGGTTATACTATTGAATAGGAGTATAAGGCATTATTGACCAAAGCTGAGCTTTATGAAATAATTTAAATTAAACTCACACTTTTACAAAGTTCCCACTTCCAGCAATCTTTCTGGTCTCCTCTGCCTTAAAACCAAATAACTGATTAGGGAACACAGCAGAAAAATGAAATTGGAGCTAAGCCTTTTGTGGATAAATGATGCTATACATTTTCTTTAATTCAATAAAAGCCAAAACGAAGAATGTGCGGACAGTATTTTTGCTACTATATATGAAATTAAAAGTATATCTCAGGAATGGACAGTGGATAATTTGGTGTATAAAGGCCTATCATAAAGGGACAAGAACAAGTTGTAATACATTCATAATTTATACTTACCTACATTATATCTAGAACTTTCTTAAAGTTTCCAAATATTTTAATTTTTAAAAACTGATAAAACCAATATGTGTTTACATATAAAATATGTATTGCCATGTATTCGATTTTTTAATAATGTCAGTGTAAAAATTAAGCTATAGATTATGACTTCAGCAGTTAAGAATTTTGAAATGGTTATATACAATGTAGAGAGGTTTTCATCCAAGGTCATCACCCAGAGATTGTAATTGGCTAGAAAATGGGCAGGCAGGGTCAGGTGGGTGATAAAAATCCTGTTTATACAAAACTATATTTGAAGGCAAATAGCACCTGCAAGGCCTTTTTATTTTGGTGGCTTGGAAGTATTGAGTGAGCCTTTTGAACATTTCCAAGGCAAGGTGGATTATAATTAACAAGAAGCATCTTTGAAATTGAATATTCGATTCTGTGGATTAAAGACATTTGGGGAAATTTGGTCGGTCAATCTGGATTATTAAGACTATTTGATAGAACGCTCTATGAGGTGAAAAGGAAAGAAGAAAAATTAAACAAGACTTTAACATTTGGGAAATATAGAAGGTATAAATTGGAAAAGTCTAAAGACTATAAATTTAGGAGATTTTGAAGAACAGTTCCGGGCAATTGGGATATTGGAACCTTGGTGGAATATTGAATTATTATTAACTAATTAAATGATTATAAGATGTTTGAACAAGGGAAAATAAATATTATTTATAAAGAAATATTGATGTTTCAATGCATTCAGGAAAACATGACAAAGAATCATAGGGAGACAATGGAATTGATACAAGATGTGATTAGAAACTCCCCAGAAAATGATAATAAAAAATGAACAAAAATTTCAGAAAACAGAGGAGAAACCAGAAGGAGTTAAGGAAAAAAATAGAGGACATAAATCCAAAAATGACACAAGTGGAGAAAGATGTGGAAGTGATAGCAATAATTTTTAAAACAGGACAGATTACTCTCTAAAACTTCAAAATATAGAAGAGAATAAAGCAAACATTTTCTTTAACATTATGAAAGAACTACGGATGGGTACTCTAGAGATCAACAACAAGAGATAGGTGTTGTGGCAGTTGAAATACTAAGATTAAATAAATGTGATGAGAGAAGCACGAAAGATTTTCCAAAAAGTCAGAGTTGAAATTCTAAAAAAGGCAAGACATGGTGGATAGATATACTGTAAAATACCTCTTAATAGTGTGGCTATTTTATTAAGAGTTAGGAAAAAGAGATAGAATTTGGAAATTGGAAAAATAGTATTATGTATACTGATATAGAATAGAATACATTATAACTACTATGTATACACAAATATGTATGTATACACAAATGTTAGAAGTTGAAAAATTATAATTATGTGCACCTAAAAAATATTACTATTATTATTACTGTGTGTACAATATATTGACCCAGACAATAATCTGGGTCTACCAAGCACCTATGGATATTAAAGAAAAAACTATAAATAAAATTATTTTAAAAATAGAGAAAGAATAGGCATGTTGTAGCAGTATATATGAGAGGCTGTTTTGTGAGAAGGAGCCACCATTTTTAGTATTGTGAAGATATTTAGAAATACTCTTATGGTTTATATTTTTTTTTATAATTATAGATTTTCCAATATTCCTGCAATAAAAATCAGCTTCTAGCAATCTGTCATAAATCTAACAATTGCTTATGAACATATGGTTTAAAACACAAGGAAAAGACACTATTATAAAGTCATGATTACAAATTAGTACATAAAAAAGAGTGAAACAAACATGAATGAAACTGAATTATTAATCCCTTGTAGGTTTGACAAATGATTTTTATCAGAAATAAAAGATATAGTTCATTATATATTCTATATTGTTTCAACAAACCTTTTACTTGTTGCAATTCTGAGTGGATTTTGATTTTGTGTATTTAATTCTTAGATTTTATGAAGAGGAACAATGATCATTTAGATAATATGGACATAGACATAGACATATACTGTAGATTGTATATTGCTATATTTTCCCCAGAGCCCTCTGGCTCCGGAATGTGTTAGAAGAAGTATAAATAAGTAAATAACAATAATTTCTGAAAAGTATAAGATTATGACTATTATGAAAAATGGTAAAATATTTTAAATAAACTCCATGCATATTACATATGGTAGAAAATAAAGTATACAGAAATCTTTAAAGTTATTCTTTTGTAAAAGCTGATCACTGCTTCTTCCAGTGGGCAATCTGCATTTCCTATTTTTCTGGGTGGATTGCAATCTATGCTATTTCAATTATTTAGGATGGAATTAGATAAATCATTATGTAGAGCAGTCAGAAATTTAGGAATGATTATTAATGATGGTGCATGAAGCAGAAAGAGGATTGTCTGACACTGCAGGAGTAATTTTAAAAGCTAATTAATGAAAGAGGATGTAGTTTTTATACTATATGAGTAGTCAAATATGTACTCATGCACAACATATATTAATAACCAATAGCACAGTTTGAAGCTTCAGTTGTGAATTAAAAGAAAATGTGATTTATTCAAATTGGTGTACATCAGAGTACTGCATAGATATATGTCAGTAGTATATACATAGAAATAAATACCAAAACAATCAAAGAGATAAGAGGAGATTTATAAGCAGCAGCTGGAATTGTGGGAGTATAGAAAGAAAAATGAGAAAATTCACTGAGTGACAATCTGAGTGAACAATTCATTTTTTCTGTGTGGTCATAGATGTACCCATGAAAATTGTACAGAGTCTTCCTTCTTTTTCCTTAAGACAGTGGTCAGCAAACCGCGGCTCGCGAACCGCATGCGGCTCTTTGGCCCCTCAAGTGCAGCTCTTCCTCCACCCTCGCCGACGGTGGGACTCCTGGGACCCGCCGGAGCAACCCTCCCTACCTGCCGCCGATTCCCTCCCTCCCTCTCTCGGCGGAGCCTCCCCAGCCAGCATGCCAGCCACTCATCTACTTCCAGGGGGTGTGGAGGCTCCGTGGGCAGGGGGAGGGAACAGGCATCCAGTGGGTCACCCACTGAACGCCGTTCCTTCCCCCCCACATGGAGCCTTCTCACCCCTGGAAGTAGCCTGAGTGAGCAGGCGGGCGAGCGGGTGGGCCGGGCTACTTCCAGGGCGATTGGAGAGGACCAGCATCCAGTGGGTCACCCACTGAACACCGTTCCTTCCCCACCCCACACGGAGCCTTCTCAACCCTGGAAGTAGCCTGAGTGAGTGAACGAGTGGGCGGGCGAGCCAGGCTACTTCCAGGGCGATTGGAGGGAACTGGCGTCCAGTGGGTCATCCACTGAATGCCGTTTCTTCCCCCCCACACGGAGCCTGGAAGTAGCCGGAACGAGCGAGCAAGCGCAGCGGGCAGCCGGGGTGGCCAGGCTAAGGCGAGCGAGTGAGTAAGCACGGCGGGCTGGGCTGAGGAGGCTCCGTGGGTGGTGGAGGTCAGACAGACAGACAGAGAGAGGTACAGACACAGAGAGAGACAAGGGGGGAGGGGGGAATCAGAGAGTGACAGACACACACACAGAGACAGGGAGAGACAGAGAGAGGGAGGGAGGGAGAGAAAGATAGACAGAGACACAGAATGAGTGATTAAGTGCTTGAATGTGAGACAGACAGACACACACACACACACACACACAGAGTGACAGAGATGGGCGGACGAAGGAGAGACAGAGAAAGAAAGAAAGAAAGAAAGAAAGAAAGAAAGAAAGAAAGAAAGAAAGAAAGAAGGAAAGAAAGAAAGAGAGAGAGAAAGAAAGAGAAAGAAAGAAAGAGAAAGAAAGAAAGAAAGAGAAAGAAAGAGAGACAGAAAGAAAGAGAGAAAGAGAGAAAGAGAGAGAGAGAGAGAGAAAGAAAGAGAGAGAGAGAGAAAGAGAGAGAGAGAAATGGAGAAATGGAGAAAGAGGAGAGGAAGAAAGAAAGAGAGAAAGAGAGGGGGGGGGGAGAGAAAGAAAGAAAGAAAGAACTTACGACCACAATTGAGCCTAAAAGTTTGGTTGCTAACCAAGACCATTGTTAAGTGACTTTCACATTTTCCAAGTTGGCCACGCCTACCCAGTTACATGACCGCTGAGCCACTCCCACAAAACAGGCCACACCTTCCGGCTCTCAAAAGAAATGTCTATCGTGGTATTGTTGATATTTGGCTCTGTTGACTAATGAGTTTGCCCACCACTGCCTTAAGAGGTCAGTTGGAGGAGCTGCAAGCCATACGTATTTGCACTTGCTCCAGTGTCTCTGTTTAAAGTGGAATTTATATAGGCTGCTATAAAGCCAATAGAACATTTCACATACATTCATTCCGCCTTTCATAATCATGTTTTCTCCTCTTTAAATATTACTGTCTTCTAATAATCCTTCCTCTCTTTTAATAAAAGTGTGGGTTTTGATATTAGCTTGATTGGCTCTTAGAAGACTACTACAAAAGTTACAAAGAATCAACACTGTCAAAAATCTCAAATTACTACTATTATTAAAAATATGAATGCGAAACATATATGATATGGTGATGTAGCTAAACAAAGGAATGTTATTTCTTAGTGTTGCTTTTCCCAATAAGGTGCTCTTCCGATACATTGAAAATGCAGATTCAGACATAAACAAAACATTCAGGGAATTAGACTGTGGTAATCTTCCGTTCAAATATATCTGGGAGTCACATAAAGAAAATATGTAGAAAATAATAAGGAACTTTTATACAGTATTTGGGAAAAGAAATTAAGGAGTTCAAGAAATGAGTAGAATGTTTCCTAAGTTTTGAAGAAACTAAGGATAACTTAATACTGTAGATCAAATTATACATGTCTCTACAACCACAAGAAAAACTTTGATTGATTTGATTTGATCAATAGCGCAAAAGGGCCTCTGTGTATTTATTTATTTATTTATTTAGCATATGGAAAATGCATGGACTTATAGTAGTTTAAATGTCAATGTCCAGTCCACCCAGCCATTCAAGGACAAGGTGGTCTATGTTGAATAAATCAGACATTGGGCCGGTGTAAGCTCTTGATGGATATTCGGACACAATGTGGTGGATAGCGACTGTGTATCTTACAATTGGATAAACTGTAAAATATGAAACATTTACATCTTGTTGTATATGCATCATAGGAGTGAATGGAGTGGGTGGGTGGTGTTAGATCAGACAAAGGATTCCGACTCAGGCATGGTCAAAACAACAGGAACGTTTATTCACACTATTTACAACACACACAAGATTCAACTGGCAAGGTTTCTTCTCTGGCAACCTCTTATATAGAGTTACCAGGCAGGAAACACCTAGCAATGCAATTGCAACATTGTGACTCCTTTCCAGACAGATTCCAGACAGCTTGTCTCTGTTAATCACTGCAGCTGCTGGCTCAGCTCCGGAATGCGGTGACTCATAGGTTACCAGACGAGCTGTCTGGGACATAGGCTTGGGGACTCAACACTTCTTCCCCCATAGTCAGTGCGCATGTGTCTAGGTTCTCTGTCCAACACAGTACATGCGCACGCGTAGTCGTTCAGATAGGCGGGGCGGTGTCGGGTCCGCCCTGACCGCCTTAGTTCTTGAGGAGGCTCCTCCCTGTGGGACACGGAGCCTTCGCCTACGTCATCGCGGCCTGCCCTCGGAGGTGGAGTCGCCGTAGGCGGCAATGGCGACCCTAGCAAGTCCGGGTGAGGGGGCGTGGCGACCGGGCTTGAGGTAGTTGGCATTTGCTGGCGAGTATTATTCTGGTAGGGTGGTTCCCCGATGGGCGAGGCCCCCAGCTGAGAGTCAGATTGGGCTGTGAGGTCCTGGCGGTCTCCCCGTGCTGTTCCCGCCGATACGAGGTCTGGACCGGCTAGGGACTCCGGGGTTCCAAACAACTGCTCGGCTTGAGCAGAGAACAACGGCCCAACGGGGGCCAACGGGCAGGAACGGCCTGGCGTGGTGACTGCTATTTCGGGCAGGTGGCGCCTCAGTTGATCCAGGTGGCGCCGCCACTCGGATCCATCCTGAAGGCCGACTCTGTAAGAACAGGGTCCGGTTACGTCCAAAATGGTTGCGGCAATCCATCGCGGCTCCCCTGAAAAGTTCCTTGCCCAAACCAGGTCCCCAATTTCAAATAAACGAGGAGTGGGAATCTGCAGGTTGCCCCTCTGCAACCCGTCGTAATCGGGGTGCAGTCTGTCCAGAGTGGTCCGCAAGCGTCGGCCCATCAAGAGCTCCGCGGGGCTTTTCCCTGTGGCTGGGCAAGGTGTGACATGCTGTCCCAAAAGGTACGCGGCCACCCTTGCCTGCCAGTCCCCTTTATCCAAACGGGCCAAGGCTTCCTTGGCTGAGCGCATGGCTCGTTCCGCGCGTCCATTAGACGCCGGGTGATAAGGGGCGACCGGCGCGTGGCGGATCCCTTGGGTGGCCAGAAAGTCCAAGAAGGTGGAGGATTGAAATTGGGGTCCGTTGTCGGACACAACGACGTCCGGCAACCCGTGGGTCGCAAACAGACGGCGCAAGGCACGCACCGTGCTCTCCGCTGTGGTGGAAGCCATGAGAATCACCTCCACCCAGCGTGAGAACGCATCCACCACCACGAGGAAATTCTGGCCATGGAAGGGACCCGCGAAATCCAAGTGGAGCCTGGACCATGGGCACCTGGGGGCGTCCCACTCCCTCGGCGGGGAGACCGGCGGGGCCGGCCGGGACGATTGGCAGGAGGAGCAGGTGGCCACCCATTCCGCCACTTCAGCGTCCATGCCGGGCCACCAGACATAGCTCCGGGCCAATGCCTTCATACGGACGATGCCTGGGTGGTTGGCATGGAGCGACTGAAGAACCATGTGCCGGAGAGGGGAAGGGACGATGACCCGATCTCCCCAACACAAGCACCCGCAATGGAGCGAGAGCTCCAGCTGGCGTGACTTGTAAGGTCGAAAGTTTTCAGCCACACTGCCCGAAGGCCAGCCCCTCAGCACCCATCGGCAGACCTGGGCGAGGACGGGGTCTGCGCGGGTGTGAGCGGCAACGGCGGAAGAGGACAGGGGCAAGTCCGACTCCGCGACCATCAGGACAGAGAGAGCAGGCACAGGGGCCGGATCCGGCCCCGGGAGAGGGCAGCGGCTTAGGGCATCAGCATGCCCTATCTGCTTGCCAGGACGGTATAGCAGCGTATAGTCATACGCTGCCAGGAATTCTGTCCAGCGGGTCATCCTGGGCGACAGGATGGGGGGTGTCGGACGGTCACCGGCCAATAGCCCAAGGAGCGGCTTATGGTCCGTGACAACAGAAAAGGTCCGCCCATAGAGGTAATTGTGGAACTTCTTAATCCCGGACACTACAGCCAAAGCCTCCTTGTCGATTTGGCTGTAGTTTCTCTCCGTTTGAGACATTGTCCGGGAGTAAAAAGCAATGGGGGCTTCCGAGCCGTCTGGAAAGACGTGGCTAAGGACAGCCCCCAGGCCAAAAGGGGAGGCATCGCACGCAAGCGTCAGAGGAAGCCTGTCATGGTACTGGACTAGTACCGCATCTGACGTGAGCATGGCTTTGACAGCCGCGAACGCGTGTGCTTCGCGGCTGCCCCAGTGCCAGGCCGCGGATCGGTCGAGCAACCGATGCAGCGGCTCGGCTAGCGATGCCTTATGGGGAATAAACGGCGCGTAGAAATTCAAAAGGCCGAGGAATGCCTGCAGCTCCGTTTTGGAGGCAGGAGTGGGGGCCTTTTGGATGGCCTCGACCTTGGAGGGGGTTGGGTGAATTCCTTGGGCGTCAATCATGAAACCCAGGAATTCCACCCTAGGCGCAGCAAACGTACATTTGCTGCGTTTCAACTTTAAACCCGCGCCCCTGAAAACTCTGAGGACCTTCCGTAACGTTTTGGCGAGTTCTGATATGCTGGAAGCAGCAATCAGGACGTCGTCAAAATACGGTACAACGCCAGGGAGCCCATGGAGCAGTCGCTCCATGAGGCTCTGGAAGATCCCCGGGGCTACGGAAACGCCGAATTGGAGACGGCGACAGCGGAAAGCCCCACGGTGGGTCACGATGGTCTGCGCTTCCGCAGCCTCGTCATCCACTGGGAGCTGTTGGTAGGCCTGCGCCATATCCAGTTTCGCGAACACTCGACCTCGTCCCAATGAGTGGAGTAGGTCTTGCACCACCGGAACCGGGTATGGGTTCGCCTGAAGCCCGAGGTTGATCGTCGACTTATAGTCGGCGCAGATCCTCACGGACCCGTCGGGCTTAATGGGGACCACAATTGGGGTCTCCCATTTCGCCTGATCGACGGGTTCGAGCACGCCCTGCGCCACCAATCGATCCAATTCCGCTTCAACCTTGGGCTTCAGCGCGAACGGCAGCCTGCGGGCCTTCAAGCGGACTGGAGCAACCTGGGGGTCCAAATTTAGGGAAACTGGAGTGCCTTTGTACGTTCCTAAGCTGCCATCAAAGACGTCGTTGAACTCTCTGATTACTTCGTCTACCGGAGAACTGGCTGGCACGCTGTGTACTCCTTGGACTGACAGTCCCAAGGCTGGAAACCAGTCCAATCCGATCAAGGCAGCTAGGGGTTTGGCCACTACCAGGATGGGAAGGGATCCGTGGAAGGGGCCGTAGTCTACTCTCACTCTGTGCAGACCTAGAATGGGAATTTGTGAGCCCTGGTAATCTTTCAGGATCGTCGCTGTGGGGCCGAGATCCCGCTTCCTGAGCTTGGGGCAAAGCTTAACTAAATGCGCCCAGGACATGAGTGATCTAGAGGACCCTGAATCTATT
The DNA here is from genome assembly GCA_039707465.1 of Rhabdophis nuchalis. NCBI lineage: Eukaryota > Metazoa > Chordata > Lepidosauria > Squamata > Natricidae > Rhabdophis > Rhabdophis nuchalis. Next base: position 27,847,387 of record CM077649.1, on the reverse strand, counting down.
TCCATTTTTACCCCCACCCCCTCTAAGCAAACCACTGTTGACAGTCTCCTACTCTCTGCCTGGTCGTAGCTTAGAGCTGGGGGCATCTCCGCCAGCGCGAAGCAGTCGGTCGGCTGTGGCTGGTAGCGTCCTGAACACTTCTGCGACCCTCGTTGTCCTGGTGGAACGGTTCTGGAGGCGGCAGCTGGCGTTATCGCTGGAGTGGCAGCACGGCACACAGCTGCTAGGTGTCCTTTCCTGCCACATCTGCGGCACACCGATGCCTTGAATGGGCACTCTGGTCTCTGGTGGGCCCCTCCGCAGCCTAGGCAGTTCCCGGACTTCTGCTGCGGTGTGAATGCGCGATTCAGCACGCGCCCGGTCACCCTCATGCAGTCCCCACGGTCTTCCTCCTCCAGCTCATCCAGCGGCGCTATTTCGTCTACCAGACACGCTCGCGGAGTGGGGAAAAGAGGAGGGCGCGCGCGGCCCATGTCGGATGTGGAGATCTCCGACAATTCTGCCGCGCGTGCTTCTTCCACCGCTTGCTCGAGAGTCAGGACAGTTTTTGAAAGCAAGCGGCGCTTTAGGCGGATGTCTCTTACGCCGCATACAAACTGCTCCAGTAGGGATTCCTCCAGGAAGCCAGCAGGGAACTCGCAGGGGATTGCGGTCGCTCTCAATTTCTGCAGGAACTCGGCTACCGACTGTTGCGGCTGTTGCACACATTGCCTGAATGCATAGCGATGCGCTATGCGGGAAGGCGCCGGCGCGTAGTGTGCTCTCAGGCGGCCCAGGAGATCGTCCCACGGCACTTCGTGCACCGCTGCGGGTGCTGCTATGGTTCGGGCGGTAGCAAACAATTCAGGGCCGCCGCACTGGAGGAATAGGCTCAGCTTCCTGGCAGGCGCGAGTTCGCCGTAGTCGCTGGCTATCAAGAAGCACTCGAACCGGGCTAAGAAGGAAGCCCATTGTTCCTTCATCGGGTCGAACAGTGCAAACGGAGGCATTGTCGCCGTAGCCATGGTGAGGCTGTGCGTCGCGCTGCGCTCTGTTGTTGAAGTATTCGTTACCCGTTGCGTTCTAAGGCCACGGCCTGAATCCCACCTTCGTCGCCAGTGTTAGATCAGACAAAGGATTCCGACTCAGGCATGGTCAAAACAACAGGAACGTTTATTCACACTATTTACAACACACACAAGATTCAACTGGCAAGGTTTCTTCTCTGGCAACCTCTTATATAGAGTTACCAGGCAGGAAACTCCTAGCAATGCAATTGCAACATTGTGACTCCTTTCCAGACAGATTCCAGACAGCTTGTCTCTGTTAATCACTGCAGCTGCTGGCTCAGCTCCGGAATGCGGTGACTCATAGGTTACCAGACGAGCTGTCTGGGACATAGGCTTGGGGACTCAACAGGTGGGTGTGGGTGTTTGTTTGTTTTTACATGAATGTACCTCACCTGAGTCTGCTTAAGTGGCTCCTGAGAGAACCATGGCTCCATGTACATAGTGAGACTATTTTTTATTTATTACATTTACATGCTGTCAATCTCATTGGGAAGTGACTATTCTTTCTTCTTGAGATTGAGGCCATCTTGTTCTGGATGACACTTGAATTAAGGACAGTTAAAACATTAAGTCAATGTAAATTGCCCATTCTTGAATGTAACACTATGTTATTTCTGTGAAATATAATAAAACGCAAATAATTGATGTAATTAACTACAATGCCAAACATTTTGAACATCTGAAATAGTCAGTTTAACAATTATCTTAACTGTTTTTTTTATCATTTTAAAAATGTTCTTCAATAGGATTAAATATGTGGAGTATGAAAAAAGAAAAAGGTGATACAATCATATCTTGACACATGCCTTTAAAAATGGCATTTGTTTTTGTTCTTTATAATGCCTTTTGCATTTATCTATACTCTTGACATTAATTCGTTTCCATTAGAGCTCCAATCACAACAGTTTGTATCTATGTGTCTTGCAGCTGCTCTCTTTTATCTGTCCAGCTGTCTTTCTGTCAACTTTCCTATTTTTCACTCTGCTGGAAGGCCTGCTGGCTGACAGATGTCAATTTGCAATAACGAAAGCATGTAACTAGCAGATAAAATTGAGCTGGTAATAGGTTGTAATCTCACCCAATGGCTGAATGGCCAAAGTATTAAAAATGTTCACTTTTTAAATTTAATTTCAAGTTATTTTTTCATGCTGTATAATAAACAGAAGATATCCATACTTAATAAAACAGAAAAGTACTCCGGTCTCCTGGTTCCATGGAGTCAGTTAATCACCATTGTTCTAACATATATTTGTACAAATCTTGGTTGTCTGTGCATTGCAGAAAAGATACATTACTAAAGATATTAGATTGAGAATTTAAACTCGGAAAATACGCAGTGACAAAGTTAGCAGCATATAAATGACAAAGTTAGCAGCATATACTTTGTGTGTGTCTGTGTGTGTGTGTGTGTGTTAGGTTTTTGAGCTGATCAATAAATAAATCAGGGAGACTAGGATAGATCTATTTCGAGTTTTTTATTTCTCATCAGCTAGCCATACCCTTATTGGGATTTGAATCGGGGCTGTATTACATGTTAGGCAGAAGCCTTAGCCACTAAGCTAAGCTATATACTAAGTATATGCTGCTAACTTTGTGTGTGTGTGTGTGTGTGTGTGTGTATGTATGTATGTATGTATGTATGTATGTATGTATGTAAAGTTTTTAACGGCTGATTAATAAATAAGAGACCAGGATGAATCCATTTTGGGCTTATTAGCCCTCTTCAACTGGCCATACTACCTCCACTGGGGTTTGAACCGGCACTCTCCAGCATATCAAGCAAGGCTCTCTATGCTTTGAGCTATCCGGCTTCCCTGATTACACACACACACACACACACACACACATATATATATGTGTGTGTGGCGGACACAATGCACACACTGTGGGGCCAGGGCAGTGGCGCAGGGCATGGGCAGGAAGCGGCGGCCGGAGCGGGTTGTCGGGCAGGTGGAAGGGGCGGGCCGGCGAGGGAGGAGGAAGCCAGCAGGCAGGCAGGCAGCAGATGGAGAAGGAGGAGAGTGTTCGCAGCGGGGCTGCAGCCGGAGCCCGTGCGGCCCTGAACTTTGCGCTGCCCAGACAGCCGCTCTCAGCGCATCGCAGCGGTGGCAGCGATGTTGCAGCGGAAGGCAGAGGCAGATTTTTTCCTCTTGTTTTCCTTCCCAAAAGTTAGGTGTGTCTTATACTTTGGAGATTCCCCATTCTTAACTGCCTACCATAGACTCATGCAATCCTCAAGGACCCTCAGGAAGCTAAGTGGATCCAGCAGGTCCTTGGTTTTTATGAAGATTCCTGGGATTGAAACATTAGAACAAATACTTAGAGTCTGATGGAGAAAGACAAGAATGAGTCCAATTAAACACACATACAAGATCATATTAGGGCCTAACCTTTGGTCATTACGTTGGCAAAATGTGGTTATTTTTATGCCTCTATTGCATCTGCAAAATGCCACTCAATGGCCCTTTTTAAGACAACCTGGTCTCTTATGGGGCTTGAGGAACAGAAAGAACATTCAAAGCACTGCTATGACGTTTTGGCTGATATAAAGCTCCCTCTATTCTCCTTTTAATTGGACTAATCAAAATTATGATTAGACTGGTGAATGATTACATTAATAAAGTCCTGAGACCTTTATAATACAACTCAAAATAATGCATGCAATAATATTTTATTACGCTTCTTTTCCCCCAGGTAATTGAGGCATTAAAGAGCAGAAATTATGGGATGTGTAAAATTGATAGTTTTGGCATCATAATGGACTGAAATTTGAGAAACTAATTATATAATACTCAATCAAAGACTTCAATATGATACTTACTATGTGGTCACTAAACAGCATGACTTGATTCTGAATAACTTATAAAATGTGCTGTTATTACCACATGTAAGATAAGAAATTCTCATCATCCAGTAATAGTTTGCATTGCAAATTGAAATTGAATTACATTTCCTTTTATCTGAATTTGCAGTTCTCTCTAATACAACTGTAGTCTTTACATTTAAGTTCATAATATTAGACTACAATTTTCATTGTTACAGACTTTCTCTTGAGTCTGTTTTTCATACTAATGTAAGAAACCCCAACTGCCTGTACTTACAACAAAGCAATTAAAACAGCACTGTGTGCTAGATGTTTTTCTTCACTTACTTCCTATAATATCTTAAAATATAGGCAACATAGACTATATATATTCCAGTTCATTATACTTTTGGAGCCATGAATCCCAGGCAAATTATCTTTATGCCTTCTTCCAAGTGAAGCCAGTTCAGCCCACAAGCATCTCTGTCAGTACTGCTGACAGGATTGGTAGAATTTTCAGTTCTGGAGAAAATGGTATTATGTGGATATTTGTGTGCTATTTCTGTGTGTAATGTATAGTCTCATTTTTTTTTAATACTATTCTTTTATGAATCTTTCAACATGGCTTTCAACAATACAGATTTTATTAACATTGTAATACCATATCACAAAATTGAGAACAGTGTGAAAACCAGAAGAGAATCACAATCTTGTACGTTTATTATTTTAGGAGCTGAGAATCAGGTTGACGTCTATTAAAATACAACCAAACTTATTTCATTTCATTTCCAATTGGTAGGTCTACTCCAAACTCTTATCACTACAGCATATTTATAGCATATTCAATGACTGTAAGCATGTTAAAACCATTTTATCTTTTATATTCAGTGCAAAATATATCCGGAGGAACCAGGCTGTTATAAGATACTATATAAATGGACTGTTGGGTTTGGAAATGAAATCCAGTATTTGTTTAACATTATAGCTCAGATCACAAGCTTTTTTAAAAGTCTATCTCACAAGATTGCTTTAAGGATAAAATGTCACTTGAAGTGCTATGGAAGTTATGAAAGATGTACATAATGCATAGTAGAATTAGTGCTTCTATATTCCTGTAATGCTGTCTGGCATCATGCAAAATGAACAAATAAAAACATTTCTTCTGCTCAAAGTGCCACTATTTTAGACCAGAAATTTTATTTCAGGCTTATTAAACTGTTCAATCAATCTCAGCAAGACCATTTTTAATAACTCTGTTTTTTGTCTGAGGTTGTAGCTGGCCTGTCAGTGGATGGTAATTTCTCCTTAAAGTTATTGCTCAAAAATTGACTTCTATTTGGTGTTGTTGTTTTTTCAGCTTCAGATATAGCAGCAGAACAAGGGCAGATTCTGGTCATTGCCACAGCTGCTGTGGGTGGATTCACTCTTCTAGTCATTCTCACTCTTTTCTTCCTCATTACTGGAAGGTAATATTGACACTGCACCTCTCCATGAAACCAAGTACCCATGTGCCATTCTAAACTTTAATCTCTGGTTATAATAATTAAAGCAATGTAAAGAACTAATTTTAGATTAAAACTATATTGCATTACTTACATAAAATGATGATAAACAAATTGCACAGTATCTGATCATGTTGCTGAAGTTTGAAAATGCGACCCAATATTCTCACCTGGTTGCACCGTAAACTATGACTACCATTTGGTGGTAACAAAGCAAAGATCTGTGTAAATTCTGAAAAAATAAGGGCTTTGTAGAAGTAGTAGGCCAGATTTGTATAAATTATTAGGCACTTGTGACAACCTTGCATGTCTCTTAAATTGAAATCTAGGAAATAATAGCTTCTGTGTTTCTCCAAACTGGTTCTGAAAGGCAGATGAAGCTGATAAATATTTAAGGAATTTTTGCACTCACTGAAAAGAACATTTCCTCAGGAGAAATGATATTAATTTAGTAAAAAATATGGAATACTTATCATCTTATCAAACCTAAGGTTATTTCATTGCTTAAAAAATATCAAGTGCTTCATTTTTAACTTAGCAATTTTACTGTTGGGATATTTAGAAAATATATCAGTTAAAGACCCAGTTTTGTTCAATTTCATTTTTTAAATCTGCCCATCAACAATCATTTCTTGAAAATGAATATTATCAAATATTGTTGCCTTTTACTTAGATCTAAGAATTTACAGCACTGCAATTGGCCATAGCAATATTATCACATAAAGTGTTTTATTCTCTCATTGATGAATAAAATTGAGAATGGAATTTTCAAAAGGGTTTCCACGATTTTATTACATTTTATTAAGTTTTTGTAGTCTTTACATTCTTGGGATGCCATTGTTCCCATGTTCTGCTTCTTCAGAAAGTTTCTAAATAGAGCTCCCCCTCACACTGAATTTAAGGTATAACTTTCCTGTGATTCATGTGACAAATTGACATGATTAACAAGGTTCTTCATTCAATATGATTGATCTCACTATTAAAGCACTAATTGTGATGATTAACTTTCAAACTGTATGCAAATCAATTAAGACATTTAAGACAGTGAGTATCTCTCAGCTCAATTCACCTTTCAGGGTTGTTGTAGAGAAAAATAGGAAGAGGAAGGAATATTAGGTATGTTTACTGCCTTGAATTATATATAAAAATATTAAAGGCAGGATAAAACAAAGTCAAAATAAATAAATCAAAATAAATAAATGCAATCATGGTGAAAAAAATAGCACAGTAAATAACATTCTAGTATAATGCCTCAAGCTTATTATTACGATGGTAAGAGAAATAAATATATATGAGAAGTTCTTCATATGTATTAGATTTAGTAGATAATATTAGGAATATGGCAAAACATAGTTAAATTCCATTCTATATTTTTATATGATTTCTACATTCAATAGAATCATTCCATTATGTAATGTAATGAATTATTTTACTGGAATTTAAATGCTAAGATGAGACAGAATAAGACAACTCACATGGAACTCTAAAGGTATTATTGGAAGTGAAACAAATTTCAAAGTGCATAATTTGACTTTGACTAGGTGTTTTCTTCTTTGTGCTAAAGGATGTTTGATGCTATCATACACTGAATCTTAAGGTTATTTATGAGTTTATGTATATTGGAGAAACAGGAGGTCATAAGCATCTGTATCTTAGCTTGATTAAATGATCAGCCCTTAACCAAAAGTTTGTAAGGTATTAATGTAAAACATTAGTTGGAGGAGGCGAGAAGCTGATAAATTTTAGAAAGGTTATTTATTATTGGATTCTGCAGATTTCAGTGAAATTATGAAATTTTTGGTACCCAAATAACAGCAAAATATTGTAGACTGTTTTCTATTGGTAGGCTCCCCATAGATGTTTAGCCATTGTGAAAATTAGGCTTATATAAATGTTTGTTTGTTCCAACACAACTAAGACTGTCCCAAAAGAGCATTTGTACAAAAGTTGAAAACTGATTTGGAAGTAGAAACTGAGAAGCTGTATATTTTTAATTTTAATTTTATTAAATTTATACCCCGCCCTTCTCCTTGTTAGGACCCAGGGCGGCGCACAGGCATTATTTAAGAACACAAAATACAATAAATATCTATTAAAATGTATTAAATTAATAAACCCGTGCTAAAACCCAATATTAAAACCCTTGCCAATTATAAATTATTTTCTTAAAAAGTCAGAAATGGGGGCTATCCTAGGCCGGCTTGTTGGAATAAATACGTCTTAAGACGTTGGCGGAAGAGGCGGAGGTCCGAGATAGTACGGAGGTCGGGGGGTAGGTCGTTCCAGAGGGCCGGGCCCGCCACAGAGAAGGCCCTTCCCCTGGGTGTCGCCAACCGGCATTGCCCCGTCGACGGCACCCGAAGAAGACCCTCTCTGTGGGAGCGGATCGGACGAAGGGATGTATGGGGCAGGAGGCGGTCTCGTATATAGCTAGGCCCCGAGCCATGGAGCGATTTAAAGATGGTCATCAGCACCTTGAAGCGCACTCGAAAGGCCACAGGCAGCCAGTGCAGCTCGCGCAGGAGAGGTGTTACGTGGGTTTGCCTTGTGGCACCCATAATCACCCGCGCGGCCGCATTCTGTACTAACTGTAGCCTTCGAGTGCACCTCAAGGGGAGCCCCATGTAGAGAGCGTTACAGTAATCCAGCCGGGATGTCACGAGCGCTTGAGTGACTGTGCGAAGGGCTCCCCGGTCCAGTAAGGGGCGCAACTGGCGTATCAGGCGTACCTGATAGAATGCCCCCCTGGCCACGGCCGCCACATGGTCCTCCATGGACAGCCGGGAATCCAGGAGGACGCCCAAGTTGCGCGCCCTCTCCACGGGGGCCAGTTGTTCGCCCCCAATGGCCAGTGTTGGACTTATCTGGCTGAACCGGGGTGCCGGAAACCACAGCCACTCGGTCTTGGCCGGGTTGAGCTTGAGTTTGTTACTACCCATCCAGATCCGTACGGCCTCCAGACACCGGGACAGCACCTCGACGGCATCGTTGGGGTGGTTTGGGGTGGATATGTACAACTGAGTGTCATCAGCGTACAGATGGTATTCCACCCCAAAACCACGGATGATCTCACCCAGCGGCTTCATGTAGGTGTTGAACAGGAGTGGCGAGAGGACCGACCCCTGAGAAACCCCACATGTGAGGGGCCTCGGGGACGACTTCTGCCCTCCTGCCAACACCCATTGCGACCGACCAGAGAGGTAGGATGAGAACCACCGTAAAACGGTGCCTCTCAGCCCCAACCCCCCCAATCGGTGCAATAAGATACCATGGTCGATGGTATCAAAAGCCGCTGAGAGATCTAATAGGACAAGGATAGAGGAACAACCTCTATCCCGTGCCCTCCAGAGATCATCCACCAACGCGACCAATGCCGTCTCGGTACTGTGACCGGGCCGGAAGCCGGACTGGCGCGGGTCTAGATAATCAACTTCCTCCAGATGTCGGGGAAACTGTTGAGCCACCACACTCTCAACAACCTTCACTAAAAAGTGAAGGTTGGAGACGGGACGATAGTTCTCTAATAAAGCTGGGTCCAGGGATGGCTTCTTGAGGAGGGGCCTCACCACCGCCTCTTTCAAGACAGTGGGCAAGGACCCCTCACTCAGAGATGAATTCACAATACCCTGGAGCCAGCCTCGTGTCACCTCCCAGGATGCCAGTACAAGCCAGGAGGGGCACGGGTCCAATAAACATGTGGTGGCTCTAAGGTTCCTCCGCAACCTGTCCATATCCTCGGTAGTAACAAAGTCAAACTCCTCCCAAGATGTTATCTCAAGACCAGCACCGGGCACCTCAACCGGATCACTAGTGGAGGGCAGCTCGTTCTGAATCTGAGTGATTTTGTCCTGCAGAAAAACTCCAAATTCCTCTGCTCGACCCTGCAGAGGGGCTTCCCGCGGCCTCAAATGCAAGAGGGAGCGGGTCACCCCAAACAGGGCGGCAGGGCGGTTTTCCGCGGACGCGATAAGGGTGGCACAATACTCACGTTTGGCCACTCTTAGCGCCACTAAATAAGTCCTAATATGGTCTCTCACTAGTGTTCGGTCAGATTCGGATCGAGAAGATCTCCACCTACTCTCTAGGCGTCTCTTACAGCGTTTCATCTCCCGAAGCTCCTCGGTAAACCAAGGAGCCTGGGTGACTCGACGCCGCATGAGAGGCCGCAAGGGCGCGACTCGGTCCAAGGCCCCCGTGGCCGCACTATACCATGCGGCCACTAGATCCTCAGTCGAGCCGTGGGACAGGGACACAGGTACTGGCCCAAGCTCCCTCTGGAACCTTTCCGGGTCCATCAGGCGCCTGGGGCGGAACCAACTCGGTGTCTCCGGTTCCGCCTCCCCGCGGTGGGGTGTGACGGTTGGAAAGTCTATCCGAAGGAGAGAGTGATCTGTCCATGACAAGGGTAAGATGACTAAATCCCCTGTTCCAAGATCACTAATCCAGTGTCCAGAGACAAAAATCAGATCCAGCGTGTGTCCTCCCTCGTGCGTGGGGCCCTGAACTACTTGGGTCAGGTCCATGGCCGTCATGGAAGCCATGAACTCCCGAGCTGCCTCGGATGTCTCGCCCGCCGATGGCAGGTTAAAGTCCCCCATGACCATAAGTCTGGGGGTCTCCACCGCCATCGCGGCGATCACCTCGAGTAGCTCGGGCAGGGCTGCTGTTACATAGCGGGGAGCCAGGTATACAACCAGCAAGCCCAACTGCCTCCCTAGGCCCCACTTCACGAAGAGGGACTCACAGCCGGTCGTCTGAGGCACAGTGGTCTCCTTCAGCTCCAGACTTTCCTTAACGATAACCGCCACCCCCCCACCCCTGCCTAGGGCTCTAGGTTGATGAAATGCACGGTAACCTGGTGGGCACATTTCCACGAGGGGTAGACCCCCCTCGGGGCCCAACCAGGTCTCCGTAATTCCCACCAGGTCCGGGTCCCCCTCTGACACAAGGTCATTTATGAGGGGAGCTTTGTTCACCACGGACCTGGCGTTGCAGAACATCAACCTAGGGCCCCGGCTCTGTAATCCCTGACCGCCTAGCCTACGAGTGGAGCACAGGGGGTTGGGGCAAGCGATCACTCGTAACCAGCGACCACAAGCCCCCAACCCATGATGGACATCCTGTCTCCTGTATATAACTGTATTCAGATTTTTAAAAAGTGAAATCTTACCCTCTGTGTAGTTCTGCTAGAGTAAAGTGAAGTTATGAATAGGTTAAGTGGAAACAGAATTTTGTTTCACAAACTTAATGATAAATCTGCTTCGTTAGTCAGATAATTCAAAGTGAGGATCACAAGTTATATACTATTTGAGTAGTTATGTACCGTATTTTTCGGAGTATAAGACGCACCGAGGTTTTGAAGAGGCAATTTTTTTTTAAAAAGTAGGTAGGTAGATAGAGGGATAGAGAGGGAGAGAAAGAGAGAGAAATACAGTAGGTAGGTAGGTAGAGAGAGAGAGTAGTTAGGTAGGTAGGTAGATAAAGGGATAGGGAGAGAGAGAGAAATACAGTAGGTAGGTAGGTAAGGAGACAGTGTGTAGTTAGGTAGGTAGGTAGGTAGATAAAGGGATAGGGAGAGAGAGAGAAATATAGTAGGTAGGTAAGTAGGAAGTGAGAATGTGTGTAGATATATAAGTAGGTAGAGGAATAGAAAGAGAGAAATAGAGAGAGAGAGAAATATAGTAGATAGGTAGGGGGAGAAACAGAGTAGGTAGCTAGGTAGATAGAGGAGAGAGAGAGAAATACAGTAGATAGGTAGGGAGACAGAGAGAGAGTAGGTAGGTAGTTAGGTAGGTAGATGTTTCCAGGTGTATTTACCCATGTGCTGGAGAAGGAAATCACTGACCACCTTTGGAACAAATCTTTGTTTCTGCAGGCACAGTACTTGACCAACCTAATTCTCATCAATCACTCTAATTAAACAGCTTTCCGAAAGGAAAAAAAGCCCTTTTTGCACTGTGCAACTCCCCCCAAACGGCCTGTTTTTCACCAAAATGGGCCCGTTTATTTTCAAATAAAAGGCATGAATAGCCTTGGGGGGCTTGCAGAGTGCTCCTGGGGGGGCTCCAAAATGAGGGAAAATGGCCCGTTTTTTGGTCAGAAAACAGCATGCATAGCCTTATGGAGGCTTATAGAGTGCTGCTGGGCCTGGGGGGCAAAACGCCCTTTTGTTTGCTCATTTCTGCCCTCCCCAGCCCCCAGGAACTCTCTGGAAGCCTCCATAAGGGTATGTGTGCAGCCATTTTGGTGAAGGGGCGGGTTTTCAGGAGGCAAAAAAAATGCTGTATTCGATGTATAAGACGCACCCAGATTTTCAGCCTCTTTTTAGAGGAAAAAAGGTGCGTCTTATATTCTGAAAAATGCGGTAATAGTATTATAAATAATAAATAATTAGGGCTTTATTTATTTATTTGTGAGTCACGTATTGGCCAAAGATCTAAAATTACCAAATTTAAATTCTGATTTAAGTGCATGCTATTTAAATACGATCGATGGCATGGAGCATACCACAATTGATACATTGTGGTTGCTCAGAGAATGTCTACATTCTCTGAGAGAATTTGAAAAGATTTCTCCCCTTTTTGGCAGATGTGCTTTAAAGATTTTTATTCACTGAATAAAAAAATAACTGATTCTAGATCTTAAGAATATCTACCAATGGTATTTTTACCACAAAATATTCAGCATTATGAAGTGATTTTGACTTTGCCACATTTGTGTCCCCAATTATCCAAAATATTGGCTTCTTTGGAAAAAATAAAGATGTACTCAGGTATAACTCAGCCATGACACAATCTTGCCCAGGGATTGAAGACTTCTAATTAGAGAATAGATTTATCCCTTTACAACTGCCCCAAAATGTAACCTAGTTTTCTTGGTCACTGGAGAGCAGAGGTGTGCAACCTTACTACTAAGTTGCAAAGATGAAACTAAATCAGTATGTAAATAAACTCCTGGTAACCATGGTGCTTCTACCTTAAGTGATAAGATGATAAAATATTCCCATGCACGAGAAAATGTGGTGTTTTGATTATAATTGTAATTTTAAGCATTTCAAAATCCTGAACCTGCTTTGATACTTAAGCCCTTGATAATGAACAAGAAAAGTTTTCAAAAACATACAGTCTGATCTCAAGTGCTAGACACCAATTATTTCTTTCTAACTATATGTGAGAAATATCAGTCTAAAAGGAGCTTTTCCCTTTGGAAGGAACCTTATAACTTGGAAGAGATGTGAACAATGTGTGCACCATTAACACCTGTGAAGTTTAATTAACTGAACTTCTTTTCATACATTTGGAGTTCTTTTCATACATTTTATATAGAATATATTTTAATAAGACATGTTAACTACTATCTTAATTTGATTGTCTGTTTTCTTAGCCCCCTTCAATTAAATGCAGTACTCTTATGGTTATTATATAAATAGCATATTAGCTCAATGTTATTCATTTTATGACATTAAGGCAAAAGTAAAATACTGTTTGTTTTCTTAAAGATGCCAGTGGTATATCAAGGCAAAAATGAAGTCTGAAGAAAAACGAAGAAATAATTTGCAAAATGGAAATTGTAAGCAAACGTAACTGAAATTTTAAAAAAATATTTAAATCAGTTTCACCATTATAATTTTAACTTGCATTTATATTGCATATCAACCTCGTAATGTCCTAGCTTGAATATCTTTTACATCTTTGTCCAACTGAATGTGGACAAATTCATTTCAAAGCCAAGGAAGATTCATGACTCCTACAAAATGTTTTGAAAATGTGACATGATTAAAACAATCAATTCCCTCACAAACCTAATGAAGCTTCTTCATCACTCAAGCCACAATAACCAAATAGCAAACAACTTCTGTGCATTGTTAGGTGTGTTTTTAATTTTTTTTAGCATTTATTCTAAATTATTTTAGGGGAAAAATAATTTTGTTCACCTTTAAGGTATGCAAAATAAATACTTCTCTTTAGCATTTAGATGTTTACAAGAATTTCCACCTGCTGCTTGTTATGTGATTTTTTTCCCCAAACTCTTTGATTTCCCCGTTCAAAATCATAGCATACTTTTCTCTCTCTTTTTTTTGTAAAAAATGTTTATCCTCCTTTGGTCATTTCCAACTTTTTTATAGTTTTCTTTACACAATTCATCAACGTTTTAAAACTAACATCAGCATAGTGTAAATTAACAGTTTAGGGCAGTGATGGCAAATCTTTTTGGCATCAAGTGCGGACACAACCCACACAACCCACTTTTGCTTTGAAGTTGGACAGAGGGACAGACTGATTATTTACCTACCATTTATAGTCGTTTCCCAACATCTCCCATGTGTTTATTCGTTTGAAAATATATTGGCCATGGTCAATGCACTGATGAAATATCTTCCCCTGAGAAAAAAGATAGCCTGACAGAATGTATGATTAAAGAGTTCAGTATAAAAATTGAAGGCAATAGCATATGTTTAAGTATCAGTTATCCTGTGACAATAATGAAACATAGCCTGATCTAAAACTAACATTTTTTATTTGCAGTGTTTTATAATATACTTGTTAAAGGATAAGAATGCAGAATAAATAATCATGTACTGTATATCATAAAGGGAATAATTCCTTATTTCAATAGAAGAGAATATTTGTAGCTCAGGGTAAAATTATAGCAAGGATATTATACTCGCAGCCTGCAGACCAGATGCATCACATGCTGGCCGTACCCACCAGTTTAGTGAAGGGAGGGAAAGTCATGATACATCATGTGACAACAACGTGTAATCACAAGTTTGTCACCCCTGTTCTATAGAGTCCTTAGTGCTCTGTAAGCTTGAAGGTTTTCTTGCAGATGTTTCTTGTAGACAACTGCCTAATCAAGGAGCTATGAAGACTACTCCCACCAACACTGACAGGTCAAGCCACTTATACATAAAATGAAAGCAAACCCAACTCCCTTCTAGCATTGATAATGTTACCAAGTTTGGTAATGAAATTTCTGCAAAAAAAACCAACCAATGAACAATGACCTCACAATTCCTTGTTTTTCTGAGGCAGCAGGAAAAGTGCTGTTACTTAGAACAGTAGATTGCAAAATTAGAATGACAATTGATCATGTAGCCAACTGCTTTCTTCATTCTTCTTCATCTGCTAGGGTCAGATCACACTTCCATGACTATATCTTAAAGGAAATAAAAATGTAAACATCTATCCTTGAATGCCATATTATTTAGGTTGGAGAAACCCATACTGCCATCTAATCATCTCCATCTTACCCCGCCTTTTTTAAAGAAGGGAAAAAAGAAGCTAATTTTCTCTCTTTCTTACCCCTATTATAATTGAATCCATTTACATACTTACTAATATATAAAGCGCATATTACCTTTCTCCATATGCAGCCTTTTCACAAATCGTTTGGGATGAATGTTAATTAAACAATCATGAGTAACAGCTTAGAATAGCAAGGCAACTTAGAACAATAATAAGTATTAGATTTCATTATGGATCTTAATGATCTCATTTGTTTTATTTTAATTCAAATGCTGCAATCATTTGTATATAACGCAAAAACTACCTTTCTGATTTTACAGTACGATTCCCAGGAACCAAAACATATATTGATCCAGATACTTACGAAGATCCATCCCTTGCTGTTCATGAGTTTGCAAAGGAGATAGAGCCAACAAGGATTCGTATTGAAAGAGTTATTGGAGCAGGTAATCAAATTTTCCCATAGTTAATAATTGCACTTTTATAATAATCTAGTGATAACATTACCGTAAAAAACTGTATGAATGGTTTATGATGAATGTAGTTTTCTAATAACTTCAAATATTCTAGAAGGTAAATCTTTATATATATGCGTAGATAATACATCAATTTTAACTGAGTCTCAGTTGAACATAAATAATCCCAGCCCTAATGTCAAAGCTGCCTAAACTTGAATAACTTCTATTATGAATTATAGAACATAAATGGGCAATTTCTAGCCCTCTAAATGTTGCTTAATTCCAATTCACATTGCTAGATACTTGACTAGCAAAGAGGCATTGTCATCCTATTCAAAAGAAATATCAGATGTTATTTATTTCAAACACTTGTCATATTACACGTAATTCTTAACTTTCAACCACAACTGGGACTGGAATTTCAGTCATAAAGGGTGATGGAACCCAATGTTGCTACCACTTTTATCAGATTGTTAAGCAAATCATTAAGTGGCTGTTAAGTGAATGACACTATCATCAAATTACAATCAAATAAGCATGGAGACGGCATGACAGTCATAACTTTGAAAAAAGTCATAAGTAACTTGTTTCAAGGCTGCCGTAACTTCAAACTATTGTTAAACCAATGTCAAAAACGACCTGTATTTGTGGAATAGTATGTGGAAGAGCCTAATGACTATCTGAGTGTGTGTGTGTGTGTACAAAACGTAATAATTTCACCAACTCAAGTTCTTTTAAATATTTGAACAGATATTTCATATTTCAGATATTATTGAAACATTTTAAATTTATAATAAAGACAATTTGTATAAAGCTTCTAGACATTATTTTAAAATTTTGTTTGTTTGGTTTCTCTACAAAAACACTATGCAATTGTATAAGGACAATCTGAAAGAGAAGGGCAGTTTCAAAATATAGATGGATGGATGGATGGATGGATGGATGGATGGATGGATGGATGGATGGATGGAGATGGATGGAGATAGATAGATAGATGATAGATAGATAGATAGATAGATAGATAGATAGATAGATAGATAGATAGATAGATAGATAGATAGATAGATAGATAGATAGATAGATAGATAGATAGATAGATAATCTATATTCAAAAGTAACCCACAGTGAGTTCTATAAGATTTTTTTCTCTTTAAAAAGTGTGTAAAATATTATTTTCTATTATAATTAGAATAAACATGTATCCACCCACACAATTGAATTAGAAATTAATTCCTTAACACGTTGTCATTTCAGTCCTGATCAGCATAATTTCTGTTACTTTATTTCCTGATTCCTGTTGAGAAATTTGTTATATATTGTTTTTATGTATGTTATTTTATATTCTATAGTTTTAGATGGGAATGCATATAAAAATGACTTTATCCCTCTGTTTGGGTCTACTCAGATGATATCTTGGCCATATTATGTACATTACGTATTATCTATCTATAATACAGCTAGTCCTCAATTTCCAAAAGTTTGCCTAGTGACCATTACGATGACACACACAAAAAAATGGCTTATGACCTTTTTTCATACTTTCGACTGTTGCAGAATCCCCATGGTCCTGTGACTCACATTTATTCTGGTTGCAGTGTCCTGGAGTCATGTGATCATCTTTTGCAACCTTCTGACAAGCAAAGTCAATGGGAAAACCAGATTCACTTAACAATTGTGTTAATAATTTAACAACTGCAGTTGTTCACTTAACAAATGTGGCAAGAAAAGTCATAAAATGGGGCAAAATTCTCTTAATAATTTCTCACATAGCAACATAAATTTTGGATTCAATTGTGGCCATAAATTGAGGATAACCTGCATAATATTAGATTAGACCAGAGAAAATTATTATGCTTTTGTTTCAGAGTCCCCATAATAAAAGAACTAGTCTAAAATCAGTTACTGTATATTCACTGAAAAAAAATTGAATTGAATCTCTTTTGATACTATATGACTTTGAACATTGCTTTTGATAATAAATGTGTGACTTGGCCTATTATCTTGTACTTTCATTTATAACTAATTGAGTTCACTAATCAGGAATTGTAAGGAAGATGTATTTTTATGTAAAAAACTTATATACATAAGTATATCTGTTTTTATGTATTTTTTAACTAGATTCTTTTGTCAGAATATTTTCATATATTTATTCAGATATTTAAAATATTAGAAGATGATAAATGTTAGCAGATATTAGCAAATATTAGAAGATGCTTATATATATTATATATATAATTATATATATATTGCTGTTAGGTGAATTTGGAGAAGTGTGCAGTGGTCGCCTAAAAACACCTGGGAAAAAAGAGCTTCCTGTAGCCATAAAAACTTTGAAAGGTGGACATGTAGAAAGGCAGAGACGAGATTTCCTACGAGAAGCTAGTATCATGGGACAATTCGATCATCCAAATATTATTCGCCTTGAAGGAGTTGTCACAAAAAGTAAGTTCTTTACGATACATTATCTGTTGCTTTCTTTCTCTCCTTTATATGCCCCAGTCCCTTATATAAAGATGCTTGATCTACAAGCAGTATTGTATCTAAAAGTGCATGTGTATGTATCCTTTAATGTAGGCCTAGTTATGGTATTGAAACCATATGTGCAATATTAAATATTTATGTGCAAATATGTACTTTTGGATTTATCCACAGGTTTTTTCACTTTAAATCATTAACTTATTCAAAATCAGTATTTATCAATATGGATAAAGTCAGTAACCAATGTACTTTTGTAGTATCTATCATAAAATAATTACATTGAAATCAACATAATTCATGCCATCTCAACTGTTTCAATACATAGTAAATGAAGGAAAAATGTTATTTCAATTTTACTGGAAATACAAGAAAAATTTGAGAAGCATATTGTATAAAGAATTAACAGAATTGGATCAGATATTAACAGAGACAGATAATAAAGAAAATATATAGCTATCTGTTAAGTATTAAGATGCAAGAGGAACAATTAAAAGAGACAATGATAGTGTGAGCTAAAAATTTTGGCAATTCGATTGAGTTAGATAAATGGCAGAAATTATGGGATAGAAATTATAAATTAACAATGTCTACTACATACAAAGAAAATCTTTATAAAATGTTTTATAGATGGCATTTTTCACCATTTAGGTTTGTAAAGATGTTTAAGGAAATGTCATCACACACCTGGTTCATACTATCATATGTGGTAGACATGTCAAAAAGGGGAAAAATATTGGACAAAAATACATAAATGACTAGAAAAAATGATAAAAGAACATATATATTTGAAATCAGAAATATTTTTATCACAGTTTAGTTAGTTTACTTTATTGATTAGCCAACAGGCTATATCCGAACATAAATTATTACTAAATCGGGTATAATTTATAAATATACAATATCTGTAATTCTTCCTGTTACATGTATTGAGTTGCTATTTCATTACTTTTTTTTATTAAAAAAATTACTTATTTTATTTTTAAACACAACACAAAAATCCTTCATCTTACATGCTATAGAAAGTATAACTGCTTACAAAATATTTTCATACATCTCTTCGATATTCATCCGTTTCATATTATTTCACATTATTTCAAGTACATCATCTAGACCCGCGCCAGTCCGGCTTTTGGCCCGGGCATAGCACCGAGACGGCATTGGTCGCGTTGGTCGATGATCTCTGGAGGGCCAGAGATGGGGGTTGTTCCTCCATCCTGGTCCTATTAGACCTCTCGGCGGCTTTCGATACCATCGACCATGGTATCCTATTGCATAGGCTGGGGGGGTTGGGGGTGGGAGGCACCGTTTTACGGTGGTTCTCCTCCTACCTCTCTGGCCGATCGCAATTTGTGTTGGCAGGAGAGCAGAGGTCGACCTCGAGACCCCTCACATGTGGGGTGCTCAGGGGTCGGTCCTCTCGCCTCTCCTGTTCAACACATATATGAAGCCGCTGGGTGAGATCATCTGTGGTTTTGGGGTAGAGTACCATCTCTACACTGATGACACTCAGCTGTATATATCTACCCCAAACCACCCCAACGATGCCGTAGCGGTGATGTGCCAGTGCCTGGAAGCCGTACGGATCTGGATGGGAAGTAACGGACTCAGACTCAACCCGACCAAGACCGAGTGGCTGTGGTTTCCGGCTGCCCGATTCAACCAGCTGATTCCATCGCTGGCCATAGGGGGCAAACATCTTGCCCCTGTGGATGGGGCGCGCAACTTGGGTGTCCTTCTAGATGCCCGGCTGTCCATGGAAGATCAAGTGACAGCCATGGCTAGGAGGGCGTTTTACCAGGTTCGCCTGGTTCGCCAGTTGCGCCCCCTATTGGATCGGGACGCCCTTCGCACAGTCACTCATGCTCTTGTGACATCCCGACTGGACTATTGCAACTCTCTCTACATGGGGCTCCCCTTGAGGTGCACCCGGAGACTTCAGATGGTCCAGAATGCAGCCGCGCGAGCAATTATGGGAATCTCCAGGTTTACCCACATAACACCGCTCTTGCGCGAGCTGCACTGGCTGCCTGTCGTCTTCCGGGTGCGCTTCAAGGTATTAGTCATCATCTTTAAAGCGCTCCATGGCTCGGGACCTAGCTATCTGCGGGATCGGATCCTGCCTCACACATCCTCACGGCCGATTCGCTCCCACAGAGAGGGGCTTCTCCGGGTGCCGTCCACTAGACTTTGTCAGCGGGCGACACCCAGGGGAAGAGCTCTCTCTGTGGCGGGCCCAGCCCTCTGGAACGACCTTCCCCCCGACATTAGAACGACCACGGACTTCCGCTCCTTCCGTCTAAAATTAAAAACGCATCTTTTCTGCTTGGCCGGCCTAGGGTAGTCTCTCTTCTATGGGGTTTTTAGTTTAAGGGGTTTTTTAGGATAGTTGTATTTTATAGTTGTTTTAGCGCAGGATATGATTTAATGTGATTTTAATTTTGTACTTTGTTTTATGTTACTGTTCTTAATTTACCTGTGCCCCGCCTCCAGTCCCTTTGGGGAGAGAGAGCGGGTTAGAAATAAAATTTATTATTATTATTATTATTTATTATTATCATATCAAATATATTTATAAACCTTATCTTTTTCATGCCTCCATTCTTACTTAATTAATTATAATTTTATTACATGTCCTTCATTTTAAAACATACCAATAAAAACTTAGAACATAGCCACATATTGGCATCATATTTATTAATTCTATTATTCTCCAAAATCATTATTCCCTGTAACCTATTTTAACCAAAAATCAATAATATTTACTCATCTACTTTAATAAATTCTGTTCAATATTCATTTCCAATTACCGCTTATAACTATGCATATATACATTTATTATCACTTTCAATTACTTATCTATGTCTATTATCACTAAATTCCCCTAATCTCAACTGATTTTAGGTTAACCTCTTATCTATCAGTCTGTATCTTTCCAGTAATAAAACAATCCCACATCTTCTGCTATTTGTGGAATAATTCTTCTGAACAAATCCTTAATCCAATTTGTATGGACTTTTCTTGGCAGTTCATCATTTGTAAGTTCTTTCCTGTCATTTTGGAGTCCTTCTTCTTCTTCTTCCTTAGTCAGTTTAACTTTGAGTGTCAGGGTTGTTTTCAATGGTGTTACTAGTAAAGTTTCTTTCTTTAATATCATAAATTCTTTTGTTGTTTCTTCTTCTATATCTTGCCATCTGAGTCGGAGTTCCCATCCATTTGATTCATCTTTCCATGTTCCACTTTTCCCATTGCCAGACATAAGCCACTCATGGAAATGATCAGCCATTTTAGTTTCTTTCTGGTTATTTTTCTCTTTAGTGCTTAAGGAACCAACCTCTGTTTTTTTTCCATTTGATATGTAACTCCATCCTTTTCCTCATATTCTCCAATTAAATTTTCAAATTTTTTTTCAAATGAATTAGAATATTGCTGTATGGCATCCATTATCTCTTGCAAGGTAACATTTTTTGTTGTTGTTCAGTATACGCCACTGTCTCCAATTGTTGAAGAAAAAAAGGGCTGCTATTCTAGCTCAAGAAATACTTTTAACAAACTCAAATTCACAATAGAGTCTCTAGTTAAAATTAGGCTTCTTTTCTTTGTATAGAAAAAGAAAAGCAATTTCCCTTTCACTTTTGAGTAAACTGTAGTTCTTTAAGATTCCAAGCCAAAATAGACCATAGAAGAAATGAACATATTTTGTTTGAAATCCACATACTTTAGCTTACAAGTAGCAGCGCCATTTTCCCTTCTATTGTTTCAATCATTACAATTTTTCTTGTTTCTTTTTGTATCTTAATTGTTTCAAAGAGAAATCAAATTCTTAAGTATTCTTAAGTGTAGTAGAAAGAAGAAAAAGATTTTAAAATCACACATACTAATGAAAAGGAAGAGATTTAGTCCATAGTTTGTAGACAAGAAAAAAAATAGAAGAGGACAAACTTACTCCGTTCCTTTTAAGAATTCTTCATAGGTTCCATTTAAAATATCAATTAAAGAAATTGTGATAACCCACTGACCAAATCCTCCAGTGCTTAATTCCACTGCTTTTTTTTTTTTTTTTAAGATTCATCTTAATTTAAAAAGTTCTTCCGGGCAATCTCTTTTAAAGCAGTCTCTTTTAAGTCAATACACAGCTCACCAGCTAGAATCCACTTTCACTCCTGTCTCCTTCTTTCCGGAGCCATCAGGAACTTTGCCAGCCTGGGGGGGCTGTCTGTTTACCATGGATTTGAAGCCCTTCGTTTGAATCAAACAGGGACTTCGTGGTGTCCCTGAGATCAGCAAAGATTCGTCTTCGTCTTCACTGTCCTTTCAGGACAGTTTACGTCCAATTGGACCATCTAGTGGCAGAAGAATCGACAATGATCTCACAGCGGTGAGATCAAGCATTGTATCATCGCAACACAGGCTCCTCCTTCTGAAACCAGAAACATTTTTGTTGGGCATTTTACCCAACAAGTATAACAAAAGGAATGTATATTTTATTTTACATATATTGATTGCGGAGAGAATAGTATTTGCACAACAATGGAAAAGTGAAGAGATTCCAACAGATGATGATGTAATTAGGAAAATATTAGAATGTGCAAAAATAGGTAAGATGACACAATTAAGGAAAAGAAAGAAACTGAATACTTTTTGACTTGGGACTTATTTTATCAATGTCTAGCTGACAAAACCAAGAGCTAGAAACAGGAAAATATATGGATCAGTGATATAAAGAAGATACGTTAACTTGGTTAAACAAATATTATAATTATGATTAATATAACTTATATTAATGAAAGGAATATTGTTGTGAACACTTGGATTATTATTTCCTAAAATGATTTGTACCCAGACAACACACTGTTCAATTGAAATTGGAATTTTTGTATGCCAAAAAAC
The DNA here is from genome assembly GCA_039707465.1 of Rhabdophis nuchalis. NCBI lineage: Eukaryota > Metazoa > Chordata > Lepidosauria > Squamata > Natricidae > Rhabdophis > Rhabdophis nuchalis. The sequence goes on along the minus strand of CM077649.1, from coordinate 27,824,962 downwards.
AAAATAAAAACTTAACAAAAAAATTTTTGAGAGTAAATATATTCATATTTGGAAAAGTGTTCTGAATTTTTGAAGAATTGTGAATTTCTTCAATGAAGAATGAAACCAAAATTTGACTAATCCACATGTCTTCAGGTGGGGATAGCCTGCTCTGCCTTCTTTATTATATCTTTTTATATTCCCTTATTATTCATGTACCATGTTTCCTATACCATTAGATTGCCATGTTTCTGGAAAGATATTTGTTCCAACCATTTGTTTTTTAAAGTAGGCTTAAGAAGTTAGGCTGCATAATCAGTTAGATGTTTATATATTAGTTACGATTCAAATAAAACTTTGAATTAATTCATAAATTAAAAATTACATATCTGCCATCGCAATGTTCTTGAATAAAAGGATAATAAAATATACCTAACAATGAATAATTTTTGCATATGCCTCATCTACTTTTTTTTGTTTCTTTCCTAATATTATGAGAAAAAAACCAAAGCAGTTTATTCCACATGATACATATAATTTATCTGGAAAAAAACAATTTTACTTATTTATTTTTAAGCTCTATATTAAGACTACCTATCATCACCTCATCAGATTTGATAGCTTGTAATGCTTCCTTATGTTAGTTACTATTTTAAAATTGGCTTGAGCATTCTGAAAATTTATGTGCTGACAAGATGAAAAATGTGCTGTTATTACTGCAGTGATTGTCTTTTTTTAACTTTTAATTTCATTTCTTGATTATATAAAAGTCAAAATAAGAACAAAAACAAAATAGAACCAAACTTAATGAGTAGTAACAAGTTACTGAGCATTTCTTCAGTAGCAATTTAAAGCATCAAGCAACTAAATTATTGTTGTAGTAATATATCTTCACTGAAGCAGGATATGTATTGCTACAGCAATGGCTGGGTGATGCTGTAAATCCTCAGAGTACAAATGCTCCATAATTAACTATCCTAAATTACTTTCTCATACTGATCATAAAGGTTGTTGGCATTGGGTTTATTTTCTTAAATTTTCTTTTCCAACTTCTAAGGTAATAAAACTGACAATCAAGTAGCATTACTCAAAGGAATGTTGTCAACTGATCAGTTTTAAAAGAATAAATACTCGGGGTAGTAATTATTTTGACAATAAATCACTCTAATATGTGTCTAAGGCACTTCAAGAGATGCCTACAGCAGATCTTTCTACACCCTTGAAACACTCTTTACATACAGCAAATGTTTCTTTCCAACCAAGTTTGGATGGCAACATCACAAGGACTACATATTATTGCTTGATCTTCTATTCTTACTTCTTTCCTGCGATTGCAGGAAATTAGTATGCAATTATGGAATAGGGTGCCTGAACTAAGATCTACGTCTTTTAGTAATTGTATAATTTAAGTACTGGTTTTAGGTTAATTATTTAGATGGGCTCATTCTGAACAAATAGCATTTTTTAACTTGCTCTTTGTTCTAATACAAGAGACCTTTAAGAAGACTTTAAGACCATGTGCTTAAATTCAATGCTTAAATGTAGAATCTCAAGAGAAGAATAGCAAAGAGCTCTTGTGAAAAACTCTGCTTACATATTTACATATTATAAATAGAAAACAGCTATCAATATGAATAAGGCTGAGCCCAAGGCAGAATCAGTACAGATTCTAGAAGCTTAACAGTTCCCTTCAGGCTGCTTTTCCCCAGCTTCTACTTCTGTCTCAGGAGAATCATATAGTCCCTTAGGACTCTCTCTGGAGCAAAAGGTTTGTTGGTTTTCCATTTTAAAATATCTTATAGCAATGTGTCTAGCCTTCCAAACAAGTTTGAAGGTCCATAATATTAATAAAATTTCCATCTAATCCATTTCAATCACTTCCATTCATAGATGGAAAGTACTAAAATAGTCAGCTTGTTGTTTTTCTCAAACATTTACCCATGGTTAAAAGAATATTTTTTTTAAACTAGCATGTTTAGAATTGAGGTTCTAACACAATTTTGTTCTTATATACTTCTAATGAACTAATTTCCACGTAGATTGACTTGATTAGAGTCAACATGATTAGAGATAAACCAATTTGTGTTTCAAAGATATACCAGAAGCAGGGAGCATTTTATTGGTGAACACTATTTGTATATTATTCATTATTATGCCATTCTTTGTATAATCTCCATTATAAACCTAAAAGGTCTGGAAAGGTTAGCCCAGTTAGTCAGCTAAAATATTGGTTGATGATACTTGATTTTACTTATCAGAATTAGTTTAAAAAGCAGATTAATTCTGCTTTTCATGTTTGAATAGTACATAAATATACCAGACCCTAATACAAATATGTTAACATTAAAATACATGTACACATACACAGGAAAAAGAAAGAAAATGAGAATTTCATAGACATATTTTATAGTATTTTTACTAATAACATGCTTTCAAGTAAATTATATTTCCTACTTATTTTTCTACTCTATTGTAATATATACTGAATATTAAAATACAGAACACAAATACAGATTTTAAATATTTTACATTTTAAAAATCTAAACATTTCTAGAACATAATCTATTTCTTAATTTCTATAAAAAAGAAATGTGTCAAACTACAATTACAGCATAGAAAATTCTTGCATTTGCTTATTATCCTGCCAATATTTTATATTAGTGAATATTTTTTTCAGCTTGACTATATCTAATAAAATTTAATGAAAAAACTTTTGATAAGGCTTATATTATATTTTGTACTTATATGTGAGTATGTATTTAGTGGTATTTTGTTATAGTACTAATAGGGAAATTAAAAAACATAAATTGCATGGCCTTTGTAGAATACTAAGCAGAATTTAAGTACTAAATGAAAAATTAGTTAATTTTTAATACATTAATTAAAAGAAGCAAGTGCCTGACAAAAAGGAAGTTTGATTTGAGAATCACTTGAAATATAAAAGTTCAAATTAGCTTTATGGAAATACTAAGAAATACTAAGTTGAGATATAATTAAGGGGTAATGATCAGATACAATCTGATACTGAATCCTAAGACGTACATATTATCAGTCATTAATGAATCACTGTCTGACAGTGAAAAACTTTGCTAATCTACAGTATGGAGGCAGATAATTTTCCCTCTGTTAGCCATTAGTTATTAAGTTGCACCACTTGCTTATATATACTGCTTCAGTTAGTAAGAAAAGTGATCCATCACAATGTTTTAATCTATGGGCCTTAAAAACAAAGACCAAATTAATTGAGTGCAATAGATTTTGGAATTCTGCCCACTCGTTAATTACTGCTCAATAAGACAACAAGTGGTGGGGGGGTTTCGTATGGTGAAATTACTTTGGATTTTTTTAAAAAAATAATATTAAGGAAGGACATATACAGACTATGGTACAAGGTGTTGAAATAACATTTTGGTGGTACATTGAATGCGGAGAATATATTTTGTCCTGTAGCTTAATGATTTAGGCTGATAATGTCGACCAATATTATATAGCAGTTTTGCCAAGAATGGAAGAGGCTATGGAGGTTAAGGACAAAAGAACTGAAAGAATGGTTCACTTTACTTCTATTATCATAAATGTTCTTCAATTGGCATACCATAGACAGATTTACAGTGTACAGAGACAGAATGTACTTCAACCATTCTGTCTCACTGCAGAGTTCAAACCCAGTTCTTCTTGCCTAACTTTTTTTTTATAATAGTGAAGCAGTAGATGCTGAACTATTTTCATTTATTTGAAATGATACAACTTTCTGTAGAATAAATGCCTCCTGGAATTCATTTGTATTTAAATGTACATTTAATACATATTGAGATCACTTTGATCATGGCTTTGCACAAAATATGTGTCTGAAATTCATACCACTATTAGTAGGATACTGCAGAGTGTCTACAATTCATTGAGAATCAGAGACAAACTGAGATGCTTCACATTTGTTCATAGCCTCAGACAATACTTAAAATATTTAGAAGAGGCTACTCCACCTATTCAAAGTGCTAACTAAAGCTTCGGAGGAAACCTTAAAATAAAATACCATATTTTTCAGAGTATAAGACGCACCTTTTTCAGAGTATAAGACGCACCTTTTTTCCTCTAAAAGAGGCTGAAAATCTGGATGCGTCTTATACATCAAATACAGCATTTTCTGCCTCCCAAAACCCATCCCCTTCACCAAAATGGTTGTGTATAACCTTATAGAAGCTTCCAGAGATCTCCTGGGGCCTGGGGAGGGCAGAAATGAGCCTAAAACGGACCATTTTTTGCATCCCCAGTCCCCAGCAGCACTCTATAAGCCTCCATAAGGCTATGCATGGAATTTTTTTGACATAAAATGGCCTGTTTTTGCAAAAAAATGGGCAGGTTTTTTGCTCATTTTTGACCCCCCAGCCCCCCAGGAGGACTCTGCAAGCCCCCCCCCCAAGGCTATTCATGCCTTTTATTTGAAAAAAAATTTGTTTGCAAAAAACAGGTCATTTTGGGGAGGTTTACAGAGTGCAAAAAACATTTTTTTCCTTTCGGAAGGCTCTTTAGTTATTTTTTGGACTATATAAAAACGCAACTTTTTCCCTTAAAAAACAGGCTGAAAATCTGGGTGTGTTTTATATACTGAATACAGCATTTTTTGCCTCCTCAAACCCTGCTCCCTTCACCAAAATGGCCATTCATAGCCTTTAGGAGCCTTTCAGAGTTTTTCTAAGGGATGGGGAGAGCAGAAATGAGTGAAAAATGCCTCCTAAAGGCTATTCATGCCCTTTTAGGGGGGGGAAACGGGCCCATTTTCGCAAAAAACAGGCCATTTTTGGGAGGTCTGCAAAAACTTTTAATTTGCCTTGGTGCGTCTTACACTCTGAAAAATATAGTAAATTGAATATTAAATTATGTTATACATTATAAAAGAAAATGTGTAAACATTAGAAGGTCAACAGCACATTGGTTTATTTTCTATTTGGAAAGTAATCAAGTTAAGATCATTCTACATGGTGGGCATATAATGAAGACATAAAATACAAAGGGGACATAAGATTCTCTGCTAGTTTCTTCAAAATTCATCAATACATCTTAAGGAGGCTGCTTATACGATGCAACTGTGAATTTTATCCTTTTTTCTGTTATAGCGGGTAGTAAAGGAAGAACTATCTCCTATTTTTGTTGTTGATTTTTACATTATTAATTCTGCAATTATAATTATAATAATCTTTATTGTCATTGTACTAAAATTACAATGAAATTGGTTTAAGCATCTCATATTGGTTAGAAAATACATGGTAGCTATTTTTTATTCCATAGTCATCATACATCTAAACCAAATGTTTTTAAACCAAGTTTTTTTTAGAGATTAACTAAAGCGGAAGCCTTTTTGGATAAAATATAAATGCATACATTATCCTTGTCTTGCTTATTTTGACAAGATGACTGATAGCTTCATTACTTTAAGATATTGCAAACACATGCCAAAAAGTGGAACTTCCAATGTCCTTGAAATGTACAGTATGTGTTCAGAATTGAAAAAAGATGTAACATTCTTTTTAAATGTTTCAATGGTTCCAATGATAATTCAAAGCACATTGTCATCCAGAATAAGTCCCTTTCGTTTACAATGAAAGGAAAAATCCTAGAATGATATAAATTGGAAATAAAGATTTAATCCTACCTAATTTACTCTGGCAGATATACTAAAGTTATTTGTTTGTATATAATTATACATATGGATACTGATTTACAGTTTTAAACTATTAATGGTTTTGTTGTATAGTTGAATGTGCACTCAGAATAACCGTATATTATTGTCTTATTGAGATGTAACATTTTATGATGCAAGTGGGAAATTAGATATGTGGATTCTGCTATAAATTAAAAACAAAACAAAACAATTACAGTGCAGTTAGAAAGGACTAAGCAGATGTTTTGCCCTGTTATTCTAAATTCCAAAATGTTGCAAAAGGACAATATCACACATATCTTCATCTGTGAAGCAAAATGAAATAGACAAATGTCATGTGATGATTCTGCATGAAGAATTGCTTCCTTTTCCTTCCTGATACTCTTCTGAAAAACTTTAAACATTGTTCTTTTTTAGTCAATGGATATATTGATCTAAATGCAATGAATATTTTCAAGAAGTTGTATTCCATAGGTACTTTTGTTTAGCTTTCTGGGAAAATTATTTAGGGCCCATTGCTGATGTCTGCATAGCTTTTTTATATTTGTTGTTTGTTTATCTGTTTTATTTGGCTATCTAAGCAATATGATACTTTTGACTGACTTCCATTATTATGTCCTAACATTATTCTAGGATATGTTTGGAAATGACAATGATGCTAGATTATAGTGCAGAATCTTGCCACTGTGGTGGCTGAAGGAGAAAGAAGAAGGACAAATTAGATAGGGAGGATCAGTGAAAGCCTTGTCTCTTGAACTAAAGGCAGCCTTAAATTGGCTATTGTTTTATCCAACAAGGGCTGATATAATTGGGTTTTAAGAATCTGGACAACTAAATGGCAGCAGAGTGGTACAGAAACACTAACTGCAGTTATTTTCATGACCGCCTACATTTTCAAAGGTCAGATGTAGTAGCCTTCATTATAAGGAAAATAGGCACCTATGAGTGGTAAAAGAGTATTTAGAGGTACTAGCAGTCATAGTTATTTTGTGCAAATTTGAATAAACTCCTGTCACTACTTTTACAATACTCCTGTCAAATTCTATGGAGAATGGGTTAGACTATGTGCTTAAAATGCTTGTAGGCTTTTTACCGTTAATTTTAATTCCAGTGTTTCCGTAGGATAGAGCAAAGATTTGCCCTTATTATCATTGCCAAGCAAAAGATAACAAATGGATGTTATATTAAAGGTCTTTCAAATGACAGTCTTGACCTTTTTTGAAACTATTGAATTCAAATATGTGCATTAGAATTATAGTACAGCAGCAAGCAATTTTGATTCCTATCTCTTCAGCTGAATTTATTTGGGTGGTAAAGTCCTGTATCTTTCTATCTGCATATTCCAAAGCTTTAGTGTTCAAAATTGCATAGATATTAACCACACATCAATCACAGAACAATAAGGTGATAAAATATATATAATAGAAATGACTGATATTTTAATATTGGTTCAAGGCAACATATATTGGCTCTTTTAAAGCACAGATTTACCTGAGTGCCGTATGTATTTTTCATATGTATTTTTTAAAGAACTGTTATCAAGTATCTATGGATTGTTGTTTATCTGAATCTGAATCTAAATTGTGGGTTTGGGTCCCAGAGCTTTTATCTTCTTTCTCCCAGGAGCATTTTTTTTACTCTGCTTCTGTGCAATGAATTTCTTGTTTCTTCCCCTCACTCAGCCATGGTACAACTTGTTGGACCAATTATATTGAAAGGCTACACATAGTTTCATAGCAACATTGTCATTTCTCAAACTTATTTCCTGCTGATGATGGAGGAAATCACTCCACTGATCTGCATGGTTCACACTGGCTTTTCCACTCGCTGCAGGGACAATACCAGCTCCAATAATCAATGTAGTGGTCAGAAGCTTCAAAGAAAAAAAGACTACTACAAGAACCATGCAATCACCAGAGTAAGCCACAAGTCATCTATGTGCAGCAGTAGCATCCAGTAGCACAAATGGGAGGTTTCTCCATTGTAGTTATGAAAGACCTGTGTAGAGTGGAGAAGCCAGCTTGACCTGAGTAGGCCATTTTGTTCAATTATCTGCCAAGTGAGATGATTCAAAGACAGTAGTAAATGGGTTTTTTAAAAGAAAAACAATGAAATGGATGAAAACATAAATGCTTCTTGCATATGGAGATTTTTAATCATCCAGGTCATAGTTGCCCCAAAGGTAATTTTTCAAAAGACAACTAGAACTTTCTTTGTTTTTCTTTTCATTGAAGACATTTTGCTTCTCATCCAAAAGCTTCTTCAGTTCTGACTGAATGTGAGGGGGAGATGGAAGCATTTATATTCCTTGCAGTCATCTGCTTGGTAGCATTCTCTCTGAAATTTCTTGAAGCCACTTGGGGGGTTCATCTGTGTCGTCAGGGTGAATTGGGTGTGGAACCTTCTTGGAACTGTTGAAATGACTGTGTTGTAAATAGGACATAAGTGGTGTCATATCCCTCCCCATCTCTTGAGAGAGGGCTTGTCAGTTTTAATGTAGATGGCCTCTTTGACCTCTATTTCAAACAAGAAAAAGAAAGATCAAATATTCACTATTTTTAAAGATTTTCTAGCATTTGGATAAGGTGATTTTGTCCTTTTACTCATGAATCACCTTATCCAAATGTTAGAACATCTCTTTAAAAATTATGAAAAATGTTATCTAAAGATTGGTTACTATGTCATCTGTTAATCTCTCTGGGATTCTGTATTCCTTTGGTCTCTGAGATGGCTTGTTCCTGTATTTCTTGCACAAATATATTCAAAAATATATTGCAGTATGTGTGCATATGTGTGTTCAAAAGGTTTATTATTACACAGTTTTTATATTGTTTTTATATGTAATAGTTCACACATTAAACAATCTTACATCAGATCATTTCTATCATTTCTCCTGATGGATCTTTATTTTATCATTTATAAAACAGGCAACTTTTTATTCAGCAATTTTAACTGTTTGAATGCATGGATTATGTTTAAGACCTATATCGCTAAAATTTAATATAAGAATCACATATATTCATAATTATTCTATGAAATGCCCAATTGGTTGTCATAAGAAAGGCATTTTCTTCCATGTTTTGTAGAAATGTAATAACATTGTGTCATTTTATATCCTTAATTTCACCTATTATTAAAATTATGCTTAGGAGTATACAGTCAAATTAGATCCCTATAAGGAAAAAGAGGTGCCAAATGTTCAAGCTGTCTTTATAAAAGTCTGAGGAACATTAGACAATATTTCTGATGCATGCTGGAAAATTGAGAAGGCCAAAAAATGCACAAAAGAAGTCAGTATATGTTTTGATTATATTAGTGCTTCTCAACCTTGGCAGCTTGAAGAAGAGTGGACTTCAATTCTCAGAATTTCCAAACTAGCTTGCTGGCTGAGGAATTCTGGGAATTGAAGTCCACAATCTTCAAGCTGCCAAGATTCAGGGAACACTAGATCATATAAAGGCCTTTGATTATGTTGATTGTATATATTGAGAAACCTATATACAGATCAGGAAGCTACAATATGGACAGAATATGGCAAAACAATGTTGCTCCAGGTGGGGAAAGGAGTGAGAGAAGACTACATACTTTTCCCTTATTTATTCAAGTTATATGCTGAATTAAGGACAGTTGGATTGCAACAGGATGAGGTTTTAAATTGGATAGATAACCTCAATAACATGCACTATGCTCTACTCTAATAGCTGGAAATGCAAAAGATCTGCAAAGACTATTAATAAAGATCACAGAGCAAAGTGAAAAACAGGACTAAAATTAAATTTTAAAAAAGACCAAATTAATGACCACAGGTAAAACAACCAGCCCTAGAATTGATAATAAAAATACTGAAGTGGAAGATGGCTTCTGTCTTTTAGGCTCAACCATCAACAGGAAAGGAAGAAGCAGTCAAGAAATACTCCTCACATAGCACGTGGTAGAACAGCCAGGAAGACTTGGAAAAAATACTGCAATGTGTCTTCATACAAAAAAAACAGAGTAATGCAAGCGATAGTATTATTCCCTATGACTCTCCATGGAGGTGAAAGTTGGACTTTGAAGAATCAGGATAGAAAGTGTATTGATGCCTTTGAACTTGGTGCTGAAGAAGACTCCTGAGAATACTGTGGACAGCCAAGCAAATAAATTGATGGATCATCAAGCAAATCAATCCATAGTTTTCAGTGGAAGCACAAATGATAGTTTGTTACCTTGCCAATTGATACTCTGTTGGAAGATCTGAAAAATCAGATTAGGAACAGTTCATTATGGAGAAAATCTATTTTTGTTGTTGCTAAAAATCAGCACTGTCTAGATGGCACATAATCAATCAATTTTAATTAAATATAGCAACAACCATAGAAAGGGGTGAATTCTCATTAATGTATGCTTCGTAGGTATACAGTATTTACCAGGAAAAATAAAAAGTTACACAACAAACAAGTCCTGAGAAAATGCAGAGGTGGGCTGTGGATTAAACACCTATGGCACCTATGGCGATAGAAAAGAGATACCAAAAACCTCAAGAAGGTGCATCCAAATGACAGCTTCATTTAGGTAGCATGTCTTCCCAATGAAACTTAGCTCAAAGTCTAATCTGTTTCCCAAACCTACTGTTTTGCTAATATGATGACTGATCTAAAATTCTACCTAGATCCTACTATAATTCATTACGCCAGCTTTTTAATACTGTAGAAAATATAAAGTGGTGGTGTGGCCCTGAACTTCATAATTTCACAAATACTAAAGAATGAGATGTCACTTTACCAAAGCAGCCAGGTGCAATTGTTTAGTAATTGTTTTTATTCCAGAATATTATACTTGTAATTTTACTCTGAGGAATCCATTAATGAGGTCATTATCAACAATGCAAACCACTGCCAAAAAAACCCCCTTGGTTAAATGAAAGTCATGAATCTTTTTAACAGCATTGCTTGAGCCTTACAATTGAATATGCCTAACTCCCTCCTTCATTATGGACCGGCAAAGCTGAGCAAGATTTAACTGCAGAACACTGCAATAACATTATCTAGGCTGCATCATTAGATATACCCAGGATAATATATAAGCAGTTACTGAAGAAAGTTCTACCTCTTTAGCATTTCTTATATATGATGCTGGGGGGGGCAATGCTTCCAGGGCTTAATAACAGGATTTAGAATCTACTCACATGAGCTAAGAAGTGCAGCAAATGTACAAAAAATATTTTGAAGACAGAACACACTTGGGATCGGTTCATTTTTTTTCTTGTGAACTCATGTAATGAACTTCATTTGCTGAATTTAGGTCAATTACTGTTTTTGTTCATAAATAACTTGAATATTTATGTTGTAAAGACAGATTAATTCCTTCTTCTCAAATACCGAGAATATCAGGATATGTTCCCCTGTTCTCCCAAAATTGTGACCTATCCTGAAAATAAGCCGTAGTATATTTTCTGCATATGCCTAATATAAGCCCTACTCCAAAATAGGCCCTATTTAAGAGTCTGTGCAGCTGGTGCCCACCCATTCTGTCTGGTTGCTCATGGTGCCGCAGCCATGAGGTGAGGCAGGGGCATGGTGGAACTGCCCTACGTGCCCTGCACGAGCTTACCTCAGGGCCCAATACCTGTCTTGTGGTGGCAGCACTGGCAGCCACGTGCAGCAGGAGCCCACATGGCCATGGCCCACTTCTTCCGCTTGTGAGGCAGGTGTAGAGGGTAGCTGTTCCCGTGTATTACTCTTTATAAAAATGTCCAATTATAATTCATTTAACATAACTTTTTATCTATAGTTGCTACTCTCTAGCTAACATCGAATATATCGAATATTTATTTGTATAACCGCGTCCTCTCCCCTAGGGGACTCGGAGCGGTGTACAGGGAGGAATAAAACAGCATAAAATATATACATGAATACAATAAATACAATAAAAACAAATTAAATTTAACTATCCCTGCACTAAAATTCCCATTTCAAATTAACAATCCCTAATCCCTGGGCAGAGACTAACCTAGGCCGGCCAAGCAGAAAAAGTGAGTTTTTAATTTCTGACGGAAGGAGCGGAGGTCCATAGTTGTTCTAATGTCGGGGGGATGGTTGTTCCAGAGGGCTGGGCCCGCCACAGAGAAGGCCCTTCCCCTGGGCATCGCCCGCTGACAAAGTCTAGTGGACGGCACCCGGAGCAGTCCCTCTCTGTGGGAGCGAATCGGCCGGGAGGATGTATGGGGCAGAATCCGATCCCGCAGATAGCTAGGTCCCGAGCCATGGAGCGCTTTAAAGATGAGAACTAACACCTTGAAGCGCACCCGAAAGACGACAGGTAGCCAGTGCAGCTCGCGCAAGAGCGGTGTTACATGGGTATACCTTGCGGTACCCATTATTGCTCGCGCGGCTGCATTCTGGACCAGCTGAAGTCTTTGGGTGCACCTCAAGGGGAGCCCCATGTAGAGAGAGTTACAATAGTCCAGTCGGGATGTCACGAGAGCATGGGTGACTGTGCGAAGGGCGTCCCGATCCAATAGGGGGCGCAACTGGCGAACCAGGCGAACCTGGTAAAACGCCCTCCTGGCCACGGCTGTCACTTGATCTTCCATGGACAGCCGGGCATCCAGGAGGACACCCAAGTTGCGCGCCCCATCCACTGGGGCAAGATGTTCGCCCCCAATGGCCAGCGATGGAGTCAACTGGTTGAATTGGGCAGCCGGAAACCACAGCCACTCGGTCTTGGTCGGGTTGAGCCTGAGTCCGTTTCTTCCCATCCAGATCCGTACGCCTTCCAGGCACTGGCACATCACCGCTACGGCATCGTTGGGGTGGTTTGGGGTAGATATATACAGCTGAGTATCATCAGCGTAGAGATGGTACTCTACCCCAAAACCACGGATGATCTCACCCAGCGGCTTCATATATGTGTTAAACAGGAGAGGCGAGAGGACCGACCCCTGAGGCACCCCACATGTGAGGGGTCTCAGGGTCGACCTCTGCTCTCCTGTCAACACAAATTGCGATCGGCCAGAGAGGTAGGAGGAGAACCACCATAAAACGGTGCCTCCCACCCCCAACCCCCCCAGCCGATGCAATAGGATACCATGGTCGATGGTATCGAAAGCCGCCGAGAGGTCTAATAGGACCAGGATGGAGGAACAACCCCCATCTCTGGCCCTCCAGAGATCATCGACCAACGCGACCAATGCCGTCTCGGTGCTATGCCCGGGCCGAAAGCCGGACTGGCGCGGGTCTAGATAATCAACTTCCTCCAGGTGACGGGGAAACTGTTGTGCCACCACACTCTCAACAACCTTCGCCCAAAAAGGGAAGGTTGGAGACTGGACGGTAGTTGTTCAAAAGAGCTGGATCCAAAGAGGGCTTCTTAAGGAGGGGCCTCACCATCGCTTCTTTTAGGGAAGCAGGCAAGGAACCCTCACTTAAGGATGCATTGACAACCTCTTGGAGCCAGCCTCGTGTCACCTCCCAGGATGCCAGTACAAGCCAGGAGGGACACGGGTCCAATAAACATGTGGTGGCTCGCAGTCACCCACGTAACCTGTCCATATCCTCGGAAGTAACGGAGTCAAACTCCTCCCAAACAAGATCTGTCTCGTGGCATCCCACTGGGCCATCAATGGGGGCTAACTCGTTCTGTATCTGAGCGATTTTCTCCTGCAGAAAAGTCACAAATTCCTCTGCTCTACCCTGTAGCGGGGCTTCCCGCACCCTCTGTTGGAGGAGGGAGCGGGTCACCCTAAACAGGGCGGCAGGGCGGTTTTCTGCGGATGCTATGAGGGTGGCACAATGATGGCGTTTGGCCACTCTCAGCGCCACAATGTAAGTCCGTAAGTGGGCTCTTACCTGTGTCCGGTCGGATTCAGAACGGGAAGACCTCCATCTTCTCTCTAGGCATCTCTTGTGGCGTTTCATCACCCTTAGCTCCTCGGTGAACCAAGGAGCCAGGGTGGCTCGCCGCCACAAGAGAGGCCGCAAGGGCGCGACCCGATCCAAGGCTCCCGTGGTCGCAATATTCCATGCGGCCACGAGGTCCTCCATCGGGGCGCGGGTCAGGGGTACAGGAAGTGGCCCAAGCGCCGTCTGGAACCCATCAGGGTCCATCAGGCGCCTGGGGCGGAACCAAATTGGTGACTCAGGTTCCGCCTAACATATTGTTTCTAAATGTACTAAAATTATGTCTTAAAATTATGCTTAATCATAACAATAAAAAGTTTCACCTTGTTTTATTTTTGTTTGCATTTAATATATATATTGTTGTCTACTTTTGGAATACTGATTGTTGAATGCAAAAAAAGGGAGGATTATTTTGGTTGTTGCTGCTGAATAAGCTAGGATATGCATTTTTTCCAGTTCTGTAGCCAAAAATGATGAAGGAGGCAAGGATGTGTTAAAATAACTATTTAACTTAACTATTTGAAGAAGAAATTTTATATTTGTGTAATAGCTGCTCTAGGGATGCAGTGGCTCAGTGTCTAAGATGCTGAGCTTGTCAAACAGAAAAGTCAGCAGTTCAAATCCCTAGTGCCACATAACAAAGTGAGCTCCCATTACTTGTCCCAGCTTCTGCCAACTTAGTGGTTTGAAAGCATGTAAAAATGCAAGTAGGAAATTAGGAATCACCTTTGGTGGGAAGATAATCGTGTTCTGTGCACCTTCGGTGTTTAGTTATGCCAGCCACATGACCACAGATATGTCTTCGAACTGTGCTGGTTCATCGGCTTTGAAATGGAGATGAGCATTGCCCCCTAGAGTCGGGAACGACTAGCACATACTGTATGTGCGACGGGAATCTTTACTTTTACCGCTCTATGCTCATTTCAGCCCATTTCTATGTGCAGAAAGTCATAAGCAGCCAAGCAATGAGCATACAGTTCAGTGTTTTTTGGCTTATAGAGTGCTATGCCTCATTTGCCAGACCTAGAAACCTGGTTGCTTGAAGGATGGTTACTACTGAAGAAATAGTGGAATGGCTGAACCTGTTTCCGAAACTATTCAATCCAATTATATTTTCCTTCTTACCATTTCCAACTTTAATGTTTTTCCATATAGTGTTCTTGATAAAATACAGGATTGGTTACATTTGCCTTCTCCCACACAATCTTAGTCATTGTCACCTCCAACATCTGTGTTGCTGATGCCTTATATAGGGACCTCTTGGTCTATCTAGTATGACCATTAAATTTTGGGCAACCTTTTGGAGAATATACAGTCTTGGTGTAACCTCTCTATGTGCTTTCCTTGTCCCTCTGAAGAACACCTCACCTCAATGTTAGACATTATAGCAGACTTATCTATATTTTGATATCTGAGTATCAAACCTCAATATGTTTCTAACTATATAGGATTGTGTACAGTAGAAATATAAAAATATAGAAGCAGGAGGTGGAAGGAAAGCTTAACTCTTTTTCTTTATTTTTGATTCAAGATGGCTTTGTTAATTTATAAGTAAGCATAAAAACCATAGTGAAATGACTGAATTTATTGTCATGGATCCTGACCTAGACAAAAAGGAAATAAGTCATATATTGCTAAAACAAAAATAATAGGGGGGAGAATAAATCTTTTTGGTAAAGGAATAAAAGATAAACTCCAGCTTTAGGTTAGGAAAATGTCTATGGAGATTCTCAGTCATCCAAATCATGGTTGCCCCAAAGGTACTTTTTTTCATGAGGCAACTGATCTTTCTGGTTTTTCTTTGAAGACATTTCACTTCTTATCCAAATAAGCTTCTTCCTCTCTGACTGGATGGTGGAAAATGGAAGGATTTGTACTCCTTGCAGACAGCTGGTCATTTGCATTCTTTAGAGCAGTGGTTCCCAATGTGGGGCCCACATCCCACTAGGGGAGCAATTTGATTTTGAATGGGAGTAATATGAAACTTGTATAAACCAAGTTAATGGCCTTTTAGGCTTCCTCCCATGTGAGTAGAGTTCACTTTTTGAGTAAAGTAATAATTAGTTTATTTATTTATTTGTGAAAATGTACAAGGTAACAGGTATTAGTATAGACATAGACATTATTGCATGATGTTGGTACAAATAGATGTATAAAAATAAGTATAACATGGCCATGAACACATAAAAAGAGTACATATCAATGTGGACCATAGGACAGGGATGGTAAGCATGCTGGTCCACTTATGCATACCTCCTTAGGGACCTTTTAGGTTTAAGGTTAAAGATATGGAGGTTTGAGGAACTAACAATGGAATCAGGTAGAGTATTCCGGGCATTGACCACTCTATTGCTGAAGTTGTATTTTCTGCAATTGAGTTTGGAGTGGTTTACTTTGAGTTTGTATATATTATTTGCCCATGTATTATTGTGGTTGAAGTTGAAGTAGTCATTTACAGGTAGGACATTATAGCAGATAATTTTGTGCATTATGCTTAGGTTGAAACATAGGCAGCGTAGTTTGAGGTTGTCTAAAATTTCAAGCCTGGTGGCATAAGATATTTTATTGAGAGCAGAGGAGTTAAGTATTCTTCTTGTGAAATATCTCTGGACCCTCTCTATTGTATTAATGTCTGATATACAGTGTGGATTCCAGGCAGGTGAGCCATATTCAAGGATTGGTCTAGCAACAGTTTTGTATGCCCTAGTTAGCAGTATAGTGTTATCAGAGAAAAAACTTCGTAAAATAAGGTTTACAACTCTTAATGCCTTTTTGGCAATGTTATGTGGGGGGGGGGCATCAGGATTTTAAAGATGCTTAAGGTAAGGCATGGCCAAGAAAAGTTTGGGAACCACTGTTTTAGAGTTGTTGAGGCCATTTTATCTGTGTCATCATGGTCACCTGCAGAGTGAAAAAGGGTGTGGAGCTTTCGTGGAATTGTTGAAAGGGCTCTGCTGTAGACTGGAGATAGATGATGTTGTATCCCTCCCCCCAAAGTCCCTTTTTATGAGGGAGGGGCTGTTATTTTTGTTATCTAAATATTGTCAAGCTATTACTAGTATGACCCAGGGTAGTTTTGTTAAACAAGATAAAAGCCTGTATATATACAATCAGATCAAATTTTGTTCCTTCCAAGGTATGAATGTATCAAGCTAAAAGTATGAAGTGAAACATATTATGTACAAAAGTAGGATAATGCTTAGGCAAGGAAGCTCAGCAATTCATCATCCATTTATGTGTTTCTAAATTTACATAAAGCTAACATTACATTTTGTCACTGTGCCTAAGTAAACTTTGGAATATATAAATGAATTATATTTTAGTTGATTTTTCTTCCTGGGCCTTTTTTTCCTTTTCATTTCTGTTAATCACTGCAAAATTACATCTCATGAAGATGAAGGAACCTGTTTCTTTCCTGATTATAATGAGAGGCAGGTGTTGGCTGTCTCTGAGGAACAAACATGCAGTTCAGCTTGAAAATAATGGAAGCAGAAGCCAGAGGAAGCAAAATGTGTTATTAAACTTCCTGGCAAAGAACTTTACATTTCCCCTTCTCCACCCTAAGTAAACATCAGCTGAAAGTACACTCTGCAACTGAGGGCTACTAAAGTAATCAATAGGCAGTCATTCTAGATAAGTTTCTTCATTTTTAAAAAAAAAATACCATAAGACTGATTAATAGGGCTTTCCCTGATATTTGGGAATAGTTACAAGTTGTCTCATAAGCTGCTGTTATGCTTGATAACACTGTAATATTTGTAAAGAATCACATTCTGTTGATTCCTTCATTTGTCCAATCATAATTCCAATTGAGAAGAATTTCATGAGTATAAAAAGACGTGTACCACATGCCTATTTATATTAAGTAGAGAGAAACCATACAATTTATTATCCCTTTATTTGCTACAGTTAATGTAATAGTTCATTAATATTACAGATTGGTTTGTTTTTTTACAACCATAAAATGGCACCTTTCCCATTTCCCTAATTCCTTGTTGCTTTCTCTAAATACGTCTGGCCCTAAAATTATGATGTGGCTGTTTCTACGCAAATATATTCTATTGGGTTCACTGGGGATAACTCTCTATTACATTTTGATAAGTGTTGCTGCACATAGTGTAGATGATATAGGAAAGTTTTTGGCATCGACAACAAAAAGTAGTGTGACAATCACTATGCTGCCAATGATGTCAACGTGCAGCTACAATTCGAATGCTATGAAATGTGAAATATTTATACTCTGTGACTTTTAAAGCTATCAGCTTTAACTAAACATAAACATTCCATAGACAAACAAAGAGTTCCCAGGAACCTAAGAAACTGCCTTTTAATGAGTTGGATGATTGATTTCAGAAAGTGCCATATTATCTACTCTTAGCTGGAAGTAAATGTCTACTTAATAAAATTTATCCTTGAGCCTTCTAAAAGAAATGGCTAAAGGTTATATAGCAAAGGGAAGGAATCCAGACTCCCTTTTCTCCATTATTCATGCACTAATTGTTTTACCCTACCTAATATGACTGGTGCAGAAATGTAAGTGCCAAGAAAGAAGGACTGCTGGTATGATATGAGCAAGAACTGCTATTGTCTGTCCTTATACGTGCATAGGGTGCCCAAACAATTCCAGTGAATTAATATTTCAGATCTTTCTAAGGACTATCATAACTGTATATCTACATTTTCTGAATTTTATCCTGCCATCTGGTAGTTGTCTACATATTTGCAGTTCAGAAATGATAGGGTTATAATATTCCTTTTATTTACCTCATAGTTTTCGAAAACAAATTCTTTGTGATAATCAAAGAGATAACTGGGAAATTCTTCGTGAAGCTTCACCAGCACACCCAAGAAAGACAATAATGAAGTCTCACAATACTCTTAATGAACTTGATCAATGAAGGCTATTAAGATTATGCCAAAAAAGGATCAACTGATCTCCATCATGTTAGATTCAATCCAAAACAGATTCGGTTTTACACAGAATTGAATAAATCCCACCAAATCAGCATCAGCCACAAATTTTCAGTTTAAGGGGAAATACAACACTCTGGTTCATAGAGATTGATTTTGGCTTTGAATACTCAAAATAGGGTAGACTTTTAATTAGTAATTAATAAAAAGAATAGGCTTAAATTCAAAGTAAATGCCTTATATTTTTCTAGGAATAAAAAATTCTTTTCTGATTTCCCTCTTTGTGGAAAAGACAGAATGTAACTTCATCACATCAAGCGATAATTGGTGGGGTGGGGAGGGAATTGAGTGGAAGTCTATGGGGAAATGGTAAGATTGAACAAAAAATCAAAAGAGTCAGAGTTGAGGTCTTGAATTAAGATTGATGGTACAGAGTTCAAATTCTCCAAACATATACTCTAATTAACGAAATTTCAAAGCCCACCTGACATTCCATGCAGAGGTGGGTTGCTGCTGGTTCGGCAAACTGGTAGTAGTGGTGAGAGGCTCCGCCCACCTGCCCAGACACTTCTGTGCATGTTCAGAAGCATCATCCATGCACAGGAATATGCCTGAACTGGTAGTAAAAAAAATAGCAACCCATCTCTGATTCCATGCCTTTCATTTTTTGGTTTTAAACCAGGCAAAAAATATACATTTTAGTATTCTTGATCAAAGTAATTTCTGATGTATGAATTATAGAAAAATATCATGAACTTCAATATTTGATTAAACACAGATCTGTGTTACAGGACAGACTTATCTTTATTGGTACAATACTAGTATAGGCCGTTCACTGTTACTTACATGAACCAATAAGGGAAAGTAGGGGGATAGCCAATCCCATCTTAAGCCAGACATCTTTGCCAATGCACTGCAATCCAGATCTGAATTGATGAAATAAGCTTCAGAAGCAGCCAAGAACAATGTAATAAACAGTTTAGACCAGGGGTTCCCAAACTTGACAACTTTAAGACTTGTGGACTTCAACTCCCAGAATTCTCCAGCCAGCTATGCTGACTGGAGAATTCTGGAAGTTGAAGTCCACAAGTCTTAAAGTTGCCAAGTTGGGAACCCCTGGTTTAGACTGCAATGTAAATTGCCCTTAATGTGGAACTTTGTTCCTTTGTCTCCTCTTTCGTGTTCTTGGTCAAGACATAGGCATGTAATATTAAATAGCAGGTTTTAAATCTGTGCATTGCAGCATTTTCCTACATTGATCATCATCCTTTCTTTTGCAATAACACTGGAATGTGAGTCTCACAGGAGTATGCTGTTATATTCTTTCATTCAATCAATTATTCGATTTATACATGTCTCTTGGTGATTTACAATGAAACATAAAATCAAAATTAATACAATCATGTTAAAATTAAATTATTAAAAGGCTTTTTTTAATTAATAGAAAGAGTAAATCCTTTAACCTAGTGAATGGGTTGCAAAGAATTGTGGCAGATAAAGAGATAAAGCTCAATATTTTTCATTATGAGGTGAGCATATGGCATTGTAGCCTGCTAAGATGAGCTCACTGATCGGAGTATGGGTTCATATAGAAAGGTATATTCTTCCACTTAGCCAGCACCTTTTTTGTTTTTTACTAAAACAAATTAGAAACAGGTGCAATACTCTTTTTACTACCCTATAGTGTGGTTTCTTAGAAACCAGCATCATTGCTAAATTTTAATTGCGGCAGTTGTGTTAAATACAAAAGTCATATAAAGTGTGCTATGGTAGTCATATCTAAAAGTTAACAGCATGTGGCCCACAGAATTAACGCCATTTTGTTGCTGGAAAAGACACATCTGGTAAAGGGTAAAAAGTACTCCTGACTCTTGCAACCAGAGAGATAGTTGAATTCAGAAACTATCCCATGTAAAGATCTGTTCTTTCTAGGAGAGTGTAGTCCAATTCAATGTCTATTACTTCTCTGGAATACACCCGCTTACAGTGAACACCTCTGACATGTCTGGATTCAGTGACAATTTACTATAACTCTTTCAACTCACTGCTAAATATAAATAAGGCAATTAGGGAAATTAAGTATGTCTAATAACCTGCCACATAGATGTTACAAACCAAATTGGGTAAAGAGCTAATGGATAAGTGGCAGAATTTACTTCTCCAAACAACCTGTCTATAACTTTGGAAGCCACAAATCACAAATTGATTCAGTCTAAAAAATGAGTCACCAAATCCTCCTATAATTAACTCTCCAGCAATGGTGGTATCCAGACTGAACCAAATATGAGAAGTTTTATTAGCAAAAATAAAAAATAAAAAAGTCTTTAAAATCATAACAAGAAGATATCTTAAAGTTTTGTAATCAAACTCTGGGAGGTGGATGAGGAGAGTTAAATCCTACAAAGTAAGAAGGCTGTGAACTTGTAGTATCCTCCTATAACATGTACAGTGGGGGAAAGGGTCTACATTTCTGCTCAAATTATCACTGACAATGTCTCTAAATAAATGTTATGCAAATGTCTTATTAGATCTGAATTTTTTTCCAGTGTTTCCAAAATTCCAAATGTACAACTAGCCAGAATATTTGGGAATCCCTGAGTCCCTGTATAATAACTAAATCCAATAAGACATATACAGCACATAATCATGGCTTTTTGTATTTTTAATCAAATTCAAATAGTCAAGCAAATATTACTTTGATAGTTTACTATCTGTGACTTTTCAATATGTATAAAACTACTATATATACCATTTTTCATTAGGGGGCTTTATTAATACTTTGAGGTTTGCAGAATCTGTGAGCTTGTCCAATTATTATTGCTCCAACCTATTACACACACACACACACACACACACACACACTTTTATTTACGGTCACAGAGCAAAACACAAGTACTACAGGAAAAAAAACGTTAAAAGTAATAATAATTATTATTATTATTATTATTATTATCATAGTATCATAGCAATGGATCCCCAATAGCTTAACTAAGGAAGGTTACAGCGTTCTGCTCTGATGGTTACAGCTCTTAAGAAGAATTTTGAGACCTGAAAAGTGATATATGGAGAGCCACTCCAACCTATTACGATATGATGGAAGCATAAGAAGATTTCCTGGTTTGTCATAATATCCAAATTGCAGTCCAAGTATTGATTAGAAACTGATATATTAAACCAAATTGAAAATGTAATTTACAATCACCAAGTATAAAGATCATTTTATACATAAATTTAAATAAATCATTTAAATAAATAAATTTTGCTCATTGAAAATGTTCTGACTTTATCTGTTTAACAGATTTATCTGCTAAGAAAAAAGATGCTGGTAAACATCGCAGAGGTTTTAATGAATGTCATCTACAGTAGTGAACTCATTAATTGTATCATATGAAAATGTATTGTCTTGCTTTAGCCTAATAAAATCTGCGAGTAGTGCTAGCATGATTGGTAAACCATGGTTTCTTGCCTAGCATTGTGTGATTTTTCATTTTTATTTATGTTAATAAATTTTACAGGAAGAAATAGAAAAAAACAGAAAATGGAAAATGAAATAAATGAAAAACTACAAAAAATACAGTTAACCAAGCTGATAATAACAAAAGATGTTTCTCCAAATCTCACATTTTCCTCAATTAAAATGTGGCATCAAAATCTGTTGAGCTGGCATGAGCTGATTGTACAACTGGTTGTAAATTAATAATTAAGCTATTTAATATTGTCATGGTTGTCTCTATTGGAAACAGTTTCATTTCAGCAACTAAAATCTCTGCCTATAATTAATGACAGTTTTTATCTTTTATAAGGACCCTTCCCGGCCATTGGGTTCCAGTCTCTTTGCCCAAGATTCCTGAGGGAAGGATTCTTAAGTAACATTGCAGCCCCACATCCTTTGTCTGGGGGAGGATCTTTACCCTCCAGGATTTTTTCCGGTAGGTATTCCATGTACATTTTCAAAGCACCCATGGTTAAGGTATTTGGGAGTATGGGATCAGAAGAAGGTAGACAAATATATAGATAGATAGATAGATAGATAGATAGATAGATAGATAGATAGATAGATAGATAGATAGATAGATAGATAGATAGACAGACAGACAGACAGACAGACAGACAGACAGACAGACAGACAGACAGACAGACAGACAGACAGACAGACAGACAGACAGACAGACAGACATTTTGTATGTCATTTTTGTTACAGATTAGACCAGGGGTGGGCAAACTTTGCAACTTTAAGTCTGAAGGACTTCAGCTGCCAGAATTCTCCAGCCACCTTTGCTGGGAGCTGAAGTCCTTCAGACTTAAAGTTGCAAAGTTTGCCCACCTCTGGATTAGACAAATAAACCCTAGGTTCTACATAAGACTGAGTAAAGAAGTGCATAAAATCCAAATTAGCATTACAAAAAAAGAAAAGCATTTTTTTCTTTGTTTTAAACAAATTAATATGATGCAGTTTTTTTAAAATGTAACTGGTTACACAGCTAGGGGCCCATCTACATCTATTATGACGTAGAACTTTAATATCACAAGTGATAATGCTTGAAGATTTTACATTGGTCTGTGTAAAATGGCTACATAAATGTAGTACAAATAGTACTTGACTTACAACCATTCATTTAGTAACCATTTGAAGTTACAACGGCACTGGCAAAAGTGATTTATGACCTGTTTTCACACTTCTGTTCATTGTGACCATGTGATCAAAATTTGGGAGATTCACAACTGACATGTACTTATGACAGCTGCGTCTCTGTCATGCGGTCACCATTTGTAAACTTCCAAGCCAGTTTCAGACAAATAAAATCAATGGGAGAAGCCAGAATCACTTAATGACCTCATGAACACACTTAATGACCACTTAACAAGTACAGTGATTCACTTCAACTTTGGTTTAAAAAAGGTAGTAAAATGGGATAAAACTCAAATAACAATTTTCTTTTGGGCTCAATTGAGGTTGTAATTCAAGGATTGCCTATATGGTCAGCTTCTTCTAAAAATGAAACACTAGAACTGCTCAGCACTTTGGATTCCATTAAAAAATATATTTCTGAGCACCCAATGGCACAAACACTGTTTGTGCCCTTGGGTATACCTTTAAAGCGTCAAACTCAATTTCATTGAGGGACGCATCAGTGTTGTTTTATCCTCAGGAGGCGGGCTGGGGGT
Source organism: Rhabdophis nuchalis (assembly GCA_039707465.1). Lineage (NCBI taxonomy): Eukaryota > Metazoa > Chordata > Lepidosauria > Squamata > Natricidae > Rhabdophis > Rhabdophis nuchalis. Next base: position 27,801,370 of record CM077649.1, on the reverse strand, counting down.
GGCCAGCTATACATCACTCATGTCAGGGGTGCCTGTGGTGGCCCAAGAGCTCTGCCAGCAAAAACGGGCTGTTTCCAGGGTGGTCCTGAGGGTCAGATCAAAACACCCCGCAGGCTGAATTCAGCCCCAGGGCCTTGAGTTTGACACCCTTGCTTTAAAGCATCTGTGTCTTCTCTTGCAATGATCCTATGAAATACTATCTATAGCTATTGGGTTTAATTACTATTTTAAGAAATAGAGAGTCCCTCAAGTCATTATATATTAATATATGTGAAAATGGTATTGTGTTGCTTTACAACAGAAAAGGATTAAGAAAGGAAGTCAGATTTTCAAATATATTCAGGAGCATTTTAATTTTATTTAGTATATGTGGATTGTGTCTATTCAATGTCTATCATAATAGATCAATGTTTATCAAATTCACATGTATTACAATGGTAAAATATAATAATTTTCTTGAAAAGGTCTGTTTATTCAGACTAGTTTCATGTTTCATTTAAAAATAACATCATTAACTCTTTCCTGGCAGCTGTATTTCATAATTACATTTCAGAGTAGCATGTTAAATTAAGAAATGCTCATCACCATATTTTTAAAAAATGTAGTTTCTAATGATAATGCAAGTTTTTTAAAAAAAAAAACCTTTTAAAAAAGTCTTATGTCATACTAGCCGTTCCTGGCCACACATTGCTGTGGCTCAGTCTGGTTAAATGGCCAACCAATCTGTGTGTAGATCTACACCTGCACACACAAACACATACACACAACCACCGTATAACCTACCTACTCCCTTTTTACCTCTCTCCCTCTACCTACCTACCGTATCTCCCTCTCCCTCTCTATCCCTCTGCGTACCTACCTACCTACCTATCTACTGTATTTCTCCCCTTCTCTCTCTATCCCTGTACCTACCTACTGTATGTCTCCCTCTCTATCCCTCTATCTACCTACCTACTGTATTTCTACATCTCTCTCTATATATATCCCTCTACCTACCTACCTACCTACTGTATTTCTTTCTCTCTATCCCTCTACCTACCTACCTACTTATCTACCTACCTACCTACCTACTGTATTTCGCCCTCTCTCTCTCTATCCTGCTACCTACCTACCTACCTACTGTATTTCTACCTCTCTCCCTCTACCTACCTACTACCTACTGTATTTCTGTATCCTTCTACCTACCTACTATATTTCTCTGTCTATATCCCTCTACCTACCTACCTATATGTGTATTGTATTCCTCCCTCTCTATGAATCCCTGTACCTAACTATCTACCTACCTAACTAATGCATTTATATGTGTATCTCTCTATCCCTATAGCTACCTACCTAACTACTGTATACATCCCTCTCTATCTCTATCCCTCTATTTTACCAGTAGATTAGTGGTGGGTTTCTGCAGGCTCGCACCTACTCACGAGAGCCAGTTGGTGAAATTTAGAGAACCAGTGAGAGAGGGTTTCACTGGCGTACCTGGAAGTAAATCTGGCCCGCCGCTGCCAGTGACCCAACAGAAAGGAAAGGAAAGGAAAGGAAAGGAATGGAAAGGAAGGAAGGAAGGAAGGAAGGAAGGAAGGAAGGAAAGAAAGAAAGAAAGAAAGAAAGAAAGAAAGAAAGAAAGAAAGAAAGAAAGAAAGAAAGAAAGAAAGAAAGAAAGAAAGAAAGAAAGAAAGAAAGAGAATTTATCATCACAATTGAGTCTAAAATTTTGCTAAGCAAGAGCGTTGTTAAATGAGTTTCACCACATTTTAAAAGGTGGCCACTCCCACCCTGTCACATGACTGCCAAGCCACACCCACAAAATAGGCCACACCTAGAGTAGGTTCTAAAAAATTTGAAACCCACCACTGCAGTAGATCCTGGGGGGGGGAGAGCAGCAGTGGCGGCAGCGGCGAGAAATGTTGCTCAGCACTTCCTTGTGTGGGCCCTGTGGGGAGGGACGAGGGTGGAGAGCTGGAGGAGGAGGAGGGTGGCAGTGGAGGTTATTGAGGATGTGTGCACGTGGGGCGGCGTTATTGCTGGTGGTGTCTGCGGTTGTTGAGGCGACCATTATGATGTTGACATAGAAGCGCAGGGGAAGGGTATCAGCACACAGTGCTACATGTGTATGTGACGCAGCAGAAGAAGTGGCTGGGTGGGAGGACCCGCTAAAGGGAGGGGGCGAGTGAGCGAGTGAAAGAAAAACTCAGAAGAGCTGCACTTTTACATTTCCGTGGTGTGCACCTGGAACAGGTGCGACATCCACGCAATCTATATATCATTGTTGTTGTACTTCAAAGGAACGTTGTGTGAACATTTGGAAGTGATCAGTGCAGTATTTTCTGAGATTAGCGGTTTTGAACAAACTATTGTTACATTTTTATTTATATAGATTGATTTGGTGTCTTGGCAACACTTTTTGGAAGTGTTTGCCATTGCCTTCTTCCTAGATCTAATTGAGAATGGCTGTCTAGATTCATCTAATTCGCATATGTGCCTAAGATAGCACTAGAATTCATTGTCTCCTGGTTAAAGCCTGGCTCCTTCAGCCAATGCACCAAATGGAAAGCAAGCCAATATATCAATTTAAATGATGTGTCTTCATGATGAATCATCAGGAATATGGCCACATATCTGCAAGGAAATGGCTATCAAAATCTGGATTTGTAACTGCAAATAATGTTCCTGGGCATGTGTGATTATATGGCCCAGACTGAGGGACTTGAATAACATGCAGACTCCAAACCTAGCTGCTGTAAAATTATTAATGTAGAAATTGTGGTTAAATTTAATATTGAAAACCTTATTTGAAATCAAATTTAGTTTTTAATCTGGCCATGTCTATTTCTTGGTTCTGGCCCTACAAACCTTGGAAAATTCTCCAGGCATATCATTCAAAGACCTAAAAATATTGCATACTTCTCTTGCACAGAGGAGCCAACTCTGACAGCTATTATATGACAACCAATTTATTGTTCTAAAGAAAAACATCTCTTTTCTTTTTAACAACCTAAATAAAATGTAGTGGTCTTGCAGAAAGTGATATTTCATTCAGGTGTCATCTAAAAATGCCAGGCATGTGTACAAAGCCATCATGTAAGCCAATCCAATTAAATGAATGACATCAGAGTGTAAAAAGGAAATAGTTAAATCTGGTTTATGCCACAAGTTTTATTGCGTAATACCTGTTCATACCTGTCTGTACTTGCTAACAATTCTTGTTTTCCTCAAATCCACATACCACCTTGTATATTATCTTTAGTCCTTTAAATTTCTCATCTTTTTTTTCAAGATCTCATTAACTCCACCCATCTGTCACTTGCTCAGCCTCCCATTTCCCACTAAATTATTCATCTTTCTATTTATTTTGTGATTTGATTTTCACTGCTATCATAATGGGATAGGATTAGAAACATTTTGATTCGCCTTCTTTGGAATTATTAGAATCAATGGAACACAATTAACTAGATTTAATTTGAATCTAACTGTTTGGAAGTTTGCTCTTAATTCCTCTTTATTTATTTTTCTGCATAACATGGAAACAAGAACAGTGATTTCAGTGGTGGGTTCCTAAACGGTTTACTACCAGTTCGCTCGTGGGCAGACAATACTTCTGCACATGCACAGAAGCATCCGGGTGGTGGGCAGAGCCTCTCGCCGCCACCATTACCAGTTTGGCCAAACTAGGCTAAACAGGGAGAAACCCACCTCTGAGTGATTTGGCAAGTTCAGAACAAACTAATAATTAGTTAGCCCATCATTTAGTTAGCCCATCATTAGTTAGCCCCCCATGGCTCGGGGCCTAGTTATATGCGAGACCGTCTCGTGCCCCATACATCCCTTAGACCGATACGCTCCCACAGAGAGGGCCTTCTCAGGGTGCCATCGGCCGGACAATGCCGACTGGCGACACCCAGGGGAAGAGCCTTCTCTGTGGCGGACCCTGCCCTTTGGAACGACCTACCCCCTGAACTCCGGACCATCACCGACCTCCGCCTCTTCCGCCAATGTCTAAAGACATACTTTTTTCATCAAGCCGGCCTAGTCCATGGGGACTGTAGAAAAGTTTTAAATTGGGTTTTAATTAATAATTGGTTTTAGCACAGGTTTGGGATCTAATATATATTTTAAATTATTTATGTTCTATTTTTGTATGTTTTTTAAATCTCCTGTGCGCCGCCCTGGGTCCTTTGTGGAGAAGGGCGGGATATAAATGTAATAAAATAAATAAATAAAAATAAATTTAGTCAAATTTAGAATAAACCCACTGAAATGGAACTTCACTGACTCGTAGCTTATAAAAAAAAACCTATTCAGTATATTATAATGGATTTTTAGTTGCACAGTATAATTTTGACTTTCTATACTATGTTCAGCAATCTGAAAAAAATCTGCCTTGGCTTCTGCAAATTAGCAAGCAAACAGATAAATGTAATGGAAATCAGACTATCACATGTGCTGTGTCATTTGCACATAATTGGATTTTTAAAACTCAAAATCATATTTATTTTAATTGATATATCCTAAGCAGGACTTCAACAAATCCTTTGTCTTGCCATAGAAAAATCTTGTCTAATTCTATCTGATGTTTTTCCCATATTAGCATTTCAAATGACATTTAGATTTCTTATGTTGCAAGTCTTCACATGTGTTATTTCAGAGACCACATATGGAAAGGCAGGCCAGCATTAGGGGTTATATGCAAAATATGTTACATATTGCAATTGGCTAACTATCTATTTTGGAAAGGCCTACTTATCACAGACTCTTCTCGCGAGGCCATTTTTAATATGTTGTGATTTGCCTTTTTTGGAGGGCCACTTAATAAATTCCCTTATGAGAAATAAACGTATCTATATCAGGTAAACAGATTTATGTATCTTATTTTATTCGGATTTTTATGAGACATGGAGGATAACCAACTCTAGCCAATTACTATGTTGCCTTCATAATGGGCACTCAAGCATTATATACAATATACAGTAGCCAAATTCTGGGCAACGGTACCTGAAAGCCAATATGAGATAACAATGAGCTCTTGGCAATACCTTGATAAAATTTATGGTTTTAATTATATATGATTCTGATGTTGCTCTGTGTTAGCACTTGCTTTGTTTTCAGCTTGCCATATGTTTAATGTTGCTCAGTGTCAAAACTGTTTCTGTGATGTGACTTAAAACAGCATTTGCATGCTGAACCCAGTGTATTTTGTTCACAAGAGGGTTTTATAAAATGCAAGTATCTTGTTTTAATTATTTTATAAGGGAAACAAACATTTTTAGTTGTGTTAAGTTCATAATAAAAGTGGAGCAACATTCCAGATTCCCCAAGTGATTTTTTTTTAATCACTTCTATTGAAATGTAATTGATTGCTGTATAAAAATTTTTAAAAGTGCTAACATACTTTAGGTTTCTGACCTCCAATGTATAGTAAAAATGAAATGAAATGAAAGGCCTATTCAGAAATATTTTTCTGGGATATTAGTATTCACATGAAAACTGGTTTGGGCTTACTTTGGGCTTGTTATTGTCTCTCAGCCAACTCACCTCACAGGATTGTTGTTGTGGAGAAAAATAGGAAGAGGAAGGAGTATTAAGCATGTTTGCCATCTTGAATTATTTATAAAGAAATTATAATAAAGGCAAAATAAAAAATTTTTTAAAAACTTTCCTGTTTTGACAAGCAAAATCATAAATTCAATTACAATTTGTATATTAATTATACTCTGAATTTTTCCCAAATTTTATATTTTCATATTAGGAGAGGGCGGGGGGAGGGTTGTGACTATGTTACTTAACAATGCAAATTCCTGCCCCAATTACCATTATTAAGTGACCTGCACTTGTTTACACTGACAGTAACTGAAAACAGTTTAAAGGTGATGCAGAGTTATCTTCATTATCTCTAATATCACAACATGAGAATAAAAAGCTGGCTAGAAAAGCAAAAACATCTCCCTGGTTCCATACAAAAGGGGGAAAAATAAATTACTTGTACCTGTCTTCCCTTTATCCATTATCTTTACTTCAAGATATATTTATTTGCTGGGCTGTATACAAAAGAAAACCAAAGAATTCCTGAGAAGAATAGCATCTCTCCTCTTGAAAATCCCTGCCTGCCAGAACTGCTACAAATAAGGACGGCAATGTTCCTCCAAATACTACATATTACATGTTCAGCCAAGCTGCAGTGTTGAAAGAAAGCACCAGCTATTTATGATGTCAAATTAACTTCAATAAAGTTAGAAATCTGACTTTATTCTCAGAATCAACTGTCCTCATGCAACTGTACAACAGTTGGTCACTGTTTTCAAATTAGCACACAATCCTCATATATTTTCATATTCATTGAGTACAAGAATTATAGAGAATGCAATGGTTCTGTTATTCTATTCACTAAAGGGCATTAGTGGAAAAAGGGCGTTGGTACTTACCTGATACGCCTCTTCTAATAAGGGGAAGATAGCATCCAGGAATGGGTTATCTCTGTCTGCCTCTGATTGGACTGAGTCAGATTACTAATTAATTAGGCTCCCTATAAAACCCCCACCCAAGGGTGCAGAGCCCAGTTTTTCGACGAAGGAAATGACCACTGACTCACTGGTGTTATCAGGAAAGTTTAGTGAAGTTCAAATGCAGGAACATATGTCAAACGAGTAAAATAGCCAAACCGGAAACAGCATAGAACCAAGAATCACAAGGGGGGGACGGATGCTATCTTCCCCTTATTAGAAGAGGCGTATCAGGTAAGTACCAACGCCCTTTCTCAATAAGGGGAAGATAGCATCCAGGAATGGGACATACCCAAGCTGTTCAAGTCCCATCCTCGGGAGGGCCCAATGCCTCCTCAGGTGATTCGTCCCCCAGGTCCACTGCTTGAAGCACCCTACGCCCGAAGGCCGCCTGATCTGCTGCAAACCTGTCCAGTCTGTAGTGCCTCACGAAGGGTGTCGGGGAAGCCCAAGTCGCAGCGCGACAGATCTCTTCCAATGGAGCTTGAGTAGCCCAGGCCCTGGTGGTAGCCGCGCTCCTTGTAGAATGAGCCGTGATACCCCCAGGAATATCTTCCCCCCGGGCCTCGTAGGCCGCCGCAATGCCCCTGCGAACCCAATGGCCGATACAGGAAATGGACACTTTACCACCCTGGGACGGCCCCTGAAAGGCCACAAAAAGGGCCTCAGACTTACGGAAGGCCGCCGTCCGCTGGATGTAAATGTCTAACGCTCTGCGGACGTCAATGCCCAGCCTCCGGTCCCCCTGCAGCTCCGAGCCCGGCTCGGAAAAGGCTGGGAGAACCACCTCCTGAGCCCTATGGAAGACCGAACCAATCTTTGGAATGAACGAGGGGTCAGGCCTCAGCACCACCCTGTCCGGGTAAAACCTGCAAAGGTCCTCCCTGACTGAGAGGGCCTGCAGCTCCGAGATGCGACGGGCCGAAGTCACTGCCACCAAAAAGGCCACCTTCCAGGATAAGATGTTCATTGGGACCTCTTGGAGAGGCTCGAAGGGAGGATCCAGGAAGGCACTTAGGACCCTAGTTAAGTCCCAGGACGGGTAACGGTGGACGGCCGGTGGTCTAAGCTTAACCGCCCCCCGAACGAACCTTTGAACCGTGGGGTGTTGGGATAGGGATTGACCCCCTCCCCACGTGATGATCGTGCCCAAGGCGGCGATTTGCCTCCTGATGGTGTTAGGCTTCAACCCCTTATCTAGCCCTTCCTGCAAAAAATCGAGTACCCGAGGAATGGTAGCCCTTTCAGGAAGGAACCCCCGTAGCGCGCACCAAGACGCGAAAATGCGCCAAGTCGCGTCGTAAATACGCGTGGTGGATTGCCTCCTGGAGGCCTGAATGGTGGTTATCACAGTGTCGGAAAAGGAGTCCCTCCTTAAAGCGAACCGCTCAATCTCCAAGCGGTCAGCTGGAGCCACCCGGGGTCCGGGTGTTCTGTCGTCCCTTGATGCAGTAGGGATCTGAATGTCGGTAGTCTCCACGGCTCCTCTGACGACAAAGCCCTCAGGTCGGCAAACCACGGGCGTCTCGGCCAATGGGGTGCTATTAGGATGATCTCCGCCCGCCACTCGACGACCCTGTGAAGGACCCTAGGGAGAAGAGGTAAAGGTGGGAACGCATACACCAGTCCCCGGGGCCAAGGAGAACGCAGCGCATCCACCCCCTCCGCCCCGGGTTCAGGGAACCTAGAAAAAAACCTGGCAAGCTGAGCGTTGCTGCGAGTGGCGAAGAGGTCCACCACCGGAGGTCCGAACCGCCGGGAAATCTGCTGAAAGACATAAGCGTTTAGTTGCCATTCCGCCTGGTCTAGCGACATTCTGCTGAGCCTGTCCGCCCTAGTGTTGGCTACGCCCGAGATGTGTTCTGCCCTTAAAGACCCGAGGTGCGCCTCTGCCCAAGCGCCCAGGAGACTAGCTTCCAACATGAGGGGCCCGGAACGTGTCCCCCCAAGCCTGTTCACGTGGGCCTTGGCCGTGATGTTGTCCGTTAGTACTAAGACGTGGTGTCCCCTTACTGAACCCAAAAACTCTCCCAGGGCCAGTCGAATCGCCCTAAGCTCGAGAAGGTTGATGGGGAGGGCGGACTCCTCGGCTGACCAGACGCCCTGAGCTTCCCGAGCCCCCATGTGGGCGCCCCAACCGTGCAAACTAGCATCGGTGGTTATGGTGAGCCTGTGTACAATTCGGAAGTGACATCCCTGGAGAATGGCAGGGGACCTCCACCAACCCAGGGACCTACGGACGCCGGGGGACAAACCCACGCGGATTAGCGAGTGGCCGATTCTCCGCTTCTGGAAGGGGAGCATGAACCACTGGAGATCCCGCAGGTGAAGCCTGGCCCAGGGAACAATGTCGATGGTGGAGACCATCTTGCCCAATAACCTGGACAGGGAGGCCAGGGACGGGTGCCCCTCCCGTCCCAGATCTTCCGCCAGTTGACGTAGGCTTGAGGACCTCTCCTCCGACAGGAACACCTGTCCCGCCACGGAGTCAATCCAGGTCCCCAGGTGGAGAATCCTGGTAGTGGGGCAAAAGTGGCTTTTCTCCTCATTAATGGAAAAACCGTGCGCCCGTAGCACGTCTACGGTGATATTCAAGTCCCTGCGGGCCTCGGAAAGTGAGCGGGACTGGATCAATATATCGTCCAAATAAAATTGTGTTCTGACGGGGACCGCATGAAGGTGGGCCGCCAACGCCGCCCGGACTTTAGTGAACACACGAGGGGCGGAAGAAAGGCCAAATGGCAACGCCGTGTATTGGAAATGTAAACCATTGAAATAGAAACGTAAGAACTTTCTACAGTAAACAGAAACAGGTACATGTAAATAGGCCTCTGTGAGGTCAATGGACGTTAGCCAATCTCCAGCTCTAATCCCCTCCAGAATAGACTTCAACGAGTGCATTTTGAACCTGCGGTAAACAATGTAACGATTCAAACGCTTGAGATCAAGAATGGCCCTCCACCCGCCAGAGGGTTTGGGGATGACGAAGAGGACCGAGTAAAACCCTTGAGCGACCTGGTGGACCGGGACCTCCTCGATGGCCTCAATATCCAACAGGTGTTGGATCGCTGCGTGCATCAGCAGCCGCCTCTGGGGGTTGGAGGGGAGGGGACAGGAAATGAAGTGTTCGGGGGGAGGGGCCAGGAACTCCAGGGTCAGACCGTTCCTGACCGAGGAGACGACCCAAGCGTCCGAGGTCGTACTTTCCCACTGGTCCGCGAAATGCCGCAGTCGTCCACCAATGGGAAAGGAGACCCGACCCGAGTTAGGGTTTTCGGTAGAAACGGTTACCGGCCCCTCGAAAGGGGCGCCTGGATTGCCCCCCGCGAAAGGGGCGAAAGGGCTGCTGTCTTTGGAAACGGCCTCGTTGGCCGAACCCCCCTTGCTGCCTGAACCCCCCCTGTTGGTAGTCCTGCCTGTAGGGGGCCCCATAATCCGCCCCACCATAGAACTGACGTCTGGGGTAAGGGGCTGGCCGGTTAAACCCCCGTCTGGGATTGGAGGAGAGGACCTTCCTCTTGTCTTTCCCTTCTACCAAAAGGGGATTGAGGGCATCATCACCAAAGAGGGCGTCGCCCCTGAACGGTCCCGACGCCAGCTTCCATTTGTGCTTCACGTCAGACTGCCACTGACGGAGCCAAAGCAGCCTGCGTGAAGCCAGGGCCGATGACATAGCCCTGGAGGAAAATCGGGTGGAAGCCAGGGTGGCGTCGGCCGTAAACTGGACCGCCGCGATGATTTTATTGAGGTCCTGGTGGGACCTCATATCCCCAGCCGGGATGCGGCTTTGCAGCTGCTCCAGCCAGAAGAGGGTGGAACGGGCGAAGAAGCTGGCCGTTGTGGATGACCGAACAGCCCAGGCGGAGGACTGGTGACCCCGGTGGAGAAGCTGATCAGCCCTGCGCTCTTCTGGCCGTAACAGGTCTTCCTGACCCCCAGGAACCGGAGTGGCCGAATGTAGGGCTGCCACCGGAGCGTCCACGGCCGGCCAAGCGAGGACCTTCTCCAAGGCCTCCGCCACATTATAAAACCGCCTGTCATTAGAAGTAGGTGCGGGTCCCGCAGCTGGGGTCGCCCACTGCCGCTGAACCGCATCCAGGAACAGTTGAGGCATAGGAATTGTCTCAGCCTCCACCCTGCGCTCGAGGAAGTGGACCCTGGAAGTGGCCGGGCGAGCCGGATCCTGTGTCACTGGCGCAGGTGTCTCCCAATCGGAGGCCGCCTTGGCCTTGGCGAGAAGGGGCTGGAACAAAGACGGAGGGAACAAGCCCGAGAAGGTTGGCTTATCTGGCCCAGCATCCTCCTCCCCCGAGAGATCACCGTCTCTGACGTCCTCCTCATCCAGCACCAAAGTATCTTCCTGAGAGCCTGGAAAGGAGGGAACTGGCAGGGCTGGTTGGCCCGTGGTCATAGCCGAGCTTCTGGCCGGGACAGTTGCTACCCCCTGAGGTTGGACTTGCAGGCCGGCCGCAATGCCCTGCCTGATGGCCTCCGAAATCATGGCTTGCATATCAGGCACTACTGGCACAATTGATGACATGGGGGGTAGAGGAGGAGGCAGTGCCACCTGGTCCTCTGGGCGCAGGCCTGCGGCCGTGGGGGTATAAGTTGCCTCAGCCAGGCGGGAGACTGGCCTGGGTTGTGCGCTCCCCCACACCCCCGAGGTATTGATGTGCAGCATGGGGCTGAAGGGCCCTGGGGGGGGCTCCAAGGCCAGAGGGCGAATGGCCTGTGTGGCAGGGGAAGGCGACCTGAAGGTGGTCTGCAGGTTCAGGGGAGATGGCTCCAAGGAAGTGGGCTCCTTCTGGGAGGACCGTGACTTTCTGGGCTTTGCTCTAGACCCAGACGTGGCAGAGGATCTGCTTCTGGACCCACTGCGCCCATCCCCCGCGCTCTCAGAACCGCTGCCCATAGGTAGGGGGACCATCAGGAGACCTTGCTCCAGATTGCCGGCTTCATTCCCCTCAGAACGTTTCGTGCCAGTCGCCATGCTTCGCGCTGTCAGTTTGGCGCTTTTAAAAATGGCGCCCGCTCGCGCGGCCGTTGACAGGAGTTTTCGCGCCCTTTTAGTGACAGCTCACAGCCTGGGTCCTCTAGAGACCGGAGGCCGGCAGAAATCAGCCCTCTGACAGCGCGCCGTAAATCTGAGCGCCCCAGCGATCTCCGAAGCCGGGCGAAGCTCAAACGCCAAAGTTCCTTTCGCGCGCGGCTTTTTTTCTCTCTTGACAGCGGCGCTGGAGCGGCCGGGCAATCTAGCCGCCAACGGATCCGCGGGGGATCAAAGGCAACGCACCGGCTCAGGTAGCTGACCACTTTCTCTCCCCAGGCACGCCTCCCTCGAAAGGAGGATCGCGCCTTTGATTTTTCGGAAGTCTATGAGGAACGGGGAGGAAAGGAACGAACGGGCAGTGGCTGGCCTCAGTGAGGGAGGCGCTGCACGCTGAAAGCTGTCAACTGTCAGTTGTGCGAACCGAAGGCAGCGTGGTAAGCTGTCAAATACTCACAAGTGTCAAACCAAGCAATATTCAGGAAATTTCACCAAATTCTTCTTTTAAACTTCAGACTAGTGAATCTACTCTCAATAATCAGATAACACCAGATGTTTCCCAGAGTAGACTGAGTCAGAAAAACTGGGCTCTGCACCCTTGGGTGGGGGTTTTATAGGGAGCCTAATTAATTAGTAATCTGACTCAGTCCAATCAGAGGCAGACAGAGATAACCCATTCCTGGATGCTATCTTCCCCTTATTGAGAAAGGATGATTCATATGAAATAATTAGTCAGATATATGAGGATTTAACATTAAGGATTCTTTGGTGCGTCTATAAGTGTAGTACTGTGTGGATTTTTCTGTAAAGATAATAGCAATAACAATGGCAATAGCACTTAGACTTCTGGATGGAAATCTGAGCCACCCTTGAACCTCGTGAAGATTGAAGTCCTGGCTGTGAACAGAGTTAGCCTGCAATACAACATTCTAACCACTGTGCCGCCAAAGGCACTTCCTTAAAATGTTGGGTTTAACTGCCTAGTAGAAAGATCTAACTGAAAGTTCTTGAGAACTTCCAAGAATTACTGAGAATCAACAGCTTAACAGAGTTGGAAGGGACCTTGTAGGTCAGCTAGTCCAACCCCCCCTCGCCCAAGCAGGTGACCCTACACCATTTCTGACAAATGGCAGTCCAATATCTTCTTGAAAGCTTCCTGTACCGAAGCTCCCACAACTTCCAAAGGCAAGCTGTTCCATGGGTTAATTGTTGTCACTGTGAGAAAATTTCTTCTTATTTCTAGGTTGAATTTCTCCTTAATCAGTTTCCATCCATTATTCCTTGTCTGGCCTTCAGGTGCTTTGGAAAATAGCTTGACCCCTTCCTCTCTGTGACAGTATTTCATATATTGGAACACTGCTATCATGTCTCCCCTGGTACTTCTCTTCACTAGATTAACCATGCCCAGTTCCTGTAACTGTTCTTCATAAATTTTAGTCTCCAGTCTCCTAATCATCCTGTTGCTCTTCTCTGCACTTTTTCTAGAGTCTCAACATCTTTTTTATAGTGTGGTGACCAAAACTGGATGCAGTATTCTAGGTGTGGCCTTACTGCCTTGCTAATTACAGCCAAGTGAATTCAGCCTATATAGTGTGTTTCACCCACCATTTGAATGAAACAATACACCGTTTAATTTCATATGCAAGTAATGTTATTGAACAAAATGGCACAATCCAATCTATTTATGAATAATGTATACACTTTTTAACTTTTTAAAGGACTTACAGATATAATCACATTACCAGCACGAGGCCTTGGCACAGAGGATGAACAGTGCTTTGTTTCCTGAAGGTCAAACAAGACCTATCAAGATCAGGAGTCAATAGATATTCTCCAAAGCTCTGCACAGTGCTTTAATTATACTACCTCCTACCCATTCTCCAGCTTGACATCTATAATTGGATCCATAGATGAACGCCTATTATTATTAATTCACACTGTGTTACCCAGAAAGGAGTTAACTAACACATTTCTATTCAAAATATTAATATCAGAAACAACAACCCCATCATTTTACAGACCTCCTGCTTTGGAGGTGCTTATTATTGGAAAATGATTGAAAATGATTAGACTGAGAATTTATTAAGGTATATAGATCATCTGGTTCTTGGTATGACAAAAATAAAGGTTGTTCTGTACTATAGTTATTAGGCAAGTCACATTATATTTTTACTTCCCTCTGCACTTCAATAATTTGTTAAAATGCATAAAATTATATTGAAAATAAGGCCTGATTATTAATATTCAATATAAAATTGTGCTTATGATAGCTATGAAAATGATCTATTTGATTATGTTTTCCATATAATGTGATGGTCTCCTCTAGTTTTTATATGTAAATATTTTTCTTAAAACTCTTGCGCTGCTCATCTCTGGAAAGCTGTATTACACGTAACTTCAGAGGCAGTGGTGATGCCAGAGAGTTCTGAGTACAGGTAGGAAACTTACTTTTTATGATCAGAAATTCATAAATAATATTGGTCCATCCAGAGAAGCCAATTTGCCTTCTGAGAGCTGACTTCCTACCACAGCAGTAAGGAGCCATCAACAAGGAAGCTGTTTTATGTCTTTATTAGCCCTGAAAGCAGCAGAAAATTCCCCTTACCCAGATACTTAGTAGTAATAAATAAAGTTCTTAGAAATTATCCAAAAGCCTTGTCAAATTTTTCAAAGAATTTCCATAGAAAGCCTTTTTGAACTTACTAATAGGACTAACTGACTGACTACAATGGGAAAGATTTAAAACTCAGTAAGTGGATGTCTTCAAAGGAGAAATTTGAAAACACTTACATTCCAAGGCTTTAAAAAAAATTAACTGTGCAAAAGAAAGTGCCTGAAAATAGAAAGTGAGCAATTAAAACAAGGCTGTATTGTGCACACCTAGAATTATAGTACACTACGTCCATTTTAATGAATAGTATTATTTTCTCTAGCTTGGAGCAAAACATTGAGTCAGAAACTCATATGTCCTACCAAGTGTCAGTCAGCAACTTTCTGCAGGCTTCTGGAAAGTTTCCTGATCCTGAAAAGAGCAGATCCAGAAATCAGCAGGAATGCAAAAACTGGGACTCTGTGCCAGAGGAAAAAAATGTGAGGCATGGCATATAGACTGCTGCCTTGTTCCACTATTTTAAACAAGGGCAAAGACACCAGGTTATTGAACAGTTTGACATTTTTTCATTTTTCATTCTTATTATCATAATATTATTCAATTGCTATCAAAATGGTTCTCTTAAAAGTTGTGATTATTATTTTATTTTTAAACAATTGATCTTTTCGAAATGACATGCTTCAGAGTAACATTTAATAGTTTAATACCCTTGTTTTTAAGATAGCTAGGAATATAATCCAGCAAAAACAGGCTGGTTGGCTAGTTGGTTATGGGTTGGTTGGTTGGTTGGCTGATTTGTTTTTAAGAGTAAGAGCAGAACATATGCTAAAATTTATATCTACAAAATTAGATGTATTTTCAATTGACAATTTTAGGCGGAGATTCTTCAATAGTATAATCTGGTGCATAATTATTTACAAGTAATCCCACTGATGTTTTTCAGTAAGGATTAGCTATTACTAAATTTTCTCAATGCTGAAACCAATCACAGGTTCAATAGAATACATGTGGGAATGAAAATTGTAAAATTAAAATGCATGTCTATTTCATTTTGATACTTTTTCATCTTCCTTTTGGCATCGATTAGAATAATATGGTTTTTCCATTAATTGCATTTAAGCAATGCTAACTGAGAATTTTAGGATCTATAGTTCCAACACATTTAGACAATAACGTGTTGGCAAAACTTGGATTGTAGTCATGCATAAAGTTGTCAGGATTAATAATTCAGGCATAGTTCCTTGCTGCCATCCTGTCCATTGCTCATGTACTAAATCTACCCATGGGCTGGATGTGTCATGCGCGGGACGCACACACCCCCAGCTCCACAAAGGCAAAAATGCCATGATTCATTATGATACATCACATGACATGATCAAATTTGATAGCCATGCTGCAGAGGTAGTATTCAGCAGGTTCTGACCAGTTCTGGAGAACCTGTAGTCGAATTTTTGAGTAGGTCAAAGAACCGGTAACTACCACCTCTGACTGGCCCCCTCCCCCATCTATTCTCTGTCTCCACAGTGCCAGCTCTTTGGGACAAAATGGGGATTTTGCAGTAACCTTCCGCCCGCAGTGGGGAGGGAATGGAGATTTTTCAGTATCCTTCCCCAGTATCCACCAACCCATGCCACACCCACCAAGCCATGCCCACAGAACCAGTAGTAAAAATATTGAATCCCATCACTGCTATGCTCTACAGTATAAGACTAAAATATTAATTGTACCTGTACCTGTAATACTCATGTTTAGCTTAGACCTTATTGCATGGAATATGGTATCTGTTTTCCCCATTTCTCCCTGACCTCTTTCATCTGCCTAGGCAATCTTTATTTATAAAGTTATTTGTCATTTTCACAATTTATGCATATCATTCATAGTATCTGAAATGTTTTGCAATCGTTGCTCTTTCTATCATAACAATTCTCTTCAAGATATGGATTTGTGAATAATGGCAAATCTAGTAAATCCAATCTACAAAGCAACTTCCACCCAGCAATCCATAGTAACATACATATACAATTTATTTTTCAGAAAATAAAAAACTCTCTGCTCATGTTTACAGAATGACTAGAGGAAGGTAAACGGGGTTGTCATGGTTATCCGTGTTAACATTGTATGTAATAAGTACAAAATCAAGAATGCAATATTGAATTAGCCCTATAAAAATGTGTAGCTCTAAATACAATCTGAAATCATCATAAAATAGATGAGTCTTTTTTTTTACTGTCTGCACTCTCCTCTGACTTTCTGTGAATATATCTAGATTCTACAGTTTTAAAATATGTATTGTATTTCCATTTTTCCACCTCTAATTTTTTGTTCTGAGGATTTTGTAGTGTTTTCAATATTTATGACTTTTCATTGGTCTAATGGAGACACTGTATTGTTTCAGTTTTTTATGATCTACATCAGGGGTCCCCAACCTTTGCAACTTTAAGTCTGAAGGACTTCAGCTTCCAGACTTCTCCAGCCAGCTTTGCTGGCTGGAGAATTCTGGGAGCTGAATTCCTTCAGACTTAAAGTTGCAAAGGTTGGGGACCCCTGATCTACATGACTGCCTTTGTTTTTGTGGTTCCTTTATTCTTAACATGGATAAAGTGCTAAATGTATTCACATTGCCCATCAACATAATCTTAAACCATCCTGTATACTTTCAGTAAAAGATTTTTATGTTCACTGGCATTGGCATTAACTCTGTTGCCTTAATCTTATTCCCTATATCCCATCAATTTTCAATTAACGTACTTTCCTTTCCTTCCTTTTCTTTTAAGTCTAAAGAAGATTAAATGATTCTTGGAAACAGACCAAAGACCAATTGATTTACACTTGTCCTGCTAATGAGGACTCAAGTGTGGCAGTTTTTAATGTAACCTCAGCAGCTTTCTTGACAGTAGCCAATTCACTATTATCCATTCAAGATAGTATCACCTACTGTGTGTTGATGTATTGCTAATAGGAAAGCAAATCGTATGTCTATTAAATACCAGCTTTGGCAACTTCATGCAACATGGCCGACATAAAATATAGTAGACAGTCTCTCTGATGCTGTAAAATAAAGTTTCCCTTGAGATGGGTTCATCTCCTAGTATAGTCTTGGACATTTCTGCTTTCTTCTTTTTTTTTTTTTAATTGAAAAAGTTTTATTCAAACAAATTTTCCCCCTTTTTACCCCCCGACATATAATATAAATCACATACAAATAATATACCCCCTCCCCTCCCCCCGTCTTAAAATAAATTTCTCATTCAGATATTGTATCCCCTCATCTCCCAACAATCATAATATAAATTTCTCTTAAAGTAACAATATCCCATTAACCTCATCTTCTAAATTAATTGAACATATATAAATCATAATATAAATTTCTCTTAGAGTAACCGTATCCCATTAATCCCATCTTCTATATTAGTTATACATATATATTTCCCCACCCTCCACCCTAACCCTCCCCCACCTCCCATTAAAACCCACCCCCCTGACTTCCGCTATACACTACTCTAATAATTCCAAACATCCCATATAATATTTGCTCTGTTCACATTGTATCCCTTGCTTATCACCCTATCAATCTAAACATTCTTACCTAAAGGCTACATAATACTTCCTAGTCTGGTATTTATTCTGTATATAATCAATCCATTTTGCCCATTCCTGTATATAATTCTCCTGTTTCTGATCTTTTAAGAAAGCTGAAATTTTTGCCATTTCCGCAAACCCCGCCACTTTCTGAATCCATTGATCAATTGTCAGTAAAAAATCTTTTTTCCAGTGCTGAGCAATCAACAACCTAGCTGCTGTAACCATATACAAAACCAATTTTGTTTCCCCTTTTGTAAAATCCTTAGTTATTTCTGCTTTCTTCTAATAGTAGAATGGAAGAGCTTTGCTTTTGCCATCCTCTGAATATTTCTTTATTTCCCAGTCTAGCCTCCTACTTCCTGATAATCTTTCAACAAAGAGTTAACCAGATCCAATCTTGTTTTGTATTCAAGAACAGCCAAGACAGCTAGGTAATGTCTCTTGGCTGGGTTTCCTTTCTATAGTGATTACTATTGTATTGATATAGTTTACATAGTAATATGTGATATATTACAATACCTAAATAACAGGCACAATAGCATATTCAGTACAGTGGTTATCACAATTATTTACTTAATAAAGTAATAACTTTATTAAGACATAGTATCTTCCCAACCCTTAACAAGGCTGACTTCAAGTTTGAAAATGTTCTTTGACACTTTCTTACATATTAATAGCCTTTTTGTGACTGTTTCAGAAACACTTAGATGAGATGGGAAGCCATACAAATCAAATCAATAAATAATGTGATAGACTTACATGATAGAAATAGCACTCAGTGGTGAGACACCAAACTATGCCTAACCCTTTTAATTATCTACAGTGACATCAATATAGTAATCTGTATTATTGTCGGAGATCATAGTGAATATTTAAATGAAATTTAGTACTGCTCAGAAAGACGTGAATTGGTTTAAGTGGCATTTAGGACAGTGTTAACAATGGATCTCGATATCAGTTAATTAAACTTTTGCTACTCTGTGCAAGAAAACTCCAAATTATTTTGACCTTGACCGTTTTTCCTAAGGAAGACAAAGAAGTACCTTGCTTAGACAGTCATACCCTAGCTAAGATATTAAATCATGTTTAGCCAAGCTATCTGGTTCTAATACTGTTATACAGTTTTAGCTACTAGAATGTCAACAAGGAGTTACTGAAGAATAAGGCAAGATCATCATATTGTTAATAACAGAAGTGCAAGCCATCTGTTGTCCCCTAGAAATGATTACATGGTATATGATTAGCTATAAACAGAAACCCATCTTAAAGTTTTCCAGAGAGCCAGGCTTCAGGCTTCACATCTTCAACTGAGTCTTTAGTCTGATCTTCTGATATTTTAAATGCACTGTTTGAGAGGTGGCTTGCAAGGAAAAATTTGGAAGAATTCCCTACTTGTTTCTGAAAGTAGAGAAAGATGAAGTAAGTAGCTTTATACCTTAGACCAGTGGTGGCTAACTTTTTTGTAAAGGTGTGCCAAAATTGTGTATGCACGTGTCCAGACCCAAAATGAAATGCACTCCACCCATCTGTGCATGTGTGCGTGTGTTCCCCTGCATGGGGGGGAGTTTTTACCCTCCCCAGGCTCTGGAGACTTTCCTGAAGCCTGAAGAGGGGGTAAACAGCTTCCCCTGGCCCTCCAAAATCAGCTGTCCGATGTGCATGCTGTGGGCTGGGGTGCCAGCAAATATGACAAATATGACCATAGGTTCACAATCACGGCTTTAGACCAAATAAATTCTAAAATGTTTTAGATGTTTAGAAGTATTATTAGAAGACAATAAATCTTACTATTTCCTCCATATGTTAACAAACTGAGTATAGCAGTTATAACAGGAATGGGCAATCAGTAACCCTCAATCTGTTTCTAATATTCCTCAGCAATCTTTTCTTCCTAATGGTTTTTGGAATTATAGTTCAATAATGTCTGAAGTACCATGAATTTCCTATTTTATGGAATATGTGAGCTCCATAAACAGATTCCATACAGCCAAGAACGCATGTAGTTAAAAATGAAACATAGTCATCAGAATGGATGATGATGATGATGATGATGATGATGATGATGATGATGATGATGATGATGATGGATTCTGATAAAATCTGCCTATTGTATATCTCTGATACTTCTTTGCTTAATCCATTTCTTATTTAATTCTACTTACTGACGTTTTCAATAGATTTCTTCACCAGATATTCTTATTTCTGCTGTCAAGTAATCCTCCATTTATTTCAATGTAGCAGGCCTCTCTATGGATTAAATAATACCTGAGTTTTGTTTTTTACTTGGTTAGTTACCTAAAACATCTTTCCGTTCACAAACAAAGCTGAAAAATATTTAGTAGATTTCTAAAAGCATAAAATTCCATCAAGGTTAGGTTCTGACAGGCCATATTGTATATATCTATTTATATCTCTGAGCAGAAGTAATGAAAAATAATAGCAGGCAAAATGTAGATAGGATTCCTTGGAAGTACTGTACCCATGTTCTTTATCCTTTTTATTGTTTTATCTGATGTTCATTTCAAACAGAATAGATTCATTCCCACAAATATGTATGTTGTTTTATTATATTCTTTTCAACCCTGCATGTAAGATTATCCATTACAGTAGTTCTGCATATATTATACACTTCTTTGTATTATTAGCATTACCTAAATAACATCTGATGGGATGCCCTGATTAGCATGTAAATTGGACCATTTTTCTATGTTATATTAGAGTAATAGTTTATTCCTGAATACCAACAGTAAAAGCTTCTCAAGTAAATAAGGAAAGCAAAATTAGTACCAAAGTGATGTGGATGCATTTGTCTCAAACACTGAATGTTAATGATACATTTTGTTTAAAATGAAAGACTGTCACTCAGGAATAGAGACCATTCATGAATGCTGAACAACTGAACACAGAATGTCTCAGGTTTAATCCCAGGCTTTTTCACAGAAAAAACACAGATCTGAAACGCTGAAGACTCATTATCTAGTCTCACTGAGAACATGTTTCCATTGAATTGTATCTTAGAATATTACTAATTTTAATGCATTAAATATTTTGATGTTGTATTGTACTTTTTGTTATATATTGCTTTTTATTTTGGGTGGATATATGTATGTCCATCTATGTGGATGTAATATATATGTATGTGTATATGTACATGTATATCAGGGGTGGGTTCTGGCAGGCACTACTGCCGGTTCATTTGTGGGCAATTAAAGTGCAATTAAAATTGTTCTGCGCATGCACAGAAGCTAAAAACATATGGTGCTGCCCTAGAACCAGTTTGGGGGTCTGGCAGGCCTAGGTCGCTGCCAGTTCCAGCGACCAAGGCCGCCAAGCCATTATCAGTTTGGCTGAACCAATCCAAACTGGTAGGAACCCACCATTGATGTATATGTATATATGCCTTCATTATATAGTCATGATTATAATTATGGCTAGCTGCAGCAAATTAAACAATATCAATAGATTATATACATTTACTACTATCTGAACCATATTTCCTCACTGGTGATTTGATATTATTCCCTAGCTTAGGTAAAGGGAGAAAAAATTGACCTTTGGAAGACATGAATTGCTATCATTTATCAGTGGAGCAGTAACACATGGTCTTAATTGTCTAAAGATATTACATCTAATTCCATTACATCTCTGTTATGCAGAGATTGAAGGATATGGCCTTGGGGAAAATAGGCAAGAACTATTATGCAAACAAAGAAAGTTGAAATATTCTTTAAGTCAGAGGTCTCCAACCTTTGCAACTTTAAGTCTGAAGGACTTCAGCTCCTAGAATTCTCCAGCCAGCTTTGCTGTGCCAGAAAAGTGCCAGAAAAATAGGCAGCATCAGAAGAAACTCAGGTAGACTCCTCCCTGATAAAGTGGGGCATAAGAGGGAAAGGGGGAGAACACAATCAGTCTTGCAACATTCTGTTATTACAATTTTCTCAATAAGGTGTAGTCCTCATCTTTCTGTGGAATCTATTTATGGTGGTTTGTCCCAAAGCGTTCAATTGTTACAAGTTACATAGAAATCCTTCTAGCAAACTTTTAAGTGCTATGTCCATGGGGATGTGGGTTATACGTATTAGCCTTTTACTGAAGCTATTGAAACAAAAATGTAGCATAAAGTTCAGTTTACGTCTTCAGTTCATTCACTGCTATAACCAAATAATATGTAGTTTGGACATAATAAAATTATGAAGTAATAAGAATAATTTATCAAACTTGTTTGCCACCCAACTCTTAAAGACTGGCCAGATGACACCAATAAAAAAAATACAATGAAACATAAAACATGAAAATGATAAGTGCAATGAAGCAAGGGGTCTCACTCTTCCTCACCAAAGGCTGGAGTGAAGAGACTGGTCTTCTGAACAACAGCAGAATGGAAGCCATTCAGATGTTGCAGGGAATCTTGTTTTAGAGGGCAGGCACTATTACAGAGAAGACACACTCCCAGGGTATCGATTTATGACATTTTTACTCAAAGGAAACCAAAGTGCTTCAACCCTGAAGGATTGGATCAGGAAAATGCTAAGGGAGACATGCAGTACCTCTAGTAATCAGGCCCCATATCATGTAGGGCTTTATAGGTAAATACCAGCACTTTCTTCTACATCTTTTAAATATCCATTATGTTTCTTTTATCTATACACACATACATACATATCTTTCATCTCTATTGATTCCATACAATACATCTTATATATACATTTGATTTTCTTGTATTTCTTATTTCCTACTATTTTTATATACAATACCAGCACTTTCAATTGCATCCAGAAGCAAACCAGTCACAGTGCAGCTTGCAAAGCAGAGGTGTTATAGGGGCATTTCAAGACATATATACTGGACCAATGGAAGCTTCAAGGGGGTCTTCAAGGACTCATGTGGAGAATATATTATTTTGCAGTATGTATATGCTTTTTAAAGCATCTTTGCTGCAGAAAAAGATTGGGAAATAATATATTTTAGCAACACAAAAATATATTTTAGCAACATAACTAATATTTTCACAATAGTTGGAAATATAACAAATTCTCAATATACCTATAAACCTAATACATTGTTTTGGTATTTTTTCAGGTAGGCCACTAATGATAGTGGTTGAATTCATGGAGAATGGATCCCTTGACTCCTTTCTACGGGTGAGGTATCATTTTCTCAGGACATCTGAATAAGAATCCATTCTAAGAAAAGGTTTTAAATCATTTATCCTACTAATTTTTCCCTAATGTTATTCATTGATTTTTACTAGAAGAGAAACACATTGCTTAAGGTAAATATCTTAGGTACAGTAACATATAAGTATAGCCAGAAAGAAAATAATATTTAAACTTAAGAATATAATTGATTCTTTATACAAATTGCATTTTTATATTTAGCCACATGTATTTTAAATTTTCCTAGTATGAAACAAAAAGATGATTGAAATATGAATTCCTTGGCATATGGTAACTGCTCATTTTACTCATTCATTTAAAAGCATGTTTTCTTGGTGGGTCTTTTTTCACTCTGAAAATGTAGTATAGGTTGGTAATTGATTTATAATTATTAATGGTTATTTTGCTTAAATAAATTGAATTAGCAACCACTGAAATGACTTGATGATCTAATCTTATTCTACTTAAAGTCAGTTGTAAATAAATGTAGGGAGCATACAAAGAAAATTGTAACAAACTTTTCAATTAATAACATATGCATCCCTACACAGCAGGTGATGAATTCTCAATCTTTAATATATTCACAAGTAATACAGAGAATAGTTTGTCCTTCTATTGACACATTGCCATAATATAAAAGATACCTGTCATACAATTCTTCTACTGCCCCCTCCTGCTATTACAAATGCTTTAAAATTTTACTAAAATATATCACCTAGTTAATTTAAGTCACAGCAGCTATCTTCATAATGCCAGAATTTGTTTCAGGATAACCAATAGTTTTTAACACTTATAGCTGAATTGTTAGAATCTGTATGTCATGAACTCATGGGAAAAGATTCATGAAAGTCTTTTGTTCATGATAGGGAAAAGAGTGGAAAGAGATAAAGGAAATTTGATAGAGCGATATGATTGGGTTGGATTAATAGCTTTTGTTCTTGAACTGAACAAAAGAAATTGCCAACAGATTAATGACCCTAAAAAGATTTTCCAGACTTCCTTTTGATTACAAAGGAGGCTTCAAGTAGGTCCCACCTATGGGATGTGTGCCATGAAATGAAAAAGGTTGAACATCTGCCATTCATTTAACCAAGGTCAGAGCTATGGAAATGGAAAGTGTGAAGGGGCACAATCTTAGTTCGGAAGGTTATTTGTTGGTTCTTTTTATTATCTTCTTTGTTCCTTGTGTTTCTAAACATAAAAGTATCATGGAAGCATCCTGCCTTCTGCTAAACTAAGATCTCTTTTTCTAATTAGATATCCCTGCCATTCACTTACTGAATGGGCATAAGGGTGTCAGTTTTGACTGAAAAAGGAAACTGTTTCCTACAAATATTGTTTATGGCCTCTGGACCTTAAAGCTTAAGCCAAAATAGGGGAAATGTTTAGAGTCATGCAACAAAGACAAAATGAAAAAGTAGAGACAAAATAGAATTGAGTCAACAATATAGTGTAGCAAGAGTTACATATTCATCACTACACTCATAACAGGCTTCAAGCAACAGACTTTGCGTGAAATGGACCACTCTATTCCAATTAATTTCATTTGCATAATGATGATATTATGCAAATGACACACATTGATTAAAATGAGGTTATGTGGCATTTCTATAATGATGATATTACACAAATAACACAAAGTGACATGGATGATGTACACTCTGGTCTAGTGAAAATTTGTAAATAACAAACATCTGCCTAAATTAGTCTATAAAGATTAGGTACAGTCAAAAATTATATATTGGTGATTGGTAGAGCATAATCCTGATATTTTCAGTCAGAATTGAGGAGAAAGAGTCTGCTTGAATATCTTTGAGCATATGCTTTCAAAATAGTCTCTGTTGGTAACTTAGTTCAAGCATGGCTTATATACAAGTCAAAGACGCTAAACTGAATTAACAAACCAGATTATAATTTAGCACTTGATGTACATTAAGCATAAATAAGGTCATTTCCTTTTGTCCATTCTTCTGCAGTTGGTACATGGTTCAGTCTTCAATAGCAGAAGAAATACTTGCAGGACCTAAGATACATACAATGTTATACTAGGGTTTTCGTTTTGTGTATATGTAAAATTAAGGCAAATTAATGTCTGAACAAGTTAGATGTATTTTTAAATGGAGGGTCTGCTGTTTCTCTTTGATATAGGTATCATTTCAAAGAGAAACTATATATCAAAATATAAAACTGAGACAGCTATACTGTAGTTATACTAAAATAGCAAACCTTTTTTTGTGGAGACATATATTAAAGAAAGGTATCTTAAACTATTTATCAAACCTCAAGGAAAGATGAAAAATATCAAAAATAGAGAAGAAATGATAAGATTGTACATTGACTGTACATTGAAACAATGTACAATGTGTGCAATGGAACAGCTCTTCTATAATTCCCAGTGTAGCATTGCCATTGACCTTACCTTCCTGATAGCTAGAGGTTACACACTTAAGTAGAAGCCCTGTGCTAAATAACGTTGAGAAAGAAAAGACTTCCATAAAATGTAGCCATAAAGTGAGTGCTCTAAATCCATCTAAGTTAGCTTCTTTATCTTAGATTGGATGAAGAGGCTAACATGATGCTACAACATTTAATAGCCCTGTTTTATTTGTCAGTTACAAAAGATACTTAAAAAATGGAGCCTGTCTCTATCTCTTTTTTTCCCTTAGTACATACAGAACAAAATGTTTGATTTCTCCCTCCTTATTTTTATTCACTTTCCTTTTTTTGTTATTTTTAAATTATAAAAGAAGAAACAAAGCTGAAAAAAGAAACAAGAAAACACAAGACTTATATTTGCAGACATCAAGGCGGAACCAGAGTCACCAATCTGGTACCGCCCCAGGCGCTTGATGGACCCGGATGGGTTCCAGACAGCGCTTGGGCCATTTCCTGTATCCCTGACCCGCGCCCCGATGGAGGACCTCACGGCCGCATGGAACAGTGCGGCCGTGGGAGCCTTAGATCGGGTCGCGCCCTTGCGGCCTCTCTCGCGGCGGCGAACCACCCTGGCTCCTTGGTTCACTGAGGAGCTGCGGGTGATGAAACGCCGCAAGAGATGCCTAGAGAGAAGATGGAGGGCTAGCCGCTCTGAATCTGACCGGACACAGGTAAGAGCCCATTTACGGACTTACATTGTGGCGCTGAGGGTGGCCAAACGTCATCATTGTGCCACTCTCATAGCATCCGCAGAAAACCGCCCTGCCGCCCTGTTTAGGGTGACCCGCTCCCTCCTTCAACAGAGGGAACGGGAAGCCCCGCTACAGGGTAGAGCAGAGGAATTTGTGATTTTTCTGCAGGAGAAAACCGCCCAGATACAGAGTGAGCTAACCCCCATTCATGGCCCAGTGGGATGCCACGAGAGAGATCTTGTTTGGGAGGAGTTTGACTCCGTTACTTCCGAGGATATGGACAGGCTACGTGGGCGACTGCGAGCCACCACATGTTTATTGGACCCGTGCCCCTCCTGGCTTGTACTGGCATCCTGGGAGGTGACACGAGGCTGGCTCCAAGAGGTTGTCAACGCATCCTTGAGTGAGGGTTCCTTGCCTGCCTCCCTAAAAGAGGCCATGGTGAGGCCCCTCCTCAAGAAGCCCTCTTTGGACCCAGCTCTTTTGAACAACTACCGTCCAGTCTCCAACCTTCCCTTCTTGGCGAAGGTTGTTGAGAGTGTGGTGGCACAACAGTTTCCCCGTCACCTGGAGGAAGTTGACTATCTAGATCCGCGCCAGTCCGGCTTTCGGCCCGGGCATAGCACCGAGACGGCATTGGTCGCGTTGGTAGATGATCTCTGGAGGGCCAGAGATGGGGGATGTTCCTCCATCCTGGTCCTATTAGACCTCTCGGCGGCTTTCGATACCATCGAACATGGTATCCTATTGCATCGGCTGGGGGGGTTGGGGGTGGGAGGCACCGTTTTACGGTGGTTCTCCTCCTACCTCTCTGGCCGATCGCATTTTGTGCGGGCAGGAGAGCAGAGGTCGACCCCGAGACCCCTCACATGCGGGGTGCCTCAGGGGTCGGTCCTCTCGCCTCTCCTGTTTAACGCATACATGAAGCCGCTGGGCGAGATCATCCGTGGTTTTGGGGTAGAGTACCACCTGTACGCTGATGACACCCAGCTGTACATATCTACCCCAAACCACCCCAACGATGCCGTAGCGGTGATGTGCCAGTGCCTGGAAGCCGTGCGGATCTGGATGGGAAGTAACGGACTTAGGCTCAACCCGACCAAGACCGAGTGGCTGTGGTTTCCGGCTGCCCGATTCAACCAGCTCTCTCCAACGCTGGCCATAGGGGGCGAACATCTTGCCCCTGTGGATGGGGCGCGCAACTTGGGTGTCCTCCTGGATACCCGGCTGTCTATGGAAGATCAAGTGACAGCCGTGGCCAGGAGGGCGTTTTACCAGGTTCGCCTGGTACGCCAGTTGCGCCCCCTATTGGATCGGGACGCCCTTCGCACAGTCACTCATGCTCTCGTGACATCCCGACTGGATTATTGCAACTCTCTCTACATGGGGCTCCCCTTGAGGTGTACCCGGAGGCTTCAGTTGGTCCAGAATGCAGCCGCGCGAGCAATTATGGGCACCTCTAGGTTTGCCCATGTAACACCGCTGTTGCGCGAGCTGCACTGGCTACCTGTCGTCTTCCGGGTGCGCTTCAAGGTGTTAATTACCATCTTCAAAGCGCTCCATGGCTCGGGACCTAGCTACCTGCGGGATCGGATCCTGCCCCATACATCCTCACGGCCGATTCGCTCCCACAGAGAGGGACTTCTCCGGGTGCCGTCCACTAGACTTTGTCAGCGGGCGGCGCCCAGGGGAAGGGCCTTCTCTGTGGCGGGCCCAGCCCTCTGGAATGACCTTCCCCCCGATATCAGGACAACCACGGACCTCCGCTCCTTCCGCTTAAAATTAAAGACGCACTTTTTTCGTCTGGCCGGCCTTGGGTAGTCTCTTTTTAGGTTAGGGTTTTTTAGGGGTAATTTTTAGTTTAGTTTATGGGTTTTAGCGCAGGATCTATTTAATCTATTTTTAACTCTGTATTTTGTATTTGTTTGTGGTTTATTTGTATTTTTAATTGCCTGTGCCCCGCCTCGAGTCCCCTTGGGGGGAGAGAGCGGGATATAAATTAAAATTATTATTATTATTTATTATTATTATTATTATTAAGAAACTTAAGCCATGATCTATTGCAGTTATCCATAGCCGATCTATGTTAATCAATTGTGCAAACCACTAAATAATTGGAGCCAGGTGTTTATCTTTCTAATGCTGAACACATGTCCATATATCTATTTTCTTTGCTGAGGACTGAAAATATTAAATCTCAAACCAAAGTCAATACTTTCAAAAACATGAATGATATATATAAATATAAGCATTAATTTCACAGCATTTTCAACAATAAAAAATAAAATGAACTCATTTCTAAAATGTTGCCATTTCAAATGGCAACCCGAGTCCCTTTGGGGAGAGGGGGCGGTTTAGAAATTTAATAAATTATTGTTATTATTATTAATTATTATTAAATAGGAGTAATACTTCAATTTCTATTGTCACTGTAGCTCCTAGCCAGGAAAGTTTTAAGATTTTCTCACCTTTCTTGTTTTATTTCTTCCTGTAGCTTATTGTAATTGTTTCAAAATATGTCTTTGTTACATCCTGTCAAGTAAAATCCTAGATGTTTCACTGGCTCTTTTGTTATTTCATACCCAGATTCTTTTTACACAGAATGTTCTTCTGTAAAAGATAAGTGCCTTGCTATTACCTTTGTTTTCTTTTCATTCTTTATATTTGGAAAAGCAATGAAAATCTTTGAGTAATTTCATCAACAGCTATGTGGAATTTCATGGTTTCGTGATTATTAATGCTATATCTGCGTAACATTTCATCTTGTATTCCTTAATTTTGATCCCAATTATCTGTTGTTTCTTTGGGTTTTTTTTGTTGGATCTTTTTGGCCAAAACTACAACTATTACTAAGAGGAAAGGAGAGAGAGTCAGCATCCTTGTTTTGTCCTTAAATAAATTGGGGGGCATCATAGCCTAATCACTCCATGGAAAATGTTTGAGGCAGGGGTGGGCAAACTTTGCAACTTTAAGTCTGAAGGACTTCAGACTTAAAGTTGCAAAGTTTGCCTACTCCTGGTTTAAGGTATCAGATAGTCCTCAATGTACAATCACAATCAAGCTCAAATTTTCCATTGCAATTTCCAAGACAGTTGCTAAGTGAGTTTTGCCCCATTTTACTACCTTTCTTTCCACAGTGGTTAAGTGAATCACTGCAGTTGTTAACTTAGTAACATTGTTGTTAAGTAAATCTGGCTTTCCAATTGCCTTTGTTTGTCAGAGATTAGGAAAGGTGATCAAATGACCCCAGGACACTGCAATCATCATAAATATATGTCAGTTGCCAAATGTTCAAATTTCTATCATGTGACCATGGGGATGCTGCAATTGCTGTAAATCAGTGGTGCGTTCCTAGCGGTTCAACCGATTCGGCCAAATTCAGTGGTTTGGCAGCCGGGGTCGCTGGAACTGACAGAAACTCAGGCCTGCCATGCCCCCAAACAAGTTCTCCGGGTGGCGCCATAGGCGCCACCATCTTATTTTTCAGTTCTGTGCATGCGCAGAACAATTTTAATTGTATTGCACATACACGCACCTGCAGCGTGCATGTGAGGGAACTGGCAGAAGCGCCTGCCGGAACCCACCCCTGCTGTAAATGTGAAAAACAATCATAAGTCACTTTTTCCAGTGCCATTGTATCTTAGAACAGTCACTAATAATGGTTGTAAGTCAAGGACTACTTGTAAAATATTTAAACATGAGTCAAAATTAGTTCTAATATGAAAATTGCATTGTTAATCTAGAATCAATGTTGGACAGTTTTTGTACACATGGTAACCTCCATGGACAAAAGAAGTAATTGTTCTTCTGATTAAATATTTAGACATTCTTGCTTGCTTCCTCATATCGCCTGTTTTCAGGGACATAAACAAGGATGTCGAGGACCCAAGGCAAATGTCTCAGGTAGAGACCACATTCCAGCGTAATTCATTAGTAAAGAGTTCGGCAGCCATATCTGAAGAAACACATTGTTTCTAGTGCGGGAGCCTTGTTCACACAAGCCACTAAAATGGAAGAATAGCAACAACAACAATAGTAGCTCAGGTACAGTTTGGGGAGTAGCAGAGCCAATAGTCATGTGAATTACCACCAAAGGACTACAAATATTGAAACAGGCTTTCTGCCATCTAGTGGCACCATCTAGTCAGTTGCTACTAAGGTTCTCCATTGCTTTGCTTGTCACATTGTATGCTGCCTAGACAAATGTATTGGTCCCTCTATTCATGCTGTGTCTGTAGGACATAATGGCCAATTATTTTTAAAAACTGAAGCTTTGACTTGGGACTCTTATCCCAATGGTCTCTAAACAGTGGTGGGATTCAGCCAGTTCACACCACTTCGGGAGAACTGGTTAACCTTCTGAGCAATTTGGTGAGCTGATTGTTAGAAGAAATCATTAAGGCAGAGAACCAGTTGTTAAATTATTTGAATCCCACCACTGTCTCTAAAGCAGATGCCATGCATTGTCTGACAAAAGTTATAATTATTTGCAATAACTAGCCTGACTAAGAATTCTAAAAAACTTAAAAGCTTGCAGATAATTAGTCTAAAAACCATACTAACTGGTAACTGAAACTACCGTGTTTCCCCAAAAGTACAACCTGCTCAGAAAGTAAGTCCTAGCTTAATTTTTACATGTGTGCTCAATATAAGCCCTACCCCCCCCCAAATAAGCCCTAATTAAGACCCCCACCCACTCCAGGGTGCATAGGTAAAAATTAAGCTAGGGTGGGTATGGAGGTTGGAACTACGGGATCGGATCCTGCCTCATACATCCTCACGGCCGATTCGCTCCCACAGGGAGGGACTTCTCCAGGTGCCGTCCGCTAGACTCTGTCAGCGGGCGGCGCCCAGGGGAAGGGCTCTCTCTGTGGCGGGCCCAGCCCTCTGGAACGACCTTCCCCCCGATATTAGAACGACCACGGACTTCCGCTCCTTCCGTCTAAAACTAAAAACACATCTTTTCTGCTTGGCCGGCCTAGGGTAGTCTCTCTCTATGGGGTTTTAGTTGTTTTAACTGGGAATTTTAGTATTTCAATGGGGTATTTTAGCACAGGTATATGTTTAATTTGTTTTTAATGTGTTTGTATATTTATTGTTTTAGTTTTCCCTGTGCACCGCTCCGAGTCCCTGTGGGGAGAGGAGCGGTCAACAAATTAAAAATTATTATTATTATTATTATTACCCTACTACTTACCTTCGAACAGTTGAAGCCAGGCCTCGCACACCTCAGCCTATTTCTTTTATTGCAGCCAGCAAGGCTTTCCTAAAGGCCTCTGTAGCTGATAACAGAGCTCTGAATCGATCCCCCCCCCCCTAAAAAAAGACCTGGTGCCTTTTTTGTGGCAAAAAAATATAAGACAGGGTCTTATTTTCGGGAAAACATGGTATGTTTTCCTATAAGTTCAGAAAAGGAAAAGGTACAGAATACAATTTTGAAAAATAGAAAATGGCACAATAGACGTGTTGTTGTTTATATGTGGGAAGTCACCCAATTGTTCTATTGAGCTCATCAAACCTGCCCATATCATTGTAGAAATAAATGTTTACGACAAAATAAACAAGGCTGGTAGCACAAGTTTCCTGCCAGGCACCGTGATAAAACTCTTGTTCTTCCTCAGTTCTATATTCCAGAACAGAAACAAACATGTTAAATAAGTGTTCGGCTGCTGAATTTTAGAAAATCATATATTTCTGTGTATGGATATGATCTTAATCAGTCCAAAGTTCAAATTCTGGGCTTCTTTCTGCTGCCTATTTGAGCCAGTGCACATTTGGCTGCTCTTTTTCTGGCCTTGAAGCTTTCAGCCATCTGTTCCTTGTTTACCAAATGGGTATCTTTGGCATGAAGATCAAAATCCCATGCTTCATCAGTTTCAACCATTACATTACGTTAACATCAATTCTTCTGAATGCTTTGGGCTGTTTTTAGCTTTGTGTTGAAAACCAAATGTAAAGCGTTTTACAAATTAAAGAGTAAAGCATTTAGAGAAAAATAGTTTCATGGGATGCCTGCATTTTGTGCCCTGACACTTCAGCACACAGAAACAAAAATTCATGAGGAAAGATATAATAGGCATGGCTACACAAATCATAAACCCAATATCAGCCGTGGAAGCCATCTTTACCGTGGGGCTTCTGGGCTGCCAAATTTAGAGCCTGGGAAAATGGGAGGAGGGATAACAAGGAGTGGTGGTGGATTAGCCTTAACAACATTCCTTTCTCTGGGAGTCAAGGGCATTCGGATGGGAGTGACTGGGGCATGTCTCCAGTTGGGACGCCGAATTGATTGGACCATGTGATGGACTTGTGGGTGCAGGGGATGGATCTTTGATTTTCTTTTGGGTGAAAACCCAAAACTCTCAGATTCGGTTTTTCCCAGATGTGTCAACATGACATCTCTAATAAAATGGAACTTTGAAGAACTTCAAGCCTTGGAGTCTTCTTTCATTGGAGGTGTTACTTGGAACCCCGACACCCAATATTTCAGCTGTTTTAAGAATTCAAACAATATCTTCCAATAGGCTTGGATCTAAAGTGAGCGCCCAGGAATAGCAGAGTGAGAAAGGCAGCTGAGCAAGCACAACTTCTGCTGTCAAGTCACCCTAGATATCAGAATATATGAGTTATCTGTCACATAAGTGAAGTACCATCCAGCTGAGGACTACTCAGCAACCATGCTTGTAACTGACCAGGTGCTGGAACATGAGTGCCTGGTTTCTCAGTCTGGCCCCTGATACCCTTGGCTAGTAGATTATTTTAACTGGCATTCCACCATTGCCATAATTTGAATGAGAGAGAAAGTAACTGAATTATTGTTGTTTGTTCTGCCAGGTACTCCATGACACTATGTCATTTGGCAGCTGGAACATTTAACCAGGCAACATCAATTTAGAAATTGAGGATAGATCTCTGGGAAAAAGCTTCCCTGCGAATCTTGCCTAAATTTTCAACAAATCTTGGCATGTTTCAAGAGTTTGAGATCACAAGGTTTTCCTGGCACAGAAAGGAAGAATATGTATTTCTATCACTATTTCTGCCAGTATTCAATGTCTTTTGTATACTGGCAGCTAAGGGAAGGAAAGTATTTCTCACCACAATAAATTAATGAATGTACTGATGAAGAACTAATGCACAGTTATCTTACAACTCATTCAGGAAGCACTAGCTAGGGCAAATATAAAGCTATTGCCATTTATTTATCCATTATCCATATATCCATATATTCCTAGAATTTCAATTTTTGTCATAAAATTCCTTTGTCAAAAATGCTTTTCAAATGTTACCTTAAATAGGTAGGACAATTTTAAAAATTAACATAATTTAAAATAATAAAAAGAAACAGAGCTTCTTATTGAAGTTAGTATGTTATAATGTTCCAGTACAACTCATAAATTAAACAGTTTAAAAACAGTAATCAAATGTGTTGCTCATGAAACTTTTATGTAAGAATTTTCATTTCAGGTACATTTTTCCATGACACTTATTAATAAAATAATGTGGAAAGAACATCCAGAAACAATACACATAAATATATAGAGTGGGGGGGAAACCATTGAATTGGGCAGATTGATTGTATAGGAAGACAGTTTTGGAATTGATTGGTTGTTTGGTTGGTTTTTGATACATTTCATAAGGATTGTCTTTACGTATTTTCTTCATATCCTAACATTTAGAGCAGTGGTGAAATTCAAAACTTTTTACTACTGGTTCTGTGGGCATGGTTTGGTGGTGGGGTCCGTCCTGTGACTGAATGATTCAATGTCACTCATGGCCACACCCACTCAGTCACATGTTGTCGCCACCAAGCCACGCCCATAGAACCTAGTAGGAAAAAATGTGTGTAGGGGTCCATACACAGTGAAGCTGCTGCTCCCTTTATGGTCCCCCCTGGCCCCTTCCCTCCTTAAAGGAATAGGCTGCAGCAGCTCTGCTGTGAATGGAAGGGGGAAAGTTTGGATTGTCTCTGAGACAGAATTCAACATTAAATGCAGCAGAGACAATCCGAACATTTCTCCCTCCATTCACAGCAGAACTGCTACAGCCTGTCCCTTTAAGATAGTCCCCAGGAGGAAAGGGGCAGCATAAAGGAAGCAGCAGCTGTGCTGTGAATGGAGAAACATTTGGATTGTCTCTGCTGCATTTAACGTTGAATTCTGTCGCAGAGACAATCCAAACACAGAGCTTCTGCTCCCTTTATGGTCTCCCCTTCCCCCTCCCTCCCGGGGACTATCTTAAAGGGACAGGCTGCAGCAACTCTGCTGTGAATGGAGAGAGAAACATTCAGACTGGGTGGGCGGGTCGAGCGGCCAGAAGAAATGAGCGGCACAGGGCAACCAGGCAGGCATGGACAGGGGCACCACCAGGGATTTTTGCCACCAGTTTGGAGAACTGATGCCAATCGTCCCTGCCGGTTGGGCTGAACTAGGAGGATTTCATCCCTGATTTAGAGCCTTTTAAAATATTGGGAACTACAGTTGTTTCACTTTTCCAAATAACCAGAATGATGCAATATCTAAACTCAGCTGCTTCTGTTTTAGCTTTTAGCTTATAATGGCACAAAACATGGCATGTTGCTGTGCACTAAGTGATGCTATCAAGTATCAACTGAAATACATCTCAACACATTATCAGATTCTCAGAATTCCTGAGCATTCATAATCAATCAATGCCACACAATCAAAGTCATAAAGGTTCCTGTACTGTTGACATCCATTCAAACCCCAGATTTCACAAATGATATTATACATCAGTCAGCATTCACTAATCATCTAGCAAAATGAGGTATTATAATGTATTATAATCACCTGGACAAGTGATTTTCCATAGAGAGAAGGATCTAAGAAGGGACTTCTTTCTTGTTTTTGTTGTTTCTGTTTTTGAAGAATAGGGCCTCCATATGGGACGGATGGATTCCATTCAGTTTTAGAATTATAAATGAGAATACTTTTTAACTCTATAGAGAAAATAAGAATATTCTGGAAAGAGTTTGTTCTTCAGCACGCTGAGTGGAGTATTGATTGACATTTCCTTTAATAGCCTAGCTAAGCTGGAAGTCTGGCTGAATCTAGAAACCACGCTTCTAAGGAAAATATATTTAAAAGCAAAACCTTCAAACAATCCTGTATAAATTCACCACTCCAATTATTTCAGAGACCTTTCAAGCTATTTCAGTTCTGGCAGATTGTTCTACTGGTCTAAAATCAGTTTTTCATTAATGAAATCTAACATCTTGAGGGCATAGTGAAACCTTTCTGCTTTTAGTTTTCCTATATAGAAATTCCCAAATAGTGATTGCTAAATTCTAAATAGTGATTGATTTGAAAAATGCTTTTGCATGATCTCAACATACAGGAAATAGGAAAATGACAAACCCCAGGCAGTAGTGATGTAGCTCTTTCCTCTGGAAAGTCTTAAAATGTTAGGAAAAAACATTTATTTATTAAATTTATATGCCACCCAATTCCCTATTGGGGGAGTTATATTACATTTGTTGGGTTATATTTATGTTCCAATTGAAGATTAGTACTACAAATATATTTTTAGAAATATATGAGCTCTTTTTCTCTCTCCCCTCTATCCCGAACTTCCTCATGCTCTATTGAAATATAGTTTATTTTTTCTCTGCATGTGATTCTGCCCATGGGAATACCTTTGATGAATAATTAAATTTGGCAGGCCATTTATTGCTTAATTTCAACTCCCAGCATCCCTCACTGTTAGAAATGTTTCTTAAGGATGCTGGAAGTTACACTTCCACAATTCAAGATGTGTGTTCTTACACTTTTCAGAAGTTTTCATATGGGACACGTGTCAAGTACAATATGAAAGATGATTCTTAGATTATTATTACAATAATAAAACATTTTAATTAGTGCAAGTCAAACTTTTGGCACAGTGTAATATTACAAAATAGAGAATCCACAAGATGCTGTGGGCTAATGGGAAAATGCCTAGAGGTTACTTTAAGTGATGGGTGAAGATTGCATAACTTCTTTAAATATTCATTCCATTGTATTCCAGTATAAAATGATTCTGCAAAGTCTTGATCCCCATTTTTTAGTTTGATCCATGCAATCAGAGGCAGAGAATGTATAATGATTGAAATCAGTGCTACGCATTTCTAAAATTCCATAATTAAATGTTGAGTGCAAGTTTCATTCATATGGTTTTCTGTTTAAAATGGTTGCTTCCTGGAATATTTTATGAACAAAATGTTTATGTGGAATGAATAGCTTCTACTGGAGAGAGTGGGTTTTTTGTCAATATTTTATGCAGTGTTCTATAACTGGACTGGAATATTTCTTGAAACAAGCTTTGCAAAACAGCATCAGCTGTTGAATATAAAATAATTTATTTCATGTACCCTAGAATGGCAATATAAGAGTGAAACTAGCCAGGCATTAGATATACCTTTGGCTGTCAAGAATAGTTTATTTGGCAAAGCTATTAAAGTCTGCTTAGAATTTGATGGAACAGTGCCTTGGATAAATTCAGTGTTAGGAATTGTTGCCAAGACTGATAAACACACTTAGCTGACAACTGGGAATTGTATCAAAAGTAATTTTTGGGATAACTCCTGGGAATCAAAAGTCTGCACTAGACATCATGTAGCATAAATGCTCAGTAAAAAGTTTATATTATTTCTTGTGAGAAAATAATTTTTAAAAATACCCCAGAGAATTTTGTATATCAAAATACATTAAATTTATTCAAATGTCTAGTTTAAAAAGCTAGCACCAAATGAGATTCCATGGGAAATCAGTGAACTGATTTTATATGTCAGAAATCTTGCTAAAACATATATTCTAAAGGCAAGCATCTGCATTTGAAAAATAATAATAATTACAGCAGTGTTTGCCCAAAATTACATTGGAGCATGGAGCATGTGACAGAAAATGCTACAATCAGATACCACACAATTTTAGCTTTAGATCTTTTTTCTTTAAATATCTTCTTAAATGACTCTTAAAATATAGATGAAAGTATTGTGCATTACTTGCTGATAGAAAAGGCAAAATCACTATATAAGCTTTATTCCAATAGTTGAACATTACAACTTAATTCTCCTGTATCTTTCTCAAACTTCTCATTACAAAAACAGAATCAAAAGTGGATTTCAGCTGATTCCGGCATTGACTTCTGTCATTGCTTCTTGGGGAGTATGCTGCTGCACACTTACTCAGAGTCACACTCCTCACCACTTTATGACATAGTATTAAAAACTTCTCTTAAGAGCTATGGGAGCTGCTTTGAAACAGAAGCAGAACTTAGATCCTACTCCTATCTATATCAATTGCCCATTATATGAATTTATCTCAGATGCAATATAAAAATTGCTTTAATGTTCAGTCATGCATTGTATGGGGGATATTTAATATAATAGAGGAAGAAGAAGATGGGAGCCCTGGGCCAGTTTACTTGCACACCAGAAACATCACCATCTGTCAGAAAAGCAGTTCTTGTGTATCTTCAAAACATTCTAGCATCTAGCATCTCAAATGAAATAACATTCATTTATAGGATTCATAGAACATTACTCTAAATTCCATTAGGAAACATATGGATGGAATGCACCTTTATTGGAGAACAGTGCTTTAAAATCTTCTAATCTCCTGGTCCAAATAAGATTGACTGTCACCTGGGATCTTTGAAGATTAAATGGGATGACTGGGTGCCTCGTGGATCTTGGTGGTTTTCAGCATATTCTTTGAGATATCCATTGTGACCTTGTAATCAGTTCCTTTGAGTGCCTGTTCATCTCCTTGCAACAGAAAGTGACCAGAATGCTTTAACTGCCATGATTACCCTTGGCTGGATGATTCCTAGTGAATTCCTGGCTTATTGAGGACCTCCAGGAAATGAAGTAGCAGAAGAGGTGCTTGGAGCACTGTGGTAGAAAGATGAAAAAAGACTAGAACCAGCAGGGAACTGAGTTTGGAACTGCACTTTGCTATTTCATCTCCCTTATTGTGAAGCGAGGGGGAAAGGGTAGGAGAAATGGATTGACGCGTGTGTCACCCCTGGCTTTTGTTTCACTTCAGAGGCATTCCAGAAAGCTCTCTACAGCCAATAACAGAGCTCCGAATCTATCCAAAGCTCTGTTATTGGCTGCAGAGGGCTTTTCAGAAGGCTCCCAGAGTGAAATGGAGGCCGGGGCAACACATGTGAGCGGCAGCAAGCAACCACAGAAGAAGTGGGCCTGCAAAGTGAGGCAGGCGTCAGAGTGTGCGAGGCCTGGTAAGTAGGGCAGCTCCACGAACCCCAACCTAGCTTAATTTTTACCCATGCATGTTACCCAACCCCCTGCACCCTGGGGTGGGTGGGGTCTTAATTAGGGCTTAATTTGGGGGTAGGGCTTGTATTGGGCACATGTGTAAAATCAAGCTAGGATTTACTTTTGGGGGGTAGATCATGTTTTCGGGGAAACAGTATATTTTATCTAAATAAAGAATAGTGGATAGCACTAAAACCCATCTTCATGGTACCTTTAGTGCATTTCAATGTGGATAAACTGTATTAATACATACTATTTCTATAACAGAAATAGTAATATATTGTATTAAAGGGAGGCAAGGGGCAACCAAAGTATTTCCCCATGCTTGCTTACCCTCTACAATCAACTTGTGTCCAAATTCTCTCTACATGACTGCTTTCTCGCCACTGGTTCCAAATTAAGATTGTTAGTGGTATGAGCTACTTCTACTTTCAATCAGACATGAGGGGAAAATCTTAGCCAGTAGAGACTTCATACAGATTCTATTTTGATGCATAGCTTGAAAAACTTTGCAGAAGGAAAACAAAACCAGACTAGACAGACTTAAATACAGCAGGCTGTGTGGGAGGAAATATTGTTGGCCAATAATGGAGAATAATGGAGAAATAAAGCATAGAAATCCTATTTAAAAACTTTGCACCACAACACAAGGCACTAAGAAATTTAGCATATAAAAGACAAGAGAAAGGGCATCAGTATAGTCTGTATGTTGTATTGCCTGTGGTAGAAAGTCAAAAGAAACAAGAAGTACAATTGAAAGATGTGCATATAGAATAAAAAGAATAGTATAAATTATATACTATATATTTTGTAAAAATTTTATGGAACAAAAGGTTTCTTCAAAAACTAAAAACTCATGAAATCTCCAGAATTGTTATGCCTATAAACTTGAAATGTGGCATGTATGCTCTTGGCTTCCAGATGCTCTCTTACAAAGAATTTTTTAAAATGACCATCATATCATTAGTATTTGTTATATTATTAATCCCCTCTCCCCACCTGAAAAGATCTCTGTTCAAACTGTCACTTGGACGTGGCCAGTGCATGACTCATCTGGCCTGCTGGCTTGGAGTTTGGAGAGGAGCCTGAGGCAGAGAAGAAGATGAGATGGGAGAGGTTTCTGTGGGACAAGGCTGAGGGAGAGAAGGGATGGGATAGGGGATGATTCTGTGGGGTAAGCTTGAGGGAAAGAACCGGATAGGATAGGCGGAGCTTCTGCTTTTTTTTGCGTGCCGAACTGGCAGTAATGCCAATAGCAACCCACCCCTGGTCTCTTCTCAATTACAACTACCCATCCCATTAGATTAGGCAGGAGGAATATGCTGGAAGTCCCATTACCAAAGGAGCTCCATGTGGTGGATCCAGCTTGTATGCCTTTTCTGCTGTGACTCCTACCTCCAGAATATGATTCTCTCAAACTGAGATCAGCCCCATGTCTGTAGCTTTTTGGAACACCCTTAAAATCTGTTCCTTTTTCATGGGGTCCCCAGCCTTAGGGATCCCATGGGAAAACCAGTAGGTGGCTATATGATATTAATTGATTATTGTTCTCCTGAAATCTGGGAGGGTTTTTTTATATCTTTATTTATGTTTGTCTGTTTTTAGATTGAATTGTAGTTTTTAACTAGTGCCATGTTTGTATGTTGCCCAGGGTCACATTGTTGTGAGAAGGCAGCTAATATAAATAGGCTAAATAAATAAATTATCATTTGAAAGAAACATATTTCACCTCTGGTGGAAATACAATAAACTATGAAAATTTGGGGGAAATGTGTTTAAAAGCATTTAAGGCATACCTAGGATTTAATATTGAATTCTCTCTAAATCTGTCACTCATATAGCAATAGCATTTAGATTTATATACCACTTCACAGTGCTTTACACCCCTGTCTAAGCAGTTTACAGAGTCAGCATATTGCCCCCAACAATTTGGGTCCTCGTTTTACCCACCTCGGAAGGCTGGAAGGCTGAGTCAACCTTGAGCAGGTGAGATTTGAATTGCTGAACTGCAGCTAGCAGTCAGCTGAAGTAGCCTGCAGTACTGCACTCTACCCAAGCTGAAAAGTAAAAAGTTAATTAAGTTTTCATTTATAACAGTAATATCACTGCTAATAGACAAATAATAGAAATATCTGGATAATTTCAGTAGATAGAAGACATGATAAGATGTAGTCTGTATTTGTACCTGAAAAAGTGCCTGATAAAATCCACTACCATATCCATGTTATCAAAGGACTATTGCTAATAGTTACATGTTCATGAAATAGTCCATAAGCAAACAAGTTAGCTATATTATGATTTAATTTAAGATCATGATCCACATAAGATTCTAAACAAAGCTAAACTATCTCATAACTCTATTTCAGCCAAATCTTGGTTCAATGTGTAAACCCAACAAGTAAATAACCCCTTTTCTCTAACCTCTAAAAGTTGTTTAGTCCTAAAAGAGTTGACTATTTAATTGAAAAATAACTGGACACAGAAGGGAAAAAATCCCCACTGCTTCAAGAGGCAGAAACAAGAATGAATATCTTAATTCAATATTTTTACATTTCGGTACTAAATTAATATTAATTTAACACAACCAGTGTAGGATTGTATATTAGTGTCTAAGCATACATGTGTGTAGTGGTATAATAGCAAAATGTAACATTTCAATGTTTGAACTTCCAAGATTTAAGACTGTCAGCTCCTAGAATTAAAAAACAAACAAAATTCAATATCATTTGAACATATATTTGCTATGATGTGAGAGGAGGTTGAAACAAAAAGGGTCATGAAATGAAAATTTATTTACAGCAAAATGAAAGCAACTCTGGCAAAAAAAAAAAAATTAAAGTCATTTTTAAATAATTTATATGGACTGCTTTTTATTGACATTTAAGGAATTATAATTACAAACACTGAATCTTATTACTCATTTTGGTAACGTGCTGTTGTGTTAAAATTCATATTTAAATTGCCCGTGCTCAAGGTCTATCATATCATTCACAACATACAATTCATTACAGTTGAACGGCTAATAAATTTAAATAAATAGATAAAATTTAGCATGGTTTCCCAAATGATTTGAAATGGGAAGGGAAGGTATGTTAGCTTCTATGCATATATAAGCTGAAAAGGGATACTTCTTTTTTCCTTAGGAATTGTAGAGATATCATAATTAATTCAATTAATTATTAATTCATTCATAATTAACTCTATATTCTACTCAATAAAGCCTTGGAACAGTATTTCATTAACAGAAAGCAATAGTTCTTAGCCAATTTTTCTATATGCAAAAATGAATAATATGATATGAATAATGTTAAAGTTTCTCTTCTGGGGGTTTGTTGTCCATATAATTGTCATAAAGACATCCTTGAGAAATTATTATTTAGGCTTACTGTAATTATCATGGTATTTATCTTTAATTTAAAATTTGTTGTTACAGGTTGCGGGAAGAAATAATTTCTTATTTAGCACACAACATTTAATGCATATGTTGTCCATATTTTTGACAGAATTGGCAGTATGATTTAAAAGGACTTATTTTATTATTCTTTTCAAAAGCTGCAGTACAATACTTTTGCACCTAGTTGCTATAAAATAAGCTCAGATACGCTAGATTGTTCCATTGCAAAGCATTAAATGTTCTCTCAGGATGCCCATCCATGGCATAATGCAGTATTTTTCACATCAGCTACTATCTATTTTCAAACTCCTATTTGTCTTTAGGGATCTATGATGGACTTCTGAGAGACTGAGAAAGAAGCTGTCAGTTTGCAAAGTATTATACAGCCAAAACATTTGCAAAATCCCCACTGCTTCAAGAGGCAGAAACAAGAACAGAATCCCTGCCCTAACAAATTTACTGATAAGCATTATCTTAAAATATACATATCCAGTCTTAAAGATTAATGTCAAGCCCCTAAGCAGCTGCTTACAATGAAAAGGCCTAGTTTTTCATATAGTCTTATTAACTCGATTCTATCACTTCTTCCTACAAGAGGGATGTACAGATGATCTGGTCCTGAATTATTTTTGAAAACTGCCACTGTCTTTCTCAGACTATTAGTCAATTATAACATGGTATAGACCACAGGTGTCAAATTCACTGTGTTAAGTGGCCATCACGTGATGTTTCACAACATTTTCCCATTTGTGGAACTGGGGTGGGTGTGGCCTGTGTGTGACACATCCA
This sequence comes from Rhabdophis nuchalis, assembly GCA_039707465.1. Lineage (NCBI taxonomy): Eukaryota > Metazoa > Chordata > Lepidosauria > Squamata > Natricidae > Rhabdophis > Rhabdophis nuchalis. Next base: position 27,758,892 of record CM077649.1, on the reverse strand, counting down.
GTCTGCAGGCCGCCAGTTTAATATCCCTGGTATAGATCACAGACAACAGTGAAAATTATTCCCTCCATTTCAGGAGAAGATTTATTATACAAAAACAAAAGTTTATTTTCCAATGCGATACTGTATTTTAGTTTTCTCCATTATTTATATCCTGGAATGCTTCTGTTCTTCACCTTTTATGCAGGTACACACCAATGCGCCGCCTTCCAAAATATTCCTGCTGTCATTCTTTGGTAGTTGTATGAGAGAGTACTTAGTCCTTGGCTAATGAAAGACCTGGCATTAAAGTGAGATGAGGGAGAAGCTTATTCTGACTGATATGAGGCTCTCCTAATAATCTATGCACTCATGCAGGGCATAACAGTGCAAACACCACTTGTCAGTTAAGTGCAGAGTAAAATTGCTCAATCAAGCATTATGCCCTGCAGTTGTCTGAAATTAGTTAATTCCATGCTGGACCTGTCGATAGCTTTAGAGAAATTGTTAGCTATTCTTACACCTTGTAGAAATTGATTGGTGGAATGTGTGCCATCAGTCACTATCAATTCATAGTGATAACATGGGTAGATTTTCTCCTGGACGCTGTGTACCTAACCTGGTCCTTCACATCTTCCAATGCTGCATTTATTGGCACTCAATCGATACATTTTGCTGCTGGTCCCCTCTTTTTATTTCCACTTTTCCCAGCATTGTAGGCATTTCCAAGGTTAGGTTTTGACACTATATCCAAAATATAATAATTTGATCCTGATTATTTATGGTTCAAGTAAAAACGGAGTTCACATATTTATCAAATTTATATATAAAATTCATGGAAGATTTAGCTGAAAAGTAACTAGACCTCTGAAGTATAATTTGTAATATTTAGCAAATGTTTGACCAGCACAACATGAAAATGTCAACTGAAACTCTATCTTCCTTTCAGAAACATGATGGCCACTTCACAGTCATCCAGCTTGTTGGGATGCTTCGTGGAATTGCTTCAGGCATGAAATATCTCTCAGATATGGGTTATGTACATCGGGATTTGGCAGCTCGGAATATTTTGGTCAACAGTAATCTTATGTGCAAAGTCTCTGACTTTGGGCTATCACGGGTACTAGAGGATGATCCTGAAGCAGCTTATACAACAACTGTAAGTATTTGGGTTTTTTTCTAATACAAAAAGATCACCCTTGAGGGTGAGAATGGAATTTTTTATGCATGTACAAATATGCAGTTCTTCCATAGCCTATAATGTACAATAGCAGGCTATCAAAATGAGTTTTCCTTCAAAGTAGGCAAGCCAAGGAGCAAAATGGGAATGCAATTTGCTTCAGTCATCTTATTTAGGAAATAATTGGCTTACATTATTGGAATGTACACAAGACCAGACTTGCTTCTGGCAAGGTCCTCTACCCATAATAGCTGTAGAACAGGCCACTTCATCATTTCCTGATAACACTGCCACACAGAACTCTTCAATATGCAGAAGTTCAACAAATGAAGGAAGTTAATATTCCAGGTATGGAAAATGGTCACTTCTATAAAGCTGAAGTTGAGCATCATAATTTCTATGTGGCTCTTACAGGTATGAAATTGTAGATTCTATTCCTCCGATAAAGTACCCCCTTTGGTACCTATCTGTATCATAGTCAAAAGAAGAACAAGGAGCTTTTAAAGCATTCTGAAACATTTGTTCACAAGAGTTATTCTTTCAATCATTCAATTCCAATAGGCTACCTAACTCAACCAAGTAACTGTGATAAAATTCAGCTCCTTTCTCATGTCACCATAAACCAAATGGTGACACTAATTCACATCATTTTGCAGCCAGCCCAGGATGTTAAAAGTTGTAGTGTAATGCACTTTAGAAGAAAACTACCAAAGAGTTATACTTTCTAGTTATTTCCTCTAACACTTTTGTAATGTTTGAACCAATTTTCTTTTTTAATTGCTTAGTTTTCATTGTAGCCAGATTGGTTTTGTACCTCTTTGTGAATATTATTATTGGATATATGTTGACAATGAGTGATTGATTGATGTACGTAATTTATTGACTCTTTGGCTCTGGCTGGCATAATATATTGGATTATTGGAAGACTTAGCATTCTGAACCTTTCATGGCATTTGTTATGGCTCTACCAAATACCTATGTATACTGCCTCCTGTATTTCTAGAAACATACAATCACCATGCTTTCACAGGTGAATTTAGTGTTTTATGCATGATACAGCATGGGGAACAGAACTAAAGAAATGACTCACATCCCTTAAGGTTAGATGAAATTAATTAAAATTAGATATTATTTTCAAACAATGCCTCAGCCCCAATTCTTACTTATATTTGTATTTTGTTTTTCATTTTGGGCCTTAGTAAGATTTTTTTCCATTGTGATCGACACTGCTTCAGCCTCAATGATTAATATTTTATTCTGTTGGAGCTATTGTTTTTGGTTTGAAAAATACAATTCTTAAGAGGTGGGAAAGTGTAAAATAAAAATAGATATATTGTCCATATTGTCCTATGCTTGGCACACCAATATTTATAAAGCAGTCCTCTTTTTAAGGTTTCCTTCTTTAGAAGGGTCAGGTTGCCTTGATGGAAAATGAAACAGTTGTGTAGTCCCGTACAGATATAAAGAATTGGACTTTCATTAATAATGAAAATAAATTTTAACAGTAAAACCATGTTTATTTAACATTCAGTGAAATTTACTCAGCTTTTTATTTAGCATATTGACAGTTTCGTAATCTGTTAATGTTGTATCCATAAATACTGAATAAGAATGTCTTTCTATACATGTGTGTATTTGTGTATATATTATCTTATTTTGTTTTGCAAAAATGTTTTTTAATCCTACTTATGCTTATTCAAATTTATATTGAATTGATTAGAGCTCACTATCAAGCTGTTTTCATTGTACAATGGGTTATGTTTTTCAATGATTTCATTCACCAGAAGTCTTCAAAGCAATGTAAAAAGATGCTTATTTTCTGGATTAGTTTGCCTTCTTTCCCCAGTTTGCTTACAATAAAGACCCATTCAAATAATTTTTAATTAATTTTAATGTTCTGTTTTCAAATTTTCCTTGTTAGAATATTAAAATATATGCATATAAGCAATATTAATTATTCTGAAATGGAGTTAAAAACTCAAGAAGAACTTTTGTTGAGGCTGTTTCATTTATTATCAACTTTTCATTTTCTATTAAATTTGGAATTTGTTGTTTAAAAAACTATCTACAGTTCTATGTTCCATAAATATCCAAAGATGCAGATGAAACAGGCATTAAGACTGACAAATTTGACTGATCATACTATTTATTATTTATTTATTTATTTTATCAAATTTATATACTGCCCTCTTCTCCATGGTAGGACTCAAGGCGGTGCACAGAAAAATAAAAACCACAACAAATATATACAAGATAAAATGGAATTAAATAATTAGATCTGTGCTAAAATAATTAAAACAATTAAATATTAAATTTAAAATTAAACCAATTAACCTATGCCAGGCCGGCCAGGTGGAACAAATGCGTTTTTAGCGTCTGACGGAATAGACGTAGGTCAGTGATGGTGTGAAGATCGGGGGCAGGTCGTTCCAAAGGGCCGGACCCGCCACAGAGAAGGCCCTACCCCTGGGAGTCGCCAGCCGGCATTGACCGGTAGATGGCACCCTGAGGAGGCCCTCTCTGTGGGAGCGGACAGGATGGAGGGAGGTGTGTGGTAGGAGGCGGTCTCGCAAATAACCAGGACCGTGCCATGGAGCACTTTAAAGATGGTTACTAACACCTTGAAGCGCACCCGGAAGGCTACAGGCAGCCAGTGCAGCTCGCGCAAGAGAGGTGTTATACGGGAGTACCGTGAGGCTCCCAGAATCCCCCACGTGGCCGCATTCTGTACCAGCTGGAGTCTCCGGGTGCATCTCAAGGGGAGCCCCATGTAGAGAGCATTACAGTAGTCCAGGCGGGAAATAATGAGGGTTTGAGTGACCGTGTGTAGGGCATCCCGATCTAGAAAGGGGCGCAACTGGCGTATCAGGTAAACCTGATAGAAGGCCCCCCTGGCCACAGCTGTCACCTGGTCATCCAGGGACAGCCGAGAGTCCAGGAGGACACCTTTCCACCGGGGCTAATGACTCGCCCCCAATAGCCAGAGATAGAACTAACTGGCTATATCGAGATGCCGGATAGTAGAATTTTGGTAAGTTTGAAACAGGATCTTAAAGTCATTTCTAAGAGAGATTTTTATTCTAGAGTTCTTACTATTCAAAAGTTTTTTAGATGCTGAGCTTGTCAATCAGAAGGTCGGCAGTTCAGTTGTTTGAATCCCAAGCACCGTGTAACAGAGGGAGCTCCTGTTCCAGCTCTTGCCAACCTAGCAGTTCAAAAGCATGTAAAAAATGCAAGTAGAAAAATAGGGACCACTTTGATGGGAAGGTAACAGCGCTCTGTGCGCCTTTGGCATTGAGTCATGCCAGGTACATTACCACAGAGATGCCTTTGGACAGTGCTGTGTCTTCAGCTTAGAAATGGAGATGAGCACCTCCCCCTATAATCAGGAATTACTAGGACATAGGAAGGAAAAGGGGAAACTTTACCTTTACCTATGCCACTATCATTAAAGTCCATAATGAACTTTTTTTATAGTTAGAAATACTACAAATTAAGCAAGAGCAACTACAGGAAGGGTAAAATAAATTGCAATTTATATTCTACTTAACTACACCATACAATGGATCTTACAGATTTTGACACTCATTGGAAATGCCCCTCAGTTTAAGTATAATGTTCTAGTTGTCCCAGTGGCAGTTCTAATTTCACTTTTCTGCCGCATGCACATTAAAACCTAGAAAAGTAGAATTGATCTTCAAAGGAAATGCTTCACAGAGAAGTAGCAAGAAATATCTAATATCTTCAGGTCTAAAACACGTGTTGATTTTTAATGTTTTTCATTTGTTTTGCTGAAAGATGGTCCTTGAGAATTTTAGTCAATTAACTCTGATGTTCCCATATAAATAACCTAAGAAGTAGTGTTAAGACATATGTCAAAACAATACCTGCTGTTGAGATATGCTAGACACAAAAATGCACAGATGATGTCTATATTTAGTTGCACATACTGAACCAACAGAAGGCAATCCAAATCAAAATCTTAAAGAAATATGCTTATAGTTACCTTAGCCTAATTTCAAATACTTCAGAGACTCTAATCCTGTAAAGATTACCGTATGATTTCCCAGCACTCTAACTGAAATCTTTCTGGTAATTTAATGTGATTATTTTAATCCAGTTAATCAGTGGAACAACATTAAACGTAATTTGGATTCTACAAAACATTACATTTCTAAACTAAGGTTCAAACTGTAATTGAAGTTCATGAAGTGTACTTAACACTGCTGATTTTTTTTTAAAGAAACAGCTGGAAAAGATTACCTATTTGGGATGACTAAAGCTTTAAATGTTTAGTCTGCCACAATTCTAATCATCGGTTTTGCAATAGAGTAGACAAATGACGTAGATTGCCTAAAAAAGTGTAATAATCTTTATTTGACAAATGACCAGCAAAATTTAAACACAACATTAAAATCAAACGGGTGAGATAAAATACATTAACTAGGAATATTGTAGCAACACATAATTTGGCTACTGCACAACTAAAAGATTTGATAAAAGATTTGAATATTTTAGAAAATGATAAGGAGCAGGGGGATTGCTTTACAGCACAGTTTCCAGTCCTTCCCCCTCCCCTGAATTTCCAAACAGCCAATAACTTTTGAGTTGTAGTCTCAATGGACTTAGAAGATGATGACAAACAATGAAGAGCAGTATTAAAGAATTAGACCAAGACATTTGTATATAGAGTAGCTATCCTGGAAGATACCAACACCATAATTACGACCAGATTCAGGACATGAAGAAAAAGAGAAAGTTGGCAGAAAGTTATTTCAAGGAAGACCACCGTAGAAGTGGTCTGGGACTTCTATATAAAATGATAATATAATTGAAACAGATGAGGAGAAGAAGAAATGAGTTAAAATGGGTACAGATAGGAGAAAATAGCAGGCTAAGGAAGTGAACTAAGGTTAAGCTATAATGGCAATTGTTAAGTTATTTCAAGATAAAGGGGAAAGAAGCCTTGAGAAGGAGAAGAGTCAATTGGAAATATAAGGGATATAACGTAGAAAACTCAATTCAATATCAGTTTGAGATTTAAGAATCAATTCAAGGATACATGTTAAATGTATTATGATAAATGAAGATAAGCTTATAAAACAGAAAATTTGCAATAAACAAAAAGCATCTTGCTATTTACTTAAGCAATTTAATTTTGTAAAGCATCGTCAATAAACACAGTCGATAATGATAATTCTGTATCCTGCTAATATTGTTCCTGTCCCAGAACCCTGTTACACTGTACTTCATTTATTGTCCACATTATTAATGTGCTGTCAAATATGATTTAACTTGATTCATCAGTGAAGAAAGACTAATGAGTCAGATCAATCTACAGAATCCATGATGTTACATGCTCAGTAAATGCATATTAGCACAATATCCCTATTCCCGTGATATTTGTTTGAATGGAGTTCAAAGCAGCCTTTGGGTGACCATTCTGAGCACCCCAATTAACAGTCCATTGCCCTTACAATGGTTTTGAATATACATTAATTGAGTCGGCTGTCTATGAGAAGTCGTTGGAAAATAACATGAAATAATTGCTTTTGTATCAATTAACTGTTCTTGCACTCAAACAATTTGAGAAGAACTGATTGCAGATTGTGGCAAGGTAGGTGAGGGACATGGAATGAAGAAATGAAAGTAGGCGATTTAAAGTGAGCCTGTAGCAAAACATTTTGTGAGTTATTCATCAACTCTGCAGTGATCCTGTTCAGTTTGGATTATGGCCTTATGCTGAGTTGCAATGTAGCCTTTTATTAATTGTCCAAAGTCAATTAGCCCTTCAAATTGAAATGTTCCCAGTCCTGCAGTAAATGATATCTAAATGATGATTTGGGAAATAATAATCAATAATTTGTTTTCAGATAGCATTGTTTAGAGTGATGAATTCGTATAATTTTCAGAAAAGAAAAATTAGAGCAACCGTGTTAATAAAAGAAAAAAACACCAAATTGCTTTCAGAAAGGGAGCATTTTAACTTTGTTTAAAGAAAAAAGCATAATAAGAAATATTCATGCTATTCAGATTTATAGGGCAAAACTAGGATCTATAGTTTTAAATGGAGCAGAATGGTTATATTTGGATTGATTAATACTTGAAATTGAAAAATTCAATATTTTAATTTTATCTTGCAAAAGTCCAATTTCAGAGATCATAGTTTATTGAATACTATTATTGAATACCGTTACAATGCCTTAATTGCAGAAGTGTAGTATTTGTTCTATCATATCTTACAAATGGATCAATAAAGGTACATTGTCTGGATATCAGCTAATCAATAAGAATATTGAGCTGGAAGCAACCTAGGAGGTCTTCTAATCCAACCCTCTTCTCAAGCAGAAGATCCTATACTATTTCAGACAAGTGACTATCCAGCCTGAAATGGACCAAAACACAAAAACCTGAATAAGATTAAGATGAACATAGCCTTCAGCTGATTATGTTACATTATTCCAATCTCAAAATATAAATGAATTCTTTATTAGCATTATAATGCATAATATTTCAGTACACATCATGTCAAAACTTTTTTCTCTTTCAATCATTTATAGATTCAAGAATAGTGATCGGTGATCATCTGCTTAGAAAACAATTTTTCAAAATCACGATTTGAGCATACATCTATGCAGACATTCACATCAAAAAGTCTGGCTGATTTGACTGTAATAAAAGACTCTGATAATTAGCAAAGTTACAAAATGATGGGATGAATGCTCAAAGGAATAGTTCAGAGACCTCAGTGGTAATGATTTTTTCAAGAGTAAAATTGAAATACATGTTATAAATGTTAGCATCCCAGAAAAAAAAATGAAAGGAAAGTCATAACTGAATGTTGAAAAATGGGATGCAAATATAGACAATATAAATAAAGAAATGACGTGTGACTGTGGTTTGCTTATGGAGTAGCTGCACAATTTGTCTAACGTGTTAAGTCTGAATCTGTATCCAATGATTGCAAGATGTGTTTATTATTGTTGTTGTTAGTGTCTGACCCATCACGACCCCATGGAAAGCGCTGTCCATGGGGATTTCGTGGCAAAGATACAGAAGTGGGTTGCCATTTCCCTCTCCAGTGGATCATGTTTTGTCATCCACTGGAGACAAGGCACTAATCCATAAAGGACCTTTATTATATTGATTAATAAAGTGTGCCTAAAAAAATGCTTGCCTACATTTCTGTTGGTAGGGTATAAAAGGCAATGGTGACCAAATCTGGAAAATACAATGCACCTTTATTATGCAGAGACACTTTGCAAACCATTTTTTTTTTCTCTTCACAAAAGACAGAACGTATAATGGGGAAAGTATAAATGTAATAATATTTGATTGCTGAAGGAAAAGTAATCAGTGGGATTCAATTTTTTTCCCTACTGGTTCAGTGGGCATGGCTTGGGGCGATGTCATGTGACTGAGTGGACATGACCAACTCGACATCACTCATAGCAATGGCAGCACCACCCCACCAAGCCAAATCCACCCACACCACACCCATAGAACCCACAGAAAAGTTCACCCAAATCTTTTAGTGTTCAACTGGCTGCTTCTCGCATCCTTCTCATGTTTTCTCTATGGGTATGAGCCTAAGGATTAGTAGCCACATTGAATACTGCGGCAGAGAGAAATCGAACTTTTCTGCCTCTCTTCGCAGCGGAGTTGCTCAGAAGGCAGCTCCTGTGATTGCCTGTCCCTTTATGGTCCCCCCTCTCCCCTGCATCAAAATACCTTAAAACTGCAGCTGACAGCTGCTTTCCAAGCAGCTCCACTGTCCCTCCAATGAAGCAGGCCATTATCCTGGCCATGTCTGGCAGCCAGCCGCAAGTGGCGCCGGCAGGCAATGGAGTGCACGTGCACGAAGAACAGGATGGCAGCGACATCCCATGACCATCACTGTCATCCTGTTCTTTGCACTGGTCGTGCAGGTGCATCTCATTGCCTGCCTGTGCCACTTGCGGCCAAATGCCAGACCCAATTAGGATAATGGATTGCTGCAAGAGAGGGACAGCGGAACAGCTGAGCTGGCCGAGGTGGGCAGCAAGCAGGTGGCGGCTCCAGGGCATGGCTGGAACCAGGGAATGACACATTCCTCAACCCGGCCAAGGCAAGTGGTGGCTCTGGGGCCTTGGGGAATGGCATATCCCTGGGCCCCTGGCCTCCGACCCAAGGTGAAGTACGAGCAGGTAACATACTTACTTATCTTTGGTGAGCTGACCAGAGTGAGTGAGGCGTGGAGGCAACTGTTGAGGCATATAGATGAGCTGCATGGTGAAGTGAAGGCAACATCTATAGGACTGGAATGGGCAGGGGGAGCATCAGGCAGGTGGATGGGGCAAGCGAGGATCGAGCAAGCATTGAACAGGTGAGCAGGGAAAGCAAGCGAGTGGCAAGCAGCTGGATGGGGCGAGTTGGCAGCAAGCAGGTGAGGCAAGTGGGTGGGAGGGGCAAGCAATTGGTGAGCAGGGGTCAGGGTGAGTGAGTGGTAAGCAGGTGGGGATGAGGCCAGTCAGTGGTCACTAACAGTTCGGCGACCCAGGTCAAATTTCCACTGCCAGTTCACACAAACCAATGCAAACCGGCTGACTACCAGCTCTGAAAGTAAGTGCTATATAAGTAAAACATGTTAACAAATAAATGCAGTGCTTAGCAAATGGTTTAACATTCAAATATGTGGTGTCCATCTGACTGTTTATTGTACTTAAGATAAATACTGTACGTAAGAAATATTTGTTGTTTTTCTAGAGATATATTGACTAGAGACATAAATGTACATGTACTTACATGTATTAAATGAAAAAAGAATAGGAGTGGAGTGGAGTGGAGTGGAGTGGAGTGGAGTGGAGTGGAGTGGAATGGAATGGAATGGAATAGAATAGAATAGAATAGAATAGAATAGAATAGAATAGAATAGAATAGAATAGAATAGAATAGAATAGAATAAACAGAGTTGGAAGGTACCTTGGAGGCCTTCTAGCCCAACCGCTTGATCAAGCAGGAGACCCTATGCCAGGGATGGCAAACCTTTTTCGTCTCAGGTGCCAAAAGCACGAGCAAGCATGCTATTGTGTGCACTTGCATGCCCACACCATAACTTAATGCCCCCTGTGCCGTGCCCCCTGCGCATGCATGCATGAAAACACACACACACACACACTACCCTGCCATGCACGCACAGCTTTCTAGGAGCCAGGGGAGAAAAAAGCGCCCTCCCCCACCCCTCCAGAGGCCCTCTTCCTGGCCTGTTTTCCGACTTCCAGTTTGTGTGTTGGGCCATTTTTGCCTCTCCGGAGGCTTCAGGGGAGCAAAAAACAGCCCAACACACAAACCGGAAGTTCAGGAATGGACTTCCAGGTTGCTCATAGGGCCATTTTTCTGAATGCCATTTTAGACAAAGGGTTGTACAATCTCTTCTTAAAAACCTCCAGTGATGGAGCACCCACAACTTCTGAAGGAAAACCTTTCCACTGATTGATTATTCTTAGTGTCAGGAAATTTTTCCTTATTTCTAGGTTGATTTTTTTCCTTGATTAGCTTCCATTTCTTTGGCTTACTATTTCTTTCTCTTTCTTCTCTACTTCATATTGAACCACTTATTCTTCAAGGTGACAGTATTAAAAATGTGTATGTATGCTGGTATACATTCTTTCATAACAGTTGAAAGCTATGTCACATTTTTCTCAAAGATAAAAGAAATAATTTCTACAGTGTTCTGTTTTAGCTTATTTCTTCTTTAGCTTATTTCTTCAACTTCTATAGCCACTCAACCAAGTGGGCAACTTGTATTTCTGTGTTTATAAAATTTATGAAAATTTACAAATGTAGGGCTTTGATTTAATGTTATTAAGACTAAAATGTTCATAGTTTCATTTTATGGATAGCTTCATTATGTTAAAAAGACTAATTATTTCAAATTGGAGTACTATGTGTTAAGAATAAAAGAAAACTTGTCCTTTGAGTTGAGCTTAATTACTCTTGACTTCATGGACAAAATCATGTAGTTTCTGGGCAATAGTGTAGAGATGGTCTGTCATTGTATTGTTCCAGGATATTTTCTTCAACTTTGCGATTCAGCCTGCATCTCTACATTTTACAATGTTTTCTTATCCAATATTAACACAGTCCAATTCTGCTTTGCTTTCTGAACTCAGTCATGGTCAGCTAAATGCTGCAATCTTACTGGGTAAAATAGGATAATACAAGGCTAGATTTTGCAAACTCCATATTATAGTAGTTTAAATAATGTCAGGGGTAAGAAAGCCAATTCACCTCAGAGAATAATAATCCACAAGATGAAGCAGACTGTTGTCACATGCTCCTGGTCCAGTGGTGGGTCTCAAATTTTTTAGAACCTACTCTGTATGTGTGGCCTATTTTGTGGGTGTGGCTTGGCAGTCATGTGACAGGGTGGGAGTGGCCACCTTTTAAAATGTGGTGAAACTCATTTAACAACGCTCTTGCTTAGCAACCAAAATTTTGGACTCAATTGTGATGATAAATTCTCTTTCTTTCTTTCTTTCTTTCTTTCTTTCTTTCTTTCTTTCTTTCTTTCTTTCTTCCTTTCCTTTCCTTCCCATTGGGTCACTGGCAGCGGCGGGCCAGATTTACTTCCAGGTACGCCGGTGGAACCCCCTCTCACCGGTTCTCTAAATTTCACCAACCGGTTCTCGCGAGTAGGTGCGAGTCTGCAGAAACCCACCACTGTCCTGGTCCTGCCTGGAAAGCTAATAAATCCTGCATGAATCTGAAGAAGATACCATGCTTTACTTGGAGCACTTTCAAGTGCCATGTCTCCCTAGTTTTAATTCCACCATTGGTTTTTACCTAATATTTATTATCACTTAACAAAAAACACAATTACTTAGATTGACCCTGCCTAAAAGAATTCATGCATTTGTATCAGTTCATTCTTAGTAGCAAGGAACATTTTCATCCGACTGAAATCTACAATAAGAGCAACTGTAAAAGTTTCTATATTACTCCAGGGGAATCAGCGTATCAAATTAAAATTAGTGTAACCAAATATATCTTGTTAATAGTAGTATAAAAGTAACATAGCTGTAGCCCTGAAAGCCTATCTTACATTTTTTTTAAATAAGAACATATTAATATTCTTCTTTTTGTATTTTTCATTAGGCTAACAGGATGCAGGTAGCTGTGTAATAAACAATTACATATATTATTTCCATTGTGGCAACTTCAAGATGCCTGTATAAATTATTTCTGATTCTTCCAGTAATCCATTAAAATAAGATTGTATTAATTAGTGCTGATAAATAATGTATGGTTGTAATTCATGCTAAAGATGCATGTGTTAGTCTACTCTGATTTGTTTTTACATAATGAAATACAGCTAAACTGGAGACACAGTGAACTGGATCCAGGCTGTTTGTCACAGTCAGAGCCCACTAAAATCATTCTGAAAAGTTACAGCTGTCTCATTTCATTCTTTTGGATTTCAATGTGCTTAGGTGTTAAGTGATTTATTCTGAATCTAGCCTAAGGGTGACTAAAATTATGGCTATAGTCCAATACAGAATCGGCAACAATGGATTTAACTATGGCTATTTATTTTTTCGATTGCCTCAGTCAGGCAAATCTGTCCACAGACACACCTTTTGTTATCAAATTAAAATAAAATTAAGATTAGTTTTAGCAGAAAGCTAATGCTTTGAGTTTAATATTTGTCAGTAAAGTTTTGCATTGTCAAGTTTTTAAAGAATAAATATTATTTGTTGCCTTTGACTGCCCCATAGTGGCTGAACTGAAACTGCACTTTTTTCCAGAAAAACATAGTATTTCTAATCAATTTGGGATTAGCAGACACAAATATTTGCTCTTCTTATGGAAAGATAAATTTAATGAACACCTTTATTGCAAATTAGTCGAATCATTTATTTATATGATTTGAAATAAAGGTATTCATTTCATGCAAATTTGAATTTAAAAAAAAACCTGCACAGATACAATCATGAACATACATTTCACAAAAAGCTGAAATATTGATGTTGAAAGAATACTAGTTTGCTCAATCACCAGAAACTAATCTGATTAATTGATCTCAGTATGATAATCAGCAAACCATGTCCTGGTTTAATTTAAATATAATATTTATATCTCTATATCAAACATAGCATTCTGTCATGGCAGGTAAGAAACTTAATTTATTACTCTTCTCAGAACTTGGGGATGTTGTGAATGCATTAAAATTACTTCATGCTTTATGATAATCAGTTTCCCATCAGGCAATTCAGAATTCTCCGGAAAATGTACTATAAATTTCAGTTCAGTATTGCTTCTTATCGTATACATCTATACAATAATGTATAGATTATAGAGCCAAATGGTCTCATAGTTCAGCTGTTTATCAAAACCACTTCATGATATTATTTCATTCTGGTGGTACTCTTTAATAGAACTGTGTGAGTTCACTTCTAAGTTCACAGATATTTTTGTAATTACATCACTTGCAAACAGGGCAGCAATGTTGCCCCCTTTTTTGGCATTATCTATATTTGGTAAAACTATGAATCTACCAAGTTTTCTCTTCTGATCTATGGTCTTTCGTTGTTTAGACATGTTTTCTGCTTGCAGCTTGTGACAATACTCAAAACTAGAGAATCTGAATTGTGTATGTTTATTTGTGTTTGTATGTATGTATCAGTGGTAGGTTGCCAATTTTTTTACTACTGGTTCAAGTGTGCTCCCGCGCGCACTCATGCACATGTGCAACTTTTTTTGCGTATATATAGAATATATATAGATGGGCAGAGCCTCCCATCGCCGCTACTACTGGTTTGGCTAATCCGGGCTGAACCAGGAGCAACCCAGCTCTGGTATGTATGCATACATGTTTCAAGCTTTTGAAACATACCCCAAGTACCATCATACTGATAGATTTCTTACTCAGAACTCAGCATTATGACTATAGCAAGGTTATCCAGTTATCCACAAACTACTTCTTTCCCAGTACAGGAAATGTCAATCCAAAAAAACACAAAAGGTAAATGGTAGAAGAGGAAATAATTTTAGGTATTTCCAATTTTCTTCCATATTACCATATTTCAACTAGCTTGAGAACAGTTTGTGTGAGATTTTTTTTTAATTAGAAAAAGGAAGGTGATAAAGAAAAGCAAGCTGCAGAGGATCTGTTTTGATTGCAGCAGCATAGAAATATGTTTAATTAATGAAATGGAAACATTTCTAAATCTTCAATTTCATACTACCCATTTTTAGCCAACAAAAGTCAAAGTGTTTGCATTTATGTATTTTTTGCTTGTAACTTGCTTTGTGTAAACAATCCAGAAAGCACAACTATTAGGTATTTTAAAGGTTTCCCCTATCCAGTCATGTCCAGTTCTACAAGATGGTTCTCCATCTCCATTTCTTAGCTGAGGAAGTCAATTGTACAAAGATATTTCTGTGGTCATGTGGCCAGCATGACTATACACTGAGGCACACAGAATGCTGTTACCTTCCCACCAAGTGGTGACTATTTATCTATTCACATTTGCATGTTTTTTAACTGCTGGGTAGGCAGGAGCTGGGGCCAGCAACAGAAGCTCACCCCATAATGTAGTGCTCAGATCTCGACCCCGCACTGTCAGCTTTCAGCTGACAAGCTCAGAGTCTTTAACCACTGAGCCATTAGGTAGCTTAGAAATAGCATTACGAAAACCTTCTCATTTGCTTTCAGTTAGTGATGGCAATACATTCTTAGTCTGATAAATATAATTTGTGGATGTGTGTGTTATGAGATTAAGAATGTATTGCCATCACTATACTGAATGCAAATGAGAAGGTTTTTGTAAAGTTGATGGCTTAAAAAAAGTATAAAATGCTGTATTATATAATACTGATGCCAAATCTAAATGACATAATAGAGAAAATGAAAGTTTACTTTTATAGTTATCATAAATTATTAAATTAAAAAATGTACACGGTGCATGTAAAGCTTTTTAAAGATTTTGCTAAATGGGTACTATTAAATCTATGGATCAAGAAAGAATCCTTCTCATAAAATATTTAGCAAATTTTCTAATTGCTACTTTAAATAAATATTTGAAATCCATTGTTAATTCATTAATTACATCTTTTTAAAAAACATATAAATGTTCTCATGATTGTACTTCAATAATTTTAGCCACTTGTCTTAAATGGTATAGAGTCTCCTGCTTGAGCAGGGGGCTAGACTAGAAGACCACCAAAGTCCCTTCCTGAGCTATTTTATTCTTATTCGAGTGTTTAAAAACTTAACATACTATATTCTCGTGCAATGAAAAACAACCAAGAAGTTTATGAAAGCTACTATGATTATATAATAGCAATTCTAGACATATTTTTAAAAATGATCCCATGAAATGCATCTTGCCTATCATATGTGTTTATGCATTATTTAGAGTGATATTATTCTAAAATCCAGAAAATAATATCAACTATAAATTATAGTGACAACAACTAAAGGACACTAGATTGAGAAAGACAGACTTTCATTGTTCTTGATTTGGGGGTGGGGACTAAAAAGATTCCAATTGGTAGTTACCAGCCTAGCATTTCAGAATGATAATGCTTTCTCATTCATGTTGTTAATATGCCTTTCAATAATACAATTATATCAGAAACCTTCCATTTGAATAGTGTGATGCTAGACAAAGCAGCATACCATTCCTCCCTCTTCCCCAAAACAGCAGTTTGTGCATAGGAGCTGTAGCATCTGGGTGGTGTATGTGTCTCTCACTGTGAATATAGAATTGCATGGTCAGAGAAAAGGCAGAGCAATTTTTAAACTGCTGCTCTCTTCATATTCTATGCTCCTATTTAAGGAAACAAGCAATTCTGTATGCATTGCACAATAGATGTGTATTGATCTACTATTTCAGAAGTATATATTGGCAATAAAATACATAACTGTTAGTGGTTAAGTTGAATCTTTCAGAGTCTGCACATTAATCCAAAGGGATTAATACTGTTTGTCCCATTTATAGCATAGATTCTGGCACTTGCAAAGTACCCTTTGCTGCTTCTGTGATTGGGTCCATCAGATGCCTCATTTGCCCAGCTCTCAATGTTGCTCATAAAACCTAAGCCTGGTCTTTGAATTTCACAAACACTCAATATTTTTGCAAAGTATATTTTTCACACCCTGACAATACAAATCAGGCAAACCAAAAAATATTTTATTAAGGGGAGGAGTTCTTTATATAAGATGCAGAAACATGGAGAAATGAGACATTCATTTGATATATGTGATGCATCAGGAAGCAACAAAAAATACAATACACCTTAAAACATGTTGCTTCTACTTTTCCTATCTGAGGTTGTTTCTTTAACACATTGTAACACTCAAGGACTTCAGAGAACAACCTATTTTTTGGTTGAGTTTTTCTGAAAGGACTAGTTTTTGGACATCAAGGGAAAAACATGGTTTCCTAAACTTCAAAACAAGGCATGGATGCAATCTAAAATGTTGGTATCACCTTTTTAAAATGTTAATAAAGCTTATGCAACAATAACTCCAATTTTACTTCATTCCTTGTTCTGTGCTGTCTGCTATTAGTTACACATATAGCCAGCTTTGGATAAATAATAGTATTTATTCTAGTCAATACATCATTCACCAAAATAACTCAAAGCATGCCTCATATTCAAAGCTTTTTGAATAGAAAACAGGCCTGAAAACATTTTACAAAATAGTAAAACAGATTCTAGTAACAGAATCTAGAGAGAAAAATGCTAAATATATGAAGACCCAAGATTACTTATTATTTTATATATTACTAGCTGTACCTGCCACATGTTGCTGTGGCCACGTTTGATTAAATGAAAAGGTTTCCCCTCATAGACCCTCTCAGCGACCCCCTTCCTTCTCTGCCTCGGTTTCCCCTCCCTCTCCCTCCCCTCCCTCTCTTACTCTACCTACCTACCTACTGTATTTCTCCCCCCTCCCTCTCTCTATCCCTCTACCTAACTACTTAGTGTATTTTCCCTCTCTCCCTCTACCTACCTACCTACCGTATTTCTACTTCTCTCTATCTCTCTACCTACCTACTGTATTTCTCCCTCTCTCTATCCCTCTACCTACCTACCTACCTACCTACCTACCTACCTACCTACTGTATTTCTCCCTCTATCCCTCTCTATCCTTCTACCTTCCTACCTACCTACCTACCTAGACAGAGAGGAGAGAGAGGCCGCTGACTCAGCAGCAGCCTTGGTGGGGGGGAGTTGGCGGTGCGGGTGGTGGCAGCGGCAGACGAGAGGCTGCTGAGGACCATCACAGATATGATGCAGACCTCTGCACCACTGAGTGAGCTGAAAAGTGGGTGGGAGAGGCCGTAAACACACAGAGGAGACTCGGCAGCGGCCTTGGCAGGGGGGAGTCAGCAGCGTGGGCGGCAGCAGAGAGAGAGGCTGCTGAGGAGGCGACCGTCACAGATATGATGCAGACCTCTGCACCACTGAGTGAGCTGAAAAGTGGGTGGGAGAGGCCGTGAAGAGGAGGGGGGCAAGTGAGGGAATCACACAGAAGAGCTGCAGTTTTACATTTGTGTGGTGTGTACCTGGCACCAGTGTGTCATCCACACAATCTGTATGTATCATTGGTGCTGCACTTGTAAGGAACGTTGTGTGAAAATTTGATGGCGATTGGTGCAGTAGTTTCTGAGATTAGCGATTTTGAACAAACTCATAGTTACATTTTTATTTATATAGATTAATGAATTGGGTAAATCTAATCTAGTGAAAAGAAGGACTAGGTAATAGCAGTGTTCCAATATTTGAGGGGCTCTTACAAAATGAGGTTGTCAAACTATTTTCCTTTTTTTCTTTCTTTTTTTCATTTACTTACTTTAATATAATTTTATTGTAAATTAGTAACAGAAAAAAGAACATAAATAAGACATTGACAAGACAAAACTACACAGACACAACTGGGAGTAACCCACCCCCTATATGTACACAGTTACCAAGTAACATCATATATCATCTTACTACATTTCCAGATATTCCAGCTTTCTATTTGTCTATATCTTACATTTATCAATTCCCCATAATTGCCACTGCTCCATACATTTATTTTATTTACTATCTACATATCTACATTGTATATCCTTCCCTATTTGTATTCCCAGTTTATTCTCTAACTCTATTTTCCGTGTCCCCTTAATATTTTTTGCTAGCAATTTAGTTTTATCAGACCTGCTATAGCACCTAATTCCTCAATATTTGTTAACAAATTTGGCCCCGATATCATTGGCTCTTCTAATATAAAAACAAGATCATCCGCAAATGCTTGTAATTTGAATTCTTCTTTTCTGATTTTAGTTCCTTTTACTCCTTTATCTTGCCTGATTTTATTTAATAGGGGTTCCAATGTTAAAATAAACAGCAGTGGGGACATCGGACACCCTTGCCTCGTCCCCCTACCTATTTGTATCTCTTCTGTTGTTTCACCTTCAATTAACACTCTTGCATATTGTGACTTATAAAGTGCTCGAATAGCATGTAAAAACATAGGTCCAAAGTCCATCTACTCAATTTGCCGCAGAATAACACTATCGAATAACTCTATCGAATAACTCTATCGACTCTATTGACTCTATCGAATGCTTTTTGCGCATCCAGAAACATCAAAATCATTTCTTTATCCGAGTGTGTTTCATAGTATTCCATTGTATCCATAATAATTCTAACATTATCTCTAAGGTATCTATTTGGCAAATATCCATTTTGATCTTAGTGGATATATTCATTTAGAAAAATCTTTAATCTTTCCGCTAGTATTGACGTAAATATTTTGTAATCTGTATTGAGCAAGGAGATGGGTCTATAGTTTTTGATCAACGTTCGATCAGAATCTGGTTTGGGAAGCAGCGTAATGTAGGCCTCCATCCACGACCGGGGGACTGCGCCCTTAGTTAACACCTCATTGAATAAGTCTTTCATATTTAACAATAATATATCATATATTTCTTTGTATAATTCAGCTGGCAGTCCATCTGGTCCTGCCACATTTCTGCTTTTTAATCGCAATTTCAATTTCTCCTTCTTTAATCTCTGCGTTGAGAATATTTTTCAGCTTTTTACCTTAGGTAATTTCAAACTTTCACAATATATCCTTACTTGTTCCTCATGTATTCTCTCCTTTTGGTATAGTTTTTCAAAAAAAGTTTTGAATCACCCTCTTTTTCCCTTCCATGTTCCCCACAAGAGTTCCCTCTTCATCTTGCAGTACGTCTATTTTTATTGCTTCTGCCTCTTTTCTTAGTCTATAGGAAAGCCACTTTATTGGCATGCTCAAAGAAGTGTTGCCTCCCCTGTTTGAATTTATTCGCCAGTTCTTCTTGATCTAATAACGTTAGTTTATGTTTAAGGAGTTCTTTTCTCTCTCTTATACTCTCATTACCCGGGTCTACCTGCAATGCCCTCTCTTCCTTCTCTAAATCTTCTAAGATTTTGGCCCTTTTTTCTCTTTCCAATTTCCATTTATGCACCAAAAAATTTATCGTATATCCTCTTATAACGGCTTTCTTAGTGTCCCATATAGTTTGTAGAGAGGAATCTTCCTGCCTATTTTCCTCATAAAAGAACTTTAATTATTTTTTTAGTCCCATAGCAAATTTTTTCTCCTTTACCAAATCTGTCCTCATTGTCCATCTTCCCCTAGTCTTCTTTCCTTTCCAGCATAGTGTCACTGGATTATGGTCCGCCCATTCATTAGGTCCAATTTCTATTTCTATGGCCAATCTTAATATTTCTGGAGTTCCAATATTTGAGGGGCTCTTACAAAGATGAGGTTGTCAAACTATTTTCCAAAGCACTAGAAGGCGAGACAAGAAACAATGGAAACTAACTAAAGAGAGAAATAACCTAGAACTAAGAAGAAATTACCTCATTCTACATTTAAACATAAACAAAAATATAATGTCTCATAGTAAGAATGAAAATTATACATTTTTATATTTCTATAAACTTCTATATTTCTGTGATTATAATATATTTAGTCAACAAATCATAAAATCAAAACTTCATTTTTATCTTAAGCAAGAAATTGAAAAGTGGTCTACAAGAAAAAACAAACTAGACAGACTTTTGTGTCTCATCAACGTAGTCACTTCTGACATATATGCCAGTTTCATTAATTTCACAATTAACTCTTCAGTTGTGGGAATTTATGTATCTTTCCACCTCTGAGCATATAAAAGTCCTTGCCGCTGTTGTCATACCTAGAAATAAAATCCACATTTTCTTTCAATTTGCTTATCCATAATACCTAAAAGAAAAGCTTCTGGTTTCAATTTTACATTCATTTTTAATCATTACAACATACCTGATTCCAATATTTCTTGGCAACCTTACATGTCCACCAAGATGATAAAAGATATCTTACCATTGATTATATTTCCAGCATTTATTTGACATTCCATTGTATATCTTTGAAATTCTCCACAGTTAAGTACTAAATATAAATTTTAATTTTTTCCCCTGCTGCTTCTAATGTTTGCTTCCTTGCAGTTTAAACCTTAGAATCGCTTTATGTTTCCTTTACATTAAGCATCAGTTTTGTTATGATGAACTTACAACTCACTGTTCTTATGTTGACTTTGGCCTTTCAGAGTCATCATAGTTTCCCCAATCATTGCATATAATGTATCTTGATTAAATAATTGGGGAACCTGCTGTTCTTATTCTACCTGGATTACATCCTTCTCAAGATAATCTTGGCCTGAAAGACCAATGCGTACTGTGACCACTTGAATTGTAAATCCATCATAGTGTGAAAAACTGGGGGGGAGGTGTATTAAGGTTTTACATGCTATGAATTACAGTACAACATAATGTTAATATAGTCTAATTTCCTGAGTTTCTGAAGCATGAGAGAAATTATTTTCTTATCCTTCCTGATCTTTTCAATTACTGAAACTATTCAGTAATTACTGAACCTATGCTGTTTCTACAGAACATATAAGCTGCACTTTTTAATTAATAACTGTTTTAGACAAATAACAGCTCTATCTTCATCTTTTCAGAGAGAGAAAAACTTGTGATGAGAGATTATTTAACATGGACAAAATGATGGAATAAAAATTCTGGCCCCTGGCCCCATTCAAAGCTACAGTTTTCTGAAATTTGAAGATAAATGCAGCTCTATGTCACATCTGCTTTTGGGCTTAGGATGAGAAGAAATATCAAGCTGTTTTCAAGTGGCCTTTTTACTAACAGTTCTTTTTGCTGAAGGCAATTTTTCTCTGCCATTTTAAGACAATTATTACATATAATTATTAGTATTATTTTACACTGCTTAAAAGAATAAGCTTTGCCTTTCACCTATGCAATGCAAATGGCTCTGTTACAGCTCTGTAGTTTTTATAAAAAGAAACTAAGCTATAGAAAATGATTGGTATAAACCCAAGAATTGCCTTAAGGCATTGTGATCATGATTGCTATGCTGATTATATGCCAAGCATTGAAAATATTTCTTAATTGTGAGAACAGGTTGGCTGGAGGAATGTTTCTAACATATTATTTCCACTTCTGAAAGATATTATGGGTTTGTTGCCACATAATTATTATCAGAATGTCAACACAAACCTTCATTTGGTTTCCTGAATTTATTTTGCTATTATTTTCACTAAGAAAGTGTTCTTATAAATTATTACCAGTTCTTTTACTATTTTTTGTATTTATTATTACCCAACATTGCAGGAACATTACTGTGCTAGTTAAGTAGAAAAGAACTTAAATTACTCCTACTTTTTAGAATTATAACATAACTCTAAAACCATGACCATTCAATAGAGAAACAAATTTGATGGAGTAAAAATAAATGCAGCTGGAAGCTTAACTATTGAACAATGCATGGTAAGAAACAGATGAGTTTTTAGTGAGGCAGGAAGGCTTCATTCAACATTTGTGCCCACAGTTTATGAAATAAAAAGGCATTTTTTCCATTTTTTAAGGTTATGAATGCACTCATGGAAGAAATTTTGAAAGCAACAGTACGCAGCAGGTGAATTTCCAGGCAGCAGAAAGAAAAAAAAAGATGGGTTGAAAATAATTTTTATTGCATTTTATTACCAATTTTCCACTAATAAAAAACACAGTTGGTAATGCATTCTTGCATTTAAGTCTTTTAGCTCTAGTTCCAATTATGCTTCACTTTTAGTGCAGACACTATAAAATGCTATAACACTTTCCTAATGTAACAGTGTCAGTCAGATAGAGCTGGTTAAAATGAACATGCCAATCACGGTGTAAATGTAGGCAATCTTTTGATAAGTCTGAGTAGAAGAATGTCCTTTCAGTCTGCTCAGAAACTCATGGGGACAAATTCAGAATTTTGCAGAATATTAAGTTTTATAAATAAATAAAACAGTAATTAAATAGATAACTGAGAAAGGCTTCCTAAAAGGTCAAGGGAGGGAGTATGGGATGAGGGCCACAGCTTTGCAGTGTTGCTCTGAGCTTCTAAGAAATGGAAAGGGATAAATAATTTAATAATAAGATTCACAGAAGGCAGGAGAAGAGATTGAAAAGTGAGAGAGGAGGGGATATCAGGAACACTGACAAATGGTTAGGGATTTAAGGTGTGTTATATGAGAATCTGCCATGAGCATCAAGACTAGACCAGCAATAGGCTTGTCAGTAATACTGATAAAATACACATTTGGAAGGTTAGTGGGAAGATTAGTTATAGACTGAAGACATTTTAGAAATTAGCTAAAGCACAAGCATACAGCCCTTTAGTCCAGGGTTGTTAAACTCACGCCATCATGGTGGTGTCATGTGACGTATTGGGACTTTTTTCCCCTTCGCTAAACTAGGCATGGGCGTGGCCAGCGCATGACACATCCGACCCACGATTTGACAGCCCTGCTTTAGTCATTTTAGAACTAACGGGGAGTAAAAAAAAAATGTAGATGTCTCTATATATCCAACAAACGTCTTTTCATAGCACATAGAAATAGAAATCCTTTTCAGATTTTCCTAGCATGATTAAGCTAGCATGAGACTTGCATGCATGTCATCTACTTTTCCTATTTAGGTCATCACATAAATATTTGAAATCTGCCTATATATGGCTACTGAGTTCAACAAGTTATGGACATACAAACAATGATATTGGAAATTTCATATATGAATTTTTTTCATACATGAATAACAATAAATGAAGTATTATCCAAAGGAATAATAACCTTTAGGTTAGATTGTAAAGGAGGCTTGGCTGTGCCTATTGCATATCAATCCATCAACCCCGTGCAGCTTTGATTGGAATCAGAAATAGATTCATATGAGTAGAGCAATACATTACACACTAGCAGACACAAGGAAATTACAACTGGCTCTTGCACTGCTTCTGTTATGATGACCTGTTGAATCAGTTGTGGCCAAGGAGCTTTGGAATACCTGAATGAAATAATGGTAGAAAATTGCTCTCTTATTGATCATCCAAAATAGCATGGAAAGAGATATCAGCAGGTTTCCAATTTTCTCCTAAATACAGATTGAATCAGTTCAAAACAGTACTACATTCAGTACTACTTTCTTCTCTAAAGAGGAGGCTTCTATTATTTCCGTTTCTTCTTCCGCTTCTATCTTCACTATTTGTCTGTGTTGTTTGTGTGTATAAATGAATACATATGCATATATAGAAAATACACCATGCACTTATATAAACATACTGCTTGAAGTTGAAATAGTCTTATGATTTCAGCACTGGCAAGACCTTTTTTCAAAACCCTGGCAGTCTGCAAGTTACCATATATGACTGGAGTAGACAAACCATTAGTCTAACCATTAAACATAAATCTGTTCATATTGTAATTTTGTACAATAATTCCTTTAAATAGAAACTTAAACCAGAAGGTTGCAATCTAGAATTCATATATTTTATTATACTACCATAAAATTGTCCTCTTATACCTTCTTCAGGAAACAAATTCTGGAGCCAAATGATCAATGTATGAAAATGCATATACAGATACTGTTGTGCAATTAGCTAGACAGATGATAGGTAGTTATCTGGACAGACAAACATCCAACATTTCATTCTAAGGAAAAATTGAATTAAAACTGGCAAGAGATCTATGCTTATTTTAACAAGAAACGAATGAAGATATCCAGAATCAGTGCAGAATAATTAGTAAAAGTTTTATAAAGACACTGAAGATTAAAAATGCCAAGGGCTTTAATTGGAAAAATTAATTTGGCATTCTAAAGTGTTTTTGTATTTTTCCTTTTTGATAATTGGTGACAATTTATTAAAACAAGATGTAAATATAGCTATGTCACAAATGCTTTTATTCTTGTGATGAAATGAATATATTTCACTGTTCCTTGTATAGTTTTATGTAATCATGGAACTATTTAGACAAAACATTAAAACATAAACCTGCTTTGTCTGTTTTAGACATTCTGATTTTACATTGTATGAATATTAAGTACATCTTAAAATTAAAATGAGAGGGATGCAAATGAATAAAAGTAGTATATTACACAATTATTAAATCATTGTAGCCTTTTAGATTTCCACATGTGACACAGAGGTGGGTTGCTCCCGGTTTGGCCCGGTTCGGCTGAACCAGTAGTGGCAGCAGCAGGAGGCTCCACCCACCCGCCCTGTGCTTCTGTGCATGCACAGAAGAGTTGTGTACGCACATGCACATGCAAACACAAGTGAACTGGTAGTAAACCGGTTAGCAACCCACCACTGATGTGATACCAGTTATCCATTCCCTATTTACATTATGTTTATATTGCAGCTCCATGAAAGACTATCATGGAAGAACATCCAGAAATTTTATAGACTATAAATTCAGGACTACGTCTCTTAACTAATTTACTGAGTAAAAATGATATCAATACTGAAAAACTGGCACTAGTTAACATTTGTTTTCTGAGTTCATCTAAAGGTGAAACCTCTAAAGTTTAGGATTAACTCTGATTAGGATTTTCCCCAGAGATGGGATTGAAAAATTTTAGCAACCAGTTCTCTGTCCGGATTCTGGGTAGGTATGGCCATTGGGGAATGGCCTAGTCAGCTTCCTGCACCATGGTGGCAGGGGGCCCTCCCCAGGCTCTGGAGGCTTTTCTCGAGCCTCTCTGAGGGTGAAAACGGCCTCCCTCAGGCTCCAAAGGCCAGAAATGGGCCCATTTCCAGATTTCTGATACTTCCAGTAGGCCCATTTTTCGCCCTCCCAGAGCTTCTGAGTGGGCCCTGCACTGGCATGATGAACAGGCTGTGTAGAGACTCCTGGGAGGAGCGGGGAGGGTGAGCAGGGTCAGCCAGTCCTTGTAACTACCAGTTTGGCAAACCATATTAAAATTAACATCCGGTTCGGCCGAACTGGTCCAAACCAGCTGAATCACACCCCTAAGAAAATTCTTGTCTTGTGAGCAAGTAAAACTGCAATAGAGGCCTTTTGAAGGGTCCCATTGATGAGAAAAGACCATTAATTAAACAGATGGAGAATAAAGTCATTCTAGAATCAAAATGGGGTCATTCTTGCAGATTTTTTAAGGAAAAAACTGTCAAGTGACAGCTTTTTAATTTTATATTGTGTATGGTTTTATAATTTCAACATACTTCATACAGGTAGATTGTATGTTTTATTGCTTTATTTTTTTCTCATTTTGATAGCCATTGGCAAACAAGATGGCATAAAAATATTAATCATAGCTACATAAAGTAATTTTAAAATATCAAGAAGATAAGTGCAATTCATAGCTGTTTAAAACTCTGTTGACTGTAAGTCTTATGTCTGTATTTCTGGCTATTCTAATCTGTCAAGACTATCTTCAGCTTCAGTAAATTCCCAGAAACATTACATTGTTTAAAGCTTTGAATGATTTATGACATAAGAGATATTCAGAAGTGCAAGATTGCAAAGTTGTATTTGATTTTCTTTTCTTTTGCTATGCAGAGGTTGTTTACAATGACCCCATTTAAGATTCATTACCTGGGTTATTGACTAAGGTATGCATTTCAATCATGTTTATGCTTGCAATCACTGAATGTAATGACTCTCAAGGTCCACATATACTATTGGGTACTCTAGCCCTTAATTTCTTCCTCTTGGATCAACCCCTCCTTCTTCTTTCTCAATCTCTTTTTCCTCTCCCCTCCTTACTAAGCAATTACATTTGCCTCTCTCTTTAAATTAACTTTGAAAAAATATGGATAGACTACTTTTAGATAGAATTTGGAGGGAAGGGTATGAGAGGAATAGAATTGCTGAAGATTTAAAGACATTTGTTGTACTGAATTAGGCGTCTCCTGGCCATTGGATCCTAAATTCACATATGTTGGTCTAGCCCTAACAGTGTATGTGTCTGAATAACAATCAACAAGGATAGTTGAACTATAGCTACATAAATCTGCAGAAACACAGTCATAATTATTGCCATGGCCACTGACATACTATCCCTAGCTGCCGAAAAAGTTCTGTTACTATGCATGGGAACTATACTACTGAAAGTATATAGCTTTCTGTTTAATTGTGTTCTTAATGCTACTGGAGAGGCATAAAACTCTTTAAATCAGGGGTCTCCAACCTTTGCAACTTTAAGTCTGAAGGAGCTCCCTGAAAGCTGAAGTCCTTCAGACTTAAAGTTGCAAAGGTTGGCAACCCCTGCTTTAAATGAATCTGTTGAGCTCCTGAATTTGTATCCCGTTATTAGACAAACCATGACACCTTGAGTGAACATTTCAAAGATATTTCTTTACCTAAACAGAAAAAGACAATAACCACAGGCAAGCAAAAAAGCATTGGGAGCAAGAGATGATCACATGATGGCAGCTGACTATGGCAGCATGACAGCACTGAAGCAGCCACATATTTTTTTCAAATTTCTATCTCTGGGAGTCATAGGTCCCTGTAATTTAGCTCTTTTGATATGTATTCAAAAATTATTGCAGTATGATGCACAGTTTCACCCAGTTGAAGATTACAAATAACCAAACAGAAATGACATTTTAGTGGTATATTGATTTACCATATTTATAACATTCCTGCTAAGCAGAATATTCTGAAAAATAACTTATAACTTATTCTAAGAACATGTTGCAATGAAATAATTATTATTTTTAAAAAAAAACCAGAACAGGTAGTTAAAATGGTAGTTAAAGCTATTCCCTAGCAGCAGCTGTAAAAAGTTTACAGAACTTAATATAAAAGGGATAGTTTATCAACAAAAAGACTAAAGGAAAGGATTTACAGTGCTTTTTTCAGATACCAGTCTACCTATGAAGACAAAGGGATATAGATAAATAATTAAATTAGCATAAAGAAAGGACAGACTCCTGTAAAAAGAAATGCTTTTTAGATAATCTTAAGGCCTCCAAAATTTAAGACTCAAGGGACCATCATTCTAAGAAACTACCTCAGAAATGTATTATTATATAGATTTCTTATCTCTAATTCATTGTAGACAACTATGTAGGACAAAAAAAAACCCCAAAACTATCTCAGATTAGTCAAACTAGGCTCCACTTGAGAAAAATCTGGTTAGTATTAATAACATCACTTTTATAAATGAACAGATGTTAACATTATATACAGTGTAGCCTGAATAACATAGCAGATGCTGTGTTTCTCAGATCAAAAGAAGAGATACTGATGATTATCAGCTTCTTGTCCATTTTCAATTTGCATATAAAATTATCCAGAAGTTTGGAGTTCCAGAAGAAGTTTACTTCATGAATGTGAGCATGAATTTTGTTTATAAAAATATTGTATCACTTATCTTTCTAAATAATTGATCTTCATCCCCTAATCTACATAAATAATTCCAAAAAGAGAAATAAAAACTATTACAAATCTCAACAATAGCCTGACTAGTTTGAATTTTAACCCTAAATTTGTTTCCTTTTCCACCAAACAAATGCTATGTATTTAAACTTATTAAAAGAGTTTCATGTGTTCATCTTATTTCTGTCCATGTTAGACATGGAATATTAATATTGTAATTAAGATAATGTAAAGCATCAGACAGAACAAGAAAAGACTTGCACATGATATTTTCTCCCTTTCCTAGGGCCACTATATCTGAGCTACAAAAATTTGTATGACTATTGCTCCCAGCTTGTAGTGTTATGTGAAATGTTTCTTTTTTTTCTTTTTAATAATGTAATTTGAGGTTCCGGAGGAGCCGACGACTTTGACGTGACCACTCTCAAAATTTCTATGTAACTCTTACCCTACCCCACGAAAAATGTAAACTCAATAAAACTTTTTCAATATAAAAAAAAAATTTTGTATGACTAGTAAATAGTCTTTTTGTTTGTTTGTTTGTTTGTTTGTTTGTTTGTTTGTTTTATGCACCAGATGAACTTTTTTTTAAAAAAATATTATAAACTAAGAACAGAAAAAAAGAAAACGGAAAAAGGACGTTAACAAGACAAAACTACATAGATACAACTGGGAGTGACTCTCCCCCTATATGTATACAGTTACAAAGTAACATCATATATCATCTTACTACATTTCTAGTTATTTCTGTCTATCTATATCTTACATTTATTCATCCTTAGTTCTTTATAGTTCTTACTGCTCCATATATTTATTTTATTTGCTATTTATATATCTGCACTGCACTCCCTATCCCTTATCCCGTAATCTTTTTACCTCTATCCATTCGTACCATTTTTCCCAACTTTGGTAAAATATTGCTTCTTGTCTATCTTTAAGAATATATGTTAAACCAGATGAACTTTTGAAACTCAGATATAACCTTCATAAGACTTTAAAAGTGTTTGCAGATTTCTGCCTGAAGAAAAAGTGTTATCCCTCCTGAATCTATCTTGTAGAAGCACCTCTACTAACACTTAAAAGTTTGCAATTTATCATCTTTCAATCTCCTTTTGCAGACTGATAACTTGGCCAAAAGAGCTGGTAGTTTTTAGAAATAACCATAATGTGACACCAGGGACTTAAACAATTTATCTCATTCATATGGTGAAAAATATGTGCCAAGAAAACAAGTCATAAATGAACTCTTTTTGTTATGTAAGAATGGTCTTTCCTTTTCTATCAAAAAAAGTGAACTTTCTTTTTTTTTTAAGTTAAATTTTTACCCAAAATTTCAGTCAAATACATCAAGATTTGTCCTCTAGAACAGGGGTCCCCAACCTTTGCAACTTTAAGCAAAACTGGCTGGAGAATTCTGGGAGCTGGAGTCCTTCAGATTTAAAGTTGCAAAGGTTGGGGACCCCTGCTCTAGAAAGCCAATAAAGTTCCATATAGTAAGAATAAGTTCATATACCATATTTTGGGGTTGGGGGGGGGATCTCTTGAAGAGACATTGATTTAGAGCAGGGGCTCTAATGAAGTTGGTCGTTTTCACAATACACAAATGTTCTTAGAATTATAGGGTTGGAATGGACCTTGGAAGTTTTTTAGTCCAACCCCCTGCTCAAGGCAGGATACCTTACACTATCTTGGTCAAATGGTTGTCCAGTCTATTTTTGAAAACTTCCAATGATAGAGCACCCACAGCCACGGGAGTCTAGCTATTTTACAGATTAATTGCTCTTGCTATCAGAAAAATTCTCCTTACTTCTAGGTGGAATCTTTTTTTGACAAGCTTCCACCCATCACTTCTTGTTCTACATTCTGGTGTCTCTTCTTTGTGACAGCCTGTCAAGTACTGGAAAACAGTTATCACATTCCCTCTGATCCTTCTTTTCAATAGGCTAGTCCTACCTAGGTCTCTTGACCATTTGTCATACAATTTAGACAGTTTATCATCTTTGTTGCTCTTCTTTGCATACTTTCTAGGATCTCAACCTTTCTTTTCTTTTTCCTTTTTTCGTATCATGGTGAGCAGAACTGCATACAATATTCTAACCTGCATTTCTAACTTTCAAAGCAATTGTAAGTCTGAGACTTTTTGTTGTAAATTCTCCAAGAGAAGATAAGGCAGAAAAAAGAATAATTTATAAGTTTCCCTTTCTTCTTTCTTTTTCTTTCTTTCTTTCTTTCTTTCTTTCTTTCTTTCTTTCTTTCTGTCTTTATCTTTCTTTCTTTCTGTCTTTCTTTCTTTCTTTCTTTCTTTCCACATGTCTTCAAGTCAGTCTTGGCAACTGCCTCATAGGCAACTCTATGCAGTTGTCTTGGCAAGATTTGTCATTACTTTCTTCCTAGGTCTGGGAAGGAATGACGACTTATGATCATCCAGTTGGTTTCATACAAATGGCATAACTAAAATTCACAGTTTCCCAGTTTCTAGTCCAGTGCTTTAATCACTACACTAAACTGACTCTTATTTCTTCTTCTGGTTTCCCTAAACTAAAATAGCAGTTTCCTTGGCTTTGAATACCATATCAAAGTTCAGGTTCTGGTTAACAAGTCACGTGCAACTGGCAAAAGACAATGGTAAATCTTTGGATGTACAAACACACAGATACAAAATACACAATCTCATTAACTCTTTCTTTTTCTTACTATATTGGGCAAACAGAGACACAAAGCACTATAAATTGTAGTCTTTTCCTACGTTGGACAGATGACATCCAAAAAGCTTAAATACGGAGGCAGTATCATATACTTAAATAATAGTATTAAATATCCTGTAGTTGTTAGCAAACTGTTTTATATAGGCAACATTATAATAAAATAGTCATAAGAATTATTGTTTTTTGAGAGATTAAGACTTGAAAGCTTCCTTCATGGGTGAATGGCTTTTTATCCAACCCCATTTCACTCATTGATCTTATGTTGGTGAACTTCTTCCTTCCACTCCAAGCTTTAAGTTTGTTGTTATTTGTATAATGTCTCTTCCATTCTCTCCTAAACAAAGTCCTACAGTTTGCTGCAGTGTTCCATTATTATGTGGCTTATTTCTACACTTATCCTTAGGGCAATATGTTCAGTTTCCAGTCATAAGGCCTGTAAGTATATCTCAAAATTTTCATTTACATATGTGATCCAATTGAACAATGGAGTTAATTGCTCACAACAATACATAGTCTGCTTTTGTAGTAGTTGTTGAATAAGTAACTGGCCAGACATTGAGTTCTAAATTGGCTCAATTTGTACATGTGGACCCAAACCCAAATATCACATTTTGGGTTAGAGTGATGCCTGAATTCATTGTGAATTGAATCATTGTGGCAACCTCATAATCTTTCTAGTTGAAAAATCTAGGAAACAGCAGATGAAAACATGGTTTCTAGTGCTATAGCTATACTAGTACAATAATTACTATGTTATACAGAAAACTGAAATTTGCATTTCCCCAAACTCATTATAAATTTAAGAAATGATGTTCAGCTGCAACATGGTTGAAGATGAGAAAACCTGCTTTGCCTTAGATAATCAGCTTATGAGGAAAGTGACCTGTTTGGTTGACCTGATATATAAGTTTCATATTAGTAAAACGGCATATTTATTTATTTTAATTTGATGATAGAGCACCTGTAAACAACAAAAATTAATAAATATAATTTTATTTATAGCACTGTTATCAGAAAGAGAAGCATAGAAAGGCTGAAGTTGTTTTACTAGATTCATCAAACACTATAAATATTATTTTGTGCAGAAACAAATACATCCTTCTATTATTCATGAATAGATATTACTTCGTTTCATGTTTTTACTTTGCATATGTGTGTATAAAAACGGTATCAGGTTTTTTGCATAAAATATACTTTAGAAAAAGTAATTGAGTAATGAAATTTTCCATTCCTGTTCATCTTATGGGTAGGATGAAAACCATCATCTATGAAATACTAATAATAAAAATTTAGCCATTATGAGTATAATAGGCGATTATCCTACACTCTAGTGCTTGGATGTGCCATATATAGATGTATCTTTATGGAATTCTCTAAATGAATGTTTATAATTTTCATTTCTGTTGTTTTACGCCAAAAGAGTATCATTTAGTATTCAATAAACCAAATAACAATTTAGAGAAATGCAATAAAAAGAAAGGAAAAGAAAATTGCTTGTTAGGATTTTGAATTAGTTTAAGCTCACCCTCAAAACTAGGTTAGAAAACTACATGTGGAGTAGCATAACTGACAATGGGGAATAACCATTATTTGGTTATTATATTGTTGGTGTTAGTATGGAGATTTTAAAACTTTAAAATAGATGCCTTTACACTATTAGTTTTCTCTATTTTAAAGTCTCTTGATTTCATTTTAGGTTTTTTTAAATTTAATTGGCAATGGTATCAGAATTAATTTAGAAGCAAAGATGCTGGTGCAATCCTTCTATTTAAAAAATAAAGAAATACAGTATATGAATTAGAATTTACTGTAGATTTTGAGAAATGGGAAAAAGACATATAGAAAAAAAGGCAAAAGAACTAAGACCTAAAGAAACTTTAGATAATGCTGGCTATACAGTAATAATAGTAAAGAATGTATTTTTACAGTATTTAGCTTGTGCCCGTAATAATTCTTTTGCCAGTTTTAGCTATTTTCTTTTATATTTGTCATAGATATTTAAAATGTGCCAATGTTCTTGTGAGACCATATGACTAGCCACTTTTTTGTTCTGCTGCACAGAAAGAATTGTGAACTTTAATGGAATAAATTCAAAAACATTTTTAAAAATTAATTGAAAAAGAAAAATCACAGAACATTATTTACTTAACAGAATTGTGACTAGCAAATATATTACATTACAAACTTTAATGGGCCAGTGTACATTTTGACAGCTATATGGATTTGGATTCAAAACTTATTCTTTGATAAATATATTAATATTTGAGATAACAAAAATGTTATTGTTATCACTGTTAAACAAAATATCTAATGTAATGTACCAATGGCAGATTTTACAACCAATTACATGAAAGCTAGTGTATTACCATATTTTTTGGAGTATAAGACGCACCCAGGTTTTGAAAAGGCAATTTTTTTAAAAAAAAGTAGATAGGTAGATAGAGGGATAGAGAGAGAGAAAGAAATAGTAATACAGTGGGTAGGTAGGAAGAGAGAGAGAGTAGGTAGGTAGGTAGGTAGGTGGGTGGGTGGGTGGGTGGGTGGAGGGAGGGAGGGAGGGAGGGAAGGAGGGAGGGAGAGAAATACAGTAGGTAGGTAGGGAGAGAGAGTGTGTAGATTGGTAGGTAGGTAGAGGGATAGAGAGAAATAGAGAGAGAGAGAAATACAGTAGATAGGTGGGGGGGAGAGAGTAGGTAAATATGTATATAGGTAGATAGAGAAATACAGTAGGTAGGCGGTCCTGTGCACTGCCCCGAGTCCCTATGGGGAGAGGGAGCGGTTTACAAATATTAAATTGAATTGAATTGAGGTAGGGAGAGAGAGAGAGTAGATAGGTTGGTAGGGAGAGGGATAGAGAGAGAGAAATAGAGAGAGAGAGAGAAATACAGTAGATGGATAGGAAGAGAAAGAGTAGGTAGGTTTATAGAGGGGGGAGAGAAATACAGTAGATAGGAAGAGAGTGTAGTTAGATAGGTAGAGGGAGAGAGAGAGAGAGAGAGAGAGAGAGAGAGAGAGAGAGAGAGAGAGAGAGAGAAATACAGTAGATAGGTAGAGAGAGAGAGAGAGAGAGAGAGAGTAGGTAGGTAGGTAGGTAGGTAGATGTTTCCAGGTGTATTTACCCATGTGTTGGAGAAGGAAATCACTGACCACCTTTGGAACAAATCTTGGTTTCTGCAGGCACAGCACTTGACCAACGTAATTCTCATCAATCACTCTAACTAAACAGCTTTCCAAAAGGGGAAAAAAGCCCTTTTTGCACTTTGCAAACCTCCCCCCAATAGCCCATTTTTTGCGAAAATGAGCCCATTTTTTTTCAAATAAAAGGCATGAATAGCCTTGGGGGGGCTTGCAGAGTGCTCCTGGGGGTGGGTGGCAAAACGAGGAAAAAACGGCCCTTTTTTGTGAAAATGGGCCTTTTTGGTCAAAAAAAATTGCATGCATAGCCTTATGGAGGCTTATAGAGTGCTGCTGGGGGCTGGGGGAGGCAAAAACACCCTGTTTTTTGCTCATTTCTGCCCTTCCCAGCCCCCAGGAGCTCTCTAGAAGCCTCCATAAGGCTATGCACAGCCATTTTGGTGAAGGGGCGGGGTTTCAGGAGGCAAAAAAATGCTATATTCGATGTATAAGACGCACCCAGATTTTCAGCCTCTTTTTAGAGGAAAAAAGGTGTGTCTTATACTCTGAAAAATGCGGTATATTGTGTTAATAACTTCTGCAATCTTCATTCAGCAAACATGATTTATAAGCAGAAATGGTTTAGACTTGAATTTAACCAATGTGCGTAGAAGACAAATGCATTATGAAAATAATAACTACAAAGTACAGATGAGCCAAATAAATATATAGTATTTGAGAACAAACTTTATTTAAGAAGAATTTATTCTGCATCATACTTTGAATATAAACTTTCAAAGAAAACAATAATGATGGCACTTTAATTCATGATCAAAGTGAAGACAATAATTTGCCACCTACTCAGTCTAAATATGGTTAATAATATTAAGCGCCTTGAAGAATTAAAATGCATTTAGTTTTCAATTATGATACAATATTATATAAGCAATATTATGTTAATACATGAATTATTGTATACAGAATATTTATGTTTCTGTCAGCCGTTATGAATTTTATTTATTTTAATATGTTTGTAGGATTATTCGGTGGGAAGTATTTTTTGTTAGTTTTAAATACTGAGAATTTTTCAATATATATTTTCAGGGTGGAAAAATACCAATAAGATGGACTGCTCCTGAAGCCATAGCCTACAGGAAATTTTCTTCTGCAAGTGATACATGGAGTTATGGAATTGTCATGTGGGAAGTAATGTCATATGGAGAAAGACCATATTGGGAGATGTCTAATCAGGATGTAAGTTTGAACCAGTTGTTACAGATTATTGTTTTCAGGATGCATTTATTCCATTGCATATTGAAAAGGAAACAATCATCAGGAGCACACCTAGTAATAAGTCCTACTGAATAAGACTTGATGTTATGACCCAGGTGGGCAAGATTAGGCAGGCCTCCTGAATCTTTTATTTCTCATGGAAAAGGTTAAACAATTAACCCTCCACTGACAGTCAGGCTCCACCCTCAGTTCTTCAAACAAAAGCCCATAAAATACCCAACCAGTCCACAAAGCAAAAGGCCAGACAGAAAGCAAGGGCAGGGCTCAGAGCAAGGCAAAGGTCCAAGACAAGGAGCAATTTTTTCAAAGGGGCACAGTGAAACAACAGATAAACACAGTTCACAAACAAGAGCACAGTTCAAACCAAAAGGCAAAGACACTTCTTAAAACAACACTGGGGTCCAAGGAAAGGCAGGTCTGAAAGGAGAATCTTCAGGGCTAGGGCAAGCCAAGAACAGTCCTCAAAACAAGGCAAAAATAATCTTCAAAACAACAGTCTGAATCACAGGCAAGGGAGTGCAATCTGAAAACAAACATTTGTTCCTCGCAAAAACCCCTCCTCCAAGTAGTTGGGTCACCCTGCACTCTCTCCACTCTTCACACTCTGGGATTGGATGCGGGAGGTATTTGCTCATCTCCAGAGCTCCACCACCCCTCTACTCCATTGCCTGCCCTTTCCATTACCTCCCCCTCTTCCCTGACCAGTTTGAGCCTTCTCTTCCTCCCTGCCTTCTCTTCCGAGGCCCAATGAACCTGGGACTGCATCATCCTCACTCTCAGGTCATTCCTCCTGAGCCATAGGGACTGCACCATGCGTCTACGCTGGCCCCAGCTCGATCTCCTCCTTCTCCTTCCCCTTCTCAGATTCGAGCTCCAATGGGGCTATGATACTTGGCTTCAGAATAAACATGCATAGGAATCATTGTTATTACAACATACCGTTAGAAAGTGGAAAATAAAAATTGATTCCTCATTGATCACTATTAACTGAAACTAATTTAATTAAAATTGCCATGGAACAAATTCCATTGAAATTCTATTTCTATAGGCAAATTAATTAGTATTCTTAGCGTTGACATCAAAGATTAATACCTGGAGAGAAAAATAATTGAAGCCAAGCAAAAGTTTCACAATAGAAGTGAAACTCATGTTCATTGTCCATTTCTACTGAAATCTCTTTTAGTATGATTATTTAGCATGTGGGGATTGTAACACAATACCATGAGACTGCACCATTTAACAACTGCAGTTCCAGCACTTCCACTTCCCATTGATTGGTGAGAACCCCATGCGAGTAAAACTTTCAATTTCCTATTGGCTTCCCAATTGAGTTTGCTTATGGGAACATTACTTGACTATGGGGATGCTGCAATGACCAGAACTACAAGGACCTGTCATAAGTACCAATAGTTCAGCACCATTACAACTTTAAAAGTGACTGAATGAATGATCCTAACTCAAGGACTATCCATAGCATATAATATGCACCGGCAGAGTTTCTTTTTTGTGCCTAGCCATAAGCAAATGGTTCTCAAACATTGGAGTAGCCCTAAATGATAAATGAATTTGTGTGATTTTCACACACCATAAATAAAATTCAGGACAAGAAAGAAATATACCACTTATTTTTAATAACTTAAATGTTAATCTATACTTCAAATTTCTCCTATATTCTGGCATGACAAGTATCAACTGCAAATGAGGAGCAAATCTCAGAATCTCAGAATTTTGACAATTCTCTCACTTTGTCTGAGCAAGCTCGATCAAGTTTTAACATATTATTAAGCCATAGGTGACCAAGTCTG
Organism: Rhabdophis nuchalis; assembly: GCA_039707465.1. Classification (NCBI taxonomy): domain Eukaryota; kingdom Metazoa; phylum Chordata; class Lepidosauria; order Squamata; family Natricidae; genus Rhabdophis; species Rhabdophis nuchalis. The sequence continues at coordinate 27,722,072 of CM077649.1, read as the reverse complement.
GTGTAGTTTGTTTTGGCTTAACAAAAGTAAGGCAGGAAAGCTGGCTGGATGACTTTATAGGATTACAGTTAAGGGGAAACTAGAAGTAGTTCCATGATGTATGCTATCTTGAATTGCACAAAATAATGGTGGGCTATAAATGTATTATACTTAATTAGTATGAATCTAGCAGCTTGTTGTTTATTCAGTCAAGCATAATTTAGTATGATAGATGATACAAGAATCTATCATACAACATTTAATATTGTCCTTTATATCACTCAGAAGTCCTATAGAATTTGTAGCTTTGCATACTTGACTAGCTTTCATTTGGAAAAAAAACAAATTCAAATATCAAAACAAACAAAATCAATATCACTTCACCTAGTGGGATCTAGAAAAAAAGCCTTTATTGCTATGGCTTTCACCCTCTGAAGCATCTTGCTCCTCAAAGTCAGATCTAGTCATATGAGGCCTGCTTTTGAAAGGCCTTGAAGAGATAGTTGTGCTAACTCGGGGGTGTAAAACTCAAGGGCCATGGGCTGAATCCAACCACTGGGGCCACTGGGTGCTTTGATCTGGCCTGTGGGACCTTCCTGGAAACAGTGATGGACTGTCCCACAGTACCTATGCCAGCCTGTGCTGCCACTCCAGGCTGTTTCTGATGGCAGAGGGTTGCAGGAGGCCACCCAGGCCAAAAATGGGACCGGGGATGCAAGCATCCCCCCTAGAGTTCCATTTTTGTTGGCAGAACACTAGCAAAACTAAAAGCAAAACAAAAGAAAAGAAATGTTTCCCCTTTTGGATTTGAGCATCTAAGAAGGAAAGCAGAAAGGGAAAAAAGAAAGAAAAAGAAGGAAAAATGGGAAGAGACCAAGGAATGAAAAAGGAAAGAGGGGAAGGAAGGAGAAAGGAGAATAAGAGGGAAGGAAAAAGAAGGGGAGGGAGGGAGGAAAGTCCTTCCTTAGCACTTGGCCATTGGCAGCCCTGCTGCCCTTTTACTTTCCCCTTGTTCCAGTGGTGGGTTTCTGCAGGCTCGCACCTACTCGCGAGAGCCGGTTGGTGAAATTTAGAGAACCGGTGAGAGGGGGTTCCACTGGCGTACCTGGAAGTAAATCTGGCCCGCCGCTGCCAGTGACCCAACAGGAAGGAAAGGAAAGGAAGGAAAGAAAGAAAGAAAGAAAGAAAGAAAGAAAGAAAGAAAGAAAGAAAGAAAGAAAGAAAGAAAGAAAGAAAGAAAGAAAGAAAGAAAGAAAGAAAGAAAGAAAGAAAGAAAGAAAGAAAGAAAGAAAGAAAGAAAGAAAGAAAGAAAGAATTTTTCATCACAATTGAGTTCAAAATTTTGGTTGCTAAGCAAGAGCGTTGTTAAATGAGTTTCACCACATTTTAAAAGGTGGCCACTCCCACCGTGTCACATGACTGCCAAGCCACACCCACAAAATAGGCCACACCTACAGAGTAGGTTCTAAAAAATTTGAAACCCACCACTGCCTTGTTCTCTCCTCCTGACCTCTCCTGGTGGTCTCCCATCCTATCGCTAAGGATGCTTTGGTTATATTGATGGGTCTCCTTGCATGGAGAGGGAGTAGGCCTCCCTCTGACCCACACATTTTGTCCTGCCGCACACAACATGAGCAACCTGGCCAAGGAGAGCGAGCATAGCAGCAGCAGCCATGAGGAGGAGATAAGCAAAGCTGGGCACTCCCTCTAGGAAGTGGGGCTGGGCTGGGCATTGGGAGCTCAAGGGCTGGGCTGAGTGCTTGTCTTCCACTGCCTAGGGCTCTGGACAGTCTGCGCCGCCATCCAGGGGTCCTCCGTGTGGCCTGAGAGGGACAGCAAGGCTGCTCTGGAGGACAAGGATTTGGCACTCTACCTAGTCTCGCCTTTGCTGGAGACAATGGATCCCCCCAGCCCTGCCTGGACCACCATTGGTGCCCCCAGCATGAGTGATGTTGAGCTGGCCATGCCCACCCCAGCCACGCCAACTCAGCTCCCCAAGGTCAATCCTGATGCGGCCTTCAATGAAATTAAGTTTGACACCCTGTGCTAGTCTGTGGCCCCAATAGGGATGTGGCACTTTGGAGGTGAATGATGGGGTTGAAAATACCCCACCTTCCCCCTGGATGCACTTTCCTCCCTCTTTCTTTATCCTGCTTGGTTTTATTTGAACTGAATTTCAAATTTAAGATCTTTATTTATTGTTTTAATGTTTTATAGTGCATTTCATTCAATGTCTCTACGCTGCCTTTAGCGAGATGGGCAGTATACAATTTTGATAAATAATTGAATAAATAAATCTCCTTTCCCACTTTCTACATAGGTCATTTTGTCCATTGAAGAAGGATATAGGCTTCCAGCTCCCATGGGCTGCCCAGCTGCCCTCCATCAACTAATGCTTCATTGTTGGCAAAAGGAAAGAAGCCATCGGCCAAAGTTCACAGACATTGTCAGCTTCTTAGACAAATTGATACGAAACCCCAGCTCTCTTCATACTTTAGTGGAGGATGTACTAATGTAAGAACCATTTCAGTATGCTTTTTGTATGTGCATGCATGACACTCACCCTTCAAATTGCCATGTTAATTACTTAATATATATATGATTTTGTTTCTGCATTAAATTAGAGGTTTTTTTCATCATCATTCCTTTTTGTTTTTTTCTATCATGTCAGCATCCTGTATCATATCTCTCGTGGCCTGTAGTTCCTGTAACTTCTCAAATTCATTCAACGTCTATGGAAAACTTCATAAGGAAATTCCTTGTACTGGATCTGTGTGTGTGTGTAAATTAATAAAGTCACAAAAGCTTGAATGCATATTTATATATATATTAATATTAATAATAATAATAATAATTTTAATTTATATCCCGCTCTCTCTCCCCAAGGGGACTCGAGGCGGGGCACAGGCAATTAAAAATACAAATAAACCACAAACAAATACAAAATACAAAGTTAAAAATAGATTAAATAGATCCTGCGCTAAAACCCATAAACTAAACTAAAAATTACCCCTAAAAAACCCTAACCTAAAAAGAGACTACCCAAGGCCGGCCAGACGGAAAAAGTGCGTCTTTAATTTTAAGCGGAAGGAGCGGAGGTCCGTGGTTGTCCTAATATCGGGGGGAAGGTCATTCCAGAGGGCTGGGCCCGCCACAGAGAAGGCCCTTCCCCTGGGCGTCGCCCGCTGACAAAGTCTAGTGGACGGCACCCGGAGAAGTCCCTCTCTGTGGGAGCGAATCGGCCGTGAGGATGTATGGGGCAGGATCCGATCCCGCAGGTAGCTAGGTCCCGAGCCATGGAGCGCTTTGAAGATGGTAATTAACACCTTGAAGCGCACCCGGAAGACGACAGGTAGCCAGTGCAGCTCGCGCAACAGCGGTGTTACATGGGCAAACCTAGAGGTGCCCATAATTGCTCGCGCGGCTGCATTCTGGACCAACTGAAGCCTCCGGGTACACCTCAAGGGGAGCCCCATGTAGAGAGAGTTGCAATAATCCAGTCGGGATGTCACGAGAGCATGAGTGACTGTGCGAAGGGCGTCCCGATCCAATAGGGGGCGCAACTGGCGTACCAGGCGAACCTGGTAAAACGCCCTCCTGGCCACGGCTGTCACTTGATCTTCCATGGACAGCCGGGTATCCAGGAGGACACCCAAGTTGCGCGCCCCATCCACAGGGGCAAGATGTTCGCCCCCTATGGCCAGCGTTGGAGAGAGCTGGTTGAATCGGGCAGCCGGAAACCACAGCCACTCGGTCTTGGTCGGGTTGAGCCTAAGTCCGTTACTTCCCATGGTTCAAAGATCCCTTAATAACTATCCTATAGGGTTATATCTGCATGATACACCCCCACTATTTTCAGTCAAGGCCAAACATGTAGCAGCCAAATAATAATAATAATAATAATAATAATAATAATAATAATAATAATAATAATAATAATAATAATAATAATAATAATAATAATAATAATAATAATAATAATAATAATAATAATAATAATATTTAATTTCTAGACCGCTCCCTCTCCCCAAGGGAACTCGGAGCGGTGCACAGGGAAATTAAAACAATAAATATACATAGATATACAAAACAGTTAAAAAACACATTAAACAATAAGACCCTGCGCTAAAATTCCCCAAAACCAATCACTAAAACCCTAAACCCTATAATACTATGGTAAGAGGCTACCCTAGGCCGGCCAGGCAGAAAAAGTGCGTTTTCAATTTCAGACGGAAGGAACGGAGGTCCGTGGTAGTTCTAATATCGGGGGGGAGGTCGTTCCAGAGGGCAGGGCCCGCCACAGAGAGAGCCCTTCCCCTGGGCGTCGCCCGCTGACAAAGTCTAGTGGACGGCACCCGGAGAAGTCCCTCTCTGTGGGAGCGAATCGGCCGTGAGGAAGTATGAGGCAGAATCCGATCCCGCAGACTTCAAATGTTGAAGTCTTATCTTCTTCAGCTTCAGGAAGAACCTCTTTCAAGCGCACCAAACTGGCCACCTAATCGAAAATCCCCTTATCCAAATAAGTTGGCTCTTGTGAGTCAGAGAAGATTGAAACTAGACTGTGAAAACCTGAAATAAACACAAGACTAACAATTATTGTAATAAATGATATTGTAACATTTACACCCTAAGGCCAGAAATATTCTCTAATTACAAGAAATGTTATTACAGGAAAAGATCTCAAAGGTGGTTTTTCAAAAGGTAACTGGACTGTTTTTCTGTTTTCCTTAAAGAAGAAGAAAATGTTTCACTTCTCATCAAGAAGCTTCATCAGATCTGATGAGTGGGGGAGGAGGGAAGACTAGGCATAGATAGCTGTGACTGGGTGGTGAAGAATGGAAGGATAGCTTCTCACAGGAATTTTGTTTTGTTTTCTTTTTCCTCAAAGGGAAAAAAAAGTCCAGCTGCCTTTGAAAAACCTCATTTGAGACAACTACAGTATGAGCTGGATGGCTGAGAATCTCCAGCGGAAAAGATATAATTATTTCATAGCTTATGTAATGTTTAATTGTCAGCCTAATGCACTAAAAAGGTATCGTAAAACTAAATTGATAATATATTCTTCTTTTCACAGAATGCCAGATTCACCTGGTGAAATTCTAGAATATCCCTTCTTTGTATCAGTCAGTGATTGGCTGGACTCAATAAAAATGGGCCAATACAAAGTTAATTTCATGGCAGCAGGGTACACATCTATGGATCTTGTTTCAAGAATGAGTATTGAGTAAGTACATTATTTATTAGGACCTCTAACCTTTTATAGGACAGTGGGTATGATTGGTATTTTAGAAAGTGTAAGGATACATCACAAAATGGTAGGCATAAGTTAAATCAACAAATATTTATTCCCCATTTAAAAAAATAGTAACTGGATTTGAAATGTAATGAAAATTTGCATTTTAGTCTGACCAGTTAAAAATATTTCAAATCCAATTAGCCAACATGTATAATATCCAGTATCCATTTTCTAATAGTTTTCAGGGTGAAGAACAAAATATATTATATTTGAATTATATTCAATATTTCAGGTTTAATATATTGAATATTTTAGGTTTAAAAACATCTTGGAACAATTTGTTTTTGTATTTTCTGTACTTCACCCAATATTTCCCATCATTGCCTTTATCTTGCAGTGACATTAGAAGAATTGGAGTTGTTCTTATTGGACATCAGAGACGAATAGTGAGCAGTTTACAGACTTTACGATTACACATGATGCACATACAGGACAAAGGATTTCATGTATGAAAATTCTAGAAGCAACTGTGTTTTGTGCCTCAGCATTTCTAAAATGGAAAATATTCTCACTGCTCCTTTCTTCCCAGCTTCAAAAACTGAAACTTCTTCATACTATAAACACAAATATTTATGTTAATTCTTCCAGCTTGGAATTTTTACTCAATTACATAGTTCCATCTTCAATGAACTGATGGTAACATCCTGGCCCCTAATAAAAGACTGTTGCTATATGATGTTGAATAGCTTGGCATGGATGTATAACTTTATATAACAGTAAAGTATTCAGAAAACTTTCATCAACTTTTTTGAAAGTGAAGGCTTTCTTGGCTTGGAATTGCTACCTTCTTGTTGTAATTAGAATTTGATGGTAAATTACTAAATAATAATACTAACAAAATAATGATGATAGACATTTATTTTCATGTTTTGTGACATTTTAGCTTCCAATATAAAATGTGCAATCAAGAAAAGAACTTGACACATGTATTTATTTTATTGCTTACCACATCCCAAATGTAAGGTTTTATTACTACATTTATTTTGTAATTATTACATTTATTTTATGAGAACTGGAATGAAAGCATCAAAATTCTTGGCAAAAAAAAACAATTAAAAGTTTATAGGGAGATTTTATGTAAACAGATGTTTACAGGATTTGTGTATAAACGCATAAAGTGACAAAGATTGGCAAAGATCATCAGCACATTTTTAATGATGCCAAGTGTTTAAATGTATTTGTTTGAACATCTGATTCCTCTATCTTAGAAAGTTTAGAGTACATAGAGTACAAACAAATTTAACCATTGGCTAGTTTCATTATGATTCATGTCTAACTTTCTATATGCTTCCACAACAGTGAGCAAAGTCCCAAATTAAGCAAAATAAAATCCATGATAAGTACCAGTGATTTTACACAATGCAGCTATGTAACTTTACAAATATATATTTAACATGAGAAAACATAAGAAATTGCTATTTACAGGTCAGAAAAAATGTATTTAAGCCATTCATTGTGACATATTTAACTTCTCTAGGTTAGACATTTTTTAAACCCAGAAAAATGGCATTTTTCTTGAAACAGTCATGAAAAATATCAGTTTAATTCTCATACTTTTCAATCGTGGAAATGTTTTCAAGTTTTCCAATGAGTACAAATGGAAGAACATTCTAATTGCTATGTTGCTTTCAGGAAACATCATCCTGCCCTTGTGGCCAATGGGGAAAAGATCTGCTTCAAAATAAAAAAAGAAATAGCATCAAAGATGCTATGTATTTGAGTAGTGAATGAGGCCGTATAGGAATTGGTGCTCATAAATAGCCACTTCAACAGATACCTTTCATAAGCCAGATGTTTGAGCTATAAACTTTAGTAGCCATGTCCTATTTCTGAAATAAAATGCTGTTATCTGTATCTCTTACAAAAAGTACGTAGATCTAATTTGGCTACATTATTCATCTTTGCATGGAATAAGTTCTGTTCCAATAAAAAAAATGAGTACATCTGCATGCTCTAAAAGCCTAGCACAAATCGCATATAAGTAATAGTGTAAAAACATTTATAGAGAATTTCTCATTTATAATTGAAGAATGGATATGACTAGCCTATACAAGAAAGACCTAAGACGGCCTAGCCAAATAAAGGAATTGATTCAGAGTGGGTTTGGTGGCATGTGCCTTTGAGTCAGTCTAACTTCTGGCAACTACATATGGTCTTGCAGTTTTCTTGGCAATTTCAGAAGGGCTTTGCCATCTCGTTTTTTTTCTAGGGTTGACAGAGTGTGACTGGCTCAAGGTCACCTCGCCACTTTGTGTAAGGGAGAACTGGAACTCTCTATCTCCTGGTGCCCCTAACCACTATACTAAATTGGTTCTTGGTTCCATTCAGAAATAGAAATGCTTAAAAGGGTATCTTGCATTAGAGAAAAGAAACAGGAGAAAATGATCTTGGCTAGTCTTTTCATCTAATTTCAGTGAACACTTCTACTTGGCTTCCCATGCAAATGTGTTCTTTTTTCTTTGTTTTTCACATACAACCTATTTGTAAATTAGACTAGGGCATTTTTTTTCTTAAACTTCAGCCCTTAAAATGCAAACAAAAATTATTTTTAAAGACATGAAATGGAATCAATAACAATATTTCTTTTATTGCCCATGTATTGAATAGATCCTAATAGTCTGATTTTAACATCTTTCAGGTACTGTTATACATGCACTATGATTACCATATTATAGGTACATCAGGTTTGCTAGCTTGGAAGTAACATGTTATTTTATGCATTTTAATACTGTTTATGAAAAATGATCATTGTAACGATTGTGGTGGATTTGCTCTTTATCTATTAAGGGAAAAGCCATATAAATTATATTTTATATTTAAAAATACAGCCTCATGTATAGAAAAAAATCCTTTTTCTTTGGCTTTTCAATTTGCCTGCCAAGTTTCGTTTCATTCCTAGACTTTTCTAATAGGGTTGTTTTTTGTTTTGTTGGCAACCTTTTTGTATTATATTTTGTTAACATATATGGATTACAGACTAGTTTACACAAACAAGCAATCTCCTAAAAAAAAAACCATAAGCTCTGCCTGAACAACTGCTAATCCCACAGCTCTTGCCACAGCTCTTGTTATGGTTCAAGCTATGAAGCATGCAACTGTACATGAAATACTGCCTAGCTAGATAAGCAGTCTCCATATAATAATAATAATAATAATAATAATAATAATAATAATAATAATAATAATAATAATAATAATAATAATAATAATAATAATTTATTTTATATACCGCATCCCCTCCCCAAGGGGACTCGGAGCGGTGCACAGGGAAAATTAAAACGCTATCAAATATACATACAGAATAAATACAGATAAAAACAAATTAAATTAATTGTCCCTGCACTAAAATCCCCACATTAAAACTAACGATCCCTAAAAAACCCTCATGGAAGAGACTAACCTAGGCCGGCCAAGCAGAAGAAGTATGTTTTGAGTTTCTGGCGGAAGGAGCGGAGGTCCGTAGTTGTTCTAATGTCGGGGGGAAGGTCGTTCCAGAAGGCTGGGCCCGCCACAGAGAAGGCCCTTCCCCTGGGCGTCGCCCGCTGACAAAGTCTAGAGGACGGCACCCAGAGAAGTCCCTCTCTGTGGGAGCGAATCGGCCGTGAGGATGACTAGCTTTAAGTTAGCAATCAAGGAGCTATGTCTTTAGAAAAGTCTATTTGAACAATAGTGATGTGCCAAAAGCCAACTGCCAGGAAAAGCCACTGGCAGAAGCAGCAATCCCTTCACTAAACAAGGGAAAAGACAACTCTCTGGCCTGCACTGATAATATTTTATAGCTATTTGAATTGTTGTTTGAACATAATGGCTACTTTTAAAATACAGCCAGTCCCTCTCCCTCTTTCTTTATATTTGAATGTTGAATTCATCTGAAATGATGACACCCCCTCCCTCCAATCCAACACTAAATGCATATTCAATTTCCAAATTCCCAATAATTCCTTCTGGGCAATTTCTTCCTTGATCATAACAAGCACCAGCAAGATTCAAAATGCTATGCATAGGGGGTGGTATAGGAATGACTAAATCATTCATACAGGTAGTCCTTGATTTATTATCACAAATGGTATCAGAAGTTCCATTGCTTAAGCAATGTGACCATAAAGCATGACATTGAGTGACCAGATCACTAATTGACAGTGATCAATAATTGCAGTCCCATTGCTATCTTTGACTGAATTTCACTGGCTGATAGTCTAGGACCCCAATCTAAGCCATTCTAGGTTTGGCCCAAATCCCAGCCCTGAATCTCAGTAAATTAAGAGACTACCCTTATCACTGCCCTTTTAGCCTTGTACTCTGTCTTTCAGGGCAGCAAAAAAAAAACCCCAGAACTTAACAGCTCCAGCTTCCCACACTTCACTCAAGGGCTTCTTGGTGTACTGCAATTCTGGGTCAGCAAAAAGCCACCTCAGCTGCAGCGTAGTACAAAGTTGAGCTGCCTCTGGAAGCCTCAGTCATCCAGAGTACAATGCAAAGCCACTGTGCCCTGGGAAATCCCAGGAACAAGTGTGATACAAGCCACAGCCATCCTGGGGTTCTTAGCCCAGTTGCAGCCACAGTTGCCCTGTACTTTGAGGCCCCTGTCACTCCACAGCCCTAGCTGATTTATTCCAGTTTCTTTCCGCTGCTGCTGCTGAGGCAGGTCCATCCTGGCCCTTTACGAAACAGCTGCTGCCACAAGTCTATCTTCTTCAGGTTTTGTGAGGAAACTGCAGTGTATGACCTGGAAAAGAAAGTCCCATGCAGCCAGCAGCTGCTTCGTGAAGGGCCAGGCTGGGCATGTGTGGTCAGCATGGAAGCAAGACAGCAAAGGTTAGCTGAGGGGCATGTGGCATGGATGGCAGGGACCCAAAAAGGCATTAATGGGGACAGGTAGGCAGGGGGAGGTGGAAATTGAAAGTGCTGGCAAGCTGCCAGGTGCCAAATTTTGGTCATATAACTGCAGGAGTGCTGCAACCAGGGGTGGGTTCCGGCCAGTACTAGTGCAGGTTCACTCGTGTGAGCTTTGCATGCGCGCTTGATGCACACGCTGTGTATGCAGGTGCAGTGCAATTAAAATTGTTCTGCACATATGCAGAACTGAAAAACAAGATGGCGGTGCTAACGGCGCTGACCGGGGAACTGGTAGTGGTTTGGCTCAGGAGCATGGCAGGTCTGGATTGCTGCAAGTTCCAGTGACCCAGGCCACCAAACCACTACTGGTTCGGCCGAACCGGTCCAAACTGGTAGGAACCCACCACTGGCTGCAACAGCTGTAACTTGGGGGACCAGTGATATCTCTCTTCATTCAGTGCTGCCATAACATTGAACAGTCGCTGAATGAATTTTTCATAACTTAAGGACTACCTATATCTGAAGCTACTTGTCAATATCCTTATGTTTAGCTAAATGTGTGGAAGTGTGTGTGTGTGTGTGTGCGCGCGCGCACACACACCTACATTGATATGAGACTAGAAGCTCTCTGTTTATATGTAATCACTCAATTTTTAAAATCACAGTACAGCTCTTCTTCACACAGGTAGATCTTTCCATTCAGATGGCTGAAATGAAACACATTCATTAATCTAGCTACAGTATAAAAAGTAGTTATTTCCTGTTTTATCACTCAGTGGGAATATATATTTTCAACAGAAAGGAACAGGAGAAAAATATTGTAGATGTGTATTTAATATATTTTTATAATAAGCAACTAAATGAAGAGTAAAGGAATACATTCTTTTAGCAATGTATTAGTTAAAAATCTTAATGTTCTTTTGATTTCTGTACTACATTTTGTTTTACTCTATATTCCCCCTACCTAATGATTGCATAATTTCCAAGTTTTAGAAGCTACATTTTGTTTATTCTCTGTTGAGAAGAGAATTCCACACATATCATTGCAACTGTACAGAGAAAGACAAGGCCAATACTGTTGTGTTCTTTAGCCCACTGATTTCATTAGGCTTAAGAAGGATTGAGTCTATTAGGAGAAGAGCCATACATCAGTGACAGATAGCAATGCACTGGATGCATATAAGGCTATATTCAATCTCTGGAGTCTTCAGTTAAAAAGATCAAGTAACAGGTGGGATAAATAAATCTCCCAAGATCTTGGCGAGTCATTACTGATAAAGTAGGTAAAACTCAGTTAAAATGATAAATAGTTCTGCCATAACACAGCTTCCTATAATTACTGACTCTTCAGAATGCTGATATGATGAAAATATGGTGAACTTTATCATGTCTAATGTTCCCTTCAAAGCTGTTTTTAAAGTTCTGTTTATGGCCATTTGCAACATAACCTTTAATGAGCATACAATTATTTTCACTTAGCACAGCACTGTTGCGTGCTCCAGATGAATCAGAAAAACTTCTAGAATTTCTTACCGATTTGACCTGTAGCTCTCATTGGGGAAGAGTATCATACAAGTGGTGTAGTTCATTTTCAACCCAACCCCAATATAGCTTGTATCATGTAGTATTTTAGGTTTCCCATGGAGACAAAAAGAATAAAGCAGTCCACATTTGACAATTGTACAGAAAAGCTATGCTATGGGCCTAAATAGGGATTGAATTTGATTAACACTAAATCAGTGCTGATTTCTGAAAACTACAGAATACTTTAACTTTTATTTCCACCAGAATTGCTTATTCATTCTACCCTGTAAACGAAGAAAAACGGTTCAGGATTAATGCAGACTTCTCCTTTCTTAATATGGAAGACAGAACCCTAAGTTCTCTGGTCTGAATGAGTCCCAAAGCTCTTTGGAAATGCCCATCAATGAAATTATCAATGTGGCATAAAAATATTTTTTTTTAAATAATGGGAATAATCACATTAATTGTATTCAATTAATTTAATATGTTAATTCAGTTTGTGTACAAATTAAATCAATTTTTAGCAATTGTCCTTACTTTATTGATGAAGCAGACTCTGGTATATCACTGTCAAATGCAGTCTTTAGCTTGAAAAAGTTTATGGTTTCTAGCTTGACAGAATTTGGAATAGTCTCTTTGCTACATTTCATAACACCTTTTTGTGAACGTAAGAGCAGAGTGCAAAGGATGACCAGTCGATGAAAACCTTGCTGGATCAGGGTGAATTGTGCATCTACTAGTTAATGAAGTTTTTAACTACCGTATTTATTCGAGTATAACGCGCAAAATTTTCTACCAAAAAAAGAACTCAAAGTTTGGGTGCGCGTTATAAACGAGGGTGCGCGTTATAAACGAGGGTGCGCGTTATAAACGATTTTTATCATGGCCGCATGTGTTCAACAACGTTTGTCACTTACAATGCTTGGTCTGAGCCGAGAAAAAGTGAAACAAAATTTTATACCGATTTTAAATCGAAAATTAGGGGGTGCGCGTTATACACGTGTGCGCGTTATACTCGAATAAATACGGTAGTTGGTTTATGTATTTAAGTCAATTATACAAAATGTTAACTCTGTAGAAGCGCTGATATAAAACTAATTATTTCAATAAAGCTTCAAGATGACATAGTATAATATTTTGCTTAACAAGAATGTTCTGCCTTGTTATTTTAAAACCAAAGCTCAAGCTTTATGTTTAAACAAGAATTGATATTGGCCTGGCACATGAAGTTGGTTTTTCTTTTTTCTTTTCAGATATTGAACGAAACAAAATCTAAACTGGAATATTTACACCATAATGTCATTTAAGTAATTTATTTACAAGTGCTGCCATTTTATTACTGAATCATTAGTATGTGAATGTAGTCAGATAAGAAACTATGTAATGATAAACACGGCAATAAAAGTAGGATTTTTTTATACCCCAAGATGTAGGTTTATAAGCAACTTAACTTGCCTTTTGTGCTTTGGAAAGTATATTATCAGAAACAATTCGATATTATAGGCATGTTTTAAAACAGATTGCAATATTAAAAAGACAAAAAAATCCTTTAATATTAAATATGCTTCTTGAAAAATAGTCAATTTCAGAAGAGCTGCTGCAGCTGCTCATCCCAGTGTGGAAAACTCTTATATCTGAGATGCACATGTAGCTTAAAATAAAATGCATTAATTCGAACAGAGGATTTTTCCAAGAGCCTGACCTTAATACTAAAAGATTTGATACTATTAAGTAAAAGTTAATCAGGATTTTCAAATATATTTATTTATTAGTTCATATTATTGTAGCTTATTTACAGTATTCTTAAACCTTGTGACAAAATAAGATACATGCAGAATATAATTCAATTGTGTATTCATCATTACAATCCCATAAGCTTTCATGTAATATTTTTAAAGTTCTAAATTTTCATACAAAATAATTTATGACCAACAGTAAATCAATACTTAGCTAAAATGTAATGTACTTCTACTTGATAGTAACCTCTGTAAACCTAAAGTAATAGACCTAGAAGGGCTTCCTGTTTGCTTTATGTATAGTGTCCATCAAAATACAGAAAATAACTTCCAGAAGTGACGGATAGGTGCTATTACTACCAGTATATTCTGCAAAAAACATCTTTTTTTGAAAATAGAAAACTACTGTTATAATGTAATGTAATATAAGCCGAAAATAACCAGAACTTGATCCCAGTTGTATATTATAAATACTGATGGGACAAATAAATCTACATTGCTGATTAGGTTCATTCCTACATAGAACAAAATAAAATAAAATCATTTTAATAATACAGAACAATCAAATAATATCAAATTGAAATAACATTTATATTTATACTTGGATTCATAAGATATGAACCACTCAGGTTACAGGACTATGCTACTGGCAGAAATTCAAGTATTTACCCCCTACTTTAGTGTTAGTTATGATTAACTACAGAAAATGTGTAACATTCCTTTTAACAAATCTACAGGTTCTATACTATTTCTATCTTTAAAAACAAGTTTTTAGAAATTGTCAAATCTCATTTTCCTGATCCAAACAACTATTTTAATGAAAAATACAGCAACACAGAAGACCTATTTCTACTGTTTTCCTGTTTAACTAATACAACACAGTAATAAATGCTGATAGACTAAGAGAATTGTATTTTTCCCGTTTTATATCATTGCTATGGTTGCATTGCTAGCACAAGCATATATTTGACTCAGTATCTAAAACAGTAACAAGAAGAATCCCCACAGGTGAAGAAACTTTAGTGGGTAAATTATTATTCCTAAATTTTACAGGTATCACATCAATCAGGAAAGATGTTTGGAGATTTGTTAACAGTAGAATGGGATAAATAAATATGTTGCTAATATATGTTGCTAATATAATCTAATACTGTGTCTTAAGTGGGACATACCTTATAAATTCAAGACCGACCTCAATCCATACCCATGAACACATACCGTAGTCCTTGCTGAAAAGACCAATGGCAGAGGAGAAATGGCTATGGAGGCTCCTGTCAAGAGGAATGAGAACACCTATTCCAGTGGATCAGCTCCACTGATGAATATGGAAATGCAAAATACTTTTAAAGTTTCTAGGATTATACCCTGGAGCATAGATAGCAACCTAAATTTAAACTCTTTTAAGCCATCGTTTGAAAACAATCAACTTTTTAAAAATTACTCCTTGCTTTATTTTAAAAGAAGCAAAAAATAATAAAGAATTTTTTTGAATTAGCTCCAAGTTGTAATGGCTAAAAATAATTTATTATCCGCTAATATACAAGCTTGAGTTTGAGTTTCAAACTCATTTCATAGATTCATATATCTGACAATATTTCCCATTTCACTCCAATGCCTAAGCTCATTGCATCAAAATTATGCCTTTTACCCATTTTTAATATTTTGTGTCTTACTACCAATTGCAAAGTAAAGCTCCCATGTTTGAAGAAAAGGGCTTGGTAACCATTTTGAGGCTGCTCCATTAATTAAAATCACATTCACATTTTATTAGCTATAATAATAAATCAAGACTAGTTGTGTTATATATATACATATTCCCAGTTTCATCCTGATTCCCATTTTTAATTAAAAATTAATAACTTTACTTGAGATGAATTATTCTCCTTATGTGAAATCTACTTTGATAATATGTTTCATGTGAATTTTAATGTGCTAGCTTGCCTATTAAGTTAGCAATGTAATAAAATGCTCAGCTCTCATAACGAGGGCATTTTAAGGTGAATTGCATTCCTATGCCATCTATTTGCAGAAAGAGTATGGGGTTTGGCAAAGCTACATGCTGAGCAACATAATACGATATTTGTACAAAGTACAAGTTACTGATTATTATTGTGTTTTATTTTTCTATGATTTCCTAAGAGGCATTATCAAGTCTTACAAATGGAATAAGCCTGTTTACTAAGATATTTATTAGCAAATAAAAGTATAGTACTCGTGGTTATTTCTGTGTGTTTGTTCACCTAAATTGTGTAATTTTTAAAAATCCTACAGGTTAGAGAAACCAGCTATTTTTTATTAATGCACGCATTACAGAAAATAAACTCGGAATTTTTAGAACCAGATAATGCAAATGGCTGTAATTTTTTTTTAAAATAAATAGCATATGCACTGGATGCAAAGCAAAGCTAAGAGCCATTGTTCCCTGTACTGTTTCACATAGCAAGTAAGAACATGTGAATTAAGTAGTCAATAGCCTGCACTGCTTCCTGATCTTGAACTACAGATTTAAAGGCAAATGAGTAAAGTATAGATTGGCTGTGGGGGTCTAATATTAACTTGGGCAATAGAGATAATAATTTGACTTTTTTCTAGTTCTTTTATATAAAGAGATGTTATAAATCTAGCACAATCTAAAATGTTGGTATTACCTCTAGAAATATACAGCAATTAAACTGACCAGGACTTCATTCTTCTACTAGTAAACATTCCAATAAAATTGAATTTATTTATTTTTATTTTATTTATTTTATTAAATTTATACCCCGCCCTTCTCCTTGTTAGGACCCAGGGCGGCGCACAGGGATTATATAAAACCATAAATACAATATACATCAATTAAAAATATATTAAATTAATTCACCCGTGCTAAAACCCGTTATTAAAACCATAACCGAATTAGAATTTATATTTAAAAGTCAGACGCGGGGGGCTATCCTAGGCCGGCTTGTTGGAATAAGTACGTCTTAAGATGTTGGCGGAAGAGGCGGAGGTCCGAGGTAGTGCGAAGGTCGGGGGGTAGGTCGTTCCAGAGGGCCGGGCCCGCCACAGAGAAGGCTCTTCCCCTGGGTGTCGCCAGCCGGCATTGCCCGGCCGACGGCACCCGGAGTAGGCCCGCTCTGTGGGAGCGGACCGGACGAAGGGATGTATGGGGCAGGAGGCGGTCTCGTATATAGCTAGGCCCCGAGCCATGGAGCGATTTAAAGATGGTGGTCAACACCTTGAAGCGCACTCGAAAGGCCACAGGCAGCCAGTGCAGCTCGCGCAGGAGAGGTGTTACGTGGGCTTGCCTTGAGGCACCCATAACCACCCGCGCAGCCGCATTCTGCACTAACTGCAGCTTTCGAGTGCACCTCAAGGGGAGCCCCATGTAGAGAGCGTTACAGTAATCCAGCCGAGATGTCACGAGCGCTTGAGTGACTGTGCGAAGGGCCCCCCGGTCTAGTAAGGGGCGCAACTGGCATATCAGGCGAACCTGATAGAACGCCCTCCTGGCCACGGCCGCCACATGGTCCTCCATGGACAGCCGGGAATCCAGAAGGACGCCCAAGAATTGGTGGAACAGTTGCCATAAGACAATTCAAAAGTAACTGGCTTTAAAGCAGCATGTTAATAGAAACAGTCTGCATCCTGGTTATTAAAGAAAACTAAGAGGAGAAAAACATTTTCTAGGCACAAAAGAATTCAAACATTTTATAATCTGTAACTTGCAAACTGTCAGCAAATTGTCCATTATCACCTGGAGTGGAAGTACAAAACACTGGTATATTTCCTATAGAATTTCTAAGTACTGTTTGGCCAATGTTCTTCCAGACTATGTGAGAACAATTCATTATAGTTTACCATTAGTCAATCCTCAATTTTAGCAACGAAATGAAATTCAGCAATATTCTATAAAGCAATAATGCAATGCTATACTTCCTTTCCTCTTTCCCAGTAAAATATGCTCCGTTTTCATTACAGAAGGTAAATGTCCCTGAACTATTGTGCAGATCAGCATCACAGTGTCTGCAAAAAGAGTAACAAAAGGGTAATTGCATATATATGTGTATGTGTGTGTGTGTGTGTTTTCGTAGATTTTCACGGGTGTAGGTATGTTGGTCCTACACCCGTGAATACACCCGTAAATACACACACATAAAAATACCTATACATTCATACATACATACATACATACATACATACATACATACATACATACATACATACATACATACATACATACATATATTTGGGCATACCAGGGCGTTGTGACATAATATACATATACTTACTCCCCTGGCTCAGCTGATAGAGGAGGAGAACCTGGCTCAGTGGCTAATACAATTACCTCATATGTAATACAGCCCCGGTTCAAATCCCAGTAAGGTTAGCTGATGAAAGCTAAATAGCTTGAAATAGATCTATACTAGTCTCCCATTATTTATTTATCAGCACAAATGTAACATATACATATATATACATACACACACACACACACACACACACATTAGCAAATAGCAGATATAGCCAAGAAATACAATCACATTAATTCAGGTACAACAACACAGAAAAAAAATCATACTCAAAAGATCAATAGAACCATTCAGGAATGATTTGGGACAGGATCCCTATGCACACCGAATCACAAACGGAGAGCGGGATTATAAAATAAACGCTCATTTAAGTTCAGATGTGGTTTTTTGTTGCCTTAAAACAATTTAACTCAGCCAGCCGACAGCACAATTGACAACTGTTGACATACAGCAGGAAGGAGGAGGGGCTGTAAGTAGGCGCGCAATATAATTTGCTAGGCTAATATTGGGAGTTAATAGGATGGATGAGGTTAATTTGTGTTACACGTATTAACAGGCAGCCAGCCGTCTTTCTAAGCCACATCTCTGACACACGCGCACACCCCATCCAAATCCAACCCTCACCTCGCTCCTAGGCAGACATATTACTGAGCTTTTAAACGTCTCATTTAAAGAAGACATTGACCCAACGCCAAATGTGGAGGGCGGAGAGCAGACTATGGGGATTACTCTTCCTTTCCCACGGCATTTCTTCGTCACCATGATATTCAAACCCAGCGTCCGTCTCTTGATACTTCTGTACTGCTCCTGTCACGGGGCGGAAGGCGAGGGCTTCCATGGCGGATCGCCCCCGCTTTTCTATCCATGCAAAGGCGACTCTTCACCCCCGCGCAAAGAACCGTCCAAAGTTCACCGCCAACGCTGGCCTGAAAAAGACGCTCCGCCTCGAGGAAGGCGTGGCTTAGAGAACGGTTCTGTTTCCGAGGTAACGACGTAGGCGTCGGGGAAGTGGGAGGGGGGGGGAGAAGAGAAGGGGGGGGGCTCTTGCTGTTTCAAGGCCCGACGGACAGCTGCTGTTGTTGGTCGCGTTTGCTTTGGTGAGTATAGTGGAGGCGCGGATTCCTGCTCCTTTAAGAAAAAAAAAAAGGGGGGGGGGGTGGGAGGGAGAGCTTGAGTGCTTCTCTTGTACTTTTAATTTAAAGTTATGTGTGTATAGCCGCCCCCACCTCACCCCTCCTTTATTGGGACGAATCCTGGGAGAGGATTAGGTTATCCATACGAAAGAACGGCATCGACTCACGCTAACCTAGCCAGCTTCATGGCAGAGCCAGGGTTTTAAATCCGGGTTTCACCTAGTGAACCATGCCGTTCTTTAAAGAAGGGGTCTCCAACCTTTGCAACTTTAAGTCTGAAGGACTTCAGCTCCCAGACTTCTCCAGCCAGCAAAGCTGGCTGGAGAATTCTGGGAGCTGAAGTCCTTCAGACTTAAAGTTGCAAAGGTTGGAGACCCCTTTAAAGCGGCTACCTGGATGCGTAGGATTTAAAGGCGCCTCGTTCTCAGGCCATGCTAGGAAGGGATTCTGGGTTTGGGGGTCCATATATTCGAAAAGCACCAACGCGTGGGGAAATAGTGCTTTTGATTGACCTTCAAACAATTCTGATATCTGGGTGGAACCAGAAATGCAGCAAGTTTATTCACAGCTCAGGGGGGGAAAGATGCTGCATTCTTAAAATGCCTGGCTTGCCTGATTAGTTGTAGATTTCATTTAAAAGAAGAAATCAGCACGCAGACTAAATTCAGGTATAATCCACCTTTCCAGTGACGGGACGGGACCTTTTTGGAGGAACGCTGAGAGAGAGAAAAACCTCATTGGCTTCAGCTTAATGTTTTATTTGAAAATCTATTTGCCTACACAGAAGCAGCAAACTTAAGTGTATTTTCTTTGGGTAGTGTTATATATGTGATTTTTCCATGTTTGCCAGATCTGACTGAAAATATTATCTAGTTGTACCTAAAGACCCAGGTAGTCCCACTATATTGAAAGGTTTTATAAAGCTAAATTATTGATAATGTTATGATGTAGAGCTCAAATCCTTTTAAATAAGGCATGAAACTCTTATTTGTGGGTATAATTACTGGGTTCCCTTCTTGATCCTTGAATATGATCCTTCTGTACAGAAGATTCTGATTTTGGTTAAACTATAAAATGAGAAATATGCATCTACTTCTAATGTTTTTATAAATAAAAACTTAGCCTCATTGCACGATGCTTTATGAATTGTAAAATCACATTTATCCATTGACAGAAAGATGTTGTGCTTTAACAGGAAGATAAGTACCTAGCCTGTTTTGACCAGAAGACTTTCCAAATAAGCAGCTTATCTACTTGTTCCTTAGGCTAACCAACCTGCTGTGACATGATTTGCAACTATTTCTTCTCCAGGGTGCTTCTGATTTACTATTTGTCTTGGAACCTTTGCCTTCATGTTCGTCTATAGTAATTTCAGTTTTTAAATCTATCTATCTCCAACCTTTAGAAATACACAAATTGTCTGTGCCATTCAATCAAAATTATGGGATTATTTGATAAATTGGCAAGTTGGCTTGGTCTGAAAAAGAAAGAAGTTCATGTTCTATGCCTTGGATTAGACAACAGTGGTAAAACAACAATTATCAACAAGTTAAAACCATATAATGTAAGTACACATTTTTAGTTTATTACCAATTCATTTTATAATGTTGAAAAACATATATATCACTAGAGATATTTGTGGAAACGTGGAATGTTTAATACATTGCAATATTTAATTTCAAGACAAAATGTGTGTATGTGTGTGGATGGATAGATAGATAGATAGATAGATAGATAGATAGATAGATAGATAGATAGATAGATAGATAGATAGATAGATAGATAGATAGATAGATATCTTTGAGAAGGAGAAAATTGTAAATAAAGTTTGAATGTACAGTTTATCTTTCCAAAAATAAATGCTAAGAGGAATTATGTTTAAATTTGTAACACTGAATTTAAAAAATAAATATTCTTTGGGCTGTAAATGTAAATCATCTAATGAATAAATAACTTAGCTCATATACAGTAGAATTTAAAAAAGGAACAGTATGAAAGTAAATTACTATGAACTCATTGATTCAGTGTAATAATGGCTATTTCTTTAATTTATCCTCTAAGAAAGAAATAACCAATATTAGCAATGAAACAATTAAGAACTAATACAGTATGTCAAATTTGCTGAGGACCATTAGCAGTTTTATGACTTTTAAACTAGAGTTACATAGTAAAGCAAGTTAATGCTATTTACTGTACATACATAGGATCCCTAATTATACAGGTGGTCATTGACTTAACCACAATTGAGCCCAGAATTTATGTTCCTACTTAAAAAATCTGTTAAATGAGTTTTGCCCATTTTAGGATTTTTCTTGCCACATTTGTAAAGTAAATCACTGGAGTTGTTAAATTAGTAATACATTCGTTAAGTGAATCTGGCTTCCCCATTGAATTTGCTTGTCAGAAGTCACAAAAGATAATTACATGACCCCTCGACACTACAACCATCATAAATATGAACCAGTTGTCAAGCATCTGAATATAAATCTGTAACCATGGGGATGCTGCAATGATCATTTTTTCAATGCCATTGTAGCTTTGAACAGATACTAAATGAACTATTGTAAGTTGAGGACTACCTATAGGCAGTTTTATGTATTTGCAGTTGATATATATGGACCAGAATTAATTATAGTAAAGATTTTGGCATATTTGTGGGTTTGAAAATGTGATTCTTATCTGTCTGCCATTTTGTATATTCATTTGTCCTCAAATACATTCTCCTAGCAATCTGCTGCCAGTCTTACCAATCTGCTCAGTCTATATTTTCCTATATCTTTTCAGTACTTGCCTCTCATCAGCGCTCCAACCTTTTCTTCCCATGTACAGTTGCCAGTCTTTGCAGTGCTTTTTTCTTTCCCATCAGATCATTCATCCCTGATTTTTTTCACAATATATCCTCCAAACCTCCAATCAGTCACTGGTCTTCCCTAATCCCTATAGACTCCAGGCCTCATTATCTGTAGTTTTATTATCCATAATTATAGGGTAGAATGAAATCCCAATGAAAATTGAGTACATGTATATGTAATGTAATAATATGTGCTGGTAAGCTTTTTTTGCCTTGGTATCACATTATGGATATCCTTTTTAGGGACATTTAATACCATGTTAATATTTTATTTGACTTCATGCAAAGATTGTTTTATTTTCTAAGACAATCTAGGACTTCAGTCCTATATTTTTTAAAGAATTGTAATGCCCTGGGTTAAACTGACTACATTTGTACAATTTATATTTAGTTTCACATACTGATTGCTGTGGAATTTTATGCTTTTAGTCTTGTATGTAATTAATCCAGAGCATTTTATTTTTTTGTAGCTTAAAATACAATAAATAAGTCGCCTCTATAATAATTTTTGGATTTAAATGGGCAATGATTTGTTTGATTATATCTCTGTAAAACAATCTTTAAGTCATGAAAGCATTCAGGTGATTAATATAAATAATGATTGATTTGTTAAAGAAGAAATTTTAGCAAAAACATAAAGTATACTGTATGTGTACTATGTTTAAATGCAAAATGCAAAAAAAGTTGAAATTTACTCTGGTTCCTAAACATCTCATTGTTTCTTACCAGTAAATTACCTTCTAGTTAAGAAGATGAAATACTTATGCTTGACAAATTATAAATATTTTTATCTTTCTTAATTGGCACATAACTCATTCTCTACTATGTCTTTCTCAAAAGTTAGGAGATTCCACAATATACTTAGATTGTATGATAACAGACATTAATCCTTATAGTTTTGTGAGGAACACAGAAAGAGTACATTAAATCTGCACCTCTATAACTGTCTGGTTTGGTTCTGCAACCCAACAAGACAGACAGAGGCTTCAGAGAATAATTAGACCAATCTGCCTGCCATTGAGGACTTGTATACTAAAAGAGAGCTGTGAAAATATTTACAGACCCCACGTATCCGGGACATAAACTCCTACCCTCAAAACGACACTAAAGCGCACTGTATACCAGAACAACTAAACACAAGAACAGTTTTTTCCTGAATGCCATCATTCTGCTAAACAAATAATTCCCTCAACACTGTCAAACTGTTTACTAAATCTGCACTACTATTAATCTTCTCATCGTTACTTTCACCAATTTCTTCCCATTTATGACTGCATGCCTGAAACTTTGTTGCTTGTATCCTTACGATTTATATTGATTGTTTCCTAGTAGGATTTGATTGCTTATTTGTACCCTATGACTATCATTAAGTGTTGTGCCTTATGGCTCATGATGCATGTATCTTTTATTTTATGTACACTGAGAGCATATGCACCAAAGACAAATTCCTTGTGTGTCTAATATTTAGATAACTGGGAGAGACAAATCCAGTGTTTATATTCTTTATTTCTTTGCTCAACTACCTACTTATTTTTTTTCAATAGTGAATGTTGTAATTGAATTATCATAAGATAAACAACAGTGTCAATCCTGATGAATACCTGCTACAGATGTTATAGGCAAATATTTACTCTTGAAATAAATGTATTTATTTATTTGATTTTCTAATTTCAGACCAATTGTTGACAGCTCATAATAAAACACGATAAAAAGGGAATATACAATAATGAAAAAAGATGGGAACAAATAACACAGAAAAACATATACAAAACATAGCCAACAAGAGGCTCATCCAAATTAATATAGCATCTGAACAACTCACATTATAAGATAACAGGAATAACTATATCACATTGTTGTGTACTAATAAATGAAGTAAAATTAAATGTAAGGTAGTTTATATACTATTGGACTGAATAAAATCAAATAAAAAAGTCTGCAGAGCTACCATTATACAGGGTAAAAATTAGGGGCAAACTTAAAAGATAAATAATTCTTTTTTTATTCGAAAGCATATGTATTCTTTTATAAGTGTTAGTATCATTGGTTGTTATACATTTCAATAATATTTTATTATGGCTTCAATACACTATTATTTCAATTAAGAGATACTGTAATATATATTACTGATTTTAAATATTAAAATAATAGTTTCTTTTTAACTCAATTTTTTTTTTTGCACAGGCTCAAGCTCAAGATATTGTTCCTACAATAGGTTTCAGTATAGAGAAATTCAAAACATCGAGGTAGTATGCTTTTATTCCAATATTTTATAGCATTATATATAATTATGCATTAAATCATTAAAGAAAATATTTCAAATGTAACATTTAAAAGTGTCATATTTTCATTCTGAAAATGTCATGTCCTGAAACACACAAGGTAAGTCTGAATTGTGCATCTCACATGTGAAGAAAGTTTTAATGAGAAACTTTCTTTTTAATGAACCCAAATCTCTAGCAAGGAATGTTTATTGGAAAAATGGAAGACAACCTTGCGTTCGTATTTTCAGATGAAATCAGCACAGCTACAGTATCTACCTAAACTAGTTACTTGCTTCTTGGATACCATCTTGCATTCAAGACACGTTGAGACACTTTAGAGAAACTAGTACTAGTTGGAGAGAAACCATGTGGTTATTTTGTTTAGAATCAAATGTTCTTAGATAGACACACCTTGTTTCTTCCATTTTTAGCACTATTGTTATAGTTTAATAGATGTTGGATAAATAAAGACTAACTTTCTTGCAAGGAAAACACGCCCATCTCTTATGTTACAAACATGAACAGTAAATCCCAAAAATACTTTACAGCTGGGCTCATCTTCCTGACCATATGATGATTGACTGTTAAAGCTACTGATTAGCTTTCAATAGTTAAGGTGTTGTATAAAATGAACATGTCTTTTTTTTTAAAAGATGAATCCTATTCAGGCAGCTCAGAAATCTGGAAATAGATGCTATACATTTCAGATTAGAAGCAACACTATATTAAAGTATATATTATAGTACACATAGTAACCATATATCAGACTGCAGTTTAACAAGATTACAGAGGCAGATATTCTTCAGGGCAAATTTTAGGAATATGGAGTGGAATAAAAAAGAATTATGGGAAGTAGTTTTCTTTATATTTAGAAGTGTACAGCACAGATTAAGACAATATGAAGATCCAATTAAATTCTTTGTTTAGTATAGATTATTCCTTTGTATAAAACTATATTTTTAATTTAGTTTGACACTTATCAATAACTCGCGCATCATATTAAATTAAATATCAAAACATGTGTACCACTCAAATAGTTGTTCTTATATGAATTGGCATAATATAATTTATACAAGATTGCAATCCAGAATGTGTCACAGATCTAATGGTCTGTTTTATTGTTTCTTTACAGTTTATCATTCACTGTGTTTGATATGTCAGGTCAAGGTAGATACAGAAATCTCTGGGAACATTATTATAGGTAAGTCCATTTTTAACAGTAAGACTTAGTTATTCATGCCTGTATTAAATTTGTGAACATATTTAGTTAAAATAGTTTGCAGAGTAAAATTATAATTACATTTCTCTTAGACTTGTCTGCAGTATTCTCAAGCATGAGAGAAAGGGGAGGAATGATGAATTGGAATAATATAAATATACAGTATATAACCTATATAAAATCTATATAATCTGGGAATAATTAGGAAATATATGAAAGGAAGTTAATTATCTATTCCTGTGAAAATTATTGCTATAGCAGCAAATACTATATTTTTATTATCTTTTAAAGTCATCATCCTTTAAAATGACCAAATTAAATTCCTATTTTCTAACAGTCCTGGCTAGTACAAGTAGTCCTTGATTTATAATCATTCGTTTCTCAATTACAATACTGAACAAAAGAACTCATGACTAATCCCCAAAATTATGGGGACAGCACCGAGACGGCATTGGTCGCGTTGGTAGATGATCTCTGGAGGGCCAGAGATGGGGGTTATTTCTCCATCCTGGTCCTATTACAGCTCTCAGCGGCTTTTGATACCATCGACCATGGTATCCTATTGCATCGGCTGGAGGGGTTGGGGGTGGGAGGCACCGTTTTGCGGTGGTTCTCCTCCTACCTCTCCGGTCGATCGCAATTTGTGTTGACAGGAGGGCAGAGGTCGACCTCTAGGCCCCTCACTTGTGGGGTGCCTCAGGGGTCGGTCCTCTCGCCACTCCTGTTCAACACATATATGAAGCCGCTGGGTGAGATCATCCGTGGTTTTGGGGTAGAGTACCACCTCTACGCTGACGACACGCAGCTGTATATATCTACCCCAAACCACCCCAACGATGCCGTAGCGGTGATGTGTCAGTGCCTGGAAGCCGTGCGGGCCTGGATGGGAAGTAACAGACTCGGGCTCAACCCGTCCAAGACCGAGTGGCTGTGGTTTCCGGCATCCCGGTACAACCAGTTGACTCCATCACTGGCCATAGGGGACGATCACCTTACCCCTGTGGATGGGGCACGCAACTTGGGCGTCCTCCTTGATGCCCGGCTGTCCATGGAAGATCAAGTGACAGCCGTGGCCAGGAGGGCGTTTTACCAGGTTCGCCTGGTCCGCCAGTTGCGTCCCCTATTGGATCGGGGTGCCCTTTGCACAGTCACTCATGCCCTCGTGACATCCCGGCTGGACTACTGCAACTCTCTCTACATGGGGCTTCCCTTGAGGTGCACCCGAAGGCTTCAGCTAGTCCAGAATGCAGCCGCGCGGGCAGTTATGAGAGCCTCTAGGTTCTCCCATGTAACACCGCTCCTGCGCAAGCTGCACTGGCTGCCTGTCGTCTTTCGGGTGCGCTTCAAGGTGTCCCTTTGGGGAGAGAGAGCGGGATATAAAATTAAAATTATTATTATTATTATTATTATTAGTTACCATCTTTAAAGCGCTCCATGGCACGGGACCTAGCTATCTGCGGGATCGCATTCTGCCTCATACATCCCTGCGACCGATTCGCTTCCACAGAGAGGGACTTCTCCGGGTGCCGTCCACTAGGCTGTGCCAGCGGGCGACGTCCAGGGGAAGGGCCTTCTCTGTGGCGGGCCCGACCCTCTGGAACGACCTTCCCCCCGAAATCAGAACAACCACAGACCTTCGCTCCTTCCGACAGCTTTTAAAAACTCATTTCTTCCGTTTGGCTGGGCTAGGGTAATTTTAATTAATTTATAGTGTTAGGGGTTTTAGGGACAGTTTTTAGTTTTTATAGATGTTTTTAGCGCAGGATATATTTAATTGTGATTTTAAATTTTGTACTCTGTGTCTATTGTTTTTAATTTTCCTGTGCCCCGCCTCGAGTCCCTTTGGGGAGAGAGAGCGGGTTATAAATAATTTTTTTTATTATTATTATTATTATGGCCATTGCACTGTCTCCATGGATAGATGATCACAATCTGGGCATTTGGTAACTCATTTACTCTAACAACTGGCTGCCAAACACCCTGAAATCATGTGATTGCCATTTGCAATCTTCCCTCCTGGTTTTCCCAGAAAGTTAGTGCACTCTTGCACACCTTTCCTGACTTATGCCACACCTCCATGCGTCCCCCCCAACCCGCATGGCACCCCTCAGACATCTCAGTGCAGTGTGTGCACTCTTCCCAACCTGCACGATGCTTTTCTCACACGCCGTGTCCTCCTTCCTCTCATGCACCCTCACACACCTCCCCAATCCAGCCCCATGCATCCACTTATTTCTTTCCAGACTGGCACCAACCATTTACTTGCCTGCTGGCCTGGGACTTGTAAATTTCTCCTGGCTTCTTCACTGACTTTGAGATTCACAAAACCATGGCAATTGGACTACAGGGATTGCCATCACTAAGTGATGCTGTCATGCTTTATGACCACATCACATAGCAACCAAAATTCTAAACCCAATTGTTATTGTAAGACAAGGGCTACTTGTAAAGCAACTTACAGAAATTGCAATCCATTAATTTATGGTGGGCTATAGATTGCACACCTTGGATCTTATACTTAATACATTTACAGCTGCTTAATTGTTGAATATATATAATAAATTAATGGACAAATTAAGTTACAAAACATTGGTACTTCGTACATTAAGAATGTGTGAGTGGCTATGGGATTATTTTTATATAACATGAATTAAAATTCTTTCCTTGAATAGTTACATGAAATAATATAAAATGATTTATGAATTATGAATTTATATGGATTATGTCTCCTTTTTCCAGTAAACATTTTATATCTTGAAAACACTAAAGTTTACTGCTTGCTTAATTGTGCAAAAATTAGATAAAAAGTTGCTCCATTAAATATCTAAGCTTCTATTACACACACTATTTATTTATTTATTTATTTATTTATTTATTTATTTATTTATTTATTTATTTATTTATTTATTTATTTTCCAAATGGAGCAATTTTAAAGCCTTGCCACATTGCAACAAGCATGTAAGATTCTATTAGACTTCTTTATTTGTTTGTTTTGGAAAATTCCAAATAGATAAAATGTAAAGCCTCATCACTTTGCAACTTCAAACAAAGTTGCTATTTTTGTTTTTAAAGTATATTAAGGCTATACTTGCATACTGAGAGTAAATCACACTGAGCTACATAGATGTATGTTAGTACAGGATTGTCTTTTAAACTTGTTTTTTAGTAGATAAGCATTCTGATTTAGCAAATTACCATATTACCTTTTAAAGGCTCTATTAGCTTGGATTTAAATTTCTGTAAACAGAATTTCAGTGAGATAAATGCCTATCTCATTTTTACCAATAGCTCCTGTTACATTTTTGCAGCACATCACATGAACATGAATGCCTCCTACTGCTTGGGGGGCAGAGAGGGCTGCTGTGGAGTGGGAACCTAAAAGTGCTGTTCTACAACTGCTGTATTACACCATATATATCAATTTTGCATTCAAGCTAGTTTTTGAGTTTTTTTTAATATTGTCTATTGCACTAGAGCAGGGGTCTCCAACCTTTGCAACTTTAAGTCTGAACGACTTCAGCTCCCAGACGTCAGAGCTGAAGTCCTTCACACTTAAAGTTGCAAAGGTTGGAGACCCCTGGACTAGAGCACTTTCAACTAAGCTTTCTCAGACTTCCTACATTTCCCACTTTTTACAACTGTTTGTAATTGCATGAATTGTTTAATGCAGCCTGGTGCATGAATGGATGACAAAGAGGGCAAATAGAGTCATTTAGTTAAACATTCTTTTAAAAATCCACTTGTATTAATATAGATTGACTATTATCGTTGCTGTTTACAAAAACCTGGATTTAAGTGTAAATAGGCATTTTTTTTCTTCCAAATCCTTGATTGTATTTGGATTACTGCAGAGAAACAGCTGTTTCTGTTACTGTAAGAAACAACTAAACAATCCCTTTTGAGAATTATGTGAAAACTAGGAATTCTGACTTCTTCTTTCCTAATAAGCCAGAATCAAAAAGTAAGAATAAATCATGGCCTTTGGTTCTGATCTTTAAAGAAAAAAACAAACCAGGGTTGCTGATGATCCTAAACAATTTGCAGAGGTGTCTTGTTTTATTTAGTTGTTCTTATTAGCAGGATGACCCAAATAAGGGCAGTTAAAGAGCATGCTGCTTTTCTGTGTAATTCTGAAGCATAGCCTGTAACACTTTTTTGCCTCATGGCTTCTTACCACTTTACTATTCAGATTTTTCACACATGTAATTCGTGTCTTTTGTTTTTGTATTATGCAGAGATTGTCAGGCCATTATTTTTGTCATTGATAGCAGTGACATACTAAGAATGGTTGTGGCCAAGGAAGAACTTGACACTCTCTTGACTCATCCAGGTAAGGAATCTTTTTCACAATAAATCAATCGCTTTTGAAATAATTCTACATTAGATATTATTTATTTATTTTCCTTTAGTGCAGTGTTTCTCAACCTTGGCGACTTTAAGTACTGTGGACTTCAACTTCCAGAATCCCCCAGCCAGGTGTTCTGCTGGGGGATTCTGGGAGTTGAAGTCCATAGGACTTAAAGTCGCCAAGGTTGAGAAACACTGCTTTAGTGATTAAAATATGTGCATTATTGGCATATTTTTCATGATAATAACTATGAAATGTATTTAATTCAATATTAAAACTACTGAAATTATTATTTTTAAACATTTTTGTTAAATAAGACATTGAATTTAATTTTCAACAAAAACCTCTAGTATTGGACAATTTTTTAATCGAGTATGTTCCATCAAGTCAGCGTTGACTCTTAACAGTATATACAGTATATAAACTTCTAGGATAGTCTGTCCCTAGCTTGGTCCTTTAGGTCTTTCAACATTTCTCCAGTCAGCACTATAATAGAACCCATACCCCTTGGTGCTGGTTGTTTTTCTCGCATCTTTCCTTACACATTTTCCAGCATTGTAGATTTACTTAATAGAACTAGGTTTTTCCCTAGGGCAGGGGTCTGCAAAGTTGGCTCTTTTAAGACTGGTGGCCTTCAACTCCCAGAATTCCCCAGCCAGCTATGCTATGCTATGCTGGCTGGGGAACTCTGGGAGTTGAAGTCCACCAGTCTTAAAAGAGCCAACTTTGCAGACCCCTGCCCTAGGGTATCTATACATAATTTGAGCTAGTCTTTTGTACCTCAAATGAGAATTCTGGGTCTATTTGAAATTTTCTTTCTTTTTCTGTTTTGGTATGGGTATTTTCATGAGGCTTTCAAGATTTCAAGTATTTTCAAGACCAAAGTTCAAAAGCATCTAAACCAAAGGTTCCCAAACTTGGCAACTTTAAGACTTGTGGACTTCAACTCCCAGAAATCTCCAGCCAGCAGAGCTATTCTGGGAGTTGAAGTCCACAAGTCTTAAAGTTGCCAAGTTTGGGAACCTCTGAGATTCTAAACTTTCTACCCTGCTACTTCAGAGCCTAAGTTTCATTTCCATAGAGGATTACAGGAAAACTATTGCCTGCACAATTCTGAACTTTGTAAATTGCAACATCTGTGTATCTTTCTAAGGTGGCTTTGCTACCCAACCTACTGCTAGTTTGCTTATCTCTTAACAGCTGGTTCCTTTAATGTTGATAATTGATCCTGAATGGCAGAGGCTGTCCACTACTTCAGTATCTTAATTGTCCATTCTAAGGCTAACTGCTTTATCTATTTCATTAGCTTAACATAAATCATAATGTGAACAAGCCACACAGTTCGCATCCTCTCAGTCTGATTTAACATTTCTTTTTTAAGCAATTAATCATTGCTTTCCCCATATTCTCTAATAAATTTATTCTGGTTTATGTGTGCTGCTTTTTTTGTTATTTAGAAAAAAGTACATTAATTTCATATATTTTGGGGTTTTGTTTTGAAAAAAGAGTTTTAAAATGTTTTTACTTGAACAACAGGATATGTTGGTGCATTTAGAAATGTGTTTTCATTTGCAACAGTTTTTGTGCTTAAACATGTATGGAAGATTATTTAGATATTTCTTCAGAAATAAACATTCCCATCTTGAGGATTCCCATCTTGAGGGTTGTAATCTTTAAGGAAGATATTGACTAGTGAGCAATGTATGTTTCCCATTTCTATGTAAAACAGTTTTCATGTATATGATGACAATTTAACAAATAATTGTGTTCTAGATCTTAAACACCGCCGAATACCAATTTTGTTCTTTGCAAACAAGATGGATCTTAGAGATGCTGTATCCTCTGTTAAAGTCTCTCATTTACTGACATTGGAGAACATCAAAGACAAGCCATGGCAGATCTGGTAAAATTCTGATTTTATATCAAATAATATGTAATGTGAATTAAATTATATTTTTTATTTGGATATTGAATATTCTGGTGTTTGTTAATGTAAATAAGCTTATGAAAGCAAATTAATTTGATTCCATTGTTGTTTAGTTTTCTTGTGCATACTAGGTAATAGTTTGCTATCCAATAAATCTGTTTACTCTCCATAATTCTTATTTGGACAGTGTTACTTTCACTAATGATGAATATGCAAAATTTCACTGAATGTAAGATTTTGTGCAAAATGAGGAAAAGTTTGTGTCTTCCATGCATACATGACTAAATACCCAATGTATGTATGTATGCATGCGTGAATATATGTATTTTTAAATACATATTATATGTACATGGGGGGTGGGGGGAGAGAACCTTCTACTTATATTTTTAGGTTCAATTTGTATGTCTCCAAATTCAAATAGTTTCATTGTGGCCTACATTTAACTATAGAATTTTATTTATTTATTTCACGTGACATAACAAAATGCAGCATTAATGCATAATGATTCACAAAAACAACATGTAAAATGTATATTAAAATACAAAGCATCACAGCATTTTAAAAACACACAGCACAAATAATAAAATTATGAATGAAATTATGAGCGGTTACTAGGATTACTAAACCTATAGCTGGATATCTGGATTGTTTAAACATTAGGAAGCAACGTCCTAAATTGCAATGTAGATTAGCCTCCTCGTGGTGCACCTGGGCAGCATGACTTTGTCACAGCTAAATACACATTCTAGCTGCTGGACCTCAGAAAGATTTCCCAAGCAAGAAGCAGCATGAATACTTAAAACTGTAGAATACTTTTAATCCTCTGCTTTATCATTGCCATTTTTCTGGGAAGATGTACACAATTACAAAGCACTGGGTTACAATTGTCCCCAAATTTAGGGGATTTGTTTGGGGCCTAGAAGCATTCTTGGAAATAAAAGAGGACACTGGCAGCTGGCTCTTTGATGACAATTTCTTGGACTTTTTAAAAACAGTGGTGTTAAATTGTAATGCTCAGTAGGGCAGATAACTTGACATGAACCAGTGTGGACATGTACAGAAAACCCAGTATCTTAACTTCTTCAGCAGGAAGCAGGAAGTAACTTCACAATTGATAGCATCTATATTTGATACTAGATCTTGTAACTAAAGACCTTTGTGTATGTGTGTGACTCACTTGAAACGGATTAATTTTAAAAATATTTCTTTGATTGCTTATATCACTTACAAGAATGTGTTCTTTCAGTGCTAGTGATGCTCTTAAAGGAGAAGGATTGCAAGAAGGTGTGGACTGGCTACAAGGTATGTCTTAATTTTGCCTTCCTTGGTTTTTTTTTCCCCACAACCCCTCCTTTTAAAAAAAATATTTTCCATCATTTCATTTTGTTTTTTCCTGCCTATTTCTGCTGTCAGATCAAATTACACAGTAAGTATCCTTACAATTATTTGGATGCTTCTTTCAATGAGACACTGTCATTCAAACAAGATTATCTCAATTTTAAAATTTCAATTTTGATTACTATATCAGCAATACCTGATATTCCTGTGATTGAAGTCAAAGTAATATTATAAAAATATTAATTTCCTTTTTTAAATCCATTGTAAATAGTACAATAAAAAGAAGAATAACAGTTCTAATTTCTGGTCGAAGTTTGATGCAAATGATAGTTTTTGTTTAAAGCAGCTGAAATTATATGTATGTGTGTGTGTGTATATATACACACACAAGGTTCTTGCTATTATCACAGTTTTTAAGATGTATTTTTACTGTTTCCTATATAAAACATCTTAAAATTTATTAAGATTTAATAGGATTTTATTCAGTCTAGGATGTATTTATTCTTTTGTATTGTTTTATTGTGTTTTAATTTCCTGTGCACCGCCCCAGGTCCCTTTTGGGAGAGTGGTGCGGTATATAAATCCAATAAAATCAAAAATCAAATCAAAATGAGTTGCAGAATGCAACACACTAAAAAACAATATAAAAATCAAAGTCATTTAAAAATAGATAAAAACCAAAGGCAGTTAAAAGAGAAGGGAACAATGAATACTGAACAGAAGCCATTTATAGAACTTAATTCCAAGATGATTGTTCATACTCGCATTACAAATATGCTGTAGGTCAGTGATGGCGAACCTATGGCATGGGTGCCACAGGTGGTACGCGAAGCCATTTCTTAGGGCACACGAGGCATTGCCCTGTCAGCTCTAGTGCGTATGTGTGCTCTGGCCAGTTGATTTATGCCTTCTTTTGAGGTCATTTTTCGCCCTCTGGAGGCTTCAGGGAAGCTCCTGAAGCCTCTGGAGGTGGACAGGGAAGACTGTTTTCACCCTCCCCAGGCTCCTAGAAAGCCTCTGGAGCCTGGGGAGGGTGAAAAAGCCATTTCTTAGGGCACACGAGGCATTGCCCTGTCAGCTCTAGTGCGTATGTGTGCTCTGGCCAGCTGATTTATGCCTTCTTTTGAGGTCATTTTTCGCCCTCTGGAGGCTTCAGGGAAGCTCCTGAAGCCTCTGGAGGTGGACAGGGAAGACTGTTTTCACCCTCCCCAGGCTCCTAGAAAGCCTCTGGAGCCTGGGGAGGGTGAAAAAAGTGTGCCAAAAGCAGGGGGTTGCGCACATAGCATTATGGGTGTGGCACGCCCATGCACGACCCCCTGTGCTCCCCCCGCTTTTGACACGCGAGGCCTAGCTATATACGAGACCGCCTCCTGCCCCATACATCCCTTCGTCTGGTCCGCTCCCACAGAGAGGGCCTTCTCTGGGTGCCGTCGGCTGGGCAATGCCGGCTGGCGACACCCAGGGGAAGGGCCTTCTCTGTGGCAGGCCTGGCCCTCTGGAATGACCTACCCCCCGACCTTCGCACTACCTCGGACCTCCGCCTCTTCCGCCAATGTCTCAAGACGCATTTATTCCAACAAGCCGGCCTAGGATAACCCCCCGCTTCTGACTTTTTAAATATAAATTATAATTTGGTTAAGGTTTTAATATGGGTTTTAGCACGGGTTTAATTAATTTAATATATTTTAATTGATGTATATTGTATTTTGTGGTTTTAAATAATGCCTGTGCTCCGCCCTGGGTCCTAACAAGGAGAAGGGCAGGGTATAAATTTGATAAAATAAAATAAATAAAAAAGGTTAGCCATCACTGCTGTAGGTGAATTATTTCATGTAACATCACTTACAAGGCTAGTCATTCCATTACTCCTCATAAGACATTTACTTAAGCAATTCTGAGAAGATGGTTTTGCTACTCCTGCCTTACCTAAAGTTTGCTTGCTTTAATATTACCTACAAAGGAACAGTGTTGCTTGAGCTGCCATAACAAAAGAGCAGCTAGAGGCATTTTTCTCACAAGTAGGAAGAGACGCTGGACCTCAAGTTATTTTCCTACACCAAGCAGAATATAGTAGACAAATCTACATTAAAAGATCATTAGCCTCCTTTATATCACTGTTAAAAGATTTGACAGAATAAGATATTAAAATAAGCTTTGGTTTTGGCAATAAAAATATACACTTTTGAAAAAGAATAATTAGACAGCAACCAACAGTTTCATATTGTTGGTTAACACTTTATTCTAAAACTTTCCAGTCAAGAATCTTACATAAAAAAAACACCACTAGATGTCAGCAAAGATTGAAGATTGAGATGCAGAGAAACTTTGTAAATAACTGCAATATATATTATATGGAAATTGAAAACTTTAAATATTTAGAATTTTGAAAAAGTATCTCAAAACTGTCCATCAAAAATTAGGCTGCTGGACATTTCTGCTCAGGAACCAGAAAATCTATAAACATATTTGTACATTACTCCTTAGTAGCTTTAAATGTTTCTGGATGGTAACGGTGGAAATTTTTTGATGGTATCCTATATGAAAACTGCATTTTAATGTGAATTTTTATTTGTTTTTATCTAGATCAGATCCAAATAATGAAGACATGAAAAGCTAATATGGAAATATTAAAGATAATTTATAGATACTGAAGGCCTCGGAGACAAAAACTTTAGGCCTGTTTGTTTTCTTGTGTTCGTTTTTATAAAAGCCTTTAAAAATAAAATAGTATTTTTGCTAATAGTTTATAATGGCCATAATGTGACCAGAGATTTAGCTGTGGTCAAATAAAACAATGAAGTAATTGTACACTATTCAAAACCCTTTGGTATATTTTTGTTTAATTTTTAGTTAGAACTTAGGGGAAAACATATGATATCTTAACAAAAATGATTTCTGAAAAGCTTTGCATAGTGTCTTACATTCAGAACTTCACACTGGCCATGTCTCTTCCTGAACTAAAATTAGGTTTCAATTTAATAGTCATAAGAAAGAAAGAAAAATGCTGTAAAACTTAAACTAGTATTCTTCTTGTTCTTTTAAACTTTTTTTCCTGCAGCTGGGAAGACTACTTTTATCCCTTTTCTTCCCCATCTATTATTTTTTATCATCATGTTGTATTGTCTAGTCCATAGATTATAGTTTATCCTATGTATAAAATAACTTCAAACCATAGTTTGAAATTTGACTTTATAAACCTGTTTTATATAACGAAGTATTGAGAAAGAGAATAAATAAGGGTTAAAGAAAAAATGCAACTAAAGTTATTTTTCCAGACAGATAGTAGATGACAGATGTACAAGCACCAATCTAGACTGTTTTGCTCTAAGCAAAATGAGTTTTTTTTTAATTATTATTATTATTATTATTTTGCAAAATATTCAGTTTTCTCTTGAATTTTTTTTTCTTCTGGAATAGGATGATCCACACATTGCAGGGAGGTTTTTATGTGTCAGGAATTGTAACATCTCAAAGTATGGTATTCTGGATGATACACTTCTGAAAAAGCATAAACCATTTGAATCAACCCCTTTAGGGTAGTGAGATTGAACATTTCTAAAACAAACTGTTCTATTTTGTATACTTGTACTCCCATAACACTCATAGGAATTTTTCATGTCTTAGTAGGCCATGTTTATCATGTCAAACAGCCCACTGCAATAGACATTTGGTGTAATTTTTAACTTGCACAGAAGTCAGCTATGCCATACAATATTTTAGTTAGATGTGAATTGTGAATTTACAAGCTATTTGGATGTTTATGATGTGCTATTTATGTGCTAAATTATATTGATTTCTGTAATAGCTTAAATATATTTTGATAAATAAAGTACATAACTGACATAATGAATTCTGTATCTTTTAAGATGACAAATGAAATGAAATGAAATGAAGTAGTTTGAAATATTGTAGAGAGAATTTTTCAGAGACCATGCTTCACTTGGGGAAAATGCAAAGCAGGCAAAACACTCTGTAAGAATTGCTTCAAGATATTATCAGTTACTTGGACTAACATTTTTCCTAATTAAAAGTTGAAGGGAACAGGCTTTCATTGGCGAATGAAGCAAGCTAGGAGGACAGAACTTCCACATCTTTGAGCTGCATCAAGAGAAGGGAATGATTGGAATTTATTACCGTATTTGTTTTATATTTTCCAATTTTGGGGCTACATAAATCCTTGGTGATTCTGGGCAGCTTAAAAATGTGAACATGGTTAACCAGAGGAGCAAAAGTAAGATAAACGAAAGGGGACACTACGACTACCTCAATCACAAGGCCTAGGAGAACAACCACATGTTTTGTCATTTCTGGACTATCACAAGGATGGAAACTGCATGAATCAACTGAATGGCTTTAAGGATATGTTTTATATTGAAAAACATAATAGAACTTTTCAACTGCCTTTATGGAAAATGACATTAATCCAATTTAAAATAATCATTTTTATTTCATAGTATAGAACCTTTGACCAAAGCAATTTCTATTTGATATATCCAACTATTGATATACATCTTCAGGTAGTACTAGATACCGCTCTGTTGTTACTATGGTAAAAGTCTATTGAACAATTAAGAACATAAGGAACTGCCAAGAAAATGAGCATTGCAATCTACAGCTTTAGGTTGGACATATATCATGTCCACAAAATATACAATATATGCAATATATAAAAACTAGATTAGAAAATAACCTGATGCTAATTATTAAATTTCTGCAATTCAACCATAAAAAGAGGTATAAAAAACTAATAGGAATGTTCATTGCATGCTCATGAAGTTTTGCAACCTAAACATAGTATGCTTAATAGCAAGAGATATATACATATAGAAATCTAGTTGGGTATTTTAGAGTCTCAGTTTTTCTAATTTTAAGAAGTCTAAAATCAGTGGAATTTACTAATAAACAGCATACATAGGATTGTATTGTCCATAAATTAAAAGGGGAATGAAATAAATTGTTTTTCAAAATTAATCAAAGAGAAAATCAACATGCAATTTGTTCAGAAATAAAACTTTGGCAGCAAAGCAAGTTGAATAATGAATATATTTTAATGAGATCTTATTTAGCTCTTAGCAATATATTCTAAATAAAACATTTGAAATAGCTGGAGATTTTTGTTGTAAGTTGTTGCTTTTCATAGCTATATAACAAGAATCTTTAGAATATAAACTACATCTTTAGCCCTTAAATGGTTTCACAAAAAGGCTTTGCCAGCCTTGTAGTTTCTATATGGTAACTAGGGCCTCATTGTTATCTGTTTAATTTGCATGCATTTACACGGTTCTTAGTTGGCAATTAGGGTCAGAGGCTAGAGGCTTTTGCCACCTACCACATGACAAATAATTTCTTATATGAAATATAAGAATTTAAGGCCAATCCCAAAGTGTGTATTAGTGACAGTGCCTTTGTCATAATGCTTTGGGTAAATGTTTGATGTTACTGTATACTAATAGTCAACTATCATCTAATGATCCAAACCTTCTTATCAGAAGCAGAAGCAGGTTATTTTACTGCACACTAGAAAGAAAACCTATAATTATTCAAGCATAAGGTCCTTGGACAGCTGCCAAGGCCTCAGAAGTTGAATAGAGGCAATACCTACCCACCTAATCAATGGGATGGGCCTATTTGATGTAGTGGTAGCCTAGACTATGAGCTCTAGGCCTACCTT
Organism: Rhabdophis nuchalis; assembly: GCA_039707465.1. Classification (NCBI taxonomy): domain Eukaryota; kingdom Metazoa; phylum Chordata; class Lepidosauria; order Squamata; family Natricidae; genus Rhabdophis; species Rhabdophis nuchalis. Next base: position 27,683,657 of record CM077649.1, on the reverse strand, counting down.
AGGCATGAAAGCCAGTTGGGTGATTTTTGGACCAGTAATTCAGCCCAACCCATCTCTCAAGATTGTTGCTATGGGGAAAATATGAGGTGGGAACATTTGGTATGTAGACTTCCTTGAGTTGACAAAAAAAATTAGCAGAATACAAATATAAAGTTCCAGGTGTTGTATAGCTACTTTACTACTTACTACTTACCATTTTAATCTCAGAATTGCAATGTAATGTTAATTTAATATATAGAATTAATCCTAGCAAGGATATTGTACTCGGATTGCCACCATTGATCAAATAACTGGCTTTAAGTGTTTATGTTTGGAGCATAGCATTTGCCAAAGACTTTCTAAGACATGAGTGTCAAAATCACTGTGTCATATTGCTGTCACATGACATATCGCAAGAGTTTTTCTCTTCACAGAGCTGGGGTGGGCATAGCCTGCACGTAAGGCATCTAGCCCATGGGCCGCCCTGTTTGACACCCTGTTCTAAGGTAATTAGGATACTCTTACTCAGGAAGTGGGTTTTTAAATTTCATCCCGTATCCTGGAGTGACATAGACATTTGTTCCTTTGCCAAAGGCAGTGCAATGACTCAGCAGTTAAGATGCTGGGCTTGTTGGCTAGAAAGCCAAAAGTCCAGGTTCGAGACTTGAATGCCATGCAATGGGTAAACTCCTGTCCTCACCCCAGCTTTGGCCAATCTAGCAGTTCGAAAGCATGAAAATGTGAGTAGATAAATTGGTACCACTTTGGTGGGAAGGCAACAGTGTTCTATGGTGTCATATCGGCCACATGACCATGAAAATGTCTTCAGGCAGTGCTGGCTCGATGGCCTCAAAATGGAGATGAGCAGCATCCACATTGACTAGGGAGCAAAATCCACCTTATGTTTGCCATGAATCTAGAAGCAGGAGCTTCCTCAAGGTTGGATCCAACTCTGCAGGATTTATTTATTTAGCATATGGCAAATATGTTAAAAAGCACATCACAATTATATGCTTAAATATGAAAATATTTACTCTATTTGCAAATTCAAAGGTAAGATTATATAGTCAATGCATGATGGTGTAGCATACATAAAATCTCTGGAATTTCCCTTATATGTGTTCAGAGGTCATTGTTCCATGTCACATTGGCTGCTACATTCCAAAGAGGAGAGCTTTTCTATTTAAGAAGTAGGCTATCATACCTGCCATGTTGAGTCCTAATCCAATTGAGGGTTGACCAGGCCTTACGGGACAGATTGAATCCTTTTGGTTCAGCTGTAAAGCAGAGAATGTTGTGATACTCTGGAGGAGCAATAGAAGATCATTCTTGCATCCAGATCTGAAGCAGATTGAAGTTATTATTCAAAAAGTTTCTGGCTGTCCTAATAGTTGGATGTCTGGAACAAAGCCTGTTTGTTTTTTTTATAACATCAGTAATACCTGCATTTATTGGCATGTGAGTGTTACTATTTTCTTGTACTCTTGCAGTATTCCCTTTATTGTGGAGGAATATGACTCAAAAATGATAACCAGAAAATGGGAATAGATCATATTGTACCCACATAGTGTGGCTCACTCTGCAGAATGAAAGAGGTGTTCTTCTACCTATTCACTTAGCATTCTCACTGGCATTTATGGAACTGTTGTAATACATTGTTACTTTAATTTTTATTTGTATATTTTTCTGTCCACACAATATTCAAAGCAGTTCAGATGTAAAATAGTTTCAAATTGTTTCCATTTTGGGCTTTTATTTTGAAGATAACACATTGAAATGTTCTTTTTAAAAAAACTGATTTATGCAATGGCACGCAATTATTTTAGGCCCTAGTCCAAACTCATTTATTCAGAGGGCTTCCTTCTGTGTACATGCCTTAGAGCATTTTTTTTTTGTTCTGGAAAAGGAAGTGTCTTGGAGAAAATAGATGAAGAATAATAAATACGTTTTAAGATTATGTAGAAAGACAGGCCTTTGGTATGTCCTAGTTATACCAGTTTTTAATACTGATTACAAAAACCCAGCCCCATTGTTGTACTTTTTATGAGAGATATATATATATATAACTGTGTCACATCACCCTATATACACACACACACACATACATTGAGTGCCTGTAGCACCTACACTAAAATAAGATGATCAGTTTATCCCTAACTAGGAATAAGCCTGATTTAAGAAATTCTGACTGCGTTAAATTCTGGGACATGATTTCATCAATATTTAGTGGTCTTAAGCCTCAGAAGTATGTACCTTACAACGTATCTATCTCCCAGATATCCACGAACGTATTTTCCCGTGTTTGTTGTTTTGTTGTGCTTTTTTGTTGTTGTTTGGGTTTGTTGCTTTTTGCTATCGCGGATAAGAGGGCTCTCAGTCTTAGGCAAAGGGAGGGAGGGACACGAAGTTTAAAAAAAAAAACGTTTAAAGAATATTTTTAAAACAGGTTTCCAGCAGGTTAAATTAGAGGCGTTCGTGGCAGTCACTCCAGTATTGCTTTCGCGCTGTTGTCGAGAAATAAGCACACCTATCGGTGGTGACTTGTTTATTTTCGGAGGAAAGGCAAAACTCGAACAACCTGAACTTCTCGGCCGCAGAGCGCAAGGGTGGAGAAGGGGAGGCGACACCGGCGAGCGAAAATACACGGATCACGCGCGGAGGGGGGGGGGGGGGGGGGACCCGAAGCTCCTGCGCTGTGGGGGGAGAAAAGGCGGGTCTCGGAAAGAAAGGGCGGTGCTGGTCAGGGCCCAGGCCCGCCTCCTGGGCCGGGCCGCTGAGGGAGCCGTGCAAATATTTCTGCCTCCACGGCGGGGAGAGAGAGGGAGGAAGGGAGGGCTGGGAGGCTGGCTTCGCTGTGCTCAGTCCCGTTGGGACAATAATGGACTAGGAAGCTAGTCAGAAGGAGAGCTTCCGTCCCCAGGACAAGCGTCGGAGATTCGCCACCTAGTTGTTGTTTCTCAGCCTTAAGAGGGGGGAAAAAAAGTAGCCTGCGTGCCCATCCTGGTTGTTGAAGATGTCTGGAGGAAGTACGCGGAGGAGAACTGGTTCCCCCTGGCACAGCAATTTATCTCGCCTTTTTACGAGAAGTTCTTCTAAGGAACAGGAAGACGAGAGCAAAGTAGCCCCTGAACTGCACTGCGCACGAAGGTAGGGACGGGGCAAAGTTTGAAGGCAGGAGCGGTGGCTCTGCCTTCCTTCCTGGCTGGAATAGCTTGGCTCTCGATCGAGCTACCTCTCCTTCGCTTCTTTTTTTCTCTCTCTCTCCCCCCCTTTTCATCTCCTCGCCATCCTTCTCCCCGCCCCGCGCTTCGATACTTCTTTGGCATCATGCCTTCTTCTTTTTGGCTGAATTCGCCCCAAAACCCAGAGCCGCAAACTTGCCAAACGCCTGGTAGCCCTTGGTGCGAGGTCAACTGGAGTCGTTCCGTGAAGGGGTCGGAGAGCGTAGTATGCAGATCTCCCGCAAAATTGGCCGGGGAGGGAGTGTTTGAGGACACTTTTTTTGTTAAGCCCGGATAAATGTCTAAGGCGAACGCAGCCTTTGTGATGCAAACTAAGCGGTGGTCTTTAAAAACTTTTTAAAAGTTTTTTTTAAGCCTCAGACGCTAAGAGCATCTTCTGTATAAGTAGCCAAATTTCACATGGGGCAAGGCAGATGAACTGTGCACAAGTTTGGGTCTCGAACCAGCGTGTTATCATTCCTGGAACACAGGATCTAGATCAGCGGTCACCAACATGATGGTTAATGGACCACTCGTGGTCTGCAAGAAAATTTGGGTGGTCCACAGATATTTTTTTTTTACATTGCACTAAATACTATTTATCTTTTTTTAAAAATCATATTAGTGGTCTGCGGGATTTAAAATTATGAATTTACTGGTTCCTGGGGTCCCAAAGGTTGGAGACCCCTGATCTAGATAGGGATTACTCTTTTAGGCTCCTTCTTTTCCTCCTGTTCATGCAGTTAGACAGTAAATAAAATTGGACAATTTAAGTTCAAATACTAGTTTCAAGCTTTTTTACATTTTGAGGAGTATAGCCTTTGCCCTTGGAGAGCCCTTTGGCAAATCCTCTTCTGGGTTACAAAGGTATGGAAACTTCCAGCGATGCCTTTGATAATAAAAGCAACTGGTCTATGGAAGAGTGCCAGTCATCTATTTCTCACATTTTATATTATATTCTACATTTTATTATGGGCAGCCCCTTTGTGTATGTGCACACTTTGCATGGGTACTATATAAAATACAAGGTAAAAGTAACAGCTAATAGATAATGTGATAATCTAAGCTAATGCTGTGGTGATTTAATATATCCTTTCTTAAAGTTTCTGTAAATTAGGTAAAATCTTTTCTTCCACTCCTGGTCAAAAGAGCTTCAGAACAAATCCAGTGAGGTTGAAACAATCTGTTCTGAATTACTTTCATGTCCGAAACATGTTACACAACCTTGGCTCAAATTGTTTAATGACAATCTTACAATACATGAAATGTAATGGTCCAAAACTTAACAAACAAGATTGTATCCAGTAGCAGTACTTATCAACATAATGCATTCTTGACACCCCCTTCCTTTCCTTTCAGCACACCCTGAAATGGAAAGGGGAAAGAATGAGAGGAAATCCCATTGTAAGAGTGGTTTTTGGTCATATAATATATGGCAAAAACAAAAAGTTAAAATTATGTAGTGTTTTATTATGTGTCTTTATAATATTTTATTTTCATGATTATAATAATAAACTCTAGATAGTGAAAATAAACAGCCATTTTTTTTATTAAAAAAAGGTTTTCATTTCAAATTTTTGTGCACCACAGTTTTGGTTAAAGCATTTCCAGGTTGTATAATTTGGTAAATAAGAAATTTAAGTGCCTTAAAGTTGGTTGATTAAGGAACTGATCAGTTTCAGAGATAAACCATAATTGCAATCTAATTTTGTTTAAATTGAAGGTATAATTACTTAGTCTAGATATGTTTATTTTCAGTTTGGGCATTACAGGAAATTATACATATTTTGGCATTTTGTTTTAGTTTTTATTTAAGTAATAATAATTAAGATATAACAATATTATGTAATTTTCCTGATTATTCAATAAAGCAGACTGAAAATTATTTGATTAGAAAGCATCACTAAAATGCCAAAACTTATAATTCCCAGTAATGATGGTAGTAAACAAAGAGTAATCTTGACAGAACTCAAAACACATGTTTATGGCTGAACCCATCCTAGAGTGCTGTGATGGCAAACCTATTGCACACGTGCCAGAGGTGGCACACAGAGCCCTTCCTGTGGGCATGTGTTCCGTTACCAGCTGCTCTTCTGGTTTCCAGCACATGCATGCACTCCAGCCAGCTCATCTTCATGCATGCTGGAGCATAAGAAACCCAAAGACCAGGTGACTGGTGGCCAGAGCACACATGCGCACTGGCCAGCTGGTCTTTGGGTTTTTGGAGCTATGGCGTGCGTGCATGCGCATTCCGCTTTGGGCACGGTGGTAAAAAGGTTCACCATCACTGCTACAGTGATTAGAGTAGTGAAACATCAAAACTTCTTTGCCCTATATTTATTCAATTTATACCCCGCCCTTCTCCAAACGGACCCAGGGCGGCGCACAGGAAAATTAAAATACATACAAAACATCATATAAAATTTAAAAAACTAATTCAATAGAACCTGTGCTAAAACCAGATTAAAATCCCCAAATTTAAAAACTATCTAAAAGTCAGTATAGGAGGCTACGCTAGGCCGGCTAGATGGAACAAATGTGTCTTAAGACACTTGCGGAAGAGGCGGAGGTCAGAGATGGTGCGAAGTTCAGGGGGTAAGTCGTTCCAAAGGGCTGGACCTGCCACAGAGAAGGCTCTCCCCCTGGGTGTCGCCAGTCGGCATTGTCCGGCCGACAGCACCCTGAGGAGGCCCTCTCTGTGGGAGCGTATTGGTCTGAGGGATGTATGGGGCAGGAGGCGGTCTCGCATATAACTATGGTTGTTTCAGCGGAATATTAGTCAGTGATGCCATTCATGGTGATTGCATTCTATTTTTTCCTTGACTTTTTGCTGATCAAATTGCTTCAAAGATTGGTCTGCGCTTGCGCGAAGATGGCGGGGTAGCTCGGAAGCTCCGTGTGGGTCGCGGAGGTCGTTGGCATTCTGAGTGCCCCCTGCCCTCGTTGGTGATCTTGGAGGGCATGGGAGGATGAGGGACCCACCCGGACACCTTAGGGTGGGGTTCGCAACATTGGGGGAAGAGCGGACGGAGCGCCGGCGACTGGAACGCTCGGCGGTGTGAGCGCCGGGCGGGAACTGCCGCAACGGAGGCCGGTGCAGAGGCCGCCGCCCGGACGTTTCTAATAGGGCGGAAAGAGGCCAGCTGCACTGAAAAGAGCTCCGAAGAGCTAAAAGCTGAAAGCTGGAAACTGAACTTGGTGGCGTGCCGTGGGTGAAGCGGTGGTGAGAGCACCGGTGGCCAGCGGAAAGGGTGAGAGAGGCGTGGAGGAAGATGGCGGAGGCGGCGGAGATGCTGGTTTGTTGGAGTGAAGAAGGTGGAGAGAGAGAGAGAGAGTGGAGAGTGTGGAGGGGAGAGGTTGCCGCTGGAGGCCTAGTCGACGGCGGTGTGAGCGCCGGAAGGCGAGGGACGAAGGCGGCGACAGAGGAGTTGTGGGGAAAGGCGGAAGGTGGTGGCTGTGAGAGAGCCATGTGGAGGCTGAGAGCGGATAGGCGGCTGCCGGAGGCCTGGGCTGACGGCGGTGGGAGCGCCGAGAGGCCTTTGGCGAAGGCGGTGACGCGGGGACTGCGGCGGTGGGAGCGCCGAGGTGGATGTGGACGGCCGCTGACCACTGTAATTTTCATTCTCCCCATGGTCACTCTCCCAAGTCCGGGAGAATTACACCACCAAGGCCTTAAGAGGCATGGAAGAACTGACTGTCTTGAAGAAGAACATCTGACAGCAACCAGTTTTGATCACCCCAATGGTCATTATTGCGAGCTATTTAATTAATTTAATTACATCTATTTACCGATTGATTTATTGTGGTTTACCCATCCTGCACTTTATTTCACCTGATTCTTTTTACCATCTAATGAATTGACTCGTGTGAATCGTTTTTAATCAATTGCCAACGACTTTTAACATCTTTTAACATCTGTACTTTTTAACATCTGTATTGTGCCTATACCCACCCGAGTTTTTATATATGTAATTATTGAATTTTAATTATTTATTTAAAAATATTTAAAAAAAATGTATTCCAGAGCAAGCCTGCTATCGCTGCGAGAGTCCCCGCTCTCGCAGGTATGGCCCCTTGAATTATCTAGGGCACATCTCGATGATGGTATTGTAAATCCGAAGAGATGGGCGAAGCGCGGCCTTAGGGGGTTTTTAGTGTCTAATTTATGTAAATTATCTTTTTTAGGGGGTTCAAGGGAGGGGGTTAGATATAGACAGATGGAGATGGAAACAGCAATTAGTAGTAAGGGCCAGGATAGCAGTCGACGGCGGGAAGCGGAAGGCGAAAGGCAGGGGGATACCCGAGTCGTTCCTCAGGAGGGCATACCAATTCAGAGGGTCGTGGGGAGGGGCAGGACCGAGGGGAGACAATTCTCATCCTCCCGGTTGGTGGCACACAGCCGTTGGTTAAAAACGGTCGGGTGCCACAACCCTCGCAGGCTAGGTGGCCAGGGAATACAGAGCCAGGGTCTGCGGCTGATGTTTTGCAACGCCAGGTCCGTTGTCAACAAAGCCCCCCTCATTAGTGACCTTGTGTCAGAGGGGGAGCCGGACCTGGTAGGAATTGCGGAGACCTGGTTGGGCCACGAGGGAGGTCATCCCCTCGTTGAAATGTGCCCACCAGGCTACCGCGCATTTCATCAGCCGCGGGCCCTAGGCAGGGGTGGTGGGGTAGCGGTCATTATCAAGGAAGGCCTGGAGCCGAGAGAGACCATTGTGCCGCAGACCTCCGGCTGTGAGTCCCTTTGCATGAAGTGGGGCCTAGGGAGGCAGTTGGGCTTGCTGGCTGTATACCTGGCTCCCCGCTATGTAGCAGCAGCCCTGCCCGAGCTCCTGGAGGTGATCGCCACGGTGGCAGTGGAGACCCCCAGACTTATAGTTATGGGGGACTTTAATCTGCCATCGTTGGGCGAATCATCCGCGGTAGCTCGGGAGTTCATGGCTTCCATGACGGCCATGGACCTGACCCAAGTAATTCAAGGCCCCACTCATGAGGGTGGACATACGCCGGACCTCATCTTCGTCTCGGGCCAATGGAAGAGTGATCTGGGTACAGGGGACATAGACATCATACCCTTGTCATGGTCAGACCACTCACTTCTCCGACTCGACTTTCCGACCGCTGCTCCCCTCCGCGGGGAGGCGGAACCAGAGTTACCAATCTGGTACCGCCCCAGGCGCTTGATGGACCCGGATGGGTTCCAGACAGCGCTTGGGCCATTTCCTGTATCCCTGACCCGCGCCCCGATAGAGGACCTCACGGCCGCATGGAATAGTGCGGCCGTGGGAGCCTTGGATCGGGTCGCGCCCTTGCGGCCTCTCTCGCGGCGGCGAACCACCCTGGCTCCTTGGTTTACTGAGGGGCTGCGGGTGATGAAACGCCGCAAGAGATGCCTAGAGAGAAGATGGAGGGCTAGCCGCTCTGAATCTGACCGGACACAAGTGAGAGCCCATTTACGGACTTACATTGTGGCGCTGAGGGTGGCCAAACGTCATCATTGCGCCACCCTCATAGCATCCGCAGAAAACCGCCCTGCCGCCCTGTTTAGGGTGACCCGTTCCCTCCTTCAACAGAGGGAGCGGGAAGCCCCGTTACAGGGTAGGGCAGAGGAATTTGTGATTTTTCTGCAGGAGAAAACCGCCCAGATACAGAGTGAGCTAGCCACCATTCATGGCCCAGTGGGATGCCACGAGGGAGATCTTGTTTGGGAGGAGTTTGACCCCGTTACTTCCGAGGATATGGACAGGTTACGTGGGCGACTGCGAGCCACCACATGTTCATTGGACCCGTGCCCCTCCTGGCTTGTACTGGCATCCTGGGAGGTGACACGAGGCTGGCTCCAAGAGGTTATCAACGCATCCTTGAGCGAGGGTTCCTTGCCTGCCTCCCTAAAAGAGGCTATGGTGAGGCCCCTCCTCAAGAAGCCCTCTTTGGACCCAGCTCTTTTGAACAACTACCGTCCAGTCTCCAACCTTCCCTTCTTGGCGAAGGTTGTTGAGAGTGTGGTGGCACAACAGTTTCCCCGTCACCTGGAGGAAGTTGACTATCTAGATCCGCGCCAGTCCGGCTTTCGGCCCGGGCATAGCACCGAGACGGCATTGGTCGCGTTGGTAGATGATCTCTGGAGGGCCAGAGATGGGGGATGTTCCTCCATCCTGGTCCTATTAGACCTCTCAGCGGCTTTCGATACCATCGACCATGGTATCCTATTGCATCGGCTGGGGGGGTTGGGGGTGGGAGGCACCGTGTTGCGGTGGTTCTCCTCCTACCTCTCTGGCCGATCGCAATTTGTGCGGGCAGGAGAGCAGAGGTCGACACCGAGACCACTCACATGTGGAGTGCCTCAGGGGTCGGTCCTCTCGCCTCTCCTGTTTAACGCATACATGAAGCCGCTGGGTGAGATCATCCGTGGTTTTGGGGTAGAGTACCACCTGTACGCTGATGACACCCAGCTGTACATATCTACCCCAAACCACCCCAACGATGCCGTAGCGGTGATGTGCCAGTGCCTGGAAGCCGTGCGGATCTGGATGGGAAGTAACGGACTTAGGCTCAACCCGACCAAGACCGAGTGGCTGTGGTTTCCGGCTGCCCGATTCAACCAGCTTTCTCCAACGCTGGCCATAGGGGGCGAACATCTTGCCCCTGTGGATGGGGCGCGCAATTTGGGTGTCCTCCTGGATACCCGGCTGTCTATGGAAGAGCAAGTGACAGCCGTGGCCAGGAGGGCGTTTTACCAGGTTTGCCTGGTCCGCCAATTGCGCCCCCTATTGGATCGGGACGCCCTTCGCACAGTCACTCATGCCCTCATGACATCCCGACTGGACTATTGTAACTCTCTCTACATGGGGCTCCCCTTGAGGTGCACCCGGAGGCTTCAGTTAGTTCAGAATGCAGCCGCGCGAGCAATTATGGGCACCTCTAGGTTTGCCCATGTAACACCGCTCTTGCGCGAGCTGCACTGGCTACCTGTCGTCTTCCGGGTGCGCTTCAAGGTGTTAGTTATCATCTTCAAAGCGCTCCATGGCTCGGGACCTAGCTATCTGCGAGATCGGATCCTGCCCCACACATCCTCACGACCGATTCGCTCCCACAGAGAGGGGCTTCTCCGGGTGCCGTCCACTAGACTTTGTCAGCGGGCGACGCCCAGGGGAAGGGCGCTCTCTGTGGCGGGCCCGGCCCTCTGGAACGACCTTCCCCCTGATATTAGAACGACCACCGACCTCCGCTCCTTCCGTGTAAAGTTAAAGACCCATCTCTTTCGACTGGCCGGCCTTGAATAGTTCTCTCTGTCTTTTAACGATAAATTTTAATGGGTTTTTTAATTGTATTTTTAGCACGGGTAATTTATTTAATTTTATTTTAGTAATGTCTGTATTATTATATATTGTTTTAATTATGCCTGTGCACCGCCCCGGGTCCCTGTGGGGAGAGGGTGCGGTTAATAAATTCCAATTTATTATTATTATTATTATTCAACGCACTTTAGCATAGACTCAGCTTGAGCATATTTCATTAGGTAACTGGGACAATGTTTTGTGAGGACCTAGTTTGTGGATTCTGCAAAAATGGACAAGTTCTTTCCAATTTGAGTTCTACAAAATGCAGACTGGATCATCTGCTACTTGATTTCTTTGGGTTGCCAAAAGGGATATCACTAGATACAAAAAGGTTTCTGCATAAAAAATACTTTTTATTAATTTGTTTGTATTAACTGCTTTAAAGGAAACAATACTGCAGCCATGTCTGAAAAAACCATCTCTTGATCCAACTCTTGATCACTTCTACCTAGCCCCGTGATGGCAAACCTATGGCACAGGTGGCACGTGGAGCCATTTGCTGACAGGTGTTGACCTGTCAGCTCCAGCACATGCTGGTTGACTTCGGCCTTCTTTTTGGGCCATTTTTGGCCCTCCGGAGACTTCAGAGAGGGAGAAAAACCACCCAATGCACAAATCCCGAAGTTCGGGAACAGACGTCCGGTTTGCATATTGGGCCGTTTTTCGCACTCCGTAGGCTTCAGGGAAGACTCTTGAAGGCTCCAGAGGGCAAAAAAAAGCCATGCGAGCAACCCGGACATTCAGAAACTGTGACTTCATAGTCCATAGGTCTGTTTTTCCTCCTCCAGAACCTTCAGGAGGCTACTCTGAAGCCTCTGGAGGGCCTCCACGGGAGGCAGGGGAGGCTGTTTTCACCTTCCCCAGACTCCTAGAAAGCCTCTGGAGACTGGGGAGGCCGAAAAAAGCACACCAAAAGTGGGGGGAGGGGTTGTGCATACCATTATGGGTGTGGGCATGCCCACGCATGATCCCTTGCGCTCCCCCCCGCTTTTGACACACTATCCAAAAAAGGTTAGCCATCACTGACCTACCCTCTCTCCTCCAGACCTGGATGTGAGACAGAAAGTCTTGAGGATGAGGTTTGTTGAGATTTAGAGAAAAAGCATGAAACCCTCTTGTTCCCATTATTTCTCTCAACATGGTATTCTCTTGTACTACCTATAAAGATTGGGTTGAGTGGCATGCCTTTTTCTTCTGTTTTGAATAGATGATTGCATTCAGTAGCAATGGAGGGTTTGCACTTGAGGTCTTCACCCATATTTTCAGACCTATCAGAGGCATCTTTAAGATCAGTATTAAACCTTTGGAGGAGATCATTCATCAGTTTGGGGTGATGTATCAGGATTGAATGAATATCTGGCTATAGATTTCTACTGTGGCTAATTAGATTGGATGGAACAAAATAAACTAAAAACTAAATCCCAACAAGTTGGGAAGCACCGTTCATTCAAAAAACATCTTGGGTCCTCATTGAGTCCTGTGCCAAGTCTGGATCCAGATTGCACTCTATCTGAAGAGACACTGGGGTCACTTCACCTATGTAAGGCTTCTGCTTGATTAGCAGAAGGCAGCTGTTATCAAGCCTTTATCCAATTTTATTGTATGTGCTAAGTGTAGCAAGGGAAAACTTGGAATATGAGACATTGGCAAGAGTCATACATGCCCTCTTTATCTTGAAACTGGACTACTGCAACACACTCTGTCTAGAACTGCTTTTCAAGACTACTCAGAAACTAAATGGTACAGAATGCAGCAGATGAGAATTGCTTCAATAATATTACACCCGGATTAGAAGCACTGCATTACTTACCAATATATTTCCAAGTGAGAGTCAATTTGCTGTGGTGGTAAAGGCACTGGTCTAGAAACTAGGAGCGTGTGAGTTCTAGTTCCATCTTAGGCACAAAGCCAACTTAGTGACCTTGGGCAACTTATTTACCATATTTTTCAGAGTATAAGATGCACTGGAGTATAAGGTGCACCAAGATTTTGAAAAGGCAATTAAAAAAAAAAAATCTGTACTCTGCAGACCTTCCAAAAACGGCCTGTTTTTCACAAAAATGGGCCCATTTTTTTTTCAAAAAAAGGACCTGAATAGCCTTTAGGAGACTTGTAGAGTGCTCCTGGGGGTGGAAGGGTCCACAAACGAGCAAAAAATGGGCCCATTTTTTAACAAAAATGGGCATGCATAGCCTTTAGGAGGCTTATAGAGTGCTCCTGGGGGCAGGGGGGCAAAATTGAGCAAAAAAACAAGCCATTTTTCACTCATTTCTGCCCTCCCTAGCCCCCAGGAGCACTCTATAAGTCTCCTAAATGCTCTGCACGGCCATTTTGGTGATGATGGTGGGGTCTTAGGAAGCAAAAAATGCTGTATTCAATATATATGACACCCAGATTTTCAGTCTCTTTCTTATACTCTGAAAAATACGGTACTTTCAATCCTATGAAAGAAGCAATGGTAAACCACTTATGAAAAATCAACACAACTACATAGAATATTCCAGGCAGTCACCAGAAGTCAACAATGACTTGAAGACATACATACATACATACATACATACATACTTGCATACATACATACATACATACATACATACATACATACATACATACAGGCAACCTGCTAATTTAAAGTGCTGGTTTTGATCTATAAAACCATTCATGCTTTCATTCTTCGATATCTTCAGAATTATCTTTTCCAAGCAGTGTGCTTGGTGTGTGTGTGTGTCCCCTTAGAAGGTGAGGGGAAGAGATGCTGGCTAGAAAACAATCAGACAAAAGAGGGAGGATCCTCCAGAGGCATAAAGGTCAAACAAAGAAACGTAAGAAGAATCCGCCCTAATCAAGCAATTAAAAAAGGCAACAGGAAGTTTGTACTTTGCAAGATTCTGTTATAATGTAACTTTACAATACAATAAAGTAGAATTAGCTCATATGGTAGGTTTCCTGTTTAATTTACCTGGGAGGGCTGATCCGGTGGGGAACTTGAGGTGCATCCTGTCGAGGTACAGAAATAGGTGGCCTCCATATTGGTGGTATTCATGAAGACAGTGAAATGCCTTTAATTAAGTATTTGTTTTTGTTATTGTTTTATTAGAATATTTTAATGCTTATGAACTATCCAGTCTTTTGAAGGATATAAGTCCTGTAATAAATTAGATGAGCAGTAAATAAATTGTCAAATTAGAAAGCAGGCACCAATTAAATACCCATTGAAATCTTTAAAGTAATAGGAGTGGAGCCATTTAAAAAGCTGGATCAACAAATATGAAACAAAACTAAAGCTGAAGGACTGGAAAGACTGGTGTATATGCTACAACATATAATGGGAATTCCAAATAGTACACAAATTACTGAACCATCACATTCAAACAAACGAAGTTTTACCAAAGACTTTATAACCAAAAAAAAAAAAGCCCAACTCAATAATGCAAAACAAAAAAACAAAAAACCTCAACAGGTAGGGTTGAGAAGGTTTCGGAAAAGGTAGTTTCTGAATAGTTAACTTGATAGATAATATAACAAGCTCTGGATATCGAAGATAAAGGACAATTCATTAAAATAACAACTGTTGAGTTCTAATTTACAAAGGAAAATGGAGAAAAAATAATAGAAATACTATTTTTAACATGATTTTGAATTGTGGGGTGGGAAATTCTAGGGCCATTTTAGATTGTGTAAATTTTTAAGAAACCCCATGCATTTTAGAGACAGACTTTCCCCACTTTCATATGTAGAAGCTGAGTTAAAGGCCTGAACTATAAGGCAAAACAAAAAACAAAACATTGATAATAGTATGCAAGTAGCTGTTCTCTTTATTTGTCACATCGCTGCCAGTCAATCCTAATCCTTCAAATGTTTTTGAATTTTGTATTTGATTTACATTTAGTGACTGCCATGGACAGTGACTGTTCACAGTTATGAAAGTAAGGAAAAAGTAATTTTGTGACTCTGCCCGCATTTACAACCTTTGTAGCAACTTTCTCTCAGTCACATGTTCACTATTACACTCAGTAAGCATTGTCTGTGCCTGACAGGATTTTTCATTTTTCATCCCACAGAGTGGAGAGTTTGCCTGAATTAGCTAACTATTCCTGAAGTTCTTTTTAGAATGTCCCTAAACAGTAGTAATCTCAAGTTGTTAAACTCAGCTCTGTGGCCTTAGAACCCGCCAACTAGTTCAGCATTATAAATGATACTGAAGGACCCTAAAGCAGGGGTCTCCAACCTTTGCAACTTTAAGTCTGAAGGACTTCAGCTCCCAGACTTCTCCAGCCAGCAAAGCTGGCTGGAGAATTCTGGGAGCTGAAGACCTTCAGACTTAAAGTTGCAAAGGTTGGAGATCCCTGCCCTAAAGAGTTTCATGCTAAAGGCCTTTTTTGTTTTTTTGCTCCCCTCATAAGGAGCTCACTGGATCCTGTGCTAGCACATTCTTCTGGTGCATATTCCACTTTGTGTATCTGCCTATTCTCTTGTAATCCCTTCCTCTCCAGTGAATGTAAATAAAAAGATTAATTCTCTTCTTGCTAATTATCCAGGTACTGAATTTCTCCGATTAGAGAAAAAATATTATCTATATTTATTCCAGCCTGGAAGTCTTTTATGGATATTTTGCATAAAAATGAGAAAAGATAGCTTGGGACTTTTTTTTTAATGATTAGACAGAATAGATTATACAAATAAAGTAATATAATGTAATTGAGTTCAAAATGTATTTGTAATGGCTGTGGGGAATTTTGGAAATCAATTCTTTATACTTTTCCTGTTTTATTATTTTCTTGTCTTGCATGTTTTTTTTTCTTTTTCCTTTCTTACTTTCTTGTAGTTTGTGTTAGCTTTTACCTTCTTGTTTAAAAGTTTTAATATAAATTATATTTAAAATTACCCTATGAGCAATTTGTATTTAAGCTTAAATTAAAGCTATATTGCTGTCCAATCAGTCTATATAAAGGTACTTGACAGTACCTTTATATAGCTTGAAAATGTTGGAACCTATTTTGGGAACCTTTATCTTCCTGTGTGACTCCAAACTCAGCCAATTTTATTGCCAAAATTAATATATTTACTTTCTCCTGCCAGTACTGCTTCCTTTTGTTTTCCAAGTATTGGTGCCTAATGCTGCAAATAAACTTTTGTATACATTATGTGGGTGGGTAGCTTATTAAAAGAGAATAGGGTGGGTTTTTTTTGTTTTTTTCCTTAACATTTCCAGAGATTGGAAAATACACTTGGTATGATGCTTCGATGAGCTTTGAAGAGTTAACAATATATTAATATATAGATTTTACAGAGAAAGAAAATGTTTTCATATTATAGTATTGAAACTAAAGTGTTCCAAATGTTGCTGCCTGAAGTACCGTATTTCTTGGAGTATAAAATCACACTTCCACCCCTAAAAGAGGGTGAAAATTTGAGTGTGTCTTATAGACCGAATGTAGCCCCATCCACCCACCAGCCCCCACCCTTTGACCATTTTAGGCCTCCGCACATCACGTTTTAGACATGTTCCAGGCTGCAGGGATTGCCACAGATTATCATATCTCTGTGCTTCGAACTTTTGGCCTTTCTGCCTTGCGTTTTCAGCCTCCATTCAAGGCTGTCGGGATTGCCAGAGCACATCACCGCCAATTGCTACCTTTGCGCATTGCATTTTTGGCCTCTGCACATTGCATTTTCATCCTCCGCACGCCCCATTTTTGGCCTCTGCACGATGCTTTTTTTGGTGGTTCTACTGGGGGTCGCTGCCACCACCAATTCCCGCTGCCCTGAACTGCCCCGAAAATGTGACGCACAGAGGCCAAAAAGCCAGACTGGAGCAGCTGCTGCCTGGTCGGACCTGTTCCATGCCGTGCCTCACCGGAGCTGCTTGAGTAGATCAGCTGCATGTTTGAAGCTACGTTTCAGCCCCAAATAGGGATGTGCACTCAAAACCAGCAAACCAGTTGCTAACGTTCACCTCTGGGAACAACTGATGGGGGTATTCCAGGAGATCGATCCACCCGCTAATCAGCTGCTCATGCTGAATCAGGCTGCGATAATGTACTTAAACTGACCAGGCTGTTTGCTAAGGGTGCTAGCCAGATGAATACCAATGGATGCTGGCAGGCAGAGGCAGAATTTCTTTTTCTTATTTTCCTTCCCCAAAACTAATCTGCGTCTTATACTCTGGAGCATTTTATACTTTGAAAAATACAGTAATCTGTAATGATTTGGGGTGTTTTTTAATTTGAACAAAACTTATGCAATTTAGAACTTGTATTTAAGAATTTAAGTTTTGACTTTGAATTATTTACATTTACATTTATTTAGATGTAGCCACTATGGTTTATGAAAATTGTGTGATAGGTATATTAATAAACACTGTATTTTCTCTATTTTTGCCATACCAGTTTGAACAGGATGGGACTCCTATTATGTATTAACGTACACCTTTATATCACAAAAATGTGATACACATTTTTTTGAAGTATCAATGAAGATCAAGTGATTTGTAATCTTCTTTTCCAGCCCAGTGTCTTGAGACTAAATTTATTTCCCATTTTGGAGTTTAATAGGAAAAATGTCTAGAGAAAGAATTAGCAAATGGCAGAAGATTAAGTATTCTCTCTCATCTGTTGCTTTTTCTCTGCAATCTTTCCCTCAGCAGTAGTATTATATTATATAGATTTTCATCAAAAGCTTGTTTGAGCATATCTTTTCTGTTTCAGTAGCTGAATCGAAGTTCCAAACACTATCTTTAGACCTATTCTTTTGAATCTTTCTTCTTGCATTAATTACTAACTTGGTATAATTAAGTGTTGCACAATTTTTTTCTGTTGCTTAAAACCTATATTTTTACCTTAGCATGTATCCTTTCAACCTTCTCTTTTTACTTCTATTTTTCCCTAAAAATAAGTAGTCTTCTAAAGTACATTTGACAAAGTAGACCACAGCCTACATTTTGGAAAGATGGAAAAATGTGCAATAGTCACATCACCACCAGATTGTCACTCAGTGTATCAGAATGGAATTTAATGAAACTACATTGACATGGAGGGAAGCATGTAGTGAGCCAGCACATGGTTATTTCTTAGGCCCTATACTCTTCAACATCTTTATAAACATTTAGATGAAGGGATAGAAGGGGGGGAGGGTAATGAAGTGGGGAGGTAATAAGCCCAACACTTTAGAAGATAGACTCAAGATCCAGAAGAATCTTGACAGACTTGAACTTTTGGCCCTATCCAATAAAATACAGCTCAATTGTGAGAAAAGGCCTTACACTTAGACAAGCAAATTTAAGTGCACAGATATAGAATAAATGGTACCTAGGTCAACAACAGTATTTGAGACGGATCTAGGTGTCCTAGTCCAGGGGTCCCCAACCCCCGGGCTGGGGACTGGTACTGGTTCGTGGCTTGATAGGAACCAGGCGGCAGTGAGCGGCACAACTCTTAGAAAGGGCCGGAGAGGAGGAGGAGGAGGGAGCAGCCCCCTGGGCAGAGCGCACGCCGGGGGAGGGAGAGTGCAGGTGCGGCCGCTTGTGCCGTTGGGGGCCTAAGAGGGGCGATTGAGCCAACTCACACCCGCGTGTATGCGCCGCCTGTTCCCCCTCCCCCCCGCTCCTCCTCTACGCTTGCTGAGCCATGGCCACCAGTCTGCGGAATTTTTTTTAACATGAAACTGGTCCCTGGTGCCAAAAAGGTTGGGGACCCCTGTCCTAGTGGATAATCACGTAAGTATAAACCAGCAGTGTGTTGCAGCTGCCAAAAAGGCCAATACAGACCGTATGAACAGAGGGATAGTGTCAAGACAACAAGAAGTGATCGTACCATTTTGCACTGCACTGGAATACTGTGTATAGTTCTGGTTACCACAATACCAAAAAAAAAAAAATTGAGACCCTGAAAAGTATGCAGAGAATAGCAACAAATGATAAAGAATCTGGTGGCTAAATTGTATGATGAATATCGGAGGGATCTAGATATGTCCAGAGAAATTGAAGAGAAAGGTCAGGGGTGGGGGTGTTGATAACTGTCTTTCAGTACCTGACAGGCTGTTGCAAAAAAGAGCCTGACCTATTTCTAGAGTGCAGGACAAGAATTGAAGTGGAAGCTTGTCAAAAAGAGATATAACTTGGAAGAAAGGAGAACTTTTCTGATAACAAGAGCAATTAATCAATGGAATAGCTTGCATCCTGGGGTTGTGAGTGCTCCATCACTGGTGACTTTAAAAAATAGAGTGGATAGCCATTTCACCAGGATGGTATTGGGTCTTCTGCTTGAGCAGGGATTGGACTAAAAGGCCTATATGGCCACTTCCAATTCTGTTACTTGAAAAGTACAAACAAAGTAACTACTACTCAACGCTTCAACCAATATATACTTTATCTACATGATGGGGGGAAGCTTTGAAAATGTGCCAGATCTTCACAAATATACATCTATCCAAAAAGACTTGAAAGTGTATTATTTCACCTGCAACAGTATCTTATAGGAAGACCTCCCGAAAATTATGTATAAATTGGAGCAATTGTTTATGTGTTTAGAATAGAAGAGGCTGTTGGAAAAGAAGAAATGGATTGGAGTTACTATCTAATAAAGTACATGACTGTAAATATAGCTGTTGAAAGTATTGTGGTTTTTGAAGTTAGGAAATGCAGGACTTCTCTGCATGCTAAAACTGTTGTGTCTGTTTATAACTTCATTTAGCCAAATAGATCATCAAAGGGCAATAATTTTTGGACCAAGTATTTCAAATGGGATAACTTACAGAATGCATCCAAAATCCAGAACCCATTACTTTTGAGGAATTCAGCTTTAAAAATGTGGGCTTTTCAGCACAGCCGTGATCGGCTGCAGTCACATATTAATCATTTCCAGTGCTCCTTGACAAGTCTGGGGAAACTAGCAGAAATTCTAAACTCAGTCATGATTGCTGACATTCCCTGCCACCTTTCCACAACCAAATTCAGTGAGGAAGCTGGCAGGAGTTACAAGTTCAAGGCCAGCAGACAGGTAAGTCACTGCTGCTGAGTGGGGGAGTGAGCAAAGGAGCATGCAAGAAGTGAGATGAACATTGAGAAGAGCGCAAGAATGTGCAAAAGATACATCACAGATCAGAGAGGTTTCATGGTATGGTGAGAGTCAGGAAGGGTATGTGTGGCCAGTGTGAGCACAGAGGGACTGGGGAAGAGTATATGGGTTGAAGAGATTTAGCTGAGCAACTTGAGAGTTTTCCTCCCAGCTTCCCCATTCATTTTCTCCCTGCAAGCATTCCACAAACAAAGGGGAAACAGGAAGGAAATCAGAAATTTCTTCTTCCCGCTCTCACTGATTTTTTGCCAGCATGTGGTCATTCTGCTTATCTTTTTAGATAAATAAATATCTCTGAAATGAGGATCCAGCTGAAACAATGACCCATGATGACCCAGCTAAAGTGAGGACCCAACAGATCAGTGGTTGTCTAGTCCCCACTAGTCTTGTAGTGACACCTAAATAGGACAATGGAGCTTCTCCATTTCAAATAATTACCCTTTACACACAAAAAAGAACAAGAGGAAAAGGAATAAAAACAGTCCAGGACCTCATGTTTCTTCCTTAGTTTCCCTAGGACATCTCCTTTATGGCAGTAGCCTAAGTATATCCTCCTACTAGGAGTAAGAAACATTGCATTTTATGGAAGTTAATATAGTTATGTCTCCTGATGCCTACAACTTTGTTTTTACTGTTGGAATGTACTTTGTGTTGTGTTTCCCCTTGACACTTTATCCACAGTATATATAACTTAATATGCTTTTATTATCTTACACAAAAGAATGAGTTGTGTGTACATGCATTCAAATGGAAGATCAATTTGTATTAGAAATGAAGACCCTTACTTTTACAATTGGCTATAATTGCCAATCTTTAATAAAATAAATATGATTTAAAATAGTTTTTTTCTTTTTCTGGCCATATTTTGAACTCTGGGCTAAGTTTGTATGTTTGCTGCTGTTTGTATTATGTATGGCATGTGCAGTTTGAAAGATGTCTGTGTGGAATATATGTCTTCCTTCTTAAGAAGCCATTCAACTATTGTTGTAGACCATTACTACAATGTGGCCTCTGTGGAACTGCCCTTGAAGATCGCCCAGAAACTACAACTGGTCCAGAATGCAATGGCTCTCACAGTGTTTGGCACCCCTAGATTTGCCCATTTTGTTGTCTGAGAGGCCTTGGGCTTCTAGTTTTGCTCCATTGTTCCATATAATCTTAGCATGTTTCTTAAAATGAATGGCTATATAAGTATGTTAAATAAACAAACAAAAGTAATAACTGGTATGTTTCTTTTATTATGAAAGATCTTGGTTTTAAAACAGTGTTTTTGCTTTGGAGGAAATTTGAATGAAATACTCTGAGCTTAACTGAAATCCAGTATAGATTTTGTTTTAGTATAATTTGGTATTGCACATTTTATACAGTCTGGTTTCCAAAAATACTTCTTGGTCCAAACTTACTGAAATATAAATTGCATATTTCAGAGTTACTCCCAGGTAGACAAATTTGTGTTGATTTCCTCTCATGTTGATGCTGTTAATTCAGGTTATTCAAAACTTAACCATGTTTACACTTACTGTAAATGTTATCTGAGTCTTCTACTATATTAAGTCTTTTAATTTAACTCATTCTTTACTAATTATTCAAATTATAAATTGTTAATCAATTAAATTGGAAATTAGTTAAGCTAATAACATTTCAACTGAGCAAGAACAAACTTCTCATGTGTCTGTCTCTATGACTATAAAATCAAGAGACTTTTAGAAATGATCTTTATTATACCAAATTTGAAATAAATTTAACAAAATAAAGAGATATTTAAATTTTATATAATTTAAATATGTGACTCATATATGCAAACATTTTCAATCTCTTTTTTCCAATTTAGGATTCAATTATTGGAAAATTTATTTTTACTTATATTTTTTTTTCTCTTATCACCCATCCAGTATCATTGGATATTAGATAGCATACAAATCTGATCAATAAGCCAAAAACTTTGTAAGGCAGTTACAATTACAGCTACCATTATGTGAGGATAAGAAACAAAATTCTAGATTAAACAGATAGCTAAAAAGCAAATTAACTGGCTAGTTTTGAAAAATATACTACAGAAGAATTGTGTTAAAAATAGATAGGAAAAGATATTGGAGTTTAAAAAATGAACTTGGAAAGTTTATGACAATAAAGGAAATGCTTTGATCAGGTTTAGAAAAGCTGTCTAAACACAAGAAATGCCAAGATGAAAGAAAGCAAACAGGCAAAATAAATGCATTTGGTTTATGTACTTTCTTTCAAAAATGCAAAAGTGCAAATAAATTTGAACTTTCAAGTACATTACTTCTCTTTCTCTCTTTTTCAGTTTTGAAATTAAGGAAGATGAATCTACAGATGTGACTTATCCAAGAAAAGAAAGCAGCCCCCTTCCTGAATTATTAAAGGTCTTTCTTTTTATTATTATAATAGGAGCCAGAATTATGTCTTTTACTTCCTAAAAACTATCAGTTTAAAAAATCTTTAGTTTTTCCTATATTGTTGTCTGTTTCATTATATGCAGAAAATGTTGTCCTGAAATGCGAGTGTATGTGTGTGTGTATTTATATGTGATTGTGAGAAGTAGAAATTGTAAATGATGACATTAGAGTCAGTTATCATTACAGTGATCATTTTATGACAAATTGAAGATCACTGGCTTTGTTAGCTGTAGATAGTTTTTAATTAAATAATTGTTTCAAAGGTTTAATAGCATGAAATGTAAACTTAAAAGCAAGAAAATAGATACGATTCAAGCATAAACATTATATATATATATAATGTGACACAACCATATACTTATCCTTCTGCCTCAGCTGATCAGGAAGAGAACCTGGTGGCTTAGTGGCTAAGGCTTCTGACTAACATGTAATGCAGCCCCGGTTCAAATCCCAGTAAGGGTATGGCTAGCTGATGAGAGCTAAAAAGCTCGAAATAGATCTATCCTAGTCTTCCTGATTTATTTATTGATCAGCTCAAAAACGTAACACACATATAAAAAAATTACACAATGGAACTCATAGTTTTCTGTCTAGATGGTCTCTGGTGATGAGCCGAAAGGCAGAAAAGGAGAGCAGTATGCTTCCTCCCTTAATTAGGGCTTAACAGGGTGTTGTGACACACACACATATATATTTTCACAGCTCCTGTTTTGAGGCCCGTTTAAGGGAGGAGACAAACTGTCATCCTTCTCTGCCTTTCGACTCAACCCAGAGATCATCCAGACAGAGACCCATTAAGATTGCTGCTGTTTTTTAGATATGTTATATATATATGTGCCCCGGTAATACCTCGCCTGGCATGCTATACAGCCCCGGTTCAAATCCCAGTAAGGGTATGGCTAGCTGATGAGAGCTAAAAAGCTCGAAATATATCTATACTAGTCTCCCTGATTTATTTATTGTTCAGCTCAAAAACCTAACACACACACACACACACACACACACATATATATAATGACAGCAGTTCCAATTCTAGCTTTTCAAAACTAAATATTATAATGAGATAAAAAAATATACACATGGCTATACAATGTGCAAGTTTCAGTAGAGCATTGTGGCATCTATGAAACATAGCATTTTTCTGTACTCTGCATATACCTTACATATAATGTAATGTTTGTAATGATAATTACTTAGAAAGTGAAATTCCTTTTGAATTATTGTTTATTTATTTATAGAATTTAAATTTCTCAGAATTAGAATAGTCTCATGGTGACTTTAATATAGAGCACAATATAACCCACCAGAACATCAACAGATTCATATAAAATAAAACTAATGTAAATAATTCACAATACAAATAAGATAACACATTAATTTTAAAAATCCAGGTTCAGATGATGCCCAGTCCTCTGCCTTTGCTACTTTCTGCAAAGCTATAACTATAGGGCCCATCTGGATTTTGAATAATATAAGTGTCATGATGGACTTTTTAAATAATGTAACAATAAAAGTGTCATGATGGAAAAACTGGGTTTTCTGACTTCATTACTAAGGCAAAATTCCCTGCAAGGAGTAAGGGGAAAAGAAAGACACTAAGTGAGAGACACTAAAGAAATACTCTTCATAAAAGACTAATGGTGTCAGGAATTAGTAAAATTAATCTAAGCAATAGTCAGATATACTGCCCATAGGTAAGTAGAAAGAGACACTGGCTTTTTAAAAATAGGCTTTCTTGGAAAAGAAGCCTGGTATACATGCCACATTAATCATTCCTGGGGGGAAAGCGTTATTAACTAAAAATAGCTGCTAATGCGGCAACTATTTATTTTTATGTAATGCTATTACATCCATTACTGTACATATGAAGAACATATATTTCAAAAAGTAAAAGACAGCTCTCATAGTGGAGATTCTTTTTCATGTGACCTTTTAGTAAAAGAGCTCGTTTTCTGCCTTCATAGAATCAGTGTTATGCACACTTAGCAATGCTCAATGTACTGCAGATTTAAATAATCAATATTATGTATGCTAGGAATTAAGCACTGGCATTAAAATTGTACATTAATGTATTCCAGTACACTTAATGAAAGCCAGTATGCTTAAGCAGAAAGAGCTCTGACTTTAGATACGGAAGATCCTCATCTTTATCTCTTATGAAACTGGCATGGCCTTATTAATTCTCTTATAATAATAATAAATAATAATAATAATAAATTTTATTTATATCCCGCTCTCTCTCCCCGAAGGAACTCGAGGCAGGGCACAGGGGAATTAAAAAACAAATTACAACAAACAAAATACAAAGCTAAAATCAAATTAAACTGACCCTGCGCTAAAAACTTCTATAAAAATATAACTATCCCTAAAAAAACCATTAATAATTTAAAATTAAAATTAAAATTACCCTAGGCCAGCCAAACGGAAGAAGTGAGTTTTTAATAGCTGTCGGAAGAAGCGAAGGTCCGTGGTTGTTCTGATTTCGGGGGGAAGGTTGTTCCAGAGGGTCGGGCCCGCCACAGAGAAGGCCCTTCCCCTGGGCGTCGCCCGCTGGCACAGCCTAGTGGACGGCACCTGGAGAAGTCCCTCTCTGTGGGAGCGAATCGGCCGCAGGGATGTATGAGGCAGAATGCGATCCCGCAGATAGCTAGGTCCCGTGCCATGGAGCGCTTTAAAGATGGTAACTAACACCTTGAAGCGCACCCGAAAGACGACAGGCAGCCAGTGCAGCTCGCGCAGGAGCGGTGTTACATGTGAGAACCTAGAGGCTCCCATAACTGCCCGCGTGGCTGCATTCTGGACTAGCTGAAGCCTTCGGGTGCACCTCAAGGGGAGCCCCATGTAGAGAGCATTGCAGTAGTCCAGTCGGGATGTCACGAGGGCATGAGTGACTGTGCAAAGGGCACCCCGATCCAATAGGGGACGCAACTGGTGGACCAGGCAAACCTGGTAAAACGCCCTCCTGGCCATGGCTGTCACTTGATCTTCCATGGACAGCCAGGCATCAAGGAGGATGCCCAAGTTGCGTGCCCCATCCACAGGGGTAAGGTGATCGTCCCCTATGGCCAGTGATGGAGTCAACTGGTTGTACCGGGATGCCGGAAACCACAGCCACTCGGTCTTGGACGGGTTGAGTCTGAGTCTGTTACTTCCCATCCAGGCCCGCACGGCTTCCAGGCACTGGCACATCACTGCTACGGCATCGTTGGGGTGGTTTGGGGTAGATATATACAGCTGTGTATCATCAGCGTAGAGGTGATACTCTACCCCAAAACCACGGATGATCTCCCCCAGCGGCTTCATAATGTGTTGAACAGGAGTGGCGAGAGGACCGACCCCTGAGGCACCCCACAAGTGAGGGGCCTAGAGGTCGACCTCTGCCCTCCTGTCAACACAAATTGCGATCGACCGGAGAGGTAGGAGGAGAACCACCGCAACACAGTGCCTCTCACCCCCAACCCCTCCAGCCGATGCAATAGGATACCATGGTCGATGGTATCAAAAGCCGCTGAGAGGTCTAATAGGACCAGGATGGAGGAACAACCCCGATCTCTGGCCCTCCAGAGATCATCTACCAACGCGACCAATGCCGTCTCAGTGCTGTGCCCGGGCTGGAAGCCAGACTGGCGCGGGTCTAGATAATCAACTTCCTCCAGATGACGGGGAAACTGTTGTGCCACCACACTCTCTACAACCTTCGCCAAAAAGCGAAGATTGGAGACCGGACGGTAATTCACCAATAATGCCGGGTCCAGAGAGGGCTTCTTGAGGAGGGGTCTCACCATCGCCTCTTTAAGGGAGGCCGGCAAGAACCCCTCACTCAGGGAAGCGTTGACCACCTCCTGGAGCCAGCCTCGTGTAACCTCCCAGGATGCCAGTACAAGCTAGGAGGGACACGGGCCCAACATGTGGTAGCTCGCAGTCGCCCACGTAATCTGTCCATATCATCGGAAGTAACAGAGTCAAACTCTTCCCACAAAACTGTCTCAAGATCTGCCTCGGGGCATCCCACTGGGCCACTTTCAGTGGGGACCATCTCGCTCTGAATCTGAGCAATTTTATCCTGCAGATAAATCCCAAATTCCTCTGCTCTACCCTGCAGCGGGGCTTCCCGCACCCTCTGTTGAAGGAGGGAGTGGGTCACCCTAAACAGGGCAGCAGGGCGGTTATCTGCGGATGCAATGAGAGTGGCACAATGATGACGTTTGGCCACTCTCAACGCCACAAGGTAAGTCCGTAAATGGGCTCTCACCTGTGTTCGGTCAGATTCAGACTGTGTGGATCTCCACCGCCTCTCTAGGCGTCTCTTGAGGCGCTTCATGTCCCTCAGCTCCTCGGTAAACCAAGGAGCCAGGGTGACTCGTTGCCGCAAGAGAGGCCGCAAGGGCGCGACCCGGTCCAGGGCCCCGGTAGCCGCGGTGTTCCACGCAACCACCAGGTCCTCAGTCGGGGCGTGGGTCAGGGACTCAGGTAATGGCCCAAGCGCCGTCTGGAATCTATCCGAGTCCATCAGGCGCTTGGGGCGGAACCATATAGGTGAATCCGGTTCCGCCTCCCCGCGGTGGGGCATAGCGATTGGAAAGTCGAGCCGGAAAAGTGAGTGATCTGACCATGACAGGGTAATGGCTATATCCCCTATACCCAGATCACTCTTCCACTGACCAGAGACAAAGATCAAATCCAGCGTGTGCCCCCCCTCGTGTGTGGGGCCCTGAATTACTTGGGTCAGGTCCATGGCCGCCATGGAGGCCATGAACTCCTGAGCTACCTCGGATGATTCGCCAACCGATGGCAAATTGAAGTCTCCCATGACAACAAGTATAGGAACAATACAATGAAAAGAACCGTATGCTTCTCATAGGAAAGACGGGATACAATGCAGTACAATTCCTCCTATATAGACAGTAAAATCTAGTTCCTCTTTAACAATTGATAAAATAATCTGTTTCTTTCTTTGTAGGTTTCAGTCTGTAAAAATAAGGATTTCTGTACAGAAGGCTTGAATAGATCTACCACTCAAGAGGAATTAAAGAAAGCAAAAAGTCTTCCTAGTTTGATTCATGAAAGCAAAGCGAACAATAACAATAAACGGTCTAAAGAAGGATTTTTGCAATATCTTGGGAATTTATTTGGTATTTCTTCTAAATCATCCTACAAAGAAAAAGAAACTACTAGTTTTGGAGATGAACATTGTAAAACTAAAAAAGGCTTTTCCGATCAAGGTAGCCATCAAGACAAAGGACCCGCTGAGCAGCTCAAATCAGAAATATTTGCCATTTCAAATTTTGGAACTGAACAGAAAATATCAAGCAAAGATGAAGACAGTAATTTAAGAATTAAATCTAGTCCACAACATTTACAGAAACCTCAGGATCAATCTGCTGAAACAGCCAAGTGAGTTCCAATATAGCATCTATCTATCTATCTATCTATCTATCTATCTATCTATCTATCTATCTATCTATCTATCTATCTATCTATCTATCTATCTGTTACGTTTTTGATCAGGGAGACTAGGATAGATCTATTTCGATCAGCTCATTTATTTATTTATTGATCAGCACAAAAACGTAACACACATATAAAAAAATTACACAACGGAATTCATGGCTTTCTGTCTAGATGGTCTCTGGTGATGAGCCGAAAGACAAAAAAGGAAAAGCAGCATGCTTCCTCCCTTAATTGGGGCCCTAACAGGGTGTATCTAGACAGAAAGCCATGAGTTCCATTGTGTTAATTTTTTAATATGTGTGTTAGTATTATGAGCTGATCAATAAATAAATCTAGATGGTCTCTGGTGATGAGCCAAAAGGCAGAAAAGGAAACAGTATGTCTCCTCCCTTAATTGGGGCTCTAACAGGGTGTTGTGAAACAATTATAGATATTAACCCTCCTGTCTCAGCTGATGCAATTGGGAGAGCCAGGCTGGCTGAATGGTTTAAAGGCTCCTGCCTGATATGCAATACAGCCCCGGTTCGAATCCCAGTAAGAGTATGACTAGCTGATGAGAGCTAATAAGCTTGAAATAGATCTATCCTAGTCTCTCTGATTTATTTATTGATCAGCTCATATACACACACACACACACACACACATACATACATACATATATTAATTTGAGCTCATTGGATCATAAAAATTTGTATTCAACGTTATTCATATTGAACAGTGCGTAATGTTCATAAAATAGTTATCATCTATGATCTATTTTTTTAAAGTCATGTAAAAGATGTAGACATATATGTAAGAAGTTTGAATTTACAAAATTAA
This sequence comes from Rhabdophis nuchalis, assembly GCA_039707465.1. Taxonomy (NCBI): domain Eukaryota; kingdom Metazoa; phylum Chordata; class Lepidosauria; order Squamata; family Natricidae; genus Rhabdophis; species Rhabdophis nuchalis. The sequence goes on along the minus strand of CM077649.1, from coordinate 27,655,356 downwards.
AAGCAAAGAATGAGGCGAGATTTTACGTAAACATTTACGTAAATGTTTATGTAAACATTTTACATATTCCTTATCAGTTGAATCTAATAATGAAGGAGGAATAGAAAGGTGGCCAATTTTTAAAAATTACACCCCACTCATTTTAATGACATTATCAGGCAAATTGTAGAAACAGTAATAAAAGAAAAAATGAAGTAAGCGTGTAGCAGAACTAGCGTTAGTGAAGGAGAATCACACAAATTCTGCAGAGGTAAATACTACTATCTGGTTTAGTCACTGAAAAGCAAAATGCTGAACTAAGATGGTCTTATTATCCTGGAGCTGGAAATTAAATGTCAACCCTTCCAATAGCTACACAACTTTTTGTTTCTTTATGCCTTTAGTGAGTCTTGACTCTTGCATACTACATCAGCAAATTCATAACAGTTTTTAGGGAACAATTTTGGAAGTGATTTGCCATTGCTGCCTTAGAGCTAAGAGAAAATAACTGGTCCAGGCCGGCTGCTAAAATTTAGGCCAGACTAAACTAAAGCAAAACTAAAACTCAGATATTCTCAATCTTAGTCCAGTATATTAATCTTTAGAGCAAACGGTATAGGCCAGGGGTCTGCAAAGTCGGCTCTTTTAAGACTGGTGGACTTCAACTCCCAGAGTTCCCTAGCCAGCATAGCTGGCTGGGGAATTCTGGGAGTTGAAGTCCACCAGTCTTAAAAGAGCCGACTTTGCAGACCCCTGGTATAGGCTTACACAAATAAAGCTACTTCTGCAGCGTCACTCACTATTGCAAAACATAGTTTCCTATTTACAGGAAACAAAAAAGCATTTTTGTTAACAGCAGGAAGATGAAACCAATCACAATGCAAAGTACATGAAAACAGTAATGGTTACTCAGTAGAAAGTCAGTCTATAGAGATTGGAACCTATAATTGATCATGTCTGGGGTCACTCTTTTATGTTTCACAAACATGGACTCCAGATATGAGCATAGCTTTCCATGAAACATCCGTTTTCTTCACGTATGCCTTTTGCACAATGAAAATGTGTAGAGAAATATGAGTGGCTTATTTTATGCAGATAGATACATAGGCTATATTACAGTTGAGAAAATGCAGTGCAGTGTTTTGAATGACCAGTTTTGAAAATCTTTCAGATCTGTCTCTTTTGTGTTTTCAAGTAGTGCTCGCTTAACGACAATAATTGGGATTGGAATTTCTGTCACTCAGCAATGTGATCATAAAGCATGACATCCCATGCCCACATCATTTAGCAATGGCAATCCTAGCCATTGGTGTCATTAAACAAGGATCACAGGTCGTTAAATTACGACATCCTAACAACTTCTTGCCAGAGTTTCAATAAGCAAATTCTGTGGGGAAGCCGACAGGGAGTTGCATGTCCAGGTAGTTTGTAAGCATGTGAGTGGGTGAGTGATTGCTGTGGCATGGGCGCAACAAGGCTGGGGTAGTTCTAGGGGAGGAAGAAGCACAAAGGTCTCCTGTGGCACATCATCAGCATGCTAGACCATGGTGACTGTAACCAGGTGAGGGACCATGTACACAAGGGTGATATGGCTTGGGTTGACTACAAGAGAGGGTGTGGCCAAGCTGGGATGGCCACTGTCAGTAGGGATGTACACTATGTCATGCTTGAGCTAGACCTACGTCAGCAGGGAAGATCACAAATGATGATCATGTGACTACCGGATAACTCAAACAACATAAGTGGGACCTGGTTGCCAAGTACCACAATCATGTGATTGCAGGGATTCTTGGATGGCTGGAACTTTGAGGTCCAGTTATAAGTACTGTTAACTTCAAACAGTTGCTGAACAAATGGTCATTAACTGAGAATTACCAGCGTTGAAATGACTTTTTGTCTTTGGTAGTAATGGCACAATTTTTCAACAGTATTCTATAAAGTATATGATTTAGAAATGTATTTTTTTAATTATTATTTTATGGCAACAGTTCTTTATGCATTTTTGTAAGGTTAACAGGTAGTTAACAGGTAGATGTAGGTTGTCATTAAAATATAATAAGTTACAATAGAAATAAAGAGCCTGGTTTGAGCTGAATTTTCTCTGTGACCATTTCAATTTTTAAAATATATCTTAAAACAAAAGGGTCTTTGAACTAGATTCTGTAAACATAAAAGCAAACTTGTCAATACTGTATTATATAGCGTTATATTCTTTTCTCTCTCTCAAATGTTAGATATTTTATTTCAGTGAAAGCTGTTACAAGGATTAAAGTGTTTATCAAACATCTCGGGGGCTCTGAAATACCAGATGGAACTATTGGAATATATAAGCTGCTTTCCCCCCACCCCCACCCCAAAAGAATAAGGATAGCATCAGAATAATCTCTCCTGGCAACATTATTATAGCTTCCATTAGCATTATGTGGGCTGTTAAGTGCAAGAGAATTTGTATTTATTTTAGATTCATTTAGTCTCTATTCACTTGTAGTTCTATAAAATACATTTAAGGCAGAGATTATACCAATTATATATAATCCATGACAGAATATCACTTTTTATATGTTTTTAATACCTGAGTTATACATCTTTCTTAATGAGACATAGGCGTCTTATTGTACATCCCAATATTGGCTGAATACATGACCTAGATATCGGATTTTACAGTCAATAGATTTCTTTAATTTCATTTATACAACATGTGCTTACATCTCATTTATGCTTACTAATGCCTGTATAACAAATCAAATACTATAGGTATATTGCTTTAACAATGCTTTTTCAATGGAGGCAAAGTTATATTCAGTTTAAATCATAGAATATTATGTTACAGAGGAAGCATGCTAAGTGTTATCCATGCATGTGCGCACCGAGCTTCACTGAATTGCAAATAACATTTTATGGCAAATAGCCTTCTATATAACCTTCATAATTTTTTTAAAAAATCACTCAATCAAAAATACATGAGCAGAAAGTAGGTGGCCTTATATTTATTCAAATCCTACTGTTCCAAAAGAAAGAAATTTTCAAACTGTTTCCAAGTCTAATAATAAACTGTTGTTTGAAATCACAACATCAAGTAATTTTTCAGTAATTCTACAACTATTATGTAGTTATCTATTAAATGTATTGCACAACTTACACTTTTAATACCATACCTTCTCTATATAATATAGGTTAACTATTTAAGTAGTAGGTATATTTATAATTTTATGTGACTAGAAACATTTGCCAATATGCCATTAACAATGTTTCTGTTCCAGAAAAGCAGAAAGTGAGCCCCCAGAACATGCAATTACTTATGCAACCTACCGAGGCTCTGCAAGAATTAAGCAGTTGCTTAAGAAACAAGCAGACTTGGAACAAGAAACAGTAAACAGAACCAGTATTAGCAATTGTCTTGTGGAAAGCAAAAAAGAGGAAATCATAACTACAAAAGAACCAGAATCGTTACTGCAGAATGGGAAACCTGAAACTAAAGATGACAAACAAAATTCACAAGAAAACATGCTTTTATTCAAAATGAATCAGAAGGAAGAAGTTCAGGGTGATTGTGAGCACAATGAAGCAAAGAACAAAATTACCTCTTTGAGGGAAATTGAAACCATCAAAAACTGCATTGGAGAACTTGAGTCTGTAAAATGTGTATCACTTTCAGACAAAACAAAAATTAATGGGAAACTTTTGTTAGAGCCACCAGCATTGCTGCCAAATCAGGTCAGTTCTAGCTACCAAAATATAGATTCTGCAAGAATCAATTTAGAAAACAGTAGATTAGATGAAAAGAGAAATCTATTAGAAGAAATACATATGCAGCCACAGTCAAACAATGCTACCACTGTTTGTTTAAAAAAAGAAGCACATTTATCTGTTTTTTCTAACACAGAAACAAAAGAAGCAATACAAAATGAGTTTTCATCTTACCCCAAAGTAGTGTCAACTAATAATGATTGTCAATTGTCAGAAGATAAATATTCTTGGACTGACAATCAGTTCAGATTAGAATCAGTTAATCCATCATTGTACATAAATAACCATAACTGTGGTGATCAAGTAAATAATGGAACAAACAGTAATGAAGAATTAAATGCAGATATGACAACTGAAAATCATTCTCAACTGCTTCTCCATAAACCAGCAGTTACAAAAGAATTGCCATTAGTTTTGAAATCAGAAATGTCAACCCTTTCCACAGAAAATGGGTCTGTGTTGCACGTATGCAGCAAGAGTGGCCTAGAGAATAAAGAAACCACTGAGCTATTATTACTTAGAGATCTACAAAATAATTCCACAATCTCCATAATGGCTAATATTGGAGCTAGTAAAGTGATTGAGGATAATGTGGAAATACCTGTTGTGGAACTTGAGGCAGTTTTGTCTAATGGTACAGAGGAAAATAAGGCCAACATTTCTTTGTTAGGTACTGAATATATGCATGTTGACTCCTTCAAAACAGATGCAGATAATGTCCCTCAAAATCTTGAAGTTGAAAATGACTGTCATCCTGCCAAGAGAGATGAGAATAAAACTCTGATCCAACCGTTAACCAGCTTAAATATTTGTTCATCTCCTCTTGAGAAACAAAATAAGCTCTTTGAACTGGAAAACACAAGACATGTAAAGAACACAGATATGACATCTCTTAAAACTATAAACCTTGATGCAATTAAAACTCCAATTATTTCTGAGAAAAGTAATTCAGTGCTCAGTAGCATAAGAAATCATGTCAGGCCTCCTGAAAATAAAGAACTCTCTTGTCTGTCTATTATTTCTTCTGAAAATGAGTGCTTGACCCACAGTTCTCTACCTGAGAAAACCAACTCACCACCTTCTTGCTCTCTCTTACCTGCTTTGATCTTTAATGCTAATATCGTTGAAGATAACATTCATTTGGATACTATGGCTAAATCTGCATCTCATTCCGAAGATCAGAATTTTTTGAAGGGATCATATTTTTTGCCTGATGAACAGGAAAATATGTTGCAGTCTACAAGAGTCACCCCTGCAATAAATTCTACAGAGACAGACTTTAGTGAAATATGCTACTCTGGTTCTGTGTCTGAAAACTCTAAAGCTGTCTTAAAGTCACATTTTTTTCCGGAATCTGGAAATATCTTTAAATCCCATATTATCCCTGATACTATTGACAGAGATAACTCTGGAAAAAAGATTTCGCCACATTCAAATGAAACAAAATATTTGACTAGTTCTTATTCAATGGATTCTGAATCCGTTGTCATAAAAGAGACTTTTCCTGATTTTACATCTGACAATGTACATGTGCCCAAGTCTGCTATTCCTAAAAGTTTTTCTAAAGATACTTCAGACCTTCATTCTCCTGCGTGTGAAACAGTAAAGGCTGTTTTTGACAACATCAATTCACTTCCTATAAATTCTGAAGAAGGTACTATAAAATTGTCACCTAAAGATAAATTAAGTAGTTTATCTTCTGAATCAATATCAGATGTTACCTATTCACCTCCATTAATGCCCTCAGTTACCTATTATATGGAAACTATAGATTCTTCAAAGATAGCGTCAGAAATACCTCTTATTACCCAGCAGACCAAAGCAACTCCCTCAGGGCAAAATTCTAATTGCCTCATGGCTACGCCTTCAAAAATTGCTACTAGAATGGATAAGCAAGCAATTACTGCTTTATTTCCTAAATCAAACAACCAGTTTTTTAAGGAACCGTTGAAAAATGTTGAAACAGGAAAGCAACTGCAAATCAAATCTCAAAACTTAACACTCTTGTTTAAAAAGGCTGATGAAATAGTAGAAGAAGTTCTTCATTTAGCAATAGAAGAAATTAGATCAAAACAAACAGCATCCATCTGTCAAAATAATGACACTAAGTATAATGAAAGTCCCAGCTTTCAAAAAGATCATACAAATAGAAAAATGCTGTCAGAATCTAAAGAAATACTGTCAAGGAACTCTTCATTAAAACCCTGTAATGTGAATTATATGACAAGGTTTTCTGGACTTAAATTTGACAACGATACTCACAATGAAAAGGAACCATTAAATATCATTAATAAAACTGATTTATACAATTCAGTAATAGTAAAACCAAAAGAAATTACTGGCAATGTTATTAAAACAGCCAAACAAAATCCAGCAGTTGTGCCATATGAGGAACTTTTAAGTAAGGATTTTTCTCAAAATACAAATATTATGTGTTACACTGAAGCATCAGAGACACCTATAACTGATGCAGAATTATCAATTAAGCTTCCTGAAATAATTGAAATACCGTTAAATCTAAGTACAGTATCCCCAGTTGAAGAGCAGAAGATAACTGTTGAGGATGTAACAAATGTCTCGTTTCCTTTTAATTTCAAAGAAGAAAGTAAAGAGATTTCTGGAGAAATTATACCAAAGAATGTGTGTTCAGGCCAAACAGTTTGTGAAGAATGGTATGATGACATAACTAAACTAAATTCCTGTTGTGACAAAATAAATAATTCCAAATTCAATAAAGATGATGATTGTGTAACAAATAGGGCAGTTGTTGGTGATAGCACTGGTAGCTGGACATGTGAGAATCAATGTAATTTAGTAAAAGGAGAGGCTGTTATGACCAATAAGCAATTGTCAGCATGCACAGCTTTAACAAGAAATGTGCTACCCTTTAACTCAAACATTAATACAGACAGTAGCTTTTCTGAAAAATATCAAGATGAACAAACTTACTTACATTCACCTGGACATAATATAGAGAATGAAAAAAATGAGATAAGAAAAAACAAAGCTATTACTGTTGAAGAAAAGGAACCACATGAAAAATATTATGAAATAAATAGTGAATGGGGCAGTAGCAAAATGGGAAACGAAGATCTAATACAACAAGATACTAAATGCAATGCCCTTTTTAGTATATCTGAATCATCTCTGTTGTACAACTCATCAAACATTGGTTTTGTCCATGGAGAAGTAGTAAACGAGGACCCATGTTTAATAGCAGATAATGTACTTAAGGAATATTATCTGGATGTTGACAGTGAAAATGAAAATAAATCCCCAGATTGTTTTGCCTTTCCTACACCAGAACACTGGGAACAAAATTCTTTCTTTAATATTTTATATAAAGACAGTCCTCAAGATGAAAGCTATTCTTTTTCAGGAGAAGAAATAATGAATACCTTATCCCATTCTGATTTATCCTTAGATAACCCGTATAACATATATGAAACATCCAGATTCAAAGAGGATCTCTTTCCTTCTTATGATGAAAACAAGCAGTTAAATGAGATGCTGGGTGATACTTGTTCAGAATCTTTCATGACAGTGGAAGCAAAGCGATACAGGATTTACCCCTTTTCTTTGTCACCTATTTATGAAGATGATGGTTCCCAAGAGGACTTGCCTTCCACTGATATCTCACCAAGAAATCACTATAATGGATCACCAAGAGAAAACCAATCTTTATCTGTCTTATCACTTTTGCAATCGGTATCTGAAAAGTTGAAGTCTAGTAATCAATGTAATGAAAATGAAGAAGACAACAAACTTTACGAAGAAAAAAATCAAGAGGACGAAAAAGAAACCTCTATTTCCAATATTTGGCAAGACAATAAAAGTACTGAATTTCCAAAAGACTTTTCTAAACAATTTATTTCTAAGGAAGTACTTCATTCAGAAGAGACCTCATCTTTGAGTTCAACATTTGAAGTTCATTTTATTCAAAAAGCTGACCCTGGCATGAAGCCTTTTTTAAAGGATATGTATTCTGAAAATCTGCCTGACTTAAGTTATTCGGTTGAAAAAGGAAGTACAGTTGGAAGCAGGATACTGCCAGCTGATCCTCCATCTAAATCTACAAAGCTGCCAAAATTGGTAACCTGTCAAAAGGTAATTCTTTTCACTAAATTTATACACAGTAGGAATCTAATCTATACATTTCATTTAATAGATAGTAGACTTCTTTATTGGCCAAGTGTGATTGGACATACAAGGAATTAGTCTTTGGTGCATATGCTCTCAGTGTACATAAAAAGACTAGATACATTTGTCAAGAATCATAAGGTACAGCTCTTAATGATAGTCATAGGGTATAATTTCTTCTATGCAAACATCTTTAGGCTAAATATATTATGGAGATAGATTATCCATACAGGTATAAACAAAATTCTGAATCTACTGATTCTGCTTAATTTACTGTGAGAATTTGGTACATAATACAGTACTCTTTCAATGTACTGTATCCAATATACACTATATATATTGTTCAGTCTACAATATACTAGGCAGATGAAATGAAAGAGAGCATGCTTTTGTTAGCAGAATTTGAATTGAAAAATACTTTTCTCTTTATCCTTTTTACTCCTGAGATTTTAGGTGGGAATATGAGAAAAAGTTATTTCATTTATGAAATGTTATAAGTGTGAGTAGAGTGAACATTCTTAGCTGAAGCACCAGGCAGACTGAATATAATAGTTCTGTTTCTTGCAATAATGTTTGATAAATGAGCATGTATGCTCACATTTCCAAATTTTCTTAAAACATAATAGTCCATATCTTCTTCTGATGAATAATAATATGAGAAAAGTAGTATTGTACACAGCCTTTTATATTTTAATAGGAATTGTAAGAACTGACTTAGAATACTCTGCTGATCATTTTGAATGAAGTCGCAAAATGTATTATTCTACAAGTTTAACTTGTGTCTTTAAGGTTTTCAGATATAATTTCTTAGCATACACCTTTACTTAAAAATGCTAAGATTTGCTTCATAACGTGTTGTTTAAAATATCTTTTCTTGGCTTATTTTAGTATTGAAATTATTTCTTTTTTTCTGATTATAGTGTCCTGTTGATAGGGACATACTCAAGTGCAATCCAAGACCAGGAAAAGTGAGTGTGTTTTTATATAAGACAATAAAATTTCAATATTGTCTGCTTTGTCATGAACCTTTTTCAAAAATGAGGAATAAATGAGGGACGAGTATGGAAAGGAAGTCTTATTTAGTTATCTGCTACAACAATGAAATGCAATAAGGAGGTTGATAAGCTTGAGATAGTATTCTTGTGATGGTTTCATTTTATGACCTAGATAAACTAGCCTGGTTTAACGGTTTATTAAATGTATATACCGCCCTTCTCCCTTGTGGGACTCAGGGCGGTGAACAGGCATCAATAAAAGCATATAAAAACATCAATACATTCGACATTCTAAAATAATATTAAATTAAATTAGGGCCCGTTCTAAAAATTCGAGTTAGATAAAACCAATTTAAAATTTCAATTAAAACCAATTTAAAATAACCAAATTAAAAGCTACTAAACCAGGCCGGCCTCACGGAATAAGTATGTTTTCAGAGCCCGACAGAAGAGGTGCAGGTCGGTGATCGTACGTAGGTCGGGGGGTAGATCGTTCCAGAGGGCAGGGGCTGCCACAGAGAAGGCTCTCCCCCTGGGGGTCGCCAGGCGGCATTGTTTGGCTGACGGCACCCTGAGAAGGCCTAATCTATGGGAGCGAACTGGTCAGTGGGAGGTATTTGGTAGCAGGATGCGGTCTTGTAAGTAGCCAGGCCCCGTGCCATGGAGCGCTTTGAAGGTGGTTACAAGCACCTTGAAGCGCACCCGGAAAGCCACAGGTAGCCAGTGCAGCTCACGCAGGAGAGGTGTCACGTGGGAGCACCTTGAGGCTCCCAGAATCCCCCGCGCGGCTGCATTCTGTACTAGACCCATAAAATTCAAGTCATCAAAACTAACTTAATAATTATGTTATGTAAACACATTATGTTTGCACAAAAACACAGTATAATTGATATAAGAGGAATAGAAAATGAATGTACCAAATTTGCTTTACATTATTGCATGTCATTGCAGATGCTTATTTGTGATTTTCATGGGAACACAAATAAACTAGAAATTTATCGTGATGTGGTAGATGCTACCATCTGGGTGTTTTCAAAAGAAGCATCAATCAGAGTTGTTAGAGGATGGTAAGAAAAATATATCTTATAGTAGGAATCACATCTGACTAATATCATGACAATGTTGATAATAGGTATATGTGGACATTCAAAAAAGACAACACACTATGCAAAGTTTATTCACTGTAATTTTGCCACATAATACTTATCAGTAAGTAATAGTTTGCATTTTCCTTAGTTTGAATATTTTGTCAGAGCTTTAAGAAGGCTGAAACATAAGATAAGCAAGTAAATGTATGCTTTCCAGAAATCTATATTTGTCAATAATTAAAGAGTATAAAACAAAAAAAACACCATAGAAAGTATTTTATTAGGAATAAGACTAGAGACATAACACCTTGATTAATATACATATAGATGTTGAAATATTATGGTTTAATGTGCAATAAAAGTTTAATTTCCAGACAGTATATAATAATTATATCAGGAAATATATAATATTTATTGTTAGTTTTATATACCATCTTTATTTTGTACAATTCAAGGCAGCATGCATATGATCCTGCCTCTAGTTTTGCCACAACAAAAATATGAGGTGGATTAGAAAGAGTCCCTGGTGCGAAGTCAAATGACAAGTATAAACAATCCTTGCAATAATTTTAATAATACGTAATTATGTAAGTTTTCCAAGCAATGTTGGGAAGTTGACAAAGTACAGAAAACTAAGTGACAAGCACTAAATCCTTTATTTCCATTGTATCCCTAAAGCTATGTTAGAGTGAATTTTTTTTTTTTGCGATCATTGTTGCCAACCTACCTTATTCTAACATTAGAAAAATAATATATATTCCCCTGCCCATTCTGAATGACAGGCTAAAGTATTTGAAAATAGTCTGTTGGGGAATTTAACCATCCTTATGAAACATACAAACAAAAAAGACAAAAGGCAATGTTTTTTTTCCATATTGATTTTTAAAATCTTTAAAAATAAGACATACATGTTTAATTAATGAAAATAATATAGCTAAGTGGCAGATGTTTTTCTTGCAGCAGTGTGCAATGTAAATCTCTTGCTGGAAAAAGCCAGTGCTCATATTATACATCAGTGTGTATGTATGCTCATTCTACACATGTGAAAGGCTGCAGATAATTATCACAATAAACATGGATCCTTATTGGTATTGGTGCTGTGCTTGCAATGTGAGTGGCATATTGATATTGATATATTCATTAATGTAGCTGGATTTTATATGAGAAACCAACATTTCAAGGTCAGAAATATGTTCTAGAAGAAGGAGAAAGGATGCTGACTGACATCTTGAATCTTCACAGAGAGAAAGCTCAAGGAAATTTCACAATTGGTTCCATCAGGCATATAACGAAGGTATAACAGTTATAATGAATACTTCTATTCTTGTGAAAATGAGATGCTACTAGTAGCTACCAAATGGGTATCCTTATAAAAGTGTAAGAAAAATGGCTGAATCTTTGATAAATATTTCCCTGTCACTCCAGTTATCCTTCCTCAATGTTTTATTATTTGGTTCCCTGCCCAGAGCATTAAAATTGAAATTATCCAAGATTCAGCCATTTTTCTTACACTTTTGACAACTCTTGTAATTATTTCTGTCTCTCAGATTTGTCTTTGCTTATCATATTTTTTATTCATCATATTTTATTTTGCTTATTATCAAACAATAATAATTAACCTTTTAAAAATGTGCATGAGTGGCATTACAATAATAGCAGAGTGAGGTCAAAGGTTACAAACACCACTGTATTTATCATTTGTTTGCTGTTTGACAATTAAAGAATGCTAAACTAGTACGTACTATGTACATGAGACTACAGATTGTGCTGATTACATAGTCAAATGGTATCTTTGAAAATACAGCAAAATAGAACCATACAAATAGCAAAATCATTGTTGAAAAAGTGGGAAGTAAATAGCTAATGTTGAAATTTTAATGTGAGAGCAAATTGCAGGCATTTAAGTTCAACTCTCATTAGGCCTTTTTTCCCTACCTTTATTAACTCTAAAGAATCCAAAAGTTATTTTTCAAGTTATGAATTAAGAGTATAACCAGAAAGTGCTACTTCTGCTTTTTTTAAATTTCTGCAAAAGATAAATTGGTTCTTAAAATATGAGGCAGCCTCTAAACATTTCTGCTGAAGAGAAACTTCAGATGACCATATCAACTTTAAATAAACAAATTCATGATAATAACTAAAATATAGTGCTATAGGCAGCTTACATTAGGAGCTCCCAGCCCCCAGGAGCACTCTATAAGCCTCCATAAGGTTATGCATGCAATTTTTTTTGACACAAAATGGCCCGTTTAAAAAAAAAACAAATAGCCATTGTTTGCTTGTTTCTGGCCCTACCTCACCCCCAGGAGCACCCTGCAAGCCCCATCTAGGCTATTCATGCCTTTTATTTGGGGAAAAACAGACCTGTTTTTGTGAAAAACGAGCTGTTTTGGGCAGGTTTGCAGAGTGCAAAAAAATGTTTCCCCCTTTTCAGAAAGCTGTTTAGTTAGAATGGTTGATGAGAATTACACTGGTCAACTGCTCTGCCAGCAGTTTTAGGTGCTACAGGTTGTCAGTGATTTCCTTCTCCAGCACATGGATAAATATACCTGGAAACATCTACCTACCTACCTATTCTCTCTCTCTCTCCCCCTACCTATCTACTGTATTTCTCTAATTTTCTTCCTATCCCTCTACCTACCAACCTACCTATTCTCTCTATTTATTACTCTCTATCCCTCTACCTACCTACCTACCTACCTACCTACCTACCTACCTACCTACCTATCTACACACACTCTCTACCTACCTACCTATCTACTTACTGTATTTCTCTCTCTCTCTCTTTTTCTTTCTATCCCTCTTCCTACCAACCTACCATATTTTTGGAGTATAAAATGCACCCAAGTTTTGAAGAGGCAATTGTTTTTAAAAAAGTAAGTAGGTAGATAGAGGGATAGAGAGGGAGAGAAAGAGAGAGAAATACAGTAGGTAGGTAGGTAGGGAGAGAGAGAGAGAGAGAGTAGGTAGGTAGGTAGGTAGGTAGGTAGGTAGGTGGAAGAGAGAGAGAGAAATACAGTAACTAGGTAGGGAGACACAGTGTGTAGTTAGGTAGGTAGGTAGGTAGATAAAGGGATGGGGGGGAGAGAGAGAAATACAGGTAGTTAAGTAGGGAGAGATAGTGTGTAGATAGATAAGTAGGTAGAGAGAGAAATAGAGAAAGAAATACAGTAGATAGGGAGGGGGAGAGAGAGAGTAGATAGATAAGTAGATAGAGGGGAGAGAAAGAGAAATACAGTAGGTAGGTAGGGAGAGAGAGAGTGTAGATAGGTAGGTAGGTAGGTAGAGGGATAGAGAGAGAAAAATAGAGAGAGAAATAGAGAGAGCGAGAGAAAAATACAGTAGATAGGTAGGGAGAGAGAGAGTAGGTAGGTAGGTAGGTAGGTAGGTAGGTAGGTAGGTAGGTAGGTAGGTAGGTAGGTAGGTAGATGTTTCCAGGTATATTTACCCATGTGCTGGAGAAGGAAATCACTGGCCACCTTTGGAACAAATCTTTGCTTCTGCACAGTACTTGACCAACGTAATTCTCATCAATCATTCTAATTAAATAGCTTTCCGAAAGGGGAAAAAACCCCTTTTTGCACTGTGCAAACCTCCCCCAAACGGCCCGTTTTTTGCCAAAATGGACCATTTTTTTCAAATAAAAGGCATGAATAGCCATGGGGGGGAGGCTTGCAGAGTGCTCCTGGGGGGGAGCAAAATGAGGAAAAATGACCCTTTTTCCGTGAAAACGGGCCATTTTTTGGTCAAAAATTAGCATGCGTAGCCTTATGGGAGCTTATAGAGTGCTGCTGAGGGCTGGGGGGGGGCAAAAACGCCCTGTTTTTTGCTCATTTCTGCCCTCCCCAGCTCCCAGAAGCTCTCTGGAAGCCTCCATAAGGGTATGTGCGTGGCCATTTTGGTGAAGGGGCGGGGTTTCAGGAGGCAAAAAAAATGCTGTATTCGATGTATAAGATGCACCCAGATTTTCAGCCTCTTTTTAGAGGGAATAAGGTGCGTCTTATACTCCAAAAAATACGGTACCTACTCTTTCTCTATTTCTCTCTCACTATCCTTCTACCTACCTATCTACACCTCTCTCCCTCCCTCCCTGCCTCCCTACCTACTGTATCTCTCTCTCTCTCTCTCTCTCTCTCTCTCTCTCTCTCTCTCTCTCTCTCTTTCTCTCCCCCTCTCTATCCCTCTACCTACCTACCTACCTACTTTTTTTAAAAGTAAAACTACTTTGCCTCTTCAAAGCCTGGGTATACTCCAAAAAATATGGTCGTTTCCAGTCTAGAAAAGTTATTATTATAAAAAAGTTCTTAAAATCTGTAAATACAATCCTATTTATGAACACTTGTGTACTTAGATGTATGCTTATCCTACTTCTAAGACACTAACCAGATGTATTATATTTAATTAACCAGATGTATTATATTTTAAGAAGATGTCTGGAAATATTTTACTTTTGCAAGTTTTTAATGCTCATTTAATCAATAATAATAAAGAGAGAAATATATTTTCAGACTTGCAAGGTTCTGTTAATGTAATCTTACAATAAAGAAGGTTTAGCACATTTAGTCATGCTTCCTGCAAAACTGACATGAGCATACAGAGGGCTAATGTCCACATATATGTATATAATGTTTCTTATCTGATTTGTTTTATTCTGGTTTAATTTGCTTTACAGGATTGTAGTATTCCTGAAATTGAACTTTGCTCACACAATAGTGCAGGTCATTTTCCAATCTGCATTCAAGCTGGCATAGCCAATTTAGATGAATTGGAAATTGAAAATCCTATCATCTCTGTGAAAGCAGGAGTGTGAGTAAATATTTATTTTACTTATATAAATAAATGTCAACAATAGCTATTTGTTCATCATAGAAAAAAGTAACCAAAATAATTGTTATCTTGCTACGTCATTGAAGAAAAATTCTCATAAAATTATGATTATCAGAAAGTTGCTATCCACAAGATACAGTTCTATTTATCAAATAACAGTTTTCATAGACTTTTTCTGAAGTTGTCAAAATATTATAAAATGAAAAGTTTGACTGAAATTAAGTTTTAATGTTAGAACTTTTCTTACATGTAGTACAAGTAATGTTGCAGGGAAAAGGTGAAATATTTATTTCATTATTTTGAATCTGAAAATTTTCTGTTTTCTTTTGCAATGATCTCAAATTTTATGTCATTATTTCTACTTGTAATTCAATTGTACCCATGTTCTAGTACCATGATGGCAAACCTATGGCACATGTGCCATAGGTGGCATGCAGAGCTGTCTCTGTGGGCACGGCAGCTGTCACCCCAGCCCACCTCTTCCGGACATGTGCATGTGCCTTCTGCCAGCCATCTCTTCTTTGTGTCTGCTGTTTAGTTTAGTTTTAGTTTTAATTCGATTTATATCCCGCCCTTCTCCACGAAGGACCCAGGGCTGTGCATGTGTGGGGGCAGAGTTCATGCACGGGGGGGGGGGGGGGCACTCGTATTGCATTTTGGAGCCTTGCTCAGCCCACCCCCCCACACTCCATTTTGCTTCCAGGTTGGTGCAGGAAGCCTTCCGGGCCCAAAACGGGGCACGGGGGAGGTGAGCTTTCAGCACACAATAACAAAAAGGTTAGCCATCACTGTTCTAGTACCTTTTTAAATAATAGATGCTCTGAATAGAGGAAGTTATGCCCTTTGGTAATCCCTCTTTTTAGATTCTTCTAATTAAAAAAAACAAAAATCAGAATCTATCAGGCTATTATTATTTAAAGATTGTCCCGTAAGGATTCCATAGTTGTAGTTTGGAAATATGTACACTTGCAAAGAAAAAGGCAAAAGGTAAACCCAGATGGTAGAAAGCATTTAGGGAAGAAGAGAGCAACTAAGACCAAAATTTTAATTTGCTTTTTGGTAAATGGATGCTAGCAAAACCTACCAGATTGCTAATTTTTAAAACTTGAATACTTTTTAAAATTCCAAATGTACCCATGCATTCAAAAATGTTGTCTACTTGTATGATGTGACTATAATCTATGATAGCAAAATGAAATACCATATTTTAAAAGACCATATGCTCCTTCAATAATGTGTGCTAATCCAAGATACATGAATAAAGCTGCACATTAATTATCATGTTAATAGGCGAATTCTTCATTTTAATAGATGGCTTGCTTATTCAGATACTGATTACAAAGGAGAAAGAACAGTATTAGAAGAAAATCATGGCCCATGTAAACTTTCAGCCACTGTTGTAAAATCTTTTCGCCCATTGAAAATGGTAAGGAGTTATTAATGCCTCCTATAATCAATTTAATTTGCTACAGGCATTTTGAATCTAAATGTACCCATGCTTGAAAATTTATATTTATTTTGTCATATCATTATGAGTTCTGAAATAACCTTTTGATGAAGAATCTGTGTCTGTTAAATTCAAACTTCTGGTGACTTGACAAAGAGAATTATGTTTGACTTAGAAGATATTACTTCAGAAATACTGAAGAAAAAATAAATAATTATCATTATCACCTTTAGTGTAGGATGCTAAGTGCTATCTGCTAAATCAAGATTGAAAAAGTTACAGTGGCTTGATACTCTTATTATTGTAGATGAATCCATATAGACATTCCCAGGAGGTGCTCAGAAGTTATTTTCTATAATAGAAAATTATATCTGCAAAATTATTTTGGATTGCTACTAATATATTTCCTTACAATTTGTATCAATATATTTTGCCACTTTCAGTTTCCTCCCTGCCAAAAAATATCAAGAAAACGGTATTGTGCCATTACAAATTTTGCATTCATAATTCTTAAAAAGTACCAATTCCATGAGAAAAATTAGTAATAAAATATAGACCTTCCTGACACCTAACAAGTTTAGCTCAGTTTATCTTTATTTGACTAGAAAATCTCAGGTACAACTTGACTAAATTGAAATTGCAAACAAAACTGAAGTCACACATGGTTAGTGGTTGCCTACTTCTAGGGCAAAGATGTATATGACTACACTCTCAAACGTTTCTCCCATCCATCCAATTAATGGCTACAGTAATTTGTTGCCTTGAAAATAAGTAGTTGTATGCTCATATAACAGTCATATCTTGTCTAGAAACTACATGTACCCACCTCAACTGCCTCAACCCTTATAAATATTTAGTATTTAGTAACTCTTGTTGGTGCTTTGAATGAGAAAGTTTCCCTAAGCATATCAACCCTTTATTATAGAACAAATTAATTTAGTTGACCGTGATGTTGATGAAGCTTTTTTATTCATGAAATCAATCGTTTCCTAAAACAAGTAAAAGTGAAGAGAAGAAATGTAAATAATGACTCAGTGATTGATTGATTTATAAGGTATCTCATAGAATCACTATGTATTCACATTATATACTATGTATTAATATGGAAGTATGTAATCATATTTCTTATTTTATTTTGTACTTTAGGGTAGCCTAAAGGTGCAGATGCCTATGAATACTATGGTAAGCACAGTATCCTTTTAGGAAGAGGAATTTATTCATGTAAAAGAAAACAAATTGGTATTCTTTACCACTAATTTTTAAAGATTTATTTTAGAAGTGCAAATTATAGTAAATATGTGTTGACTAAGCCAATCTTACTATTTCATTCATACTTTTCCTTCAGACATTTAAGAAAATCGAAAAATAAAGTTTTCATTGATTTCAATTATGCTTTCTTACAAACATATAAATCCAGAGTAACTAGTAAAGAACAGCAACAGGAATACATTTTCTCCATCCCTTTTTCTTGCTTTTTATTTTTTGAGGGGGCAGCTCTGCAGAGGGAATTATTCCAACAAAAATTCTCTTGTTTCCCTTCTTCCAATGGAATGTCTCTTAAGAAACTCTGGTTGAAATCATAAGTATGGAATGCTCAGTTGAAACTGCTGATCAGAAAGGCTTTCTTTCGTGTTTTATAATTAAACTTTTCTTCAATCTACCAAATAAACAGAGGATTAGAAATGTATTTTAAAAGATCAATTTTCTCATTTACTGTAGATGATAATATATGAAAGACCACACTTTGGAGGATGGTATAAAAAACTTTCTGAGAATACTGATTGCATTCCAATACTTCTTGAAAATTCTGAGACTTTCCAGGGAATTGGATCAATACGTGTCATTGGTGGAATGTAAGTATGATTTTGTTATTAACAACTATTAAGAATATTAAAATATGTAAATACTTGCCCACTAGAAACTAAATCAGTAAAAGCTCACACCAGTCAACTATCTTAACTTGCTAATCAAAAGCTTTTATAAATGTATTAGTTAGTAGTTTTCAATAAAAAAGCTAAGTGCAAGTATCATCATTTTTAAAAAAAAACCCAACTCTTTAATTCTCATCAAACAAAACAAACAATCTTAGGAGCTTGCAAAATGTACAAGAGGGGTTTCCCTAGAGAATTTTAAAAACTGGATATTTTGTATTAATAGTATGTTTATTTTTTCTGGATTGACAATAGGAAGATAAAAGATAGGATGAGGCCAAAGGTAAATTCATATAAGATACAACTTTAAATCAGTCTACCGTTCCTTGGTTTATTGTCCCTTAATTTATTCTTCTTTTGTGGAGTGTAATGGGAGTAATTTACATATGTCACTCTCATGTCATGAAGCTGGGAATATGTCTTCACGTTTTTCAAAATAGCAAAAAATGGTTCCAATGTTTGCTTTGTAAATGACACATCTTTATTAAAAGATGCTTTAGAATGGTTATCAATAAATTAAATTAGAGAGACCAGGATAGATCTATTTCGAGCTTATTAGCTCTCATCAGCTGGCCATACCCTTTACTGGGATTCGAACCGGGGCTGTATTGCATGCCAGGCAAGGAGCCTAGCACTTCAGCCACGCCGGCTCCCCTATTGCATCAGCTGAGACAGGGTATATTAGTATACGTAATTGTTTCACAACAACCTGTTAATAGGCCCCAATTAAGGGAGGAGACATACTGTTTCCTTTCCTGCCTTTCAGCTCATCACCAGAGACCATCTAGACAGCAAGCCAAGAATTACGTTGTGTAATTTATTTATTTTTAGATATGTGTGTTAGTTTTATGAGCTGATCATAAAACTAACACACATATATATAAAAAAAGTACACAACGTAATTCTTGGCTTGCTGTCTAGATGGTCTCTGGTGATGAGCCGAAAGGCAGGAAAGGAAACAGTATGTCTCCTCCCTTAATTTGGGCCTATTAACAGGTTGTTGTGAAACAATTACATATATATATATATATATATATATATATATATATATATATAGAGAGAGAGAGAGAGAGAGAGAGAGAGAGAGAGAGAGAGAGAGAGAGAGAGAGCGCCAGTCAGCTTAATATCCAAATATTATAAATTAACTCTATTTTTAATACAGTTTTATTTGATTATTTTCTTGCTCATTTGTTGTTAATAAATGTATCTCTCTATGTTTGTTTATGACTGCATAGCCAGAAACAGTTCTAAAGCATCTTTTAATAAAGATATGTCATGTACATAGCAAACCTGGGAACTGTTTTTTGCTGTTTAAAAAAAATAGTAGAAAATGGCTCAAACAGATATCAAGCACTTTTTATTTGGTCATAAATCAACAAATAAGACAAGAAAATTACAATTAGGCTAAAAAAGAAAAATGATAATTTTTCTAAAATATCCAAGAAGGATTGGAAGATAACTACAGAGTAGTACGTAGCTGTGGGCAAAGAAATAAAATCAGATTGATCTGATAGTAACAAGATAAAACAAGTCAGGATGACCACGATGTTCAGTGAAGAATGCAGATAATTCCTGGCAAGCGTCTGTGTAGAGGGGATAATACAAAATAATGTGTTCCGTGTGAGGGTTCTTTGCTCTCTAAGGACAGGACTTAGAGCAGCCTAGCAAATTTATATACATACTTTATTGCAACATATACCTTCCCCAACAATAGGTTATTGCTTTGGATCAACTCCATTTCTATGACTTTACATGGTGACTTTGCGACATAGCTATGTCTTTGATATGCAATCCTTTAATAATTATTCTGTTAGTATTCAGTTCAAAGTAAAGTCTCAAAGTCTTTAAAGTAATATATAACCATTGCTTTTTTACAAATGGTCTTGTACTTGTTGGGATGAGGTGGTTGCTCCTTTTCTATTTGTTGCTGAGTTGCAGGAAAAGCTTCAAGCTCCAGGTAGGACTTCCACCAGAATATGCTGATCATAATAGCTTGTAGCTCTGGCAATTCAATGAAAATGCTCTTATCTACTTGTAATAGCTGCCAGTCTCCATATCTGTCAACTCCACTTCCTTATCTTATGTCATTTGCTATCTCTTTTCCTATTATACCTATCCTAGTCTCACTCTGTTTTAGCATTCAAAAGACTAGGTGGGGTGTGTCTGCCTCAGGATGTCCTTGAAAACACAAGGGTGTGCCACAATTATCCAGGTAGTTGGAACATCAGCTTGAATGCCTCTGAGTACTGGGGTAATGGACAATTGCTTGAGAGAAGATGTTTGCATGACTACAGCAACTATTGAAATGAGCAGACAACAATTTCAACACCTCTTCCTCATGCTCTTATCAGTCCAACTATTCGACTATTCTTCCAATGCATGGACAGTCTCCATGCAAAAGGGATCT
Organism: Rhabdophis nuchalis; assembly: GCA_039707465.1. Taxonomy (NCBI): domain Eukaryota; kingdom Metazoa; phylum Chordata; class Lepidosauria; order Squamata; family Natricidae; genus Rhabdophis; species Rhabdophis nuchalis. The sequence continues at coordinate 27,634,795 of CM077649.1, read as the reverse complement.
TAAATAATTCCCTTCAGTAATATCTGTTGAATATAGCCAACATTAAACCCCTGTAAATTTTGGAATTGTTTTGTAGCTCCAATCTCTGGCTGATTGGAGAAGATGTGCAGAGTGACTCAAGATGTTTCTAAGTAGAACTGATATATTTGATTTAATTTTAAATCAAGGCCCATTGTTTGGGATCAGATAGTGTGCAATCATAGCCTGTCAAGGTTATGTCTGACCATAAAAAGCCTCCCAGGGAAAATTCAAAATTTAAACCATCCAGCAAATTCCTTCCTTGCTATTTAACCTGAAGGGGAGTTGTTTTTTCTCAAAACAGTAGCCAACTGTTCCAGTCCCAGACTTACCTTGGCAAAGGTAGAACTGATTTGTCAACAGGTAATTTGTGGGTATGTCTAACATATCTCATAATATTGCAGTGAAATTCTAATATGAAAGACTGTTCTGAGTTATTCTGAATTGCTTCGATTAAGGATAGGGCAAAGAGTATAGAGAATCATTTGTTTTGCCTCTTGTAACTGAAGCTACTAAATTTATGCCATAGAAGAGGAGTGCCAGATGATATGCATTAATGATTATCAATACATTTGTAATATCCATTCATTCTCAAACTTTGTCAAAATTTGTATTATCCACATTGTAGATGGGTTGCTTACGACAAGGAACGATACAAAGGCCGGCAATACTTGTTAGAGGAGGGAGAATATGAACACTGGCAATCATGGGGTGGAGTCAGCAGTGTTTTGCTCTCTGTTAGATTTTTGCAAGCTGTAAGTACTTAATTTGTTCTTTAAGGCAATATTCTTTCAACATTTTATTTCTCCATTTAATTGGAATTGAACGTGTATTAGTAAATTAAGAGCTGTTATTGTCAATTCAATTCCATATATGAAATGACATTCATTAAATAAATAAATAATGTAAATTCAGTGAAGTTGGGGAAGTGAAAAAATACTTTAAAGTTCATAGTATTGACTTTTCAAAGCACATTCTCTATTTTTGCTCATTACATTTGATTGTATCCAAGGTAACATTTTTTTACATAGAGTACATCTGATAAATGTTTATGGAAGCTTTTAATGTTTAACCTGTAAAGCATCCATTAAAATAATTCACATAATAAAGAAAGATAAAATAGTCTGCTAAGAGTTTTTGCATTGTTGTTTTTGTTGTTAGAGTATAGTGGTTAAGGCACCAGGATAGAAGCCATTGTGAGTTCTAGGCCCATGACAGATTTGGTGACTTTGGGCCAGTCATGCTTTCTCAGCCTGTGACATCAGGCTCAGGCAAGAAACCAGTCGGTCAATTCTTGGCACAACCCATGGATCAACATTTGGTTGATCCAAATAAAACCAAATCTGCACCTGTGGGAAAGTGAAAAATATATTATGATGTTCCTTATTCTTTGCAAAAAAAATGACTTACTTTGTTGGCACCTTATTTTAAACACACTTTAGGGACCAAATTTTAATTCCAGTGTGCATCCCTAACCAGTACCCCACCACCAGTATCCATTACTCTTTACCACTATATATCCATATAAAGCTTCACAATTATCTATCTATTGCAGATAGTGTTTCTCCCAGAGACTGACCTCAGTCTATTCCTTTAAGAGACCAAAAAATCTGCTGTAGCAGCTGCATTTAAAAGATATTTTTGTCTTGAAAATGAGTCCTGATTCCAGAATTTAAAAATATTCATGTATCTCTGCAGTGAAAAACTTATTTATGATTTTTTTAATGTAACTAGTACTGACAAATTATTGAGTTAGTACTACCATAAATGCATTTATATTCTAAGCTTCTGATACAAGGAAGTTAATATGCAAAAAGGTAGTTAAGCCACGTTGTATATATTGGTAACATGATATGTAAAACAGGGCATCCAAATGAGGCATGGCTCCAATTTATAAATATTTCAATAATGCACACATTGAGGTACAAAGTGCAATTGGCGTTTTCACTGTTTAGATATACTGTGTCCCTTGAGTGCCAGATGGTATGATGCATTCAGTTATACATAAGCCTGATGCATACATAAGCCTGATGCATTCAGTTATACATAAGCCTGATGCATTCAGTTATACATCAGGCGTATGACCACTCTCAAAGTGTGAATGTTTCCTTATTTCTAGTTTTCTTGATTAGGTTACAGACATGAAAAGTCACATAGCATTTAACTGTGATGTAGAAATTCATGCAGAAATGAAAGTTGTTTCTTCATAAATGAATTTTTGAATAGTCTGGTTAACAGAATCAGGAGAAAATTCAGGAAGGTATAGTTAAATACATGATATATATCTTAGAGAAATAAGGTATATATTTGTGCTGTATATATTTCTTTCTGGAGACAAGTTGACACTCTGATTTTTTTTAACAACGCTTAAAGAATTCACATTCTAAACTTAACCTACTAAGGATCAAGCCCTTATAAATGCAGTGTTGTAAATGCATTTTTTGTGTAATAATAAAATGTCACAATCTCATCATTATACTCATTTGTGCATAAATCTACTTGAACATCTTCAAATAAATCACTTAAAATGTAATATTTATATTTAAAATTCCATATTGCTGGATCCAATAAAGGAAACAAATGCCAAATGAGTCAAAATTTTACTTACTGTTCAGTTGTTTATTGAGAAAAATAATCCAAAACTATATATTTGAGTGTAACAGAAGTATTCAAACCTTTGCTTTCAGTAACTGGTATATTCACTGTGGGAGCAATAACTAAAACTAAATATTTCCAAAAACTGTTGATCAGTCCTGCACATTGACTTGGAAGAATTTTCACTCATTTCTCAATTTCTCTGAATTCACCAACTTCAACACAGGGATTATTGGTGGGCTTCTTTTGCATGAAGTCCCCACAAGTTGGGACTTTGATTGGCCATTCTAAAACGTTGACTTTCTTCTACTTAAACCATTTTTAGTTGAATAGATTATGTATTTTGGGACTTACTGTATGACCTACTTTCTCTTGAAGGTCACAGATACTCTGACAGTTTTCTGTAGAATTTTCTGGTACAATTCATAATTCATAGTTTAATCAATGAAGGCAACCCATCCTGGTTTGGAAAGAGTGAAGCAGGTCCAAACCATGACACCCTCCAAAGTCCAAACTCTTTGGAAATAGTTTCATAACCTTTTCCATTCTAGTAAGCGTCAACAACTGTTTTCTGGAGGTCTTTGGAAATCTCCTTTGTTTAAGCCAAAATACACTTCTATATACTTATGAACATCAGAATTTGATTGTGAAGACCCAGAATTCTGTTCTTTAAATAAGGCAGAATACTCCCATAGTCACACTTCATAATCACACCTCATTAAATCCCATTGATTTAAATACCTGAGTCTAATATTCTCTTCAAATGAACTAATAATCCTAGAAATTCACAACTTTGGCCATGCACAAATAAATATCTTTGAATCATTTTTCTTAATATATAAATGAACGAAGTATAATGTTTTTGTCTCATTTTTTTATTTGAATTCTCTTTATCTAATTTTAGGACTTATGTAGAGAACAGATCATGTTTTAGATCATTTTTATAAACATTGAAAATTCAAAATGGTTTACAAAACTTGAAGCACCATTGTATTTAAACATTTTAAGAAGAGGAAAGTCTGGGGGAAATTACAGAGTATTTTTATTTAAATTCTATAACAAAAGAAAAACAATGTACTATATGTAGAAAAGCAGCACTATTAATTGTAGTCATTTATTTATTATAACTTTGTCTAAATGAGATGAATTGAGATGAACTCTTGGATGAGTCTAAAGACATTGTAATAATGAATTGAATTATATGTACACTGAATTGATGTATGACAGTATTTTGGGCAGAACAAATCAAATAATTTGAAGAAAATATCTCTATATTTATGAGCTGAAGAATTTTGTGGATGCACCATCCTTTCAGAGATATTTACCTATCTAAACAGATAAACAGAATAACTATGGGAGGGCAAAAAAAACCTCAGCGGGAGAAGGAGTTCCCACTGCTTTTGCTTGTGGAAAACTGGAGGGGAGTCATGAGACTGAAGCTGACCACAGTAACAGCCACAGATTTGTGAATCCAACTGGCCTAAAGATCCTTGAAATCTCAATTTCCCAGGAGTGATGGGTGCTGGATTTTATAGCATTCTTTAAGATAGCAGACATGAAGTACCTTGATTCAAAAAACATTGCCCTATTTGGCACTGTTTGGACTAATGGATGTTTACAAACCGAAGGATGGTTTTGGTAGTAACAAATGTTCCTAATTTAATTTTTAAATTCCAGAATTTTATGGAATCTGAAGTAACCCTTTTCGAAACTGATGAGGAAAATGGAAAAGTATTGGATGTTATAAATCAAGAAATTCCTGATTTGGAATGGGCAGGGTTTGGCCTAGTGACAAGATCAGTTAATGTGAAAAGTGGAGTGTAAGTTGAATTTCAAATGTTTGTGCAGCAAGAATTGCCCGATTTTCCTATTTTATCAATTTCATACCGTACATAAATTAAATCAAAAGATATAAGTAATTAAAAGTACATTTGCCCTTGGGTTAAGCTTGATTTCCACTGACCATATAGATATGATTATGCAGTGGTTTGTTATGATCTTCTACAGGAATATTTTTTCAATTCCCCATTCTAACCTAAATTGATTACTTAGGATGTGTAGTGTGGCTTGCCTTCCATATAGGTACTGCACAGGTCCATCCCTGCTTAACTTAGACAAGACTGACCGGGCTATGGTCACAGAACAATAAAATAATAAAAACATGAATCAACTAGCATATATAGATTCCAATATGCTAATGTAGAGATTCTAATACTAAAGATGAACTTGAGTACATGGTTTAGTTTGAAACTTTTAAAGAAAAGTTTGAAACTTTTAAAGAACAGAATTTTCTCTCTTTTTATCATAGTAACAGCTTAGATTTAGTAAAACATTTAGACACAATATAAAGTATTACATACTTCATAAATGACATTGAAATGTTTGCCAAACAATTATCCCATTATTCTGAAATGTAACGCTTGGAAACTAAGAATTCAGTGTTGTGCTTTGATACGAGTTCTTGGTTTTGTTTCAACTTTTTATGCTTATAATTTCATTGAATCTGGAAATACTTTATATGTCATAGAAACACCATGTATGGTATATGTTACATTTCAATAATTTATTTTTCAAATTCTTGGTAACTATACAAACACATTATACAGTATTGTTTTCTTGGCAACACTACACTAAGCAATTGATTTGTTATTACTGTTTCTGGGTTGTTTTTTTAAACTTTCCAGCTTAAAACCCTGGGATTCACATTACATTATGCCTAGAGAGCCAGAATTGGATGGACCAGCCATCCCTTTTTCAAAATAAAATAAGGGTATAGCAAGAAACTTTTAGAGACAAACTGGTCAAATTTTAATAAGAAGATGTATATAATACATTTTAAAAAAACATGAAAGTTCAACAGATGGAAAATTCAAGGTTCTTTTACAGTGTTTTACGAATTATTAATATATATTTGATTTGTCTTAATATGTCTGTTGTATGTTATATCTAGGTGGGTTGCTTATCAACAGAAGAACTTCTGTGGAGAACAATATATATTGGAGAAAGGAAAATATAAGTGTTTTTTGGACTGGGGTGGCACTAGTGAAACTATTATGTCAATTCGCCCCATTAAATTGGTAAGCTAACGCAATTTCTGAAAAAAGATATGCAATAAACTGGAAGTTATTTTTAGTAATATTTATAAATAAATAAATAAATTATTGTATAACAATCAATCCCTGAAGAGTTCAGACAGCCCTATACAAATTCTTCATGAAATTATGGTTTGCAATTCTTTTAAATATATTTATAATATATTCCTCTAAATTTGTTAGGACTTTTATGATCGCTTCCTAGCATCATCAAAATAAAGAAATACTAAAGAATTAGCTACTATGAGTACATTTCAGAGAAAAAGAAAAAACTATTTTGTGACAAATTTCATACATTTGAATAGGAAATTAAAATACAGTCAGTTAAGTCAACTTATAAAAGTTATACTCAATTTGTCATTTATCCTGACTACCATAACTATTTCAAAGAGCTTTCAGGTCATTTTTTGAATCTATGAATCAAGGTTGTTCCTCAGTACTTAGAGAACTTTCACAAAGTTAAGCTCACCAAGAAAACTTTCAAACTAGATCTTTTGAATTATTTTCTCTATGTGTTTCATATTTTTCTTTAATGACATATTTTTGTGTATATGATACTTTTTTTTTTTTACAGGAACCATTGGGAAGTCATCAACCCATACACTGGGTAAGTTCTTGAAATAAGGCATTATACATTGTGGTTAACCAGTGAGTATAAGCCATAGCAGAATAAGAGTGTGCTGAAGGTAAGGAAGGGAATAGAGACTAGTCAAGTAAGGAATTGCTTATATGCTCACAGCTGAGGCTGAAAGACTTACCGGTTCTTAGACTTTTGGTACAAGAGCAGGAAAGAGGAGCTTCTATTAGTTAGTTTACTTCCTTGGTTAAATGTTGTATTTTGAATGTTATTTTCAATGTTTTTGTTTGAACTTCTGAGAAGAGCGAGAAAATTCCATTGCAGCCATTCTGTAAGCCACAATATAACAGTAAAAAGCTCAGGCTGATGAAGAACAGTGCTGGTGGGAACAAACATGCAAGGCATCAGAAAGAGAAACAAGAACCTATTAGGAGCAAAGGCTTTTGTAGCATGTGTCAGCTATCCCAAACATGCTTTTTTTCTTCAAAAGGCAACTGGACTGATTTTTTCTTTGAGGAAAAAGAAGAAGAAGAAAATGTTTTGCTTCTCATCCAAAAAGTTTCATCAGTTCTCATGGTGGGGAGATAGAGGAATAGGTACTGACAGTTGAGACTAGATGGTGGGGAGATGGAAGAATAGGTTCTGGTATGATGGTAGGGAGGATGGAAGGATTGTATTATTATTTTTTTAGTCATCTGGTTGTTAACAGCTCTGAGAGCTGTTGAGGCCACTTGGGGGTTTTCTGTGCCCTCAGGGTCCAACCCATAGTCCTCTCTATCCAAATTGTAGACCTTGTGTAGCCAAAATGTAGACTCTATAAAAAATGAAGACCATTGGTTTGAAAGAGTCCATGTATATTAAAATTGAATACCCTTCCTCTACAGAGGGGGGAGGAATAAGACATCACCTATCTCCAGTTTACAACACAGCCTGTGCAGCAGTTCCAAGAAAACTCCACAACCAATTGCACCCTGATTCAGGCACAAATAAACCCTCAAGTGGCCTTAACAGCTGTCAGAGAGTGCTAACAACTGCAAATAAATACAATCCTTCCCTCCTCCCCCACCATCAGAACGTATCTTTTCATTGTCCCACCATCCAGTCAGCTATCAGTACCTATCCTTCCATTCTTCCCCCCCCCCCCTCAATCAGAACTGATGAAGCTTCTTGGATGAAAAATGAAGTGTTTTCTTCTTCCTCAAGGAAAAAAAGAGAATTTGTTTGAAGAAAAATATCATCTGGATGACTGAGAATCTCCACAGACATGTCAGCTATTTTGGAGCTCTGCAATACAGGATTCCTCCCCCCCCCCCCCCACACACACACAACCTTACATAAAAACAAAGCAGGCAAAATGAGGATATATTCCCTGGGTCCTTTTGGAGAATGGCGGGATATAAATTGAATAAATAAATAAATAAAATAAATATAGTAAGTGCCCAGAAGAATGAGTGATTTGGTTGCTGCCATACCTGACTGGGAAGGCCTTGAAAGCTCTAGCAGTATTCCATCCTAGATGTATGCTGACCATAAATTAATAAGGGCTGCGATACAACAACCATTGAATGTCCATGTTGGATCTTATTGATCCAACTGTTTCAAGGATAATATAGGTTCAAATTAGAGGAAGGTCATCCCTTGAACTGGATCAGAGAGCTTGCCAAGAAGTGGCTGTCTCTGGAAATACAGACTTTTCAAGATGCATTTGAAGATATAATCTTAGAACAATTTGTTACTACCATGCGTGAAGCAAATTTATAATTGGATTGTAGAACATAAACTGGACAGCTATAATCTTGTTAAAGGAATTTCTGTAGGTTTATCTGTAAGCCCTACTGAAGCTAAACTATGGTTTAAAGCCATTTGAAAATTGTAGGATCTGAGTTTCATTATATAACTGTACCTGAAATCTAGAGTCTTGGCATATCTAACATATTTGTCATACTTTTGTGGTACAACATGTTGCTATATTCTGCTGTTACTTTTTTCCCTAACCACAAGTTATTAATATTGGAAAGAGGTATGCAAAAAATTCAATGTTGAAATGTGTCAAGTTTCAAATACCCAGTTTCAAGTTCAAAACAGTTTGAACACATAGGTTTGTTGCAATTTTAACCATACAGAAGGGTTTCAAACTCAAAATGGGACTGCTTCAAACTCAGAATGTTTTCAGTAGGATTAGAATAGATTTGAACATTTCATTTCACATGCAAAATATTTCAAATATTAAACATTTTGTTCATTATAATTTTGGAGATATCCTGTCTAAAAGAAGCTTTTAAAAATGTTATGTTTTAGTAATAATTTTCTCTTTTGTAGTTATAGTGCTTCTTCCCCACAGTATGGAAGGACATTTAAAATATTCAAGGCTATTAGGCAGTTTCATAGGCCATGGATGCATTCTAAGAATTTTTGAAAAGAAACCATCCTTGAATTTATTAGTTTCTTTTAGATATTAATTGTCTGTTCTGGATGGGAATTTAAAACAAATTCCACTACCTTCTAAATTTGTGAGAGGATGAGATAGTTAAAAAATATTGCTTTGTTTGATGTTCTTGCCACTATGGATGAAAGATGAGAAATTTGATCTGTCAAATACCCAGAAGTGCTGTATTACCAACTTTATTAGAATATGACTTGAGCATGTCTACCATTTTTCAATTATAGCAGTTATTGTTTCATCAGAATGACGAATTGTAGCATTCTACCACATCCCAGTTGCCTATGTGTACAAACTTTACACCTGATCAATTTGCATCCCCTTCCCCGCCACCCATGCCCTTCTTTGTGGTTATTGCTACATTTACTGAATTAGTTCATATTTTCTAACAGTAAGTTTTGCACATTCTGACAGTTTTTAAGCTAGATCTGTGTGTTGCTGACAAATAACTTCCTGGAAAGCAATGTGTTCTGAGACATATATGGAATATCTTAACCTTAGTTAGCAATAATATACAACAATTTCTGCATCTTACTAATTAAATAGTAACATGCATGCTATTAGGTGCGTGTGTGTGTGTGTGCTTGTACCAACCCTTTTGGCAGAATCATTTATGAACTATTCATTATTTATTAACCATATTTCTATCCTGTCACAATCCAGAAACTCAGCAGCTTACATAAAACATGTTTTATACTTCAGTTGATGGAGCAGTGCCTGACAAAAGCTCTTCCATTACATAGTTTGTTTTCTAGCTGATTCTTACACATTAATTTTTTATTCCAGTGTTTTGCTTCTTTACAGATCAAAGCTTTTGATAATATACACTTCCAGGGATCATGTATTGATTTTACAACAGAAGCTGCTGATTTTACATCATTCATGCCACGCTCATTTAAAGTTTTACGGGGATGGTGAGCTGATTTATGCATTTATACTTTTTAAAGCATTTTGGAAAACTATTTCAATCTATTTCTGTGTTTTAATTCTTATACATTTTAAAACTTTATTTATTTATTCATTCATTCATTCATTCATTCATTCATTTAATTTCTATACCGCCCTTCTCCCTTCCGGGACTCAGGGTGGTGTACAGGCAGCAATAAAATCAGTGATATAAAATATAAAAATATAAAAAACATGAAATATATATTTAAAAATATATTTTGAAATATTCCTCTCCTAAAGTAGAAAGAATCAATAAATGTCTTATACAGTTGTTCTTGTATGCACTCAAATTTGTACCATAGTTAAGCAGTTTGTGTAGTGATCTTGTATGGCTACAAATACATCATAATGAGGCCTGATGTATCATATAATAAATTGTTAGGCATAACTGAATTCAATATTGTCACCATTAGTGCCTTCCACCCTGGATTATATGGTTGATTATGTGCTTAAAATGTGTCGGTATATTCTTCACTATTGTAACTGAATCCATTCATCTTGCTGCTTTTCTTTCATCTTTCCCAGTATTATGGACTTATCAAGGAAGATGGGTTTTTAACATCTAAAGTTAAGCCTGGTCACTCGTGCCTTTTGTTTTCTTGGCTATCCATATAGTATTCTCAGGAATCTTCTTCAACACAAAAGTTCAGAAATGCCAGTACCCTTTCTGATTTGTTTCTTCAAAGTCCAACTTTCACTTCCATAGATGTCAGGGAGAGAAATCATTACTGAGAAAATTCTCAGTAGGGACACATCATAGCATTTGAATATCTTTTCTAAGGTTTTCATTGCTACCCTACCAAGTGCTAGTTTGTAAAATATTTATTGATTTCTGGTTCCTTTATGGTTGATAGCTGGTCTTAAAAAGCAGAAGCTATTTTTTGATGTTTTTGATATTTTCAGTCATTTCTAAGACTGTTAGTTGCCATTAGCTCCCTTTTCCTTTATAGTTAATCATTTTTTCATTGTGCAGGATATACTAAATCCTGCAGATGATTTGTATTTTCAGCGTGATGTCATTAACAAAGCTGATGTTTCTTCCTCCAATTTAAAAATACACTCATCTTCTTCACTCCAGCTGCCTTCAGTACAGATTCAGCACATAGGTTGAATAAGTAAGGGAACAGTATATCGCTTTGCTGATCTAAGATCAGTCTTTCATCATGCTCCTTCCAGATTGTGGCTTCCTGTCCTGTTAGAGAGTGAGTGACCATGTTGAGGGCAGAGGTGGTATTCAGCAGGTTCTGACCAGTTCTGGAGAATGGATAGTGGAAATTTTTAGTAGTTCGGAGCACAGGTAAATACCACCTCTGACTGGCTCTGCCCCCATCTATTCTCTGCCTCCCAAGTCCCAGCTGATCAGGAGCAAATGGGGATTTTGCAGTAACCTTCCCCTGGAGTGAGGTGGGAATGGAGATTTTAGTATACTTCCCTTGCCATGCCCACCAAGCCACGCCCACCAAGCCATGCCCACAGAACCAGTAGTAAAAAATTTGAATCCCACCATTGGTTGAGGGACACCTAATGAGGAGCCCATAATGCAGCACCATGTCATCAACCATTTTATATTTTCTATCCAGGAGGGTTTTATGGTAAAATACAACATTTGTTTATTATTGTCTTCTGCACATAATAAGAAATCACGTCTTTTCCATTGTCCCTAAAGTGTCCTAGCATCTTCCCACTGCTGCCCACTATGGGTGGCTGATTGCCTTAACTAGGCAGCTGAGATAACTGCCTTAAAGTTGCTGGGAGTTTATACTCTTGGCACACACAACTAGCATTTTCACTAATACTTTCCAGGGACAACTCTCCCCACCCCCCACCCCCAGCAGAAACCAGCCACTATGAAACAGCACAGTAGGCCTTTTTATTTTTTTGTTTCTTTTTATTCTTTATAACCCAACATACTTTTAAAAATATATTGTGTAAAAAGTTATACACAGATTTATTAAATGGCCATCAGCGCCATAATTTCCTGAAAACTGAGTAGAACAGGGCCATATTTGGTACCTGTGAAGAGAAGCTGGCAACAAAAAGTCAAGGTGAAAAAGAGGCCCGATAAGATTGAGTATTGCAGAGATAAAGACATCTCTATGGAGAAGCAGGATTTTTCTGCCTTTTTTAAAATGCAAGTTCTCTTGCTTCTAAAGAGTTAACAATTATAGTGAGAATGGCATACACATGTACTGTATATGTGTATTTAGACATTTCAGGATAACTCATTATCCCTTCTTAAATTATCTGCGTTCAATGAACTGTAACCATCTGCCTAAAAGGACTGAAATTAATGCTCTTTTGTTGTCAGCAAAAAATCTATGGAAACTTAAGAAATTGTGGCTAGCCAAAAGCTTCCCTAGTCTAGTACAACAGTTGCAGTTACAGTCACTAGAGTTGATGCAACTGCTATATTTTTTACTTTCCAGATGCTGTGTAGAAAAAAATGAACACATTTGAACACAGAGAAGATCCTGCTAGATTAATTGATCAGTTGACTTAATTGTAAAGTTGCTTGGTTTGGGTGGGTTGCATGTTGGGCTCCAGAAAATTGAAATCTGAAACTTCAAGATCATTATTGAATGATTTTAATGTAATTAATAATAGCAAACCCCTTAAAACTATTAGTACTCTGCTAATTGAATTTGAATAACAGCAATAGGGACTCCAGTTCACTGCTTTTTGCTAATTTAAAAGTTCAGATCTAAGGGCAGCCTGCCAATTTTTGTATTTTCAAAGAACCTATTTGAGATTCTGCAGATAACAATGCAACCCTTAGCAACCCAGTTGGTTTCATTGAAATACATAACATTGAATTGCAAGTTTGTGGTCGGTGCTATGGTAGAGATATGATGATGATTAAAATACTTTTACAATTGTTGCACACAGCTTTTCTCTGTCCCATCTCCTGAATAAAGTAATATAAGAAATAGGGAATTCTAGAAACAAAGCCATTTGAGAAGTTGCATCAAGGGCATCTGGAGATAAATGCTAGCCATTACCATATTTTTTTGTTTCTATACATCAATCCGTTGACATTTAGTTGTAATTTGTAATAATAAATCTGTATTTTCTATGCTATGCTATTTTATTTAGTAGACACCAATACAACTTCACGTGGATTTTTTTCCCCTTATCTTTCAGTTGGTTGCTTTATTATCAGGGAGAAACTGCTGTTGAACAGTGTGTGCTAGAAGAAGACCTCTATCCTGACCTTGCTTCCTGTGGGTGTTCAGCAAGTAAAGTCAAGTCGCTTAAGCCTGTTCACCATGTAAGAACCTACCACCTAGCAATATTCAGAAAAGCCTTACACAGTCCAAAATGCAGTGCCCTCAAAAGAACATAACCAAGCAGTTGTGGTTCTGATTTGCATGCTTTTGTTTTACAAGAGTTGAGGAATACATCTCTAAGAGATATTAGGAAGAAACCAAATTTATCCCTATAAAGAAACTTTTTATTAAATGAAAAGCAAACCAGCAAAGGGTTTACACAACTTGACAGAGATCTTACACCAGGGATGTCCAAACTTGGGAACTTTAAGACTTGTGGACTTCAACTCCCAGAATTCCCCAGCCAGCTATGCTGGCTGGGGAATTCTGGGAGTTGAAGTCCACAAGTCTTAAAGTTCCCAAGTTTGGACATCTCTGTCTTACACTGAAATGATATCCATATAGGGTCACATGGTTGTGGTAAAACTATAAAGGAACTACCTGATTTATGTTTCTTACATGGATCGTTTGCTTACTGTATAAGAAACGATAACCGTTGAACCAATAGGGACAGATTCATAAACTAGGTAGTTTAGCTATATAAATTTGGGATAATTCTCTGTTTTAAAGTGAAGGTAACTAGTAATCAAGAATCACTTAAAACGTTATGAAGCATTTAGCGCAATAAGATTTAATTCACTTAAATTATGCAGCGATTGAAGCTAACTTCAGCTTCATGCCCGTTCAAGAAGAAAGGAATAATGTGGATATTAGCCTTTCAAGGTAGATCAGACTAGGAGTCTGATGTCCTGTAGGTCAGTACTATTTTTATTGTAAAGCTTTAATAATAGGCTCCTGCAAAACTGAATGTGCTTTTCACCTCCCTGTCTCTATTTTTGTGAGAACTAGGGAGAGTGTTGTCTGAGATATTTACTCATGTTACCCGACTTCAGTCATTACCACTTCAAAAAACTAGATTGCTGCAGAGGCTGAGAAAATTTTCTTGAGGTAGTCTGATATTTGCATACCAGATCTGCAAAATCTGTTACACAAATAGGAAGTAGCAGCCCAGAGAAATAATTCTAGAAGATAAAAACAAGTTATTTTCATCATGTAATATCTATTTTTATGATGAAGAAGAATCTAAGAAGAATTTTTAAAAAACATTTCAAGCTTCTTCTGACATTCTGATAGATTTGAAAATCTCTAGCATTAGTCATGGTAATGGTCAATATATAATAACTGAGTAAAACTATGTAATACTTTCAGAATAAGGGATAGCTGCAATGTTGCTGAAGAGGACATGCATGCTAACTTTTCTGCTGGGTTAGCAGATAATTGCATTTGTGCTTAATTGCCTTAAGAAAATTGTGAAAATGGTTTCCTCGGTTTTCATGATTGTAATACTTATTTATTGTATTTTAAAATATTTTGAAATAGGTTTTTTTTAACTTTCACAAATTATTAAGTTAATTCATTTTATCTTATCACTATGTACACATCAGGCATCTACTTCAGAAAGTATGGATAACAGAGGATGATAATGATCATTTTGAAAAATTAGGTTTTTTACAGGTTGTCCTCATTTAGTGACTGTAATTGGGATCCATCACTTTGCCCTTAAGCAGAGCAGTTGCTGAATGAAACCACGATTATGCTTATGATCTTACTTCAGCTTTCCTTTGCTTCCTAGAACTGTAAAGGTCATAAATCTGAGGACTGGTTGCAAAGTTACTTTTTATCATAACTACCAACAGTTGTTATACATGACAGTTGTCAAATAAGAACTACCTGCATGAACACAATAGTTTCTGTTTTTTTTTCTAAAAGAAAGCTTTTTCTTCTGGGCCTTCTATTTTTTTCACTATTTCAATTGGCTTAAATTCATAATACAAGATATCTTCTTCTTTGAAATGTATTAGAACATCTAAAATTGCATAGAGATTGACAGAGGTTAAGGGAAGTTGTAACAGAAAATAAAGTCCCCTGGGTAAAGGGTGCATTTTTTCCATATTATAGTTCCAAAACAGCTAGTCTATTGGAACAGTATTCTTCTTGGTTGTTGTTGTTTTCCCCAGGTGGGAGGGAGGTAATATAAGATATTAAAGGCAATAATACAATACACTTCTTTTATTTTTGTGCACAATTACACCAAGTCCGAATGTAAATATTAAATATTAACCTTATTTGTTTAAGGAGTTCACAAATTGGTTATTTTGCCTGTGTCTATATCAAACATTTGCAGAATATAATGAAGCCATAATTATTTTCTAAATAAGTATCTCCAAACCAAGGAAAAGCTTCATCACATGAGGATCCAAAGAAAATCTAAATATAACTAACCAACACAGTATTAATCTTTTTTTTTTCTTCCAGGTTTTTGCTGAGCCGTTGATCAGCCTTTTTGCACTGGAGAATTGTGAAGGCAAAGAGCTGCACTTGCAAGAAGCTACCAGTTCAATTCTGAATAAAGATTTTCACTTTCTTACTCAGTCAATATGGGTAAAAAGTGGCATGTAAGTATGACAATGATAAGATAAATTAATGTACTGAGAATTTCATTTATTTACTCACTATGGAGAAATCACATACTCATATCACATAGATGTAACTTACTTTTTTAAAAAAACATTTATATAGCTTTCTATCTTCTATTGAATTCTAGATAACTCTCAACCGACAATTAAAAAAAATTAATAATAAAACAACATAATACATCCATCCATTAAAACCATATACATTAAAAACCTGGCACTGAAGTTAAGCTTCCACATGCAGTCTGTCATTGAAACCTCTCATCCACCTCACTCTATCCCAGCACTTAAAGAGGAAAAACAAGGTCTTAAGTACTCTTTGGAAGGCTAGGAGGATAGAGGCCTGCAATTTCCTAGATCCCATAAAACGGCAATGTTTAAAGAAAGGGACTAGAAGCATGCCCACCAAATTTGATATAGTAGGAACGATAGCTAGCTAGAGGCGATCCTGCAAATTACTTGGCCCTAGAGCCATATAGAGCTTCAATAACTAACATCTATTTATCCAAGCATTGTATATCACTTCCTTCATACTTTACAATTATTATTATTATTATTATTACTATTACTATTATTATTATTATTTCTTCCCCTCCTCCTCCTTCTTCTCCTCCTTCTCCTTCCTCCTCCTAGTGCAGGATCTGCTTTTTTCACATCAATCAAGAAACTGAAACATGAAAGAACTGGGATGTCCATAAGTCTTCCACAAACTGACAGGGTGGAGCCCTATACATTCAGGGGATACCACAGTATGGGAGCATTTACCAAGAAGGAACACCTCTAGGTCCCATTCATTTCACCTTGTTGGATGAGGGCCCTTAACATCCTTTCAGAAAGAATGCAAAAGACAGGCAGAAACGAAGTAACAGACATAGCCCAGAAGGCATATAGCTATCCATGCCAGTTAGGAGCTGTGCTGCTGCATTTTGGACCAACTGCAATTTTCATGTCTTCTTAAAAGACCAGCACATGTGCGTTTTGGGCTCAAGACCACATAGAACCTGCAGGAAAACCAGATGATGATGACTTTTAAGAAATGAGGCAATTATTTAGACACCAAGAATCTTCCTATTCATCTTTACAGGTTGCAAAGAACATTTTCTCTTTAAGCCAGTATTTACTGAGTTTAGCAAATCTTTTCTTTAGGAAAAGAAGTCCATCTTTTTTTTTTTAAACCTTATTAGTCTTTTAAATATTATAGTTAGAAATACAAAGACAGAATTTAAAATATTACTTTATAGTTATGCAAAATTTCTAATTCAGAAATGCTCTTTTCAGGCAGTTTGACAATGCCAGGAAATACGTTTTCCAAGCTAGAACTAGTTGATGTCTCATGGACAGACAAAACCACCTATTATGGGAAAATCCTGGGAATCTATCCCTTGAACAATTTTTCAGTGGGATGGGACAGAACATTTCAGGCAACTATTACATTGCCACACCAGTGAATTTGTATATCCCTATTACTTGGTTACCTTTATCAGCTTTATAAATAGGTAGAGATAGCTGAGCTGGTTGGGTATGTGAATCCTTACTTAGAGAATGAACCCAATTCTTCTTTAGTGCCCTTTGGATTTTCACGTAAAATTCCTCCCGAAAATCATGGTGTTTCTTTCTAAATTAATTTATATATCAATTATATATTAATAATCAATATTTAGACTGGCTCCACATTGTAGCAGTAGTTCAGGTCACCTAAGATTTTCTTATTACATTATAATCAGTACACAAGTAGGTCCTTAGCCTTCCAGCATTCCAGTGAGATTTCTCCTGTCCCTAAACCACATTATTTTCTACATGTCAATATTTTCTTCTGTTCCTTTCTTCTTAATTTTCATCTTATCTGTTTTCTTTTTCCAAATACAGATTGTATATTTACAGTATATGTATCTTTTCAAAACAATTGCCAACATGCTACTATTTTACTAATATTTGGATTGTTTTAACGTGTATGTAATATACCTTTGTAGATCATTGTGAATTCAAAAAAACATTCCATAAGTCACAATTTAAACTGAGGTGCATTTTTTGTACTTATCTTTTCGTATTTACACAAAACATATGACCCATCAATGCCACCAGATTTTCATATTTGATACAAGTTCTATGTTTCTTTTCTGTTGAGCTAAACAACAAGAATATTGTTTCAAAACTAAGTTCTCTTATTTTGCAAAATATCAATATCAGAAGTTTTCGGTTCATATTAAAATAAAAATTTAGACATTATTTTTGGAATTGAAAGTTTAACACTGTTTAAAACTTCTCTGGGTGTTAATTTGTGTCTTGAACTATGACTACTAATGAAAGGAATTCACAAGAATAAACTTAATTTTTGAATCGAGAATAATGTGTTATTTAAAGTACTTGATTAGTGATAAACCTTCCAGTAGAAACAACTTCATTTAATTATATTTACCCAAAAATGAATTGGCACATAGTTAGTCATATGTAAATGTAGATATGACAGTTTCACAATAATATATTAAGAAATATTAAAAATTAAAAATAATGCGGAGTTATGTTTTGCTAGCATCTTCCAAGCAAAGTGGAATTAGCAAAACTGTGTAGTTAAATTACAGCTTTAAATAAAGCTGCTGACCGGAAAAGCACGAAGTACTTATTTTAGGATAATCTTAAGAACATGCAATACAGTAAAAATCAGATTTGCAATTGCTGCAATATCTACGGTGCAATACTTTTTAGCAGCCTAACTGGGAGCAGTAAAATAAATTAAGAACTTAAAATGTATCATAATGTCCTTACTGTGTCCTTAAATATATTACAAATTAAATAATCATTACAAAAAAGTGCTTGTCTGCCTTTATACTATAATATACAGTATTTTAACTCGTATAAGAGACTATACAGATATGCTGATTCTAAGTGTATGGTCTCATGAAAGCACTTAAAAATATTTAAAAGTATTAAGTGAATTATTGATAAGCCTTTTGTAACATGGGGCTTCTTATTTAAATAACCATGACTATAGCCAAGGCTTGGATACATTTAAGAAACCTAGCGTCTAGAATTTTCTATAAGGTTTTCTTTATAATTAAATAGGAAGGAAAAGTTCTACTGTTAAATGTTATTTTACCACTACGTTTTCCTTTCAACACAAGTAGATTCTTGTAAAAAGAGCTATAGTAAAATAAAAAACTACAGTTAGCCCTCAACTTACAACCACAATTGAGCCCAAAATTTCTGTTGCTAAGTAAGATATTTGTTAAGTGAATATTGCCCCATTTTACGAGCTTTCTTGCCATAGTTAAGTGAATGACTGCAGTTGTTAAGTTAGTAACACAGTTGTTACGTGAATGGGCTTCCCCATTGCCTTTGCTTGTCAGGTCACAGAAATTGATCCCATGATCTCAGGACACAGCAACTGTCATAAATATGAACCTGCTGCCAAGAGTTGGAATTTTGATCATGTGACTGAGGGGATGTTGCAAATCATAAGTGTGAAAACCAGTTATAAATCACTTTTTTTCAATGCAATTGTAACTTTGAATGGTCACTAAATGAATAAGTCGACAGCTATCTGTAATTAGAAAGATAAAACTTTCACATTCTGTATAAATTGTTGCCATAGTAAAATATGAACATAAGCTACCATGTTTCCCCAAAAATAAGACAGAGTCTTATTTTCTTTTCACTTCCAAAATATGTCCTTGGCCTTATTAATATTAATTATTGGGGGAATTATTGTTTTGGGGTTGCCGGGCAGCTGCTCTATTGCAAGCAGGCTCCCGAAGAGCCTGGCACAGCCTCAGGGGCGAACAATAGTGTTATGCTGTCGCAGCACAACACAGCAGCCATGAGGTGACCATGATCATGAGCAGCCACCAGGCAACCCCCCTCTCCAGCCAGGCAAAACTCCACCACTCACTGACCCAGTTGTATCCTGAAGGCGCTAAGCCGTGCAAGCGCCTGTTCCCCCCGCCCCAGCTCTCATGGCTTGGACCCTTCGGGATACCGCTAGGACGGTGAGTAGCGCTCTGCCCAGCTGGAGAGGGGGGGTGCCAGGCAGCTGTTCATGAGCATGGTCACCTCATGGCTGCTGTGTTGCACTGCTGCAACAGCGCAGCACAGCCGTTCGCCCCTGAGTCTGTGCCAGGCTCTTCGGGAGCCCGCTCACAAGAGAGCAGCTGCCCAGCAACCTCCCTCTCCACCCAGGCAGAGCACCACTCACCGATCTAGCGGTATCTTGAAGGTGCCAAGCCACACGAGTGCTTTCCCTCTTGGCTCCAACAGCATGGCGCCTTAGGGATAGTGGTAGGTCAGTGAGTGGCCCTCTGCCTGGCCAGAAGGAGGGGTTGTTCAAGGGGTTTATTTTTGTGGAAGGGCTTATATTTTTGCCCACCCCAAAAATCTGGCATGGTCTTATTTTCAGAACATCATATTTTTGGGGAAACATGGTAGAATGTTAAGTTGTTTTGTATTTTCTATTTCTGGAACTCTTTGCATACTGTACTGAATGTATATTGCATTTTGAAACAGATGGATTGCTTATGAAGGCTGCAATTTCTTGGGGAAACAGTTTCTTCTTGAATCGAGCAAGATTTCAAATTGGACAGAGTTTAGTGGATGGACAGCAATTGGCTCTCTTCGTCCCATAAAGCAGGTACTAGTGTAAAGATGATTTTTCCCCTAACCCTGAAATGGCAATTTGAGGTTCTTAGATGAGAACCACTGAAAATTGATAAAGTGAATTCTTGTCATTTTAAGGCTAGAAATACACAAATATCTACAAAGTCTAACACTAGCACTTTACGTACATTGGAAGCATGAAATCAAATTAAAAAATGTTTCAGTATTGTTCTTCCCTAGTATTGTTTAGTAGAAGTATTATGATTATATTAGAGATTTTATTGATGTTTAACTAGAATTTAGTATCTACCTTACAAATATTGTAGGAGGAAGCCATAATTCCAGATTTAAGTCAGCAAAACAGTGTGACTCCAAATTCTTCTTTCCACAAATTTTCCCTACAAGTGTAAGGTCTACTTTTTTCTGGACCAAGCAAGTATTGACTCATTGATTGTGACAGGAATTGACCAACTGATTTGTCACCCAAATCTGACATTGTGAGCTGAGAGAACATGACTGACCCAGTTACGTAGCCAGCTTTCTTGCTTTAGACAGGACTAGAACTCAGTTTCCTGCTTTCTAACCTGGTACCTAACCACTATGCAAAATTACTTCTCTAGTTTAATCACAAATATCATTCTCTATACTCAGTTTGGTACTTCTTTAGAAAATTCAGAATAACAAGAAAAATGAATTGAAACTACTCCTAATAGTAATGGAGCCTACCCCTTTTACTCAAATGCCATTGAAATACTGGTACTAATCCAATGCTTTATGCTTTATCATTACTCATATATATTGAATTTGAATATGAATCTGCAAATGGTCTTCAACTTGAGAACACAATTGGGACCAGAAAATTTGTCATTAGGCAATATGACCATTTAAAGAGACACCTAATTTTACAATCCTATTTGCTGCAGTCATTAAATGAAAAATCACCTTCTCAATGGTCAATTCTCCATTGACTTAACATGTTGGAGAGCCTCTGGGAAGGTGTTGTGATCACATGATCACAAGATGCTCCAACATTGTAAATATGAACTGGTTGCTAAGCACCCAAATTGTGATCCTATGACGATAGTGGTGGTGTGACAGTTGTAACTTCAAGGATAGGTCATAAATCATTTTTTTCAGCAGTCATAACTTCAAACTAATTAAACAAATCATTGTAATTCGAGGATTATCTGTACTATTAGAGGAAAATGTTCTGTTTTATCATATGGATTAATGTTTCTTCATTGAGTATGAGTTAATTATGCTTTTCTATTTCAGCCAGCAGTGTATTTCAGAATAAAGAACAGATCCCAAGAAAAGTACTTGACGGTTGCTGGCACTTTATTGGATGGAAGAGCTACATCAGTATGTT
Source organism: Rhabdophis nuchalis (assembly GCA_039707465.1). Classification (NCBI taxonomy): domain Eukaryota; kingdom Metazoa; phylum Chordata; class Lepidosauria; order Squamata; family Natricidae; genus Rhabdophis; species Rhabdophis nuchalis. The sequence continues at coordinate 27,613,429 of CM077649.1, read as the reverse complement.
TGTTCCCACAAAATGGCAAGAATACTCAGATCTGGCATTACAGTCATGGACTCATCAAGTCCAAGGTAGTTTCTTTACTTATCAAATTTATACAGCCGCCAATCTCCACAAATTAAAATAAGAGCTGGGTAATTAATTGATTTTTAGCTCATCCTTATTTACTAGTTTCATATCTACTACATGTTTTAAACCCATGCCCTTGCAGTCTGTTGTAACAAGTGTGACTTTTAACTGGAAGTTCTTTAGAATAAAAATGGGCCATGTTTTAAAAGAAAATGAAAGAGATCTTTAGAAAGAGTTTATAATACATTTCATGGAATGACAAATTATTTCATTTCTAAGAGTTTCAGAAATACTCATTCTGAATGTGATCATCATTGTAATGGATATTTTTCTGAGTTAGAAAGTTCCCTAAATAGTTGGTATTTTTCAAAATGAGAATTTGCTTATCTATAATTTCCTACCAGTGAAGGCAGATTTGAAGCAATTTCAATAATCTATTACGTGTATTTACTCTTTTTATACATTCCATGAATATTTATTTGTTAGATCTATATCCACCTAAACCCCAGGGCAAAATAGACAACTCGCTGTCCTCTAATCTTTCTTCACAACTATTATAAGACAGATTTTGCTGTGAGGTTACCCAGTGGTGGACTTGAATCTCATCTCACCACTCTTAGTCCAACACTTTAGTCTTTCTAAAAATCTATAATCAATTCTACTATACACACAAATTCCATTGGTTTCAAAGGTAGATTAGTCATTTAGGAATTCTGAATGTGTTTAGACTCTTAAACAAAAAAGTATACTAGAAATTCTTTGTTATTTATGTACTAAATCAAATTTCTGTCTAGCATTATTGCTCCACAAATTAAAGAAGCATTCTTTCACAAACTCTTAGGAAGTTATAGTTGCCACTATTCGTGAAAATTATCGTTCTTCTAAGTGGATTATGAAGGGTAAATTATGTTTTTAACATTTCTGGCTCAATTTATACCTAACTCTTAATACAACTTGTTAAATTTAGACCACTGCCTAAATTTAGCCACTGCCTACCTATCCCCAATAATTTGTTTTAGAGCTACTATTTCCATAACAGGAGTTACATTTCATGGTATTATTTATTAGACTTATGTCTGACAGAAGTGTATGCATAATTAAGCCTTTTAAGGCAATCAGCAAATTCTTTTTTTCTCCTACTTATCTAGGTCAATGATGCTTGCCTTGATGTCATTGGAGGCAGGGACATACCTGGAGCAAAAGTTGCTCTGTGGGCAGAACATGGAAAACCAAGACAGAAATGGACATGCAATAAGGATGGAACCATCACATCTTATCTCAGTGATCAGCTTGTTCTTGATATCAAAGGTAGTAGCATAGAGGGGATATAGAAAGTCTGCTTACTCATTAAAATGCCAGGTTTTTGAGATGTAAAAAAATCAGATAAATCACTTCTGAATTCTTTCCACCTTTAATATTAACGTATAAGCTGCATAATTCAGTTGAAAAACAAACTGAAACATTTTAGGAGAAAAAATAAGAATAAAATACTAGAATAATGTGGTTGAATAAGTGTTCACACCCTTTTATAAGTAGGGATAAAGCTGTGTTCAGAATCACATTCAAACTGATATTAAATAGTAGTCAGTACACACCTGCCATCAATTAAAGTCTGATCAAGCCCATATGAAGTTCAGCTGAGGGATTTTTTTTGTCATTTACTCAGTTGCCTCTTACATCAAAATTTATGGTCAGATATCTCACTGGATGTACCATAGAATACAACGAAGACAGTCATCAGCAAGTGAAGAAAATATGACATAACACAGACATTACCAAGACCTGGATGTCCCTCCAAAATTGATTTTAAAAAAACAAAAGCTGAATGCCTGGTCTGATTTTTTGGAAATCATAAAAATGTGTCATTTTAACAGAGATGTATAGACTTTCTATATTCACTATACATATAATTGAAGTTTTGTCTAGATTTACGTTGCCATTTACCTAATTTTATAAATAGTTTTAGGTCAAGACTGAATATTCCAAAATAATTATATACTGCAGAGTTTGTATCTGCATTAGAATAGATGCTTGAATTTGCCATTTACTTGAGCAAATAAAATATTACTATTATTGGCTATCCAAATACCAACAATAGTTGGAACATATATTACACAATTGCATACTTTATTTGTAAGGCCTTCGTGTTTGGAAAAATGATTAGAATATTGTTCCTGGATAGTATATTTTTCAAAAATGATCTAGGGGGTAAAACTGACTTACAGACTGAATTGTAAATGCATTTTTTAATTCTTTTGGGGGGTAATTCATTTCAATATTCAGCTCTAAATTTACCTCTGAACACGAAGAACTTTAGGATCAAAATTGCCTAGTGTTATATCATCTTAACCCATCCAAATATATTGCAATTTCAAGATACTTGCATTCATAAAGGAATCCTGAAATTCTGTTTTGGTTAATTGATTCCTCTTGCCTACCCTCCTGTTTCTGAAGTAAGGATTTGGTTTGTTTTCATTAGAACAGAAAAGTAATCCTAAAATGATTGTTTTGTAACATTTTAAGGTACAATTTTAAAAGGACAAAATAAGTAACTTATTTCTCAAATTTCTCTTATAGGAGGAGATTACTATGACAGAAACCACATTATTGTAAATCAAGTGAACATCAGTGAATGTACACAGAAATGGGACTTTGAAATGCTATGAATGGATGTTCTCAAGATAAACTAATTTGAAAATATGTATTAAATTGTCTGAAAACACTTGAACTACTGAAGAGACATAGTGTTGGTGTATGTTAAAAATCTGCCCAAGACTGCCAAACGAAGAATAAAAAACAGCTTCTTTAAAGTTAACCAAACTGTTAATTTTTTACTTTCAATAGTATTGTTATTCATAAAATATTGCAGGGTAATTTATGCCAAATGTTCTTAACAAGTTTGGATTGCTGGTAACCAAAATTTAAAATGCAATTTTGTACAGATTATGCCTTCACAGAACTGATGCATTGAAATATTAGAAATTTATACTACACTTTGATACAGTAATTCTAAATTGATTAAGAGAATGGATGAAATTATTTGTCAAACCAGTTTGTATTCTAACGTAATAAATTCTGCATAATTCTAATTAAAGCAGTTACAAGCATGTTAGAAATAACAAAAGGTCAAAAAAATGGTCTGTAATTGATCTCATCATTTATTTTTTACAAATAGCCAAAATTGGCTAAGGGATGATATGTGATTAACTCTTTGCCTATTATTTTCCCAAATTATGCCAAACTTACATAGGCAAAGCCCATATTTTCTTGGTGTGGATTCAAAATTTCACAGTGTCATAGAGCAAGAGACCTATTCCTCCAATGATTGCTCCTTCTGGAAAACTGATGAAGGCGTTACAGTTTCTTTCAAACAAATAAACAAGCAAGTGGGGAAATAAAGGTTCTTATCTGATGTGTCTTTGGCCCTAATGGTTTCTCCTTAGACAACTGCTAACTTGAATTGGTAAATCTTGTCATTAACATAATGAAACACTGTCACAGCAGGAAATTTATCATATTGTTTACCTACAAAGGAAACATATACAACCATTTATTGTACAACTTATATCTATGCAAGATTATTTTTTAAAAAAATCTTCCTTTATACATGAGCTTCAAAATATCCACAATATCTAGTAAAAAAAACCTAGTCAAAATGGAATTCAGATTAGGGTTTCACCTTTTTCACCCTCATATTTTCTACTATCCATCATTTCAGTTTCAATAGTATTGTTTCACACAATTTGAGTGTGATTTAATTTAGTTTCTAGTATCATAGACAAAAACGTTTCTTGTAATTTTTAGACCCAGTTCAAAATAAAATACTGGAATATCCAAATGTTCACAGATATTCAAATCCAATCATAGGCAGTGGTTGCAACTTACGTTGGTTTTTGTTAACAGAACATCCATGGATCTCTACCTCCTAACCAGACGTTGTTTTGCCATGCATGTTGTAAAATAAATCATTTATTTACTTCTTGCATTTATTTTATGTAACTAAGGTATATCTTATTTAATAGATGGATTTGTATGTATACTAAAAAAAAGCAATAGATATATTTGATAATACACCTTTTAAATAAATTGTTCTTTCCAGCTCATGTTATTCTTACTCCATTTCTGATAAGATCATCTGATTCATCAGTGTTGTAGCTACAGCTCCAATCTGCTTTCTTGAAAATCATATTACTACATAAACTGTAATCATAAACATAATTCTAAGAAAGTAAGACCAGATAAATAATTGTCAATTATTTATGAGAAAATATCTGCAAGAGAATGTAGATTATGGAAGCAAACTGCTTTACTAGTGTCCAGTATTCCACTTACTGCTCCCCACCCCATTTCCCGTGACTTACTTTTTGAAGATCTCCAGAAGAGGCTGACCCACTGGCAGAGAAGCCAAAGAGTTTTTATTCAGATGACAGCAAAGCTGTAAGAATGTGGAACCTAAGGAAAAAAGTTTGCCTGCTTTTGAGAAGACTTTGGCTTTGAATCATGTGGCCAGCAGGCCTCTGATAGTAGAAAAGGCATGGATGGGACCATAGCAGCCTCAGTTCAGCTTCAGGGATTGAGACAGCAGCAGAAGCCAATCAAACAGGAGCTTGCTTCCTGTCTCATTGGGTTGAACTGCAAGCACCTTGTTGATTTGCTGCCATGCCCCAATCCCTGAAGCTGCTCATTCAAACTCATCACCGGCCAGACTGAGCCCAAACTAAGCCTGCAGGCCCTCATGACAGAGAAGCCAGTCTCTTATTCAGATGAGGAAAGCTGTTTTCCTTACATGTCACATCCTTACAGCTTCATGGGCTTCTGAATAAAACACTTTGGCTTCTCTGCCACGAGGATCAACCTCTTCTGAAGTTCTCCAAAACGTAAGTACAATAAAGCCCTGGGAAATGGAGTGGGGAGGAGTAAGTGGAATCCAGGATGCTAACAAAGCAGCCGTCTGTAAAGCAGGCCAAACGGAGCCTCGGAGGACCAGATTTGGCCCATGGAGGCCCCATTTCGGCCTGTGACAGGCCAGAGGAGGGCTGCAGAGGGCCAAACTGAGCCTCCAAGGGCCATATCCAGCCCATGTAGGCTCCATTTCAGCCAGCAACAGGCCGGGGGAGACCTTTAAAGTCCCCCACACCTCTAGTTGGCTGGCTGAGTGTTGCAGGAGGCAGTCTAGGCTAAAAACTGAGTGTTCATGCACAAGCCGTTTTCACTAGAAGAGACACTGTGAGCCGGTCCTTTGCTATTTCCAAGCCGGCTCCATAGGTCAGATCTAAGCAGCTTGCGGGCTGGATCCATGCTGCGGACCTTGAGATTGACACCCCTGGTCTAGCTGGATTCTAGTGAATAAAGGATAGTTTCAACATGGCATTATTTTTTGTTGATTCTGGGAAACAGATAAGCAACAAGGAATAAGAACCTTCATGCTTTTAAAAGGCATTTGGGAACCATGGGAAGTGATTAAACCATCCTACGATTTTATGAAGTTTTATTTGCTGCTACTATACTTTAAAGAGAATTTTCTCGTTTTGTATGCTTCTAAAGTGAAATAATTCTTTAAAAATAGCATGAAAGGTTTTTATAGGAGCACTTCCTATTTTTTAAACCCTGCCTCCAAATGACTTCATATACGGGATCAATAAGTAATTATTGATGCCATAAGGTGTACTATATTTTTCAAACCAACTTTGTCACTAAAGTAACATGCATATTGAAGAAGAAAAAGGGAGAAGATATTGGTGGCTTGTAACTTAAGACTAAAATACGTGTATAGATTCAAAATTGCAGAGAGAACATTGCGAAAAGGCTTCCACCCAATGAAAAAGCAATCACACATACTCCACCTATTTCCACATTGGTTCTTGGTTTAAGAAGGAAAAGAAACTAAGAATCATAATTTTCACTCTCCTGCTCATGATCTTACATGGGCAGCAACATGCTTCTGATGTTCATGGACACAAAAAAGGATGCTACAAAATTTGTAGAATTTTCTTCATTTGAAGAAATTTATTATACTGCAAGATGTTAATTAGAAATATCTTCGCTTCATTCAAAGAACACACTACTAGTCACAATATCAGATGACACGTTAAGGAAGCAAATTTTAGTAATACAAACAACTTTCTGTATAAACTCATCACTGACCCCAACTATACTTAGCATCTCCAGTGTGTTTTTATTTTGCACATTAAGAAATCAGGTAGAGCCCTGTCCATATTTCAGATTCTTATACCTAAATTCATAACTTTCAGGCATCTTGAAAAGAATCAGATGTTTTACAATCCTACTAAACGCCTAAGTCTTTGTATGAGCCTTTTATGAATAATTTCTATATAATATGCTTTGCTTGATTGTGAAGTCCTCATTCATTAAGGTAATTTACATTCATAGTAGACTCCACTACACAAATCCACAATATATGAGGTTTCTTAACTGCGATGAGAATCTATCTTTAGATTACTTCAACAAGGCATTCAGTCCACAATGATATCACTAAGTTCTCTTTTTCTCCTTCTGAACCAAGATTAAGATCCTTAACGCAAACAGTATCACAGCTCCATATTTGTTTCAGTGCATCCATATGAGAGAGAGGAAATCGTAATCCATGTCCCTTCTTAAAGAAGAAAAATGCTTGTTAAAAAATCAAGTAAAATTAAATGTTACATACAAATTAATTTACAAAACAATATCAGAGGTGGGTTGCTACCGGTTTGCACCAGTTCAGGCAAACCAGTAGTGGAAATTGTGACTAGGTAGCATATAGTGTTTTCCCATTCCAATAAGAAAAAAATTAGCAATCCAAATCCAAAAATATGATTTGACCAAGGCTTCTGAAAATATTTCATTGGTGATCAGGAATTTGACAATAAAGTTTTCCAATCCAATGAAAATTGCTGTAGTATGTAAGTTAATCAGCATACATTGATATATGCATGTACATCAATGTATAAACAAAACCGTACTCCTAAATATTTTGAGCCTGAAATAAGAGTTATTATTTCCGTTCTCATGCTCTAAATAAAAGGTAGGGATGTCATGTTTCATACCCCATTAATTAAAGGGACGCCATCGTGGCACTCACCCTCTGGAACTTCCTGAGATTAGATTAGTTTTCTGGCCTTCCAAAAGCATTGAAAGCTTGGTTGTTTAATCAGGCACAGGAGGCAGGACCTTAATGAGGCCAGGGTGATTTGTCATTGCTTTGTGGTTTTTATCCTTGGTAGCCATCTCTTTTCTCTCTCTGATTACATATAGAGCTTTATAGTTATTTTTATTCTTCCAATTATAAATTTTCTTTGCCTCCCAAAGTCACTCTGGCAAGAGGGGTGGCCATATGAGTCAAAATATATAAACAAGTTTTCTTCCTGGAAACATATATTCACATGCAACTTACAGGTGCATCTATGGATTACATCTATCTACAAATTCATTATGTAGAAGAGGAATCCAAGCAATTTTAAAAATGAAGGAACATGAACTATATTCTATATGTAAAAACACATACGTACAGTTAGGCCTCAACTTAGAACTATTCATTTATCGACTATTCAAAGATACAATGGCATAGAAAAAAGTGACTCATAGCTGAAAGTCACACCTACAATCATCATATCCTCACAGCCCCATGATCAAAATTCAGGTGCTTGGCAATGGGCATCTATTTATGACAGCTTCATTGTCTCAGGGTCACATTTGTAACCTTACTAGCCATCTACTGACAAGCAGAATCAATGGGAGAAGCTGGATTCATTTGACAACTGTAGTTGTCAAATGAATTTGACAAGTGTAGTCATTTGCTTAACAACCATGGAAGAAAAACTCCTAAAATTGGACATGATTCACTTAATAAGCATCTTGTTTAGTAACAAAAATTCTGGTTTCAATTGAGGTTATAAATCGAGGACTAATTGTACTCCTGGCAATCGTGGAGAAGAAAATATAGACAACAAGGCCATTTGAAAAGAAATATTTAGGATTTAAAAATAATAAAATACAGACTGTAGCATGATAAGATCTACTAAACAGAAATAAAACCAACCTCTGCTATTTCTTCCTCGTTCGTACTTTCATCCCCCATCATATGGATCTGCCTTTTATTCTTTAAGCAGTGATAAACAAAAACCATTTCTTTGACTGAATCGTTCTGAAAAACCATAACAAATATGTTTTTATACATTAGCCAGCTAGTACACAACATAAATGTATTTTTATCCAATTCTGCCTTCTCTTCATGGCTGGGTGAATAACTTTCATTTATTATTTGTGAGGATACTTAAATTATTCTCAGTATTTTATTTATTTTTTACAAATTTAATGAGATTTCTGACCTTAGCTGATATATCAAGTTTACACTGTATAGCCTTTTAACCTTCTTAAATACCAGCACTTTCTATTTATGGAACAGAGCAGCAGTATTACTATAATACAATTACACAGCTCAATTAGATGAACTTGGACACAACTATGCACGCTAAGAACAGCATGATGACCATAGAGGTGGCCTCATGGAAAAACATGTTTCTGAGAGCCTTCCTCCCCTGTACTCACCGGAAGATCTTGTTCTAATTCTGTTGTAATTATTGTGTAGTCTTTAAACCGTAACCTGATTGTGCTGCCTACTTTTGGTAGCGCTCCATCTAAAAAGAAAGAAAAGCACATTATTTGGAAGAAAAACATTATTAGGCAACATTAACTTCTTGTCAAACTGTGTCTTCAGGTGTCTGCCTGAATGAGTAGTGCAGACTCAAGTGGCTGATAATGCAATCTTCTGCAAATGCCCTTAATAAATATAAATTGAAATATTGATTTTTAATGTAGTAACTGTATTGTCTCTTTACATATGCATTTTTGTAAGCTACTTCCATGTGGTTAGTTTTTAAATATTTTGTAATTATGGTTACAATTTTTTTTGCAAAATATATCCATCAAGAATTTAAGTGTCACCTGGAGTGAGAAAATCCAAATTAGTCCCAATAAATGGAGGTAATCTGCTTGTAATAAAATCTTTTTTCATATACGATGATCTCAGGTTCCTCCCTTGTTCCAAATGGCCTTCAAGGCGTTTCAGGAAGCTACTTAACTGCTTGGATGAATCCGATAAATCCATTTTCTAAACAAAAACACAAGAATAACTTGCTAACAACCTGAAATGAGAACTTAATTACTTCAGAGGCCATTGATGATAAAGGAGACTTGTGAATGCTTTATATTAGTAACTGTTGTAGAACAAGTCAGTTACATACATCCAAGAACACACTAAAAAAAATGAAAATATACATTTCAGATTCAGTTTTAAATGATTTATTTTTAAGTTTAACATTTTTGTAAGAAATATATCCGGAACATAATTTTTCTATGATCCTACCATAAGCTGACAAAGCAGCATGAAAATATCACATTAGAAATGTGGAGAACTCATTAACATACTGTTTTCATTTAAAGGGATTTAAAAATAAAAACTTTTGTAAGATCTTTTGCTAAGGCTCATAATTCTGACAAAATAGTGTCATGGAACCCTTAGTGGTGATTAAAAGGAATTACTTTATAATTAACACTGACTACAAAATTTGCTTCCGAAAGCAGACAAATAAATTATTTTTTCCTTTAGCCTTGTAGCTTTACCATTAACAATTGCCTTGGGATGTTCTTTCGGAACTCAGCATCTTCTTTTGCTGTATCTAAAAGAAGTCCGGGAACCATGTCCAGTAAGTAATCTCTCCAAGAGCTGCCATGCACAAAACAAATTAAAGTTATTAAGAACAAATAAAATATTAACAATCTACAGAAATGTTTCTTCTTGTGGGTAAAATGTACATAAACTAGCAAAACTCAGAACCTCATATCATGCATTCAGATTTTCAAAGAAGTCCCACTGACATCAGTGAGGACTCAGATTTACCAGTGTGCTTGGACTGTATCAGATAGCATGTTTTGGAGAAGGGATGATACCGAACCTGTGGCACACAGCACTGTGTGAGATCTACCTCTACCTTGTACTCAAAGTCTTGAGCACCTTCACGTCTATTAGATTCCTGATTTGGGTTTTCCAGGAAATGCCTGCTTTGTGCATGTCCAACTTCTTCCTGCAACTATTTTATGATATCTTTCATGTCAGCTTGTCAAATGCAAAGTATTGTAAGTGATTCTAAAATGTTAAAACATTCCCAGAGTTCTTAAAAACTTGGTTCGGTCTCCTTCCATAAGAGGCAGGCTGCAGAACTTTCTATTAATTGCAATTTCAAAGAGACCTTTAAGGGGGACCCCAAGGAGAAAATGGTGAAGTGCTCAAATCCCAGGAAAAATTAATTTTCCAATGTTTTAGGAAAGAATATTTTAGGAAAGTTATTATTCACATCTCACAATAACTGAACATGAAAATCAAGGAAAGACCCAAGAAAAAACATAGTTAATAAATGTTCTTAAGTATTCTTGCCTATTCTATATGTCTGATGTCTTCCTATTAGATTTTCAGAAATATTCAATCTGAGGGACTATGAAGTCCGTTAAAAAAGTTACTTCATCAATAATTTGGAAGTACTTTTCAGGCTGTAATCTTACTGAAACAACCAATCACTTTTCAGCTTCCAATTTCTTCACTGACCATGGGACACTAGTTTACTAGGATATATTGATGCTCAGCTGAATCAATTCTTCCAATCACCTGAGCGGTATTTCCTGTGCTGCTGTGTACACAAACCTAAACATAATAGAGCAATCTCTGCACATAACAGCAAAACATACCAAATTTTGTTTTTAAAACTTTTTTGGTACGTCTGATGCGCCAATTGCGCCCCTTACTGGACCGGGCTGCACTTCGCACAGTCACTCAAGCTCTCGTGACGTCCCAACTCGACTACTGTAATGCTCTCTACATGGGGCTTGCCTTGAGGTGCACTCGAAAGCTACAGCTAGTCCAAAACGCAGCCACGCGGGTGATTATGGGAGCCACTACATGCTTCCACATAACACCGATCCTGCGCGAGCTGCATTGGCTTCCTGTGGCCTTTCGGGTGCGCTTCAAGGTTTTGACGACCATCTTTAAAGCGCTCCATGGCTCGGGGCCTAGTTATATGCGAGACCGCCTCCTGCCCCATACATCCCTTAGACCGATACGCTCCCACAGAGAGGGCCTTCTCAGGGTGCCGTCGGCCGGACAATGCCGACTGGCGACACCCAGGGGGAGAGCCTTCTCTGTGGCGGGTCCAGCCCTCTGGAATGACCTACCCCCTGAATTACGTACCATCACCGACCTCCGCCTCTTCCGCCAATGTCTTAAGACTTATTTGTTTCAACAAGCCGGCCTAGCCTAACCTCTCATGGGGACTTTTAGGTAGTTTTAAATTGGGTTTTAAAATTTGGTTTTAGCGCAGGATAGGATTATTTAATAGTTTTTTAAATTATATTTATTGTATTTTGTATGTTTTTTAAATTTCCTGTGCGCCGCCCTGGGTCCTCTGTGGAGAAGGGCGGGATATAAATTTAAATAAATAAATAAATAAATTGGTATGACTGAAGTATCAATGTGCCAACAACTGTCTATTTTCAGTAAAATCATCAACCAAATTAAACTAGAAATATAATACAAGATGCTTACTTGTTCTGATACGTGCTAATAGTAACATGAGTAGAATGAGATATCCCAAGAGGAGTGTCAGCTTGATGAATTGTTCCTCTTGGAAAATACAGCATGTCTCCTGGCTGAAAGGAAAAGCAAGCATGATAGCTATAATAGGAACGATAAGTGCTTATGCCTAAGTTGCTATGTTTCTCTACCTACTGTCAATAACAAAACAGTGACACAGGCTCTCATTTCATACACAGCTACATTGGAATAAAAGCAGATTTCAAATTCTACATCTTAACTACTGTATATTGGCCATACATAGCAGATTCTTCTTCCTTTTACATGCTTTTTCACTTTATTTTCAAAATTAGAAAAGCCTCTGAGCAAATGTGGCAGGGAAAGGAAAAAGAACAGTAATAGGATATGCTGTTATATAAGCATAAATGTATTCTGAAAACATTAAATTAAGTCTATCCTCTTTTTATGGCTTAAGACTAAAAAGAGAGACTTTGCATATGCATACCTTTAATATGAAATCATGAGTTGGCGTTCCAATTCTCTCTTCAGGTTCAACATTGTATTCTTGAGCTAAATGTACAGTTGGGTGATAGAGTCGCCAGTGTTTCTCTCCTTCAAGTTGTAAGATAAATACCTAGGAGAGTAATGTCAACACGCATTAGAACACTTACAGCAAATTGTACTTTTACCTTTTGTATCTTTCTAAAGAATACACATTTATGGCAGCCAAATTCCACATACACAAACAATTTTAGCAAGAATATTTCATTTAAAGCAAAATGTGCTTGTAGACATAAACTCAGCATCTATTATCAGTTTTTATCATGATTATCCAATTTACTACAATACAACTTCCATATTTTTCAGTCCATGGCATATATAACAACTCTCCCAAAATTTCTGTTCTTGAAAATACTTGTGAGCAGAAAATGTACAGGCAAATAAGGATTTCTTTACCTCAACATCATCATAGTGTGGAGGTAGGCCTTGGGATCCAGGAGGAGTGATGTAAACATTAGATCCAACCAATGAGCCAAAGTAACATTCCAGTTTTTCTTGTATCCTCCAGAGCTCATCCTTATTTTAATACAAAGGAAATTACTTTAACAATGGAAAATCAACTTTGTCATACATATCTGAATTGATATCAGTGGTGCATTCTACTACTATATGGTAAGATCTGCATAAGACAAAAAATTTGTATACTTAGGAAAAGGAAGCCTCAATAAAGCTCACTAATACCGAGACAAATCAATGTTAAAACAAGCAAAAAGTAAAGCAAAAATAGTAAACTTTATCTTCTTTAGCAAACTTCTATGTAGGTCGTTTTCAGGATCCTAGCATTTAAATGGACCCTGCCAAGATTTGGTCACTCTAACTCCATTTGAGTAGATAGCAAGCAAGGAATAGCAAGTGAGAGTGGTTTAAAAATGTAAGTCCTAATACAATTATGTTATCCTCATCATTAGAAGGCTAGGAAGAAGCAACTAGAGTTATCGGCATATTTGAAGAAAACCTAAGATCTGTGTATGACAAGATTACTTGTGAGAAAAAGCTGAGCAGCAGATAACTCCAACAAAATCAGATAATAGCTATAGATTACTGAATGCCTTTGGAATAGAAAGGAAAAATGTAACTGGCTGGGTAACCTAGAGAAGATCATTCCACACTGTGTTACATGGTGATTCCCAAGAATGAAACAATGGTATCATAGCTACTTCAGCTTACTAGAAATGAATTGAAGCTTTATATAAAGGCTATAATTTTGAACTTATATTTAACCAAACCTAAAATAGATTTTCATTCATAAAAAGTTTATCACTGCGTTTTAGTTGCTGAATATTCACAATTCCTTGCAAGACTGATAACTACGCACGCATGGTGTTGCAGCCTCCTTCCTCTAACCCCAAGTTGGTGCCAAGTAATAGACCCCTTTCCTTGTTGTCCCTATATTTATTTTATTTATTTTATTAAATTTATAAAATAAATATAGGGACAACAAGGAAAGGGGTCTATTACTATATAATGAGGGATGCTGGGGCATCCTTAAAGAAGCTTCCCTGCACACACACAAACCCAGGGCCTCTTTCCCTCAGTCTCCCTGTGCTCACACCCACCCAAGGCCGCTCTGCACTTGTTGCAGCACTGTGACCTCCTTCCTTCAACCATCCTGGGCTTGCACAGTCCTACAATCTTTTTCCCCTTGCCATGGCTCCTATGTTGTGCCTCTCAGGGACTCTCCCACCCTCATGCTCCTTACCTAAGACTCCTGATGCTTAAGAATCCATGTGTCTTGGGGTTATGATGGCAACTAGGACTGCTGGAATTGTTGTCATTAAATGATAAATTTACATAATGTTGTACTTTACACTATTTAGAAACAGCAATCTGGGTTCCAGTTGACATCATAACCCAAGGACTACCTATAATGTGAAATGATAGTCTCAGCAATACATATAAACAATAACTATGTAGCCACCAAGAGTTACCTTGAGGTAAGATGACAGCCTATAAATTTTATAAATAACTATTTATAAAAAAAATACAAACAGAAAAACTAAAAAAAATAAAAAGTAAAAGTAAAAACTAATGCTAAATATAAAAATTAAGTAATCTGTGGCATTTTTTTTCAGTTTAGAAACATTAACCTAAAGCAAAGAGCAAGCGCACATCATGCGATGGTTTTCTTCCTAAATTCATTAGTTCTAAGTCAAAGTTGAGAAACACAAAATCAGCCACAAAATGCAAACAATTGTTCTTTATTTACCTTAAATCTTTGTGGTTGATGAAATTGTATTGTAGCTTTTTTCTGATCAAAATCTTTCTTCAGTTGTGCATAGGTTGCTTTTCCATCTTTATTAAAAATAAGTTTTTTGCCATTCGTACATTTACATATATTGATGTCTTTACCATAATACAAACCTAATTTGACTAGGTCTTTCAAGTCAGTTAACTGAAAGAGAGACTGATAATATGATGCCACAGAGGAGTCATCTCTCTGAATCAACAGTGGCTTCTGTTCCCAATATTCTCTAAAAAAATCATCTTCTTTAATAGGAGCAATCAAACTCTCAAATAAACTCTCTGGATTGTCATGTTTCCAAAGCAAAGGAACGACTGCTTCTGTTTTTGCTTGTTTGCTTGGCAAATCTGGTTCCTTTTCTATTCTAGCTCGTCTTCCTCCTTTCTTGGGCATAATGCTATACAAGAAACAAAGAAACAAACATCTGATTTTACACATATTTCATAAAAACACATCCAACAAGTACATTCTAATTTGATTTTCCATGTAGATAGGATGACACAGCATGATATACTGAAACAAGTGGATTTTATTTCTGTGCAAAGTTGCTTAGGATCAGGAAGCATAGCTGGCACTGCTAGATTCAATTTCAAGCAGCTAGGTCCTATCCAACTTTTTTGTTTTGCTTTACATCTTGTTCTTTTAAACTACCAAAGAGGCTTATAATGTTTAAACCCAAATGATAAAGTTTAGAACATGATATCAACATCTGTAAAAACCAGTTAGTCCCTCTAAGAAATCTTAAATTTTATTCACACAGGATCACACCAATTCACTTAGCACCAGAAATCCCAATATTGCAAATCTGAGAACCCCCCAACTAATCTAAACTTATATTGTCTGAGGTATTTACAGGTGTTGACAGGTCACTATATGAAACATACTTTTTTGCTATGATTCTCCAGAGAAAAAAAGCTTGCACAATATATATTAATTTTTATTACCATCGTTGTTATTATTATTACATTGTTCCTACCATCAAAGGAAATGTATAGAAACATTTTTTTAATGCAGAAAACATCACAAAATACAATCACAGAGAACAGATGCTTTCAAGCATATAAAAGAAGAAACAGGCCAGTAACATAAAGCCTCAAAAGCCCACTTGAGTAAAATTGTTTTCAGAGCCTTGAGAAAGTGCCAGGGACACTCCCAACTCTTTAGCTAGCACAGAGAAGGCCTTTTGTGCCCACGATTCCTTCACTTACCCAGTGGATAGGACTTTCAACAAGCTCCCTCAAGATTACATAATGGGCTCAGCAAAATCATTCTGAGAGAAATGGTCCTTGATACAGCACAAAGCCATGTTATAAAGGGCTTTATAATTAATAACCAGTATTTTTCATTTGGCTTACAAGTTTACCTGCACAGAAACCAAAGAACTGGACTGTCTGTATAACTGTATGCAGTCAGTCCTTTTTAGGCTTCCAACAAAACATGGGAGAAAACAGCAAAAAGCCCTGCTGTTTAATTTCTGGAAGTAAACAGAGTACATCAACATAATTCTGTATTAACAGTACCTGAACCTGGGCTGTTAACTTTAGATAGAACAATTTTTGATTGGAAGCCACCCAGACTTAGTTGTAAGATGGTAGCCTATATAAAAAATTTATGTAAATAAATGAATTATTTTCCTTAATGCAAGCAAGGTATAACAAAGAAACAACAAAGAAATATAAACTCGGTTATTGTTCATTATTTACAAGTTCCCTGTATTTGTCAGGTTCAACCATCTTCTCACAAATCCCTCTGAAAAATATGTGGTTCCCAACAACTATAGAGTTTCTATAGCCCCAATGTACAGGTCCTTCCTTATTAGTTGCATAATCATGACAGAGGCTGTATCCTTCCTTCTTTTGCTGCCCTCTTTTCCAATCTGTTTATTTCACAGTAGAAGATGCCATATGGAATGCAGGAGGACTCCAGATGGCTGGTGACAATCCTGAAGAGATCCAGCAGTAAAATCAGAAAACCAATTATGGCACTTGTATAGATCAGAAAATCAGCATCCGGCAATGACTCACAGATGCAACAGAAGCAAAGCAGAGTTTGGCAATTGGAATCCAATTCCAGTGTTACTTTGTGGTGGTTCAAGAAGTGGTTTAATCCAGTAGTAACGAAAGGCAGGCTCACTGCAGCTACATCTAGTCCACATAAGCCTTGGTGTTGTTTAAATCCATTCTCTTCATGAGTTTCTGACAAGCATGCTGTCTTGATTGAAAATGGAACAAGTTCATGCATCAAAAAAGTACACACAGTCACATCCCTTTATGGGGATAAGGAAAAAAAATGTTCCGATACCATTTCAAAATAGGAGTTGGATCAGGCAAGATGATCAACAAGTATGGAAAAGAAGAAGAGGCTATTTACCTATGGCTTTCCTCTCCCCCGCACCCCTACTTGTTGATCATCTTGCCTGACCTACTTGGTGTGTGTATACTTTCTTTTCTGATGCAGGAACTTGTTGCATTTTCAATCAAGAGAGCATGCCGGTCACAAACTCATGGATAAGAGACTGGAGTATTAAGGCAAATAAAATGCAGGCTTATCCTTGGATAAGCATTGGATTGCTTTTAATGGAAATCCAAGTTATTTCTTAAAATAGAATCCACCTATATCCCCAAAAGATGGGCGTAGGTGGATAATAGTCTGGAACAGGGGTTCCTAAACTTGGCAACTTTAAGACTTGTGGACTTCAACTCCCAGAATTCTCCAGCCAGCATAGCTGGCTGGAGAATTCTGGGAGTTGAAGTCCACAAGTCTTAAAGTTGCCAAGTTTGGGAACCCCTGGTCTGGAAGATCATTACTGGGGGCCACACGTTTTCACATCCTACAGGCTCCATTACGCCTAAGATCTGCAAAGGGCCAAGCCCTTTGAAGAGGCTTCATTCAGCACACGTCCCTTTCGTTCCCCTTCCTCCGAATCGGCAAACGGTGTCTTTTCCTTCCTACAGTCTGTCCCGACGTTTACCAGGAAGAACAGATGTCCATGCCACTTGGCAGGCCGCTCCCCGTCCCCAATTTGGGTGGCAAGCCTCGCTAGCTTCCCAGCTCCCTCAGAATCAATCACGGGCGCTCCGGGGGGAAAAAAGCTCCCACCGTGCCCGTTTCAAAGCCTGAACCGGCAAAGGGTCTGTCTGGCCACATTCGCCGAGGGAAAGGTAGGCAAGAAGGGACCGGACACCCCCCCCCCAACTCCACCCCCAAGTGGGAATGGACAAAGAAGCGCCAGTCTCTCCCTTTCTGGAAGCGGGCAAAAATAGCAGCAGCCGCTTGTGGTCCTTTCGCGCTCACTTCGTACTGACCTGACCCGCTTAGAATTCGGCTCTGGAAGGGCGCCGGCAAAGCCACGTGGGCTGCAGGGCGAGCAAAGGCCGCTGCTCGGAAGGAGGAGAAGGAGGAGGCGTGGACGCGGCAGCCTCCCTTATTGAACCGGACTTGTTGCTTTTGCCCGCCTATCAAATAAAGCAGGCGGGGCGAACGGCTTTCCTGACAAACGTCGCGAGCGCCGCCCTCGCGGTTTTCTGTGGCTTTGAGAGCTGACTCGCGTTCAGAAGTGCATCTGACTGGAGTAGGGTGTTGTGCTATGCACGCCCTCTTTGGCATAGAAAGCCTGCACCGGTGGCGTTTCTCTCTTTTAAGTCCGAGTAGACCTGTCCTTCCTTATTGTGGACTTGGGTCAGTATTGGATGGAACCACCTGCTCAGTGGTGGGTTTCACATTTTTTAGAACCTACTATGTAGGTGTGGCCTATTTTGTGGGTGTGGCTTGGCAGTCATGTGACAGGGTGGGAGTGGCCACCTTTTAAAATGTGGTGAAACTCATTTAACAACGCTCTTGCTTAGCAACCAAAATTTTGGACTCAATTGTGATGATAAATTCTTTCTTTCCTTCCTTCCTTCCTTCCTTCCTTCCTTCCTTCCTTCCTTCCTTCCTTCCTTTCCTTTCCTTCCCGTTGGGTCACTGGCAGCGGCGGGCCAGATTTATTTCCAGGTACGCCAGTGGAACCCCCTCTCACCGGTTCTCTAAATTTCACCAACCAGCTCTCGCGAGTAGGTGCGAACCTGCAGAAACCCACCACTCCACCTGCTTGCCAGTCATCGGAAAATATCCCGGGGGGGGGGGGGGGGGGGGAAACAATGGCAATTCTATTTTTTCCCTGTGGTTGACTGGGAAAAAAAAGATGCTCTCTTCAAGAAGATCCTCGACTTACAACAGCTCACTTAGTGACCATTCGAAGTTACAGCAGCACTGAAAAAAGTAACTTATGACTGTTTTTCACACTTAGGATAATTGCAGGATCCTGTGGTCAAAATTCAGATGCTTTGGCAACTAGTTCATATTTATAACGGGTTGCAGGGTCCGGAGTCATGTGATCACCTTTTGTGACATGACAAGCAAAGACAAGGGAAGGCAGATTCACTTAACAACGGTTACTAAATTAACAACTGCAGTGATTCACTTAGCAATGTAAATTTTGGGCTCAATTGTGGTCGCACTTTGAGGACTACCTGTACTCAGATTTAGGATGAAATCCCCTCCCCAAGAGACTTTATTTTTTTAGCCCTTTGCAAAGGGTTTGCAAATACATTTTTTTAAAAAATTTGTTTTAAATGTATTCTCTTTGCCAGTTGTCAGAAATGGTATGGACTTTTCTGCTTGAGCAGGAGATTGGACTATAAGACCTCGGAGTGTTCCATTCAACCAGGTCCTGAAAAGGTTCTGTTTTCTTCCTCATCTGTATAATCACAGATTCTGCAGAAAATTAAAATTGCAATTTCTTCAAGGCTAAGAAATTCAGTGTATTTTAAGAGTTCACAAATTAAAATTAGCTTCTTTCTAAAGCTAATAGTGGTCCTAGCCAGAAGGGGCTACCAGAAGAGAAAATATAGAAATTAGTGTGAAATTGAAACCATTTATCACAAGTGTTGAGATTGTTGTCACCAATTCAGGTCTGAGTCTGGTGCCAAAAGCCAATGATGGATGCCAGACACCAGGTGCAGGTTTTCTGATTGCTTTTTATTGGAGTACTCCAAGAAAAAGGGTTCCTGGTCAAAAGGCCAACAACCAAGAACAAAGGATTAAGAAAGCTTTATACATTTTCACTAAAGGAGAAGGCGGGACAAGGTGAGATAACAAGACATATCATCTAATAAACTTTTTAGTAATAATTCTACAATTTGTTCTATTGGTCTTTAGCTGTCTCAATTCCTAAGCCTTGGCTAATGAATGTCCCAGGAGTTATCTAATACACATTTCATTTGCTGCAGGGCATCCCTAACTTTTAGCCAGGTCTGCACGTTGTTTAACTACCCATAATTGCTACAAACTTTACACATGCATATTTCCTGTTGATAAGTATTCTTTGTTCTTGGGAGACAGACCACCACAATTACAGTCTTCCTTATTTACTTTCAAGTATGTGCCATGACCTTGCTTTAGCAGCCAGCCCATCAAAATTATTAAAATTGTTCCTAGTTAAGATTGCAAGATTAAAAAACTGGATATTTATTAATTATTTAATCAATATATAAAGCCACCCAACTCATAAATTGCAATTCTGAGCAATGTAGATTAAAAACAAAGAAACAAAACCAAAATAAGAAAAACAGAAAGAAAACAAGGGCAGCCATTAAGTCGGTTCAATTTCGATCCAGAACAGAACCTGGTCAGGATGTAGATGGATGGGACTCTTTGAGGTCTTCTAGTCTACTCCCCTGGTCTAGATGTATCTCAGGAAGATTGATTTTCTAGTGTGCAGAAGCTATGATACTGAAGGTGTGTTCTTATTTTATTTTTTAATATAATTTTTAATTAAAGATTTTTCCATAGCTAAGAGACAGATATGGAAGTGAATAAAGAAAAAGTACAGAAATAAGAAAAAAAAGACAGCTAAATAAATTATTTTCATCCTTCTTTACAACCACTTCAAACTCATTATCCCTCCTCCCCTTCTTAACATTACAATAATTTATTCAGCCCCTCATTCAAATTCTTTTTTTTAATCATCTAATCTTGGAATCAGCATTTCACTTTTTTGTTTTTTTCAGCTAACAACTCAAAAAGTTTTTAGTCTTTTGTAAAAGAACTTAGCGTTTTTTCCCTAAAGTCCCAAGCAAGTCAGTTTTGTAAACTCTCCTAAATTCTGCCATCTTCAGAATCCATTCCTCCATTTCATTATTTCAGTATTTCTCCATCTTTGTGCATATAGTTTTACTTTACACATATAAAATAGTCTTCCATAAGTATTTTCTAACTTTACTATTCCTCTTTACTATTCCTAAGTGCCAATAAAAGGAGTGCTCATTTAGTCTCAATATTCATCTTCAAAATTCTTTGTTGCATCAAATACGATACATATTCAATAATTTTTTTGCTTTTTCATAAACCTACAATGTTTTTATTTTTCAACATTGAAGAAAAGGCATAGTACACGTGTGTTCTTGTTTTAAAGTAGTATTTATTTTAATTACCATCAACATATAATTTTCATATTTTTAACCAAAAAATCTCTGCACTGAAAATTAAACTGAAAAAAATAAATATTAATTAAAAGTGCAACCTACAAATCAGTTTCTCTGAAATTTTATTGCAATGAACGGAGGTACTTCAATGTTTCTGGAGCTATCAAGTATAAATTAGAAATTATGATTTGAGCAAGTATTTTAAAATATGAATTATTAATGTGCTATACCATTTTAAATAATAAATGTAGTATTAGATGCTTTTTCATGGATAAAACTTTGCTTCATTACATGCATAAGGATCCCCAACCAGCCTTAAAAGCATGATATTCAAAAATGTTCTTGAAACAGTTTCACAATTGTTCAAAAGTATACAAGCAAAAAGCCATACTTAATGTATGGGATATACATTACACATATATATGGTAATCGTTACAATCACCTTTATATTTTCTCAGTGTAGAAACAAATATTTATTTATTTATTTATTTTTTATACTGCCCTACTCACGAAGAACTCAGGGCAGTGTACAGCCAAAGTAAAATAGATATATAAAAGTTAAAAACAATTTAAAAGCATATTAAACAATTTGGCTTCTCATAACATTAAAAACCAACAAACCCCAAATAAAATTAATAAAAATTCATATTTAAAAATTCATGTTTACACCAGCCCGGCTTGTTGGAAAAGAAAGGTTTTGAGAGCATGGTGGAAGGCGCGTTGGTCTGGGATAATTCTTAACTCCGGGGGCAATTTGTTCCAGAGGACAGGTGTTCCCACGGAGAAGGCTCTTCCCTTGAGTGTCGCCATTCGCCATTGTTTAGCCGATGGCACCATAAGGAGACCCTCTCTATGGGAGCGTACTGGCTGGTGGGAGGCTCTTGGTGGCAGAAGGCGATCTCGTAGGTACCCAGGTCCTAAGCCATGGAGCGCTTTAAAGATAGTAACCAACACCTTGAATCGCACCCAGAAAACCACCGGAAGTCAGTGTAGCTGGCTTCAGGGTAGCGCAGGAGAGGTGTTACATGGGAGCGTCGCGTTGCCCCCATAATTACCCACCCGGCCGCATGCTGGACCAGTTGGAGCCTCTGGGTGCTCTTCAAGGGGAGTCCCATGTAGAGAGCATTACAGTAGTCCAGAGGGGAAGAGACAAGGGGGTGAGTGACTGTACGCAGGGCATCATATGATCTTCCAAGACAGCCGTGCATCCAGAAGGACACCCAAGTTGCGAACCCTTCCTGTGGGGGCTAAGGTCTCACACACACCCATAGCCAGCGATGGAACCAGCTGATTGTAACGGGACGCCAGGAACTACAGCCATTCGGTCTTGGAGAGGTTGAGCCTGAGCCTGTTCCTCCCCATCCAGATTCGCACGGCCTCCAGGCACTGGGACATCACGCCAAAGGCAACATTGGGGTGGTCTGGGGACAAAACGTACAGCTGCATATCATCAGCGTACTGATAGAACTTTACCCCAAAACCCCGGATGATCTCGTCCAGCAGTTTCACATAAATGTTGAACAGAAGGGGCGAGAGGACCAACCCCTGGGGTACTCCACAAGTGAGGCACCTTGAGGACGACCTCTGTCCCCCAGACAACACAAACTGCGAACAGTCAGAGAGGAAGGAGGAAACCCTTCGAAGTACTGTGCCCCCCACCCCAACCCCTCCAACCGCCATAGCATGATACCATGGTCAATGGTATCAAAGGCTGCTGAGAGGTCCAATAGGACCAGGACAGAGGAACAGCCCCTGTCCCAAGCCCTCCAGAGATCATCAACCAATGCGACCAATGCCGTTTCCTTGCTGTACCCAGGCCTGAAACCCGAGTGGTACAGACAAAGATAGACAGCTTCATCCAGGTACTTGGGAAGCTGTCGCGCCACCACACTCTCAACAACCTTCGCCCCAAAGCGAAGGTTGGAGACTGGATGACAGTTTGCCAAAAGCGCCGGGTCCAGGTAAGATGCTTTACGCCCAGTCACTTAAGCCCTCGTCATCTCCCGCCTGGACTACTGCAACTCTCTCTACATGGGACTTCCCTTGAAGTGCACCCGGAGGCTCCAGTTAGTTCAGAATGCGGCCGCGTGGGGGATTCTGGGAGCCTCCAGATGCTCCCACATGACACCTCTCCTGCACGAGCTGCACTGGCTGCCTGTGGCTTTCCAGGTGCGCTTCAAGGTACTAGTAACCACCTTTAAAGCGCTCCATGGCAAGGGACATGGTTATCTTCCAGACCACCTCCTGCTACCAAATACCTCCCACCGACCAGTTCACTCCTACAGAGAGGGCCTCCTCAGGGTGCCGTCGGCTAAACAATGTCGGTTGGCGACCCCCAGGGGGAGAGCCTTCTCTGTGGCAGCCCCTGCCCTCTGGAATGACCTACCCCCTGGCCTACGGACAATCACCGACCTACGCCTTTTCCGTCAGGCCCTGAAGACCTATTTATTTTGTGCTGCCGGCCTGTCGTAGTTTTTAAATTGATTTTAGTAGGGTTTTTTAATTTGGCAGGCCAATTTATTTAATTGTATCTTAACATTTGATCTTAACTTTTATATTACTCATTTTTACTGTTGGCTGTACACCGCCCTGAATCCCGAAAGGGAGATAGGGCGGTATATAAATGCAATAAATCTTAATCTTAATCTTCTTGAGGAGGCACCTCACCTCTTTCAAAGCAGTGGGAAAGAAACCCTCTCTCAAAGAAGCGTTGATAATACCCTGGAGCCGGCCTCATGTAACCTCCCGGGTGGCCAGCACCAACCAGGAGGGACACGGGTCCAATAAACATGTGACAGTGCTAAGCCTACCCAAAATCCTTTCTACGTCCTCGGGAGTCACAGGGTCAAACTCTTCCCAGATAACGTCACAGGGTCAAACTCCTCCCAAATAACTGCCACCTTGTTAAAAATTATGCTTTAATCAAAAGCTCAAGTATTTATTCACTTCTAGTATATAAATTTAATGGGAGATTATACAAATCTGGCAGCTGAATTAGCCCATGCATGCATGCATATGTGTTAATTCTCTTGAAGTATTAACAACAAATGGAAATTGGAACAGAAAACAGTAAACAAAATAAAAAAAGTATTTCTCCATGTTTGCCATTTCCCCCTTTAAAATCTCCTCCTGCAGTTAATCAAAACACCAATAAATACAACTCACATGTAGTTTGTGTGCAATACCATGTGAATGGCAGGCCAAAGACCCAAAAGAAAATATGGCTGTTTGAACCCTGACAGTGAATTTATCTAAGAATAGAGTATCATCATCTTGTCTGATTTGGCTAACAAAACTTCCTTCCTAAATACAGTCAGCCTATTATCTCCACAATAATAGCAAAAACTAAAAATCAAGACTTCTGAAATAGATAATATAATTTAATCAAAATTGGATAGGAGGTCATTTCTCGGGTATGGGAGACATTGGTTTTACAAGTGGCAGAGTCATAATGGTTCTACTTATGGGATCAGGCAGATATGAGAATAGAGAGTTCTTGCAGATGTAGCATTCATGTAACTGGCCTTATAAGCAGTGTGGGATTCAAAAAAATTTGCTACTGGTTCTGTGGGCGTGGCTTGGTGGACGTGGCAGGGGAAGAATACTGTAAAATCTCCATCCCCTTCCTACTCAGGGGAAGGTTACTGCAATAATCCCCATTTCCTCTCTATCAGCTGGGACATGGGAGGCAGAGAATAGATGAAGGTGGAGCCAGTCAGAGGTGGTATTTTCCCATTCACCAAACTACTCAAAATTTCTGCTACCAGTTCTCCAGAACTGGTCAGAACCTGCTGAATACCGCCTGTAATTATAAGCTTCTAAAGTTGTTCTGAAAGCAGTTGGATAATATTGTGAAAAGTTCTATAATTGTCATTGCTTTTGTGTATCACAAAGGAAGCAGCATACTGCTTATTGAACAAATCAGCTGAATTCACCAATCATTACTTTAATAGCAATAGAAAACACTTTAATTGAGGGCTGTTCCTTTTAACATGTTTTTTTATTTTAATGTTGCATTTTAGTGTGTGTGTGTATACAGTATGTGTGTATGTATGTGTGTATGTGTATATATATATATTCTACTCCAGTCTGTGTGTGTGTGTGTGTGTATACATATATGTTGCATTTCTGCTGATAAATAAATAAATAAGGTATATATAAGGTGGCACAAATATGTGTGTGTGTGTGTGTGTGTGTGTGTGTGTTACAATTTTGAGCTGATCAATAAATAAGTCAGGGGGACTAGTATAGATCTATTTCAAGCTTTTTAGCTCTCATCAGCTAGCCATACCCTTACTGGGATTTGAACCGGGGCTGTATTACATGCTAGGCAGGAGCCTTAGCCATTAGGCCACCAGGTTCTCTTCCTGTATATACTGTATGCCTATATGCAGATTGGAGTAGAATTGTAAATTTGTTGTTTTGTTGCTATATTCTGTTTGTCAGTCTCAATCATCTTTATATTGCTTGGTGCTTAGCTATATTTTAAACAATGTATGTAGAATGTAATAGCATCTACCTGTTCTTAGCTGATCTTTTAAAAAAAGTGTAATCAACAAGAAATCCAGCTCACCTAAGGGAGTCCTTAGCTTACTGTACCAAGTCTCAGTTGTTCACATGAAAATAAAATATGTGAAATAGTTATGCCTCTCTTCATTTATATATATAAACCCCAGTAAAAAAAGTTAAATACAATATATATAGCAGGAAATACAATCCTGGAATACGTATCAATGACGTGGTTATTCTGCAAAATAATTCTGCCCACAGTTCCTTTCAAAAATCTTTTTCTTTTTAAGGGACCTTGATCCAGATGGGTGATGCTGGATGCTCGCTCGCGTGGTGTTCCCTCTTCTAAAAGTACACTCAAGGTGGCAAGATCAATGTCCGTATCATGATAGCACCCATCAAAGGCCATGGCTTGCATTGCATCAATGTTATATAAACCAGCAACCTAGAAAGAAGAACAATTGAATCAATGGATTTATATCATTGGGGAACTCATGTTGTTGCAGCTGTAATCTTCTGCAGTCAGTGTCAGGCTGAATAGAAAACGGACACAACAAGCATTAAGGCATAGAAAGAACATCTTTGTTTTGTAGAAAACCCAATGAAGCCATTATGAAAGAATACTAAAACAATTTCAGTGAATACCACCACCAGAGATCAGTTGAGAGCAGCACTTTGTCAATGGTCTGTAATGTGTGCCAGACTATGCCTATGGTAAAACTGGCACAGCTGGTTGGAAGCTTAAGGGGGGGGGGATGATATTTTAATGGGAAAATATTGAGCAACAGGAGAGGGAATATGTTCATATAGAGAATAATTTATGAGTTATTAACTGATGTGAAACAGTCGTGTAACGCCTCCTGGTGCTCAATATAAATCAAATAATAAAGCACTCCTAAGCAGAACATTCCAAGGTGCTCTGATATTTCCATTGTAGCATAAGTGACAGATTGCAAAGAAAAACAATGTTTGCAGCTCTTCCACATGCTTTGGAACAAATAAATTCAAACAAGAAAAGGAATATTAAACTTAAGAGATGTCATCCAGTGTCTAATTTAAGGAAGAGCAAATTAAGAGCCTCAATTATTCTCAGCCCCTGTTCCCTGCTTTTTCAGTCTCCAAGTCTCCTTTCCTAAATGTTTCAAGTTTCAAGTTTATTCACATTTGTATACCGCCCTATCTCCCCAAGGGGACTCAAGGCGGTGCACAGAAATATAAAATATAAAACAATACAGTACAAAACAGTTAAAAATAAATTAAATAAAGGTCTGTGCTAAAATTTAGAATAGAAAAAGGGTTAAAATCAGACAATCAATTAAAACTATGTCCATTAAAACTAAGCCAGGCCGGTCTCTTGAAATAGATATGTCTTTAGTGCCCGGCGGAAGAGGCGTAGGTCCGCGATGATCCGAAGGTCGGGGGGTAGGTCGTTCCAGAGGGCAGGCCCCGCCACAGAGAAGGCTCTTCCCCTGGGGGCCACCTGTCGGCATTGTCCGGCGGATGGCACCCTGAGGAGGCCCACTCTGTGGGAGTGGACAGGTCGAAGGGAGGTATGTGGTAGGAGGCGATCCCGCAAGTAGCCAGGTCCCGTGCCATGGAGCGCTTTGAAGATGGTTACTAGCACCTTGAAGCGCACCCGGAAGGCCACAGGCAGCCAGTGCAGCTCACGCAGGAGAGGTGTTACATGGGAGTATCGAGACACTCCCAGGATCCCCCACGCGGCCGCATTCTGGACTAGCTGGAGCCTCCAGGTGCAGCTAGTCTGGAAAATCTGGAATTTAAATCTGGAAAGCTTGATGTCAAATACCTTGTGATGTTAGAGTTTTTGAGGGGGGCCCATACATTTTTGCTCCAAAAATAGAACTTTCCAATACAATGCCATTGGATCTAGTTTCCCTGAGGAGAATTATTTTAAGATGAAATTAATTCATCAAAGTTTAGAATGTACATTATCAAAAGAAACTGAGGAAGAAAATATTAGTACTACATAGTATGGTATTATTTTTTATAATTATAAGTATAGTACTTATTTTTGAATACTTTTACATGGGAAAAATATTTGCAAATATATACCTTTCCTCTGTTTTTCAGATGTTTTCGTTCTTCCACTGTCGTGAGATAATTTACAGCTGCATATTCAATAACCGATAGGAAGACAAAAAGGAAGCTGATCCATAAATACACATCCACAGCTTTTATATAAGACACCTGGGGCATTGAGGCACTTACTCCAGTAATTATGGTTGACATTGTCAGCACAGTAGTTATACCTGCCAAAAGAAAGGAAAACATAGGAGTACAGGTAATCCTTGACTTACAACCGTTCATTAAGTGACCATTCAAAGTTACAACGGCACTGAAAAAAGTGACTTATGGCCATTGCACTATCCCCATGGCCACGTTATTTACATTCTGATGCTTGAAAACGGATTCGCATTCATGACGGTTGGAGGGTCCTGCAACCGTCTGACTAGCAAAGTCAATGGGGAAGCCAGATTCCCTTAACAACGGTGTTATTAATTTAACAACTTCAGTGATTCACTTAACAAACGTGGCAAGAAAAGTTATAAAATAGGGCAAAACACATTTTTTCACTTAGCAACAAAAATTTTGGGCTCAGTTGTGGTCATAGGCTGAGGACCAAATACTGTAAATTAGTTCTTGCATTCTATGAAAATATGCACAAAATGCTATGTTGTGCCTTCTCTTGTTTCTTTACCTGTAGTATTTGTTATAACAACTACATGAAACACCTCATATAAAGTTGTTTCCAGATTTCAACCAGCACACATACCAATAGGTTAATAGAACCACTCATTAATTTATGGTTTTGACTGAAAATATTGAAGCTAACCCTGAATTTTATTCACTTGTCCTTTGAAAGTGATTCAGTTCTATTTCTCTTAGTAATTCAGCAGGTAGAATCAGGAAATTTTTTACCTTAAACTTGGAAAATAATGCTGTATGAAGAATATGTTTTATTACAATTATCCTGGATTCACCGTTTGGAACAATGCCTCATGTATGGTGAGAATTTTATAAATATTCAAAGTAAAACCCAATATTTATTTAAGATTGTTTATTCTCACTTTAACAGTAATAAATGTGGTGGCCATGGTAAGTGAGAATAGCAATTGTTCACTTTTAAAACATTCTCCAACTGCTTTTTTTTAATCAAATTCCTATATTATTATTACGATCATCATTATTAAAAACTGATACCTCTTAACAGTATCTTTTAAAATAGAAGCAAAATTCCATATGGTGAATACTGTTATGTTAATTAGGATGACTAATGGAAAATTAATGTTTACTTTTAAATCTTTCCAGCAGTTCTGATTCTGGAAGCAGATATGTCAAAACCATAATTGAAAGCTAGGATATTACAATCCATTAAACATGTTTTTAAGCATCATAGCTGGGAAAGAAAGCAGGTGAGCTATATGTTTTCACTTATTCTACAATTAATAATTGAAGAAGAAAGCATCAGAGATTAATTATTTATTTGGTTTCAAAATGTGACCTTGTATCTTAAACAGGATTTAAAACAATGTAAAGAAACATGTAGAGAATGTCTTCTGAATTTGTTTTTAACTCTTTTAGCAAAGGTGGCCATAGGAAGCATCTATAGTTTCTTTTGTGTGAATTTGCAGTGCACAATGCAGTACATCTGCACAGACTTTGTCTCCAGGGTCAAATCAGGATGTCTACATAGATACTGCCTTTGCCTCTTATACATGTATGAATCTATTCAGGATGGATTTGTATGTGTTGCCTCAGTGTGGGCATAAACATGTATGTGTGGGGTGTGAGAGAATCCAATTGGGTTGTTGTCATGCAGAGCAAAGAACAGATCATTTCCAAGAAAATTTGAGCTAATAATTTCCTCTTGCTATATTAAACCTCAGAGCACCTTTATGATCAATGGACAACTTGTGGAAGCAGATGCTCCATTCTTTTTCCTAATAATTGAAAGGAAAACTATATAAAACCCGGAGTAATTATTAGCCTCTTTCCTATAATCAAACAGTTCCTGTAAGACACTTCAAAAACACAATCTAACTATTAACTACCAGACTCTACTACACAACCTAAAATAGTTTATAATGAAAATTTACCTAGTGATACTCTTGCAGGAACAGCTCTTCGGTCTATCCAAAAGGAAACCCAAGATAGCATCACCATCAACATAGAGGGGAAATAGGATTGTAAAACAAAAAAGAAAATGTGTCTCCGTAGAGCAAAGTTTATAAAAAGTCGATTGTACCAACCTGAAGAAAAACATAGACATGTCTTAATACCCAGCCCATGCAATGTTATATTAAATTTTGATTTCATAGTGTCTTTCTAAAAGAACAATGTTTCTCTTTTATGAAAAACTTGGTAGATATTTTCTTAAATGTCCTTCAGGTAAAATTCATCCTTTGGAAAATTGTTTGGAGGGCAGTGGACAAATTGAATAGAACAATCAAAGTAGATATATAAGGTTTAAAATGCACACATGACCACATACGTCTTCCAAGAAAGGATGTGAGGAAAATTCATCTCATTCATTTAATAAAAAACCACATTGTCTTTTATTATCTTTATAAAATGTATGGATTTTATGTAAAGTTAGTAAAATGATATATAAATCAAAGTTTAAATAAACACTGTATATCCAGCATGTAGAAAAAATGGCATCTCTTTTGAACTGATTTTCTTTGTAATCCTACTGATGTTATCTGCTTAGGTCAAAATAAATACAAAAAGGGCATCTATTTCTCACTCTTAAGAGTACTATACCTGTACTGCTGTAGAATGCTAATCCACTAGAAGCACTAAATTCTTCAATGAAAAACTGAGAAAGAGAAATGTACTCATCTAAACTTAAAGATTCATTGCCATGTTTCCAGTAGAGCATCAAGTCTTCTTCATTGTAAGCATCTGTGGAAGTATTTAAAAAAAATGGCTGTGATTGTTATTATACCCGTATGTACATATCTCCAACTTCTTGCTTTTCTGTTTGGAGTGTAACCAGTGGCATACCTAACATTTTGACACCTCAAGTGGATTTTTGTTTAAACAGGCCCCTCCTCTGTTGCTGAGAATTAGTTTGGTGTAGGCAACAGGCAGAAAACAGGAGAGTGTCCGTCTAATTCTGCCTTAGGCTCAAAGCCAACAAGATGACCTTGGATCTCTCACTTTCTCTTAGCCCTAGGAAGGAAGCAATAGCAAACCATTTCTCAAAAATGTTGCCAATAAAACCTCAGGGGTCATTACCAAAAGTCAAAGCTGACTTAAAGGCACACTTTTCCCCATGTGCCAGCATTGTACTAGTTCACTGACAGCAGGACCCAACTCCATACCAACCTCTATTCTCCTCCTTGTCTTTGGCAGCATCTAAGTGGAGATAACCTAAGGTCTGCATTCTGATCAAACCACCATCACCAACAGACCATCCCTAGTACACCAGTGACTCCAGCTTTTATATTTGTAAATGGATAATTTCCATTTCCGTAGATGGAAATTTGGAAAGAATTGTAATTTAATTAGAATTCTATTTCATTTCACTATAGCAGTGAAGATTGATAACGCGATCTTTTTGCCTGCCCAATCTCTTAATTAACTATTGGTAAGTGGTTTCCAAGTCCTGCCTTGCTAACTTCCTATCTTAATACCAGATTTGAGTATGGTAGTTTGGCAGCTTTTCAAATAAACAAAGGAACGATGATATGGAATCATGTCATATTATCATCGTCTATAATTCCTCTACCAAACCATCTGGTTTTTGACCTGCCTCACTTTATCTTATCAAAATTGAACAAAATTAGGTGTGGTACTGGAAGGAGTGCCTCTGCCCTGTATCAGTGGGGATTGAAATATTCCTCTGATTGTGATAGTTTTATGATACTATCAAACATATTGTGCAGGATTGCCTACAACATGCGTTCTTTGGTTTCCTAGATCTGCATGAAGCAACACTAGAGGAAATCACCTCGATAGTTGAATTGGACATCCAATTATGAGGTCACTTCCATATTCCCACATAAATTTTACTTATAATTACATGGACTGTAAGTATATATACTACGTGTTTACTTCTCATCTATCATATGCTAAATAATAGTCTCATCTTATGTAGAACTTGTTTCAATGGTCACATTCAAATTACAATGTAGTAGCCATATTTTACAGATTAACCAAGTTGAAAAGGACCTTGTGGGTCAGGGGTATCAAACTCGCGGGCCGCAGGCCAGATGCATCCCATACTGGCTATGCCCACCCCCGGTTTTGCGAACAGGAAAAAAGTTGTGATACATCATGTGGCAACAATGTGACACTGCGAGTTTGACACCCCTGTTGTGGATCATCTAGATTCTAGTCCAACCTCCCACCCAAGCAGGAGACCTTACACCATTACTGACAAATGGCAATCTAATATCTTCTTGAAAGCTTCCAGTGATGAAGGTCCTATATCTTCTGAAGGGAAATTGTTCCATTGGTTGATTATTCTCACTGTCAGAAAATTTCTCCTTACTTCTAAGTTGAATCTCTCCTTGACCAGCTTCCATCCATTATTCCTTGTCTAGCCTTCAGGTGCCTTGGAAAATAGTTTGACCCTCACCTCTCTGTAGCAGCCCCTCCAATACTGGAACACTGCTATCATGTCTCCTCTGGTTCCTCTCATCACTAGACTAGCCATACCAAGTACTTGCAGCCATTTATCGTATGTTATAGCCTTCGGTCCCCTAATCATCTTGGTTGCTCTTCTCTGCACATTTTTTTAAATAATATAATGACCAAAACTGGATGCAGTATTCTAGGTGAAGTTTTACTAAGGCTTTATAGAGTGGTATTAGTACCTCACTTGATCTTGATTGTATCCCTTTGTTAATGCAATTAAGAATTGCATTGGCTTTTTTGGCTGCTGCCGCACACTGCTGGCTCACATTTAACTGGACGCCCATGGGGTTTTCTGGGGCTGAGGTTAAGAGTTGGAGCAAATGTGACTCATGGTTGAGGATTATCTCTGGGTTTTTTTCATCCATTGTCATTTAGAGCACAGTTGATGCAAAGAGAAATAAGGCAGATGAAAAATTAGAACTTTCAATATATTTACAGGCACAGGATAGGAATCGGTTACTCTATCTTATCTATGGAGATTCTCAGTCATCCAGGCCATAGTTGTCCCAAAGGCACTTTTTCAAGATTGGACTTTTGGATTGAATGGTGGGGAATGGAATGATTTATACTCTTTGCAGTCACGCTTGTTTGATTGCAAAGAATATAAATCCTTCCATTCCCCACCATTCAGTTCAAACCGAGGAAGATTCTTGAATGAAAAGTGAAATGTCTTCAAGGGGAAAAAATGGAAGGTGCTTTTTCAAAAGGCAACTGGACTTTCTTGTTTTTCTTTAAAGACCTTTAGCTTCTCATCCGATAAGCTTCTTTATCTCTGACTGGATGGTGGGGAATGGAAGGATTCTTGATGAGAAGCAAAATATCTTCAAAAAAACCCAAGAAAGTCCAGTTGCCTTTTGAAAAAGCACCTTCCATTTTTTCCCCTTGAAGACATTTCACTTTTCATTCAAGAATTTTCCTCGGTTTGAACTGAATGGTGGGGAATGGAAGGATTTATATTCTTTGCAATCAAACAAGCGTGACTGCAAAGAGTATAAATCATTCCATTCCCCACCATTCAATCCAAACTGAAGAAGATTCTTGAATGAGAAGTGAAACATCTTCAAAAAAAAAACCAAAGTCCAGTTGCCTTTTGAAAAGCACTTTTGGGTTCCTCTCTTCTTTCACAAATGTTTAGAAATGTGGTGGGAGGTCACTTCTCAAAAACATTTGATAGCATTATTATTCTTCAACAGATAAGTGCTGGTTTACACACCTTTAAAATAAATTATATGTAAAGTACTTATTACATTTAAAAAACATATTTTCTAGCAAAGCTAGACTTACAGCTTTCCAACTCTAGAGAACAATTCTGAGTGTCAAGTGGGAATCTACTGAAGTCCATGAAACACATGGCAGAAACTGTTATTCTGTCAAAAGCAAAGAATAGACAATCTCAATAATCCATCAAATGATTCACAATATATGAGGTGTTTAAATATGAAATATTTCAGTAAGTTCCTATATTTATTTTTAATTCAGAGAAGTAGAATATATCAAATGTGGACTGTCCCTTGTTTCAAGATAGCAAAAGCAAAGCTACAAAGGACTTTTCCAGGGAAAATATTCAACAATGTGAAAAATCTCAGTCCTCTTTCCCCCGTTATCATATCCCAATTACATCAGGATAAATAGGGTGATATTCTCCAACACAACATGAAACTCCCAGCTGCTGCCATTTTAGAGGCAGGGATTAGACAAAAGTGGTAAGGTTATCATTATCTTTCTGACATTGGAAGGAACCTCTCTTACCACTCTCCTCTCTCCTACTTCCTTTTTATTTTCCCAAACTAACAAAATATTGGAAAGAAAGTATGCAAAGGGGTGCAATTGTCTGTCCATCAGCGTGTAATCTTCTGAACAAATCTGATATCAGAAATGCATTGAATATGTTTGGAAGCTGCAGACAAAAAAAATTATTCTCCCAGTACACTCCTAGAGAAAAGGCACTTGGGCAGCAGCTTAAAATATAGATGACTGCTCTATGCAGCGCACCATAGGCTTCACAATGAATACATTTATCAGAACATAAGACATTGGTACATTGGTAAAGGTGTTGGGCAGATTCCCAAAGCCATACTGTAGTCTGCATGCTTTTCTAACCTTCTTTCTTTTGTTTTTCCCCCCTTTAGTTTATGATCAGAATTCTTTTCTTTACTTTGAGCTTTTTAACTGAACTTTCTAATGCAACCTTATACGAGGACATTTAAGATCAACAGCTGGACTGATTTATGGAACATACAAGGTCATCAACGGAGGCCCATCTTTTGTCTGAAACTCATCCCAATAACTTTCTCAGAGCACTGGAAAATGGTAACATTATGTTGATAAGTTATTACATAGCTGGCTGGGGAAATCTGGGAGTTGAAGTCCATCAGTCTTAAAAGAGCCAACTTTGCAGGCCCCTGAGTTATTATGTAATCAGCAGAAGCAAAGTTTGTGTATTCTTAGGGAATTAGCAAAACATATATTACTATATTTTAGTTGTTTTATACCAGACCAAGGAAACACGTTATTATCATCCCCATGTGACAGTGTGGGTAAATTAAGATTCAGAGAATCTGGATTATTTAATACTGTTGATGGCTAGAGAGAGGCAAATTTAGACAGATATGGAAGAAACATTGCAGTGAAAATGACCAGTGGGAGCTGAAAATCACACAATACTGATGTAAATTTAGGGATAGTTGCATACGCTCTGGAAGTTATATAAATAAACCTGCTTTCTTTAAGCAGACATATTCCAAACATGTTGTTGATTTGTACCATTCCTAAGAATTATGGGGAGATACATTCCCATGCAGCTAGAAGGTACCAACTATGGGAGGACTAATGTTTCCCGCACCCCATAGTAATTCTCCCATGCTGTATGTGTTCTCCTGACTGAAAGGTAAGAGATCTGTGCTTACCGTAAACTGAAGAGCACATTGCCATCTGGATAGATACGTAGCATAATATTCCCCATGGTTGTGTCATGGATCAAGGATCTTTTAGAATGAACAAAAAATGTGTCAGGTACCCAAATCTTTTTTATTAATCTTCCATCAAAGGTCATGCTTCTGTTTCTGGTACTAGGAAATGAGAGTCTTTCATCCTTCCAGTAATGCCTGAGATACAAAGTCATTGTGAAATCCTATATAGAAAAGGGGTGGGGGGGAATACAGATATGCATTCATGCATTTAATAATATAATCTGTAAAAGTCATAGCTAACATTACTTTTCAATAGTTAAGCCATTAATATGAATTAGTAGTTCGACTATTGGCATTAAAAGTCAAAAACATACTTTAGACTATGAAGAAGCATGGTTTCAAGAAATGGTGAAACTGCTATAAGGAGCTGCAGAGAGATGCTTTGTTCACATCTCAATACACCCTGCAACATCTTTCCTTCCCTTTGAATCCAAATGATTGTATGACAATCTTAAGTAAGCACCCTAGTTTATTCACAGAATACTTCAGTATGGAATATTGTTTCATACAAATAACCAATATTTCCGCAGTACAGGTTGCATATGTTAAATGGTAAATTTATTATTCAATATTTCAGTAGATTTAAAATTTCAATGCATTTAGGAAAAATGGGTTTCTCTGTGTTGAATACCTATAAATAAACACCTTATAAAGAAATTGGAGGGTTGAGCTAATTTTTGGAATGGATGCTCAAAATGTAATACATCAGAGTTAAATTTTATAATAGCTTCCTTTTGGATTCAAAAATTCATCTTAATTTGCCTATTAATATTTACAGATTTTGGAGACCTTTATGTTTATGGACAGCTATAGGGATAGGTGTGATGAAACAAACTCTATAACTTGTGTAATTGCATCAGATATGATAATACAAGTACATAAGGGCAAGATTTTACATCATATCACAATGCAAAAATAATAATTTTGATGTAATCTTCATATGATGTTCTTGCCTATGCTGGCATATTTTGAAAATACATGCCAAGAACTTTGAAATTAATGGGAGAATACGGGTAGTCCTCAAATTTCAACCTCAATGGAGCCCAAATTTCCAAGACAGGTGAGTTATGCCCCATTTTATGACCTTTTGCCACAGTTGTTAAATGAATACCGCAATTGACTTTGCTTACAAGAAGCCATCTAGGAAAGTTACAAATTGTGATCACATGATTATGGGACAGTACAACTGTGATAAATTCATGCCACTTGCCAAGTTCCCGAATTCTGATCACAAAACAATGGGGATGCTGCAATAATTTACAGTAAGTGTGAAAACTGGTCATAAGTCACTTTTTTAGTACAATTGTAACTTTGAACAGTCACTAGACCAGTGATTGATTTTTGATTTTATTGAATTTATACCCCGCCCTTCTCCAAACGGACCCAGGGCGGCGCACAGGCATATTAAAAACATACAAACATATAAAACTTTTTTTTAAAAAAACTTATTCAACTAAAAAACCTGTGCTAAAACCGAATTAAAATCCCCATTTTAAAACTATCTATGAGTCAGAATTGGAGGCTACGCTAGGCCGGCTAGTTGGAATAGGTGTGTCTTCAGACACTTGCGGAAGAGGCGGAGGTCGGAGATGGTATGGAGTTCAGGGGGTAAGTCGTTCCAAAGGGCTGGTCCCGCCACAGAGAAGGCTCTTCCCCTGGGTGTCGCCAGTCGGCATTGACCGGCCGACGGCACCCAGAGGAGGCCCTCTCTGTGGGAGCGTATCGGTCTGAGGGATGTATGGGGCAGGAGGCGGTCTCGCATATAACTAGGCCCTGATGGCTAACCTTTTTTGGCTCACGTGCCAAAAGTGGGGGGGGAGCACAAGGGGGGGTTCTGTGTGGGCGTGCCACACCCATAATGCTATGTGTGCGACCCCCTGCATTTGGCACGCTTTTTTCACCCTCGCCAGGCTCCAGAGGCTTTCTAGGAGCCTGGGGAGGGTGAAAACAGCCTCCCCCCCCGCCTCCAGAAGGCAAAAAACGGCCTCAAATGAAGGCCTAAATCAGCTGGCCAGCGCACACAAGCGCGCTGCAGCTGACAGGGCAACACCTCACATGCCCTAAGAAATGGTTCTGCGTGCCACCTGTGGCACCCATGCCATAGGTTCGCCATCACGGCACTAGACAATTGGGTATAAGTCAAGGACCACCTGTATTGAAAATGGGCATTACAAGTTTTTATTGTCACAAAAAAATCAGTATTCTAAAGCTGAAAGGCCATTCTCTGCCAGTTATACAATGACATGAATAAGTCATCTCTCTTTTCTGTGATAGGACTATTTAGAAATTCTGTCTGCCTTAATTTATACACTTAATTTCATTTTTGCGCTATTGTGAAAATAGTGATAATTTAAATGTAGACTGTTATATGAACAAATAGGTCTTTATTATGATATAAAGGATGTTTGCTTTTATAAGATATTTCTCAGTTTCTCAGATAGGAAACAGAATAATTAGTTGTGTAAAAAATAGTCACTTGTTTAGTGGATGATGTATAATTATATGAAGATTCCCCATTGCCTACATTTTCCCCTTATTTCCTATCATCAGATGGCTAATTATTCCACTTGAATTTATGTATTACATTTTCAGCAACTGAAGAAAAACTTACCATGTCAACTTCTGAAATTTTGTCAATGCTTTCTACTTGCACATCAATACCAACTGGGATTGGTGATCCTTTAATAGACAGAGAACAAAAAGCAGCAATAAAAGAGTCCGGGAACATTTTAAGTCTTTTGCTTCACCAGAGTTTAACCACAACTTAAATATAGATTTCACTGTTGCTTTGAAGTTCTTTTTGAAGCAACTGTGTGAACACTTTTTTCCAAACAGAAGAGAGTCTTCTGATCATATACAGCATTGGTGTCAACCTAAGATCCATGGGAACCATCACTGGTACTGGATATAATTTGCATACACAGTTGGTCGCCTGTTTTTGCTTACTCCTTCAAAGGTTGGTGATCACAGGGCACCCGTTAGTTAGTATTTCCTTAAATACCCTCGTGTAAAGCTATGAATTCTTGGGAATTTAAAATGTTGGATGCTTCATCTCAAAATATAGTAGATCTACAAGGGCCAAATGGGCAAGCAGATACTGGAGAAGCCAACAGGTTTGGAAATACAATGTGCTACAAGTAGTCCTCGATGTAAAGCCATTTATTTAATAACCATTCAAAGTTACAACAGCATTGAAAAAAATGACCTTATGTCCATTTTTCACCCTTGTGACCATTGCAGCATTCTCCTGGTTATACGATCAAAATTTGGGCGCTTGGCAACTGATTCATATTTATGCCAGCTGCAGTGTCCTAGGATCACCTTTTGTGACCTTCTGATAAGTAAAATCAGTGGGGAAACCAGAATCACTTCACGACCATGTTAACAATTGCAGGGATTCGCTTAACAGCTGTGGCAAAAAGGTTGTAAAATGGGGCAAATCTCACTTAACAATTTTCCAAAGGAAATGTTGTGCCCAGTTGTGGTCATAGGTTGAGGACTACCTGTATTCCCCCCTTCATTTTGTTGCCATTAACGGGAGGAAAAGTGCTACGGCTTTGACTGTATTGCTGGTCAGCTTTTAGACTGGCTGATTGAGAAAAGAGAAGACATGTGGACTTTCTCACAATGCATTTCTTAATGCCTCCAGGATACAAAAATAATTCCATGGAAAGTATGTGGTACTTACACAGGAATGTGCCACACATTTTGAGATAGACATTGTAGCACTATATTGTAAGTCTATAGAAGGCCAATGTATTTCATAACTGACCTTAAGAATTCATGACTTGCAGGTCAAATATATACTGTAATTGGTGTGTGCCTTTTTCACTCAGCTTGTGAAAACTTGGAAAATATTAAGATATAATTTAAGGCTTCTCATTCTGTTACATTAAAAAATTCAATCTTTCTAATCATGAGGATAAGTTCTCTCCTTTCTTGTGTCTAGCTCACAGGTGTCCAACCCTGGTTGGTGGACCTGCAGTGGGATGCAGCATGCCAGAAACTGGGCCGTGCAAAAAAGTGAAGCCCCATCTGTGGGATGCAGGCAGAACATGAAACCACACCCTCTCCAGTCCATGGAAAAATATCTCTCTGCCAAACCAACCCCTGGTGTCCAAAAGGTTGGCAGCTGCTGGTCTAGATGAATGAAAGTTAATGCATAAAAGCAATTTTGTTTTTTAAAAAATGGGCTCACTTTAAAAGTTCCCCATTAAAATACTATATAAAATATTTATAAATAATGTTTGAATCTTCCAAATAAACAGGCAGCTTTGCCCCTGCTTTTTATATTAAAAGCCTCTTAATAAAATTCAGTATGTTGTTACATAACTTTTCATATTAGGTCATATGCAGATTGTATTTTTTCTTTAATCACAACCATTTTGGGACTATGGGAATTGGAAGACAATTATTCGTTAACACAATATTATTTCTGTAACTGAGGCATACTACCACATACATATGCATGCATTAGCGTTGATTCTGCTGATTTAAAAGTAAATCATATAATTACTGTATTACATTTGTACAACTGTAAATATCATTTTTCTCATTAGCTCAGCTAACATATAATGACTGGGGCATTTAAGTTTAGGATATAGATTTCTCCCTTCTTGGTGCAGAAGATGTTGTGATGGGATGCTGCAAACTACTGTACATAATAATAATAATAATTTAATTTTATATCCCGCTCTCTCTCCCCAAGGGGACTCGAGGCGGGGCACAGGCAATTAAAATACAAATAAGACCATCGACAAATACAAAATACAAAATACAAAATTAAAAGTGAATTAAATTGATCCTGCGCTAAAACCCGTAAACTAAACTAAAAATTACCCCTAAAACCCCTAACCTAAAAAGAGACTACCCAAGGCCGGCCAGGCGAAAAAAGTGTGTCTTTAATTTTAAGCGGAAGGAGCGGAGGTCCGTGGTTGTCCTGATATCGGGGGGAAGGTCGTTCCAGAGGGCTGGGCCCGCCACAGAGAAGGCCCTTCCCCTGGGCGTCGCCCGCTGACAAAAGTCTAGTGGACGGCACCCGGAGAAGTCCCTCTCTGTGGGAGCGAATCGGCCGTGAGGATGTATGGGGCAGGATCCGATCCCGCAGGTAGCTAGGTCCCGAGCCATGGAGCGCTTTGAAGATGATAATTAACACCTTGAAGCGCACCCGGAAGACGACAGGTAGCCAGTGCAGCTCGCACTCGCGCAAGAGCGGTGTTACGTGGGCAAACCTAGAGGTGCAGCTCGCGCTCGCGCAAGAGCGGTGTTACGTGGGCAAACCTAGAGGTGCCCATAATTGCTCGCGCGGCTGCGTTCTGGACCAACTGAACATAATGAGGGCTTATTCAAAGCATTTGGAAGACTTAAAACTAAGCAAACATGTTGTCACCATCCACTTTCTGGAAAGCCCATCACAAAGAAACAGATGACCTACCTGAAGTTTGACAAATGCCTCATGGTACTTTGGTGGATTTACCTAATAGTGGAACCCTGATATGCTTGAGCAGAGGGTTGGACTAGAAGATTTCCAAGGTCCCTTCCAACTCTTGTTATTATGTTAAGTATTTTTGAAATAAAAATTTTCTTAAATTGCAATCATTCTGTATAAATTAGTGCATAGAATAGAGAGCAGATTCCAATTAGTAATTTTCCAACTAAATCACTAGAGATTCGTTTGGGTGCGTTAAAAGGTAACAGGTCATTATTAAAAACGTTTAATTTTAATTAAAATATTAAATTAATTTAATATTAAAAACCTAAAAAAAATTAGGCTCACTGTAGTTGAGATGTACAACTTGTTATGAATCTACTGAAGAAAACAAATAGACCACCAAGGAAGAGCATAGTATACTTTAACTGTAAGTTACCTCAGTTTGTACAAATCAAGCTTGTCTCTAATATTAACATAGAGGTTACCAATCTTTTATGGCTAGAACTTTTAATAGTACATTAAAGATTTTTACATAATGGCTGTAGTGATGGATGTAGTCAGTCACAAAGCAGCTATTTAGCAGAAGGAAACTGGG
This sequence comes from Rhabdophis nuchalis, assembly GCA_039707465.1. Lineage (NCBI taxonomy): Eukaryota > Metazoa > Chordata > Lepidosauria > Squamata > Natricidae > Rhabdophis > Rhabdophis nuchalis. The sequence goes on along the minus strand of CM077649.1, from coordinate 27,572,348 downwards.
AACATTTTTACTTTCTACAAAAAAACAATATGTTTTAATATTTTATCTATATACCACCTAGAGTCTCTCTGTGAGGGAGATGGCAGTTGTGATAAATAAACCCAAATAAATTGAAAATAATAATTGAAAAAAATCAGGAGAAATAATGAATAGAATAGAATAGAATAGAAAATAGAACAGAACAGAACAGAACAGAATAGAATAGAATAGAATAGAATAGAATAGAATAGAATAGAATAGAATGTTTACCTCCAAAGCCAGGTCTCATGGCAAAATCATGGTTCTCTATATGGAGAAGTTGTTCTGATTTCATGGGTGGTACTTTAGTGCTGTCTAGTTTCCTTGCCTTAAAGTGTTGTTTGCTGCATTATAAACAAACAAGCAAACATACATACACAGATACATATTCTGTTCATATATATTCTCCAGAAATTATTAGATCACTCTAGTTTCTTTTATAAACAAAATAAGTCAACATTTACTGTCAAGATGGTCAAAGGATTCTAACTATCCAGGCCAAATATGGAGAGATAATCCAATTCTAGTTTTAGTCCAAGCCACATATTAATGCCCAAACAAGCCCAACTCTGAGTGAAGTCCTCAATTTATGAAGGCAATTAGAACCAGAATTTCCTTTGCCAATAATCATTGGGTGGGGCAACTTCCTGCCAACTTCCCACAACTACTGGGGAGGCTAAAAAGAACTTGCAAGTCACAGGGAAATCACAAGCAGGCCAGTAAGTTAGTGGTTGCTGTTGGGTGAGTGATGTGAGGAGGTATATGACAGCGTGAGAGAGGTATGGCAAGGATTTGAGACATGTGGCGTACTTCAGGCATGTGAGGGTACAAGAGAAGTGCGGCATGGCTATTGCCCCATACTGCTTTACAGCACTCTCTGGGTAGTTTAAAATGTCAGCCTATTCCCTCAACAATCTGGATCCTCATTTTAACAACCTTGGAAAGATGGAAATATTGAGCCCCATCAGGATAAAACTCCAGGCTGTTGGCAGAGTTAGCCTGCAATACTGCATTCTAACCACTGCTCCACTAGGGCTTCTAAAGTGCATAAAGGGTGTGAGGGAGGCAGGTTTATGCTTGGGGAGAGTACGCAAGGGCACACAAGTAGTTAACAAGAGCTGAAGGAAGATGCATGAGTAGGAGAAGCTTACCTCAACAACTTGCAACTTCCCTGCCAGCTTCCCTAATGACTTTCTGGCAATCATGATCATGGGGCACTGCAACCAGTTATAAGTGTGAGGGATGAGCACAACTCTGAGGACCAGTCATAAGCATTAGTTCTTCAGTGCCATCATAACTTTGATGGCTAAATGAATAGTCAAAAGATGAGGACTACCTCCCCTTTGTCAAGTACACTCCATTTAATCCATACAACTCTTCAGGCCCCCATTCACTTTCTGTTCCAGCTGCTCAAACGTGCTTCTTTTATTTTCCTAATACCTGCCCGGAGTTCTGCAAGATTTCTTTCCCTTTTCTTTTTCTTTTCCCTTTCATTTTTAATTTGTAATATAAAAAACATTGCTACTTCATTTTTTTGAAGATGAATTATCACTTCTTCCCTGCTACAAAGTTTCCTTTGGCTTACAGAGGACTGTAAGAACAGTAGGACCACCTGTTTCCTGCTGTTTTGTTAGTGGACTGCAATTTCTGAAGTTAGCTTAAGAAACAGCTGGAAGCAGCATGGGAAACAAGCTTGTGAGGATTGTCAATGAGGATTGCCTTAGAGCAGGGGTCTCCAACCTTTGCAACTTTAAGTCTGAAAGACTTCAGCTCCCAGACTTCTCCAGCCAGCAAAGCTGGCTGGAGAATTCTGGGAGCTGAAGTCCTTCAGACTTAAAGTTGCAAAGGTTGGAGACCCCTGCCTTAGAGAGCCTGGGATTCTGGAAGTTAAAAGCCACACATCTTAACAGTGTGAAGGTTGAGAAGCACTGCCTTAGAGAAAGAAGGAAGAAGAACAGGTGTATCAACAGCAACCACTGGGGCAGCTGAATAAACATATTCAGACTAACTGTTTGCACATTTACTGTACAGTACACAAACTTTATGGCAATCTTTTTCATCTGTTGTCATCTATTAGTCATTTTAGTATAATTTTATCATGTTCTCAATGTCATTGTATTTTTAATCTTATTCATGTCTCTTTGAATCACTGCAGTTATTTAAAACAGTGAAACTGTTTTAAAACCCAAGATTATATATATAAGATTGTAGAAAGTCAGGTCTTTCTAAGAATCTCTGTGATCCTTTCTTTTAAAAATTCAATTAAGAATGTTCAGACCATCTAAACAGATATGGCTGTTTTCAGTCTATGAAGTGGAGAATATACAAGAATTAAAACAAGTAGTTAAATAGTTTGTCAATTAGGTTGTATCATAGAAACTGGATTTGTAACAAAGCTACAATAGAGGCTAAACCCATGGAACAAGCTAATTTGTATTTAGATAAAACAATTGGCTTCTTCTTTGTGTTGATACATATTTCCTACTGAAGACTACAGCACTAGCAATTTTCTATCTAAATATGTTCCAGGTCCAATCCCATTGCATTTCCAAGTTTATGTATACATGTATGTTTGTTTTAACTGTAATTAATTCCATCTATAATTGGCTTATTTTTCTTGAGAAAGCTGGCATGGAAAGCTCCTAAGTATCAGTTGCACTGAATTAAATTATAAGAGCAACTCACTGGACAATTGTTGGTTTTATTTCAATACCATTAAAAATAGCATTACCTTTGAACTGAGTTTGGCTCCTATCCATTGAGAACTATCCATGTAGAGTTTTTTTTGGCAACAATGCAACACTGACTTCATATTGGCTTCTTCTTTGTGTTGATACATATTTCCTACTGAAGACTACAGCACTAGCAATTTTCTATCTAAATATGTTCCAGGTCCAATCCCATTGCATTTCCAAGTGCAAATAAGGTCAGTCATATTGTTGCCATTCCATGAGACTCTATTTAGGCTAGCTGGATAAATAATAATTTCAACATAAAAACAACAATGGCAGCATAAGCTCTCTGTCTCTTTTCTCTATTTTATCCATATGCCACTAAGTGACCAACCCATTGGTCAGACTTCCATTTTCCATAACTAATGTGGAGTCCTGGGTAGATTTTGGGAATCAAGAGTATCCATAGGTGTGGTAGGCAAAATGAAGATGACGGTCATGATGTTGTGAGTTCAGCCTTTTGTATGGCTGTCACACATACATGGAGCTTCAATTACACCATCAGGCTGCAATCTTGCCTTTCCTTTTGCCATGCTCTGCGAATTCCCTTGCTTGAAATTTTACTCATAATGTCCTGTTCCAGGCTTTGGATTTTTGCTGCATTCTTCTTGTTTTAAAGACTTACACGTACAGTAAATAAGTCTTGGTTGAGGGTTTGGTGAAATTGAATGAATTAAATCCTACATTTAAATAAAGCCTAATCCCAGATTAATGGCTAGCTCACTTTCACTAGTTCTCTTACTATGAAACTGTAAATAAAATGTAGTGACAAAACGCTAACTATGACTTTTGGATTTTGGTCAAAATAAGAAAATATATAAACGGTCCTATTTTTACTTAAAATCACATTCAAAAATGAGGGAACTGATCCAGATAACTAGAGGTATACCAAAGCATGTAGGACATGTGCTTTTATCTCTTCTGCTAAAGAACTACGGGTGACAATATCTCATCTCTACTTTCCAATCCTTCACACTGAGCACATTAGAAGCTATGTAGGAAGTAGTCTTCTACAACATTAAACTCTGGGTCTCTGTATTCAACCAAGAGTCTTTCCAATCCCACACAGAACTTTTGAAATGCAAAGCTCCACAGGAATTTGCCTGACTTCTTTTGTTCTCCTACCTGCAACATTTTGATGGATGATGTAGAGAATTAGAGACAGGGGCAAGCTGTATATAGAAGCCTAAATCTGAAAGTTAACCTTGTTCTCTGAGTCCTCGTTCAAAGTAGCAGTGCTTGGGTATTTAAAACTTTAGATTTTGATGTTAGAGAATACCCTCCCTCCCTCCCTACTGTATTTTGGTAGGACCAGTAATGTAAAGCTTCCAATTACAAACTACAACATTAAACTTCTTTAACTTAATGAACTCAAATATAAATTGAATAGCTACCTAAAAAGCTTCTCTTTATATATGGTACTTAAATAATTCCACCAAATTAAAGCCAATGTAACTGTATAACAAATACAAGCCTTCAACTACATGAGTTTAAATGAACATCAGTTGTGATGCCTGTTGGCTATCTCGCTCACCTGTTATGTCTTTTCATGAATGACCTTTGAGGATGATGGTGGCTACAGCAATGATTATGATGATCACTGTTATAGGCTAGAACCGAAGTAGGCCAAATACAGGTGAACAGCAGCAGTTTTAATGCAGGGACCATGTCTTCCAATCCCCCAAAATTAATTTGTATCAGTCATCTTTCATTCCAGTGGTCCTCTTATTAAGAAATAATCTACTCATGCGATGAAAAGGGTGCAAATAATATGAGCCTTTGCAAATTCACAGAAGAAAAAAACATTCCACTTTTCTTTTTCTGAAGTTTCTTCTTATTCCTGTAGTTTTATAAGTCCTCGGCATTCACATCTTATGGTTTACCTCTTCTTGCTCTTGCAGTTTTACTTCTAGAAATACATTAAATAATATTGTCTACATTTTTTACTCTCTTTTTCATCCATCATTTCTCTCTCTGTGGGAGCATTTCCAGCCCAAAGCCTTAATGCTCATTCAGTGTACTGTTTGATAAAACATTGACACAGACAAAAGAATGATGTCATATTTAATCTCCTTAATCCTCCACATTACTGGGTCTTTTTAATAAGCAAAACTTTCATTTCCCCATGAAAATCTGTGTTTAATAAACAAAAGTCAGGAACATAAACTTACTACATATGCAGAAAATAATTCAGAGAACTGGGCTTATTTATGCATACATATTGGGTGTATGAAAAGTTTGTTTGAAACAGAATTTTGTATATATTTAATGAAAACCTAGTATCACAATATCTTGTTTATTGGGGGAAAAAGAAGCAAATTAAAGCATAATATACCCATGGTATTAGTTGATCAGAGCACTTAGATTCTTACGTAAAACACTATCAACTTGAAAAGGTATTGCAGCAAGTTTCAGTGAAAACATTTGTATTTCTGAATGAGATTGGCCCTTTCCACATTTGTACCTAACTATGGCATAACGTTTTTTTCTGACTTATCCCAATAAGTTGCTTTCATCTTTTCCCCAAACTCTGATGGAGACAAACTTTGTTGTTCTTTGTATATTGGTATTAAAATAAAATGTCTACCAGATTTTCTGGATTTTAGCCCTCATAATTGTCAAGCACTGGGCCCATCTAGCCAGAAGAGATCCTATGCAGCACTCCGAAGGTCCAATAAATTCAGTATTTTTTTCATTGTTCTGGTTGGATCAGCTAAGAGAAAATGTGGGATAATAGTTGCAATGCCTGTCTTCTAGAACCCCAGGATACTGAGCCACAGAAGTGGTGGGAGATCACACAAAGGTTCATTTGTGCATGAGCTAGGGTAGGGTTGCGCTTGTGAAACCATCTGTTGTGGCCTGCCAGCAGCCAGCGGATCTGGCAGCAGATTCAGACAGTGAGGAGGTTGGGGAGGAACATGGACCAGTCCTGGAGTCTGGAGAAGGCTCTGATGAGTACATTGGAGGCAGAGATGGGACCAGAGCTGTCTGACAGTCATCAGCTGCCTTCGGAGTCAGACATCAGTGTGGCAGAAGAACAGCTGGAGCCTGTTCCCAATGTGTACATGTGCAGAGCTGCCAGAAGGGAATAGCTAAGGAACAAGGGTCAACTTGGGAGTAAAGCCACAGGTATACAGTGAATGTAGGGGCTTTTTTTGTATTGTATTGATCTTGTTTAGAAAAATGTAATCTAGAACAACAGTTCCCAACCTTTCTGGCTCCATGGACCAGCATCGTTCGTGTGTGTGTGTGTGTGTGTGTACGTGTGTATGGTGTTTTGACCTAGGCTTCCCAAAAGCACAAAGGCAACTCCTCTAAATAAAACCCCTTTTATTTACTTTAAAGTGAATTCTTCTCCAGCAATGTCCCAGCCAACAATCTTTCAAGAGATTTCACAACTATAGACCTTTATCAGGCTTGGAAAACTGCCAGGCCGATATTTTCCAAACACCACTCTGTAGTAGACAATACTTGACAAGAAGTCAGGAACAGATCTTCACTCTAATGAATTGAACTAATTGTCTCCTGCAAACTCCCCTACCCTTTCTCTCCTCTTTATTCCCTATGAGAGGGGCCATTCTTATCAAATACATGTGTGTCCACAATTGACTCTGTTTGGGGGAAAATCATTCTAGGCATTTGGTTGTAATGAAAATTTGTTTACCATCAGGTTGCTAGAAGATAGGCAAAATGTGTCAAAATAGGTCAATATTAACTGAAGCTAAATAAATAAATGTCTCTGTTCTGGACTGCAATGATCAAACCAAATTGCAATTATATTGAATCCTGCATTGTGTTTTAACTTTCTTACCATTCCAATTTAGCCCATCAGTATCATTTTTAATTGTCATATACTGTATATCATGTGTGGAATCCAGTAAAGATAACAAGAATTTATTTTAAATCTGAAAGATAAGTTATGTTTGTTCATTTGTACGAAAAGGTGATGGATGTTCTCTGGAGTGATCCTAACCATCAAAATAGCTGTATGCTAAATTAAATTTGAAGAGGTTGTTACTTTGATCCAGATGTTACTGCCAGATTGTTATAGCATTATAATTTGAAACTGCTCATCTCACCAATGCAAATAGGATGGTTATAAACTCTCTAAGAACAGAAAGAATTAAGAGCAGAAAGTTATTTAAGGGTGCTAGCTTTATCCACGCTCCCATCTCTTGCTGCCCTATATGTCACAAGCTTTTATTTCATTTATTTAAAAATGTATTTTATTTAGAAGTAATCAAGAGGACCAGACCAACCCTCTTAAAAAAGGTGGCTGATTATGCATATGTTATGAATTTTTAGATTTACTTCAGTTATATAAACTGAAATAAACATTCTGTAGAAATGAGATATTATTTTGAAAATTAACCCAAATGACTTTAGATTTGATTTTCAAAGCCCAGTATTCAGATATAAAATGTAGGACTAGCAAATGATTTCAGTACAAAATTTGGGGGGGGAGGAAACAATAGACTAAAATAGTAATAGTAGTAGTAGTCTTTTCCTCTAAGTGGATCCATGCACTATCATATAAGGCTTTTAATAAATACAACATAGAATGTGACAACAGGCCCTGAAGTTGGTGTTTGTGGATGCTCTGAAATTAAATTCAAAAAACAATAATGAACTGAATTGTCACAATATTATGGTGCTCCCATCTGTAATCTTGCAAAAGTTTGGCAAAAATACAATTATGATTTCCAGCGAAAATATCCTGTTATGAAATGTAATACTCTCATAAGGTTTAGCTATTTAGAAAAATGTTTTCCTTTTATCATTACCAAAGGGATTATTTGCAACGCATTGTGGATCACTATGGTTAGGAAGCACTCATCTAAAGACCACCTGGCATCCTTTTATTATTTTGTTTACAATAATATTAGTGGAGCTTAGGTTTGCTAACACAGACTTTCATTGTAAACCTATATGATTGTATCTACACAAAGAATGGCCTTGTAATTACTCCTTCAGCAGCCCTCTTTGCTATACTTTGACAGGACGTGTATTACAATTGGAACAGAGAGAAGATTAGCATACCAATGCACACAGATGGCATGCAAATTTATGAATTGTTCTATATTACTTTCTATGTTAAGTTTATTTTAACTTTTACTCTGGACGTATTATTGTATTTTATAACCGTTGTAAAGTGCAAGAGTGATATGGCTACGTATAGTGTGTGTATGTGTGTGTACACAAATGCGCAAATACATATGTAACTAACTGCTTTTATAAGGAATATTAGCATGATTTTATAAATACCTTAATATAAAATTATTTCATTCCAACACTTGCAGTGAACAAAAGAAATGAAATTCTCATGTTTTCTTTTAAAAAGATTAATCTTTTAAAGATTAACCACAGAAGATCACTTGGGAACAGAAGGAGGAATGAAATCACTCTAATAGTAAGAATGATGTATTCTTACAGGTTGGTTGGTTTGCTATGTACAGTCATAGTGAAAAGACAAACACAAATGTAAAACAACCACATCTTTTAATAGAAAGCAATAAACATGCAAATAGCAGGTATAGAAATTTATTTGAACCAATGTTTTTACTATTAGGTAAGTTATTTTAACATTGATCCAAGCTCCCATATTTGCAAGTTAAGGGAAAATATTGCACTTTGCATTGTCTAGCACTCCTCATACATGGCAAAACATTTTAAAAACATTTTGCTTTTTTAACTTGCACACTCTCACAAGTCATGCACACACATTCAAAAATCAGAATGTTAGATTACCCAAAGCAAAACCTTAAAATTGCACTAAAGCTTTGTAAGGAAAAATATAATTCACGAGTTATACAAATTTCATGACATTTTGTTGTTTCCAGAAAATAGCCAATTACTCTTCATCTTCATTTTCATTTTCTTGGCCAGACCCTTCAGACCTGTCACCTTCCAGCCGGTCTATGGGAATATAAAAACCAGATTTTAAAGACAAAAGTATTCTTACAGTCATTTTTAAATGGAATATAACATGCATTTGTTCTAAATATTTCAACAAATATCAGAAAGAAAATGCAAGAATAAAAATATGCAAAGCTTTCCTACTTTAAATGCACACCTCGGACCTCCGCCTCTTCCGCCAGCGTCTCAAAACGTATTTATTCCAACAAGCCGGCCTAGCATAACCCCCCGTTTCTGACTTTTATTTGTATAAATTTTAATTCTTAGGGTTTTATAAGGGTTTTTAGCACGGGATATAATATAATAGTTTTTTAATAACGTATTTTTGTAATTTTGTATGGTTTTTAATATTGCCTGTGCACCACCCTTGGTCCTTGCAAGGAGAAGGGCGGGGTATAAATTTGAAAAATAATAAATAAATAAATAATAATAATAATAAAGTAATGTCTTAAGAAAATCTACTACTGTCCAAATATAAAATTCTGTTAAATGGTTGTGTCCTATTGGCAAAAGGCAGCTTGCATGTACAGCTTCATGCTTACATTTATAGTAGCCAAGAAGGGGAGGATGTAATAAAAGAAATTAAGAAAGCATGTCTCATAAGAAAGCGTGTCTGGAGCGATCTTACCTGCTCGTATGTGATTCAAAGATGCCAACATTCTTAACATAAAAGAAGCTGGAACAGTAATTGTGTTTCTAGTTTCCTCCAGCATTAATTCATTTCGAGTTATAACCTACAAAAGAGTAGAATGGCAATTAAACAAGAATTTAATAGAGAGTTGTTTTCTTGGCCAATTTTAATACACAGCAATGATTTTGTCTCAGTAATGGCTCATATTTAGCAAACAAATCTTGCCAATTTGAATTTTGTATGATGTACAACCACTGAAATAAATTCTTAATTGCTAAAGTTTTATGTATATTTTAATGATGTCTCAATTCATGTGGCATAAACTTTATTATCCACCACTATATTATCCTAAAGTTAACTTATGATCTTTTTAAGGTAATGCAGCTATGAAAACAGTACTACTTTCTAAATTATAGATATTAGAGATACAGCAGGTTAATTTGCTCAAATATGAATAACTTAATTTGAAAAAAGAGTTATCACTTTTATCATAGGTTTGATATTAGAGCAAAAGGGCACCTTACCTCATCAGCAAGTTTCCGATTAAAAATCTTGGATTCTTCTAGTGGTGACCAGATTTTTATATCATAATCAATACCCGATGAAGCTAAAACTAAACAATTGTTTAGAAATATATTAGAAAACACTGTAAAGCTTTGTAAATATAAATAGCATTTGACAGTAATCTGCTACATCATTAGCTACAGATAGTCCTTGACTTACAACCATTCCTTAAGTGACTGTTTGAAGTTACAATGGCACTGAAAAAGTGACTTATGAGTGTTTTTCCCTGTGGTCATGTGATCAAAATTCAGATGCTTGGTAACTGGCATGTATTTATGATGGCTGCAGTGTCCCAGAATCATATGATCACTTTTTGTTACTTCTACCAAGCAAAATCAATGGGAAAGCCAGATTCATTTAACAACCATGTTTCTAACTAAACAACTGCTGTGATTCATTTAACAACTGTGGCAAAAAGGTCATAAAATGGGGCAAAATTCTCTTAACTGTCTTGTTTAGCAATGCAAATTTTGGGCTCAGTTGTGGTCATAAGTCAAGAACTACTTGCATTTTATAGGTTTTTTTAAAAAAAATATTCATTAAGCCAGATAAGTGATCCTATCCTGCAATATCCTTCAAGATACAGAAAGGTATATTATTCAAAAAACAAAGAACAGGAAGATATCTCACATTAATAAATATGCAAATACCTTGATACAGAAGCATTTTTTTAAATTCTCAGGAGTAGCTAAGTAAATGCAATCAATAGCAGAAAAGATTTACCAGGCAAATATGCATGCCTTCCGGAACTGGCTCTCAGACTTAATAAGTTTATTTTATTTAATTAAAATTGTTTAATTAAATAATTTTTATTTGATTTATTTGCTTTTTTAACAATTAAATTGTTCCAATAAAATTATTAATTTCTATACAGCCCAATAGTCCCCTGTGTTCTGATACTAACAGAATTGCAATTATATATTAGACTTACTTTATATTATATACAAAGTAAGAATATGTTTAAGAAAAACATTGGAAACAACTCATGGCTGAATGATGGCTAACTTAAGGCAAAGGTTTAAGTCAAAATATCCTAAATGGTTAAACTAACTAGTTGCTACTCTTTTAAAAATATTTCTACATTCTCCTTTCAAATAAAACTGTGGGGATAGCATGTTAGGTATAATTGAGCATTGTAATATGGGAAGGGTAATAACGAATTGGTTTAACCATTTAGGATATTTTGAATAATAAACTTTAGCCCTAAATTAGCCTTCATCAGAAGGATTCTATGTAATTCAATATAGAATAAGACCTATAACTTCTCAGAGGCATATTCCTTCCGGGTAGCTCACTTGTAACTATAGTCACAATGGATGTCACATCCATTATAATTCTGCTTATATATTTAATTGTATTATTTTTAACTGTTAGTTTATTTTTGTATGGTTTGTTGAAGCTAAGTATACTGCTTTACTATTCCAGGGAGAAGTTGTTTATCCAACTTTAGAATTCTTCAAGGAAGAAGTATCCTTTACATTTATAGCACTGCTTTACTATTTTATAAAGTCTCTGGTTGACTCTTCAATTACTCGAATGAAGACTGTGTGCTCTCCACTTTTTAAACCATGGAACACATGTTTATATTCATGATGGAAAATTAAAATATGAAAAATATTTAAATCATTGGTTTTCCTCTCCAGCTGAATATCAGTCTGTTTTCTTTCGAAATAGGGTCCTGATGGACTGTAGCACAAGGTAGGATTTGCAATCCACAGAATAGGGGCAAAGGTGCATTTTCCCCATACCGGTTAAGAGAAGTAAAGGCAAAAACAGGATGAAATATAATAAGGACTTCTTTTTAGGTAGAAAAGGTGATATTTCAGTCACAGGCTGCTATTTGACAACACAAAATACCTGTACTACTACAGGTGGTACTCGACTTACAACCACAACTGAGCCCAACATTTTTGTTGCTAAATGAGACATTTGTTAAGTGAGTTTTGCTCCATTTTATGACCTTTCTTGTCACAGTCGTTAAGTGAATCACAGCAGTTGTTATGTTAGTAACATGGTTGCTAAGTGAATCTTGTTTCCCCATTGGCCTTGTTTGTCAGAAGGTCACAAGAGATGATCTCATGACCCTAGGACAGTGCAACCATCATAAATATGAGTCAACTGACAAGCGTCTGAATCATGTCACGGGTCACTTTTTTCAGTGTCTTTGAAACTTCAAACGGTCACTAAACAAACTGTTGTAAGTCCAGGTCTACCTGTAATGTTCATGCTTCGAATGTCAGGGTGCAAGATGAACTGGGGTTTGGATTATCTTGCAATGCACATTTCATCATTTTTGCACCAGCCAACTTTATAAAGGATTCCAAACAAGGTATCTATGGAATTGTCTATTACAGATGGAGACAGTCTTACTTGGATCAAATGGATGTGGCTGCAGACAGTTCACTACATGATTATCTGCTTCCAGCAGCATCAGGTGCTCAGCAGTATGTCGATCCCAGATGAAGATGTGTCCACAATCTGAACCACTCATTACAAAGTTAGAACCCCAGAAATTGGCTTCTTTTATCTACAGGTAAATTAATAAAAAAATTGAGGCACTTTATTTTTATGTTTAAGAAGCATCATTGAGAAACCTGAACACAAAATCATTCAACCTGTTCTCTAAATCAGAGACATGCTGGGCAGAGGCTTATTAATTCTCATTAGCAGAAGGGAAAGCTCTCACATTTAATGTTTAGATAATTACAATTTATTATGATCAAAACTGGAAAGAATTATAGACAAATACAATTATTTTGGTTCAAGTAGGTTGGATTATGCTTTGAAAATAAATATAATATTAAAAAGCAAAAACAAAATAATTTCTAAGCAAGATAGTATAGCAATATATTTAGCAGAAATGAGGTACCATTGTCCGTGAGTTCCGATGACCTTTATAAACCATTTTTATTAAAGGGCGTCTGATATTTAGTGTTTCTAACTCTTCCATTTCCTTTCTTTCTTTTCTTCGTCTGAAAAGTTCCTGGATGCGAGCAACAGCAGATCGTCTGTAGATTATGAACAGAAAGACTAGTATTATCAGAAAGTTACATAATAGCCTCATTTTATGGACAGAAAGACGGGTATTTTCAGTTGCATAGTAACTGGCTACCCTGCCTTCCCACTGACATAGAAAAAGAACATTCTGCAGCATCTAGAAATAGACAAGACAGTAAATCATTAAGCAAGCAAATCCTATGGTCAGTTGTAAGTAAATTTTGAAACAGAATAACCATGTTAGATATGAGCATCTGATAGACGAACCCTAGAAAACTCTAAATGCTTAAGGAAAGAAATAACTAAAGCATGGCCCAGTATTGAGGTAATTGAAGAAATGTCTGCATATGAGAACATTATATAAAGAGTAGAACACTATGATTTACCAGTAGTCACCATTTAGGGAAAGTAAGGCAATGGAAAGGGGGGTATTGAATATATATGCCTGAAAAACAATGTTGTCTTGTAATATGGAAAATGAATACTTAGGATAGTTGTTCTTAAAATGGGGATAATTACCAAATTAGGGGGCATAATTTGGGCACATTGTGAAGATAGTGGAGCGATTTTTAATTGCTTGTTGTGGTTTGAGGATTCAGTTTGGGATTTCTGAGTTGCTTGTGTAAAACCAGAGTACACAACTTTGGGGGGGAGGGGTGTATAATGACATTATTTGATATTGTTTGGAAGCTGCGTTGAATGATTAAAGGAGGGGGTGGGAGGAAAGGGGAAAAAATCTGAACTAGAAAGGGGCTCACCATACTGAAGGAAGTTAATAGACTGAGATAAGACCCTGCCTCTTGCCTGTGAACATCTTGCTCTTTCTTTGCCATCTTTGTTAATTCTTAAGTCAATTTTAGTCTTAGTATTGTTTTAATGTTTTGTCTTGTTGCTTTTATTGGTTATAAACTGCTTAAAGTCACTTCTACACAAGATGAGTGGCATGATAGGCAGGCAGACAGTCAGGGCAGTATGGGCTAATGGAATGTATCTTTTTGCAGTTGCTGGAGAACCCCAAATATTACACCAGTGAAACTGAGCAACAAATTCCAAAACAAGCACAATGTTATTTTCTCCTGAATCTCCCCTCAGCCCCAGCCAGTAATAATTAAGTGCAGATTTGGCTATTAAAAATATTTGTCCAGTACATTTGTCTCATGTTATTTGTATTCTGTTCAAACTTGACATGCTTTCTTTAACTTCTTCCTAATTTAATCCAATTTCAATGCAATTTCAAACATAATCACATAAAGTTATCAGGTATTCTAAATGTTTATCAGTAAAATGCATTTTAAATTATTCAACATGTGGAAGCAAAATATTTGTTTTCAAGATCCATTCTCTGGTATTCTGAAGATTTCTCTAAAATTTTGTTTTTGTTTGTTTTAAAACTTATTTTAAAAGATACCTTCATCACCTATTAATGTGGTTTTAAACTATAGAGCCTGAATGTATATATGGGTCAAGGGCCCTGCAAAAAATAATATATAGTGTAGGATAAGGATGAAAAAGAAGTGGAAGAGCTCCTTCATTTCCTCTTCACCCATTCCTGAGGGGAAATGTCCAAGCAACTTCAAGGAAACAAAACCCAGTCAAGATGATTCAGATTCTGATCTGAGGATGTGGATGTTGCATCCAAGCCAGAGCCACCTACTTCCCCAAAATAATGACGCCTATGAATAAAGGTCTAGACAGAGACAAAATAGATGAATTCTCCCAAATATATCAATAAAGAGTGAAGCAATGCTGACTTTGCCAAAGCCAACTTTTGTAATCAGGGCTACATACAGTAGACTCAGCTATTATGGACAGAAGTTGAGGGAATCTGGAGCACAATCTCTTTACCTGAATGCATCAAGCTGTACCATACCTGCTATCAGGAATCTCTGACCTGTTTGCCCGGATGATGTTACAGTTCATATCCTCTCTGTACTTTTGTCAGATGGCAGGAATTAACTAAGTATGGATACAGGCTTAAACTTTTTTAAGCTATGTATTTAGTATGCACCAAGTCAAGAAGGTCAAGACAATAGGCAACTATATACTTTCAAACCTTCTTTAGCATAATCAGATATCCTATCATCTGAAGCAAATTGTACAGATTTTCCAGCTTTTAGCATGTGGCTAGGAACCAAAGACACATAAGCTTGCATTGTCTATATAACTTTAAATCCCCCAAAAGCTTAAAAAGCAGTTTGGGCATTAAAATTATGAAATTTTTAAATAATACATAACTAAATTGAAATTTTTAAATAATACATAACTGCTAAGCTAATTTTTGAATTTTCAGAAGTTGAAAATAGAGATATTTTCTAAGAATAAACGTAATAATGTTAAATGCTAATCTCAATGTATACATTTGGTTCCCAACTCACATTTTACAGTTATTCTAAATTTTGTCTACTATTACTGTTGGAAAACAACATTAAACAGTTGATCAATCAAAAAAAATTAATTCAAACTCATATTAGCAGTGGCTCATGCAAAATATGCTATGTGCTTAAAAAGGGAAATAGAAAGGCTGGATTTGATTTTCCCCATGTTTTTATATAATCATTTCCAATAAATGATATTAATAAAGTTATTAAAACTACACATTTTCTTCTTAATATTCCTGGGCACAACATGCAGCTAAATCATCGCTCTGTAACATCCTTTATATGTAGTTTAGTAGATTTAAAACACGTAATATAACCACTAACATAGTTAGATACTGCACCAATCATTTTTTTAAAAATTGAATTTTTTTATAGAATGGGAATTATGAATTACCTCATTATTCTATCACCTACTGCTGTTCCTCTGATATATCTAGCAAAAGGAATAACAGCTAAAGTCATTCAAGAAAAAATGTTATATGAATTATTTTTAAAGAAAAATAAACTGCATTCTCAGGCCAACTTAACAATTTGATTTCAATGTTCATAATATTCTAAGTATTAATAACTGTTTTTTTTTAATTGGGCCCAGAAGCAACACATTTTCCTGTAAAATCACCATTAATTCTTCAGTACCTACGTTGTTTTCAAATACATGATTTGTGTTCAAAATAAAAAGTGGAAGAAAACATTTTTGTTTTGCATTTAATAGTGACAATTAACAGAGAATCACTGTAGAAAAACCTTGTTACTATTACAGCAATCTAGGTCCTGAGATGTCATCATTCTAAATCTTTTAGCAGTGTGCTTAAATCCTATTGCTCTTGAAGAATTCAGTCATTAGGCTGGATATGGCAGATCTCCTGATCAGATTATGGATGTGTCTTACAAATCCAACAGAAAAAAGAACTGGAATTGTAATCATAAATGAAAGAGCTAAATATTGCTGTATCAAACTGCAACAAATCATTAATAACTGAGTAATTGTATCCCTATAATGGATATCAGTCTACAGACAAAAAAGGTACAGATTTGGGGTGAGGAAATTGGGAAGATTCAGTAGTTGAGTTCCCTGATGATAAAAAATAAAAATAAAAATTGGCTTTTCTACTATGTACCTTTCCCCAGCTATCTTCATTACAGTTTTACTTATCTTGATGCACAAAGTTAGTATTGTGGCCACCTTTTGATGTTCTGAGAAGGAACATGGGGCAATTGAGAGCTAGATTGATTAAATAGTTCTGAATGACTGAACCAAAAAGCTATGGCAAAACCAAATATTGCTTTTAAAAATCAATACTGGGTTTCTCAATTCTTCTGAAACATGCACATGTATGTGAATAACATACAATTTAAATTCATAGCAATTTTTAGTGGACATTAAATTAAGATTCTAAAACAGAATTTGTTAATGCAATGGGACTTTTTTAAACAAAATTTAAAAATAACATTAAATTAAATGTTGATGTAGTATCAGTTTTTATATCTGTAATAATAAAATGCTATATTGCAAAGAAACATTTTATTTCTATTGTATATCAAGACATAAGCATGATTGTATTTAGTGCTAGTATGCAGGTGTCCAAGGGAGTGGGGATATGAAAATAAATGATTCACAGCATTTTGAAAACTACCACTTTCATGTACTGTGCAACTATGAAAGGAAGGAGCTTGCATCATGAAATTATATCCTGATAGGAATAAAAATCTATGTTTTAATTACTCTAAAATTTGGCATTCAATATTATTTGAGGCTGCAATTATAAATATGCTTTAATTGAAATCGAGTATGCCCTCACAGCTATCAGAATGCAAACTTTTCTGTATTTTGGTAGGGCCCATATAACATATATTAAACAAATGTTGAAAAGTGATAGCAAGGTTTCCTAATACACTAAGTTAGGGAAAATTGCAATATATTAGAGTACGCACTGAGCAGGCTTAAATTAACATGTTTAAAAAAGAAAGCATTCTTCTTCGCATCAAATGTACACAAAACAAACCTGGCATCACTAACATCACATAACCCCATCTAGTGGTCTTTTAGACTTACCAAAAATGTTTAGTACAGCCTCTGAATTAAATCTGTTATTCCATTCTGAACGAATTTAAAATATATTTAAAAATATTTTTCTTATTTAGTAAATTATAGACACTGTAAATGCCGGTCTTTAACCATAATAAAATGACTGAGTTATAGATAAGGCATCTTTTCTTCTAATCGTAATGAATAATAGAACCTATTTGTTCCAAACCCCTTTGTTTTACAATCTTTTTTTCAAATAAATCAGAGAAAATGAAATTACTGAAAGACATGAAAAAGAACTAGGAGCATTTGCTGTTAGAAATTTTAAAAGTCAACTTGATTGTTTGTAGGAAAATGGCAACTTATTTTATATTTAGAGAAAAATATAAACATATGGAACTAAAGCTCTCTCATGATGTATGTGTACATCTGCATAATGTGTTTCTGATGCCATTATCTTTATTTTCTACCAGTTTCAAAAGGGATTAACATAATGGGTAAGAAGATATGTATGCATATTCACCAGTCTATTCTCTACTAGCCAAAGAAGGTTTGAACAAAAGAAGAAACTTTATCAGATATTCTATTTTGGTCAAGCTTTAAGTCACACCATTTGAGGTGTGACAGTCGCCAGTGTGGTGCAGATGTTAATTAAGGACATTAAAGACACTACAGAAACACAGATTCAAATCCTCAGTCAGCTATGTAAGTTCCCTGAATAATTCTGGACCAAACATTCTCTCTCAGCCAAACCATGAAAGTCAGCTGGGTGACTTTGTTCCAGTCACTCTGTCTCAGCCGAAAACCCACCTCAGAGGCTTGATGTGAGGAAAAGACACTACCTATAGTGCCTTAAACTGCTGCGCGAAAGGCAGGATATAAATCAAACAAATAAAATGTGTGTAAACGCCACTGCAAAAACCTCACTGGATTCTATGTACTTCTAATACAGATGTGCCATTTCTCAAGACAATTACCTACATACTGGATCTCCCCAGAAGTTAAATGATCCAGTTAGGAAACTGTGAGAGAACTCCACCCTTGGTGCATCTAAGTTACTGAATAAATTTAATCTAGAACATACTACATTCAATAACGTCACTGAAGTTGAGTGCAAATACATACAGAAAGCCAGAACTGTAGCTACAAGAGTAAATGAAGAAATGAAGAAATGATCTGCCATGCTTTTAGTCAATGCAAATTGCCAGCAGGAGAATGTTGAGATCTGAATAAATATTCTGCAAAGTTTTTGAAACAAATACAATACTAACCTGTGACCAACGCCTCCACGATACCGTGCACCAGGCATGAGAACAGGGTCATCGTCGCTATCATCAGTTTCATGGAAAACAGAACTTCTTGTTGATGATTCTTCATGAGTGGCAAGTCCTGAGGAATCTGGTTGAGAATGAGGTTCATTATTGGTATTATTTGGGATGGTAGAAGAATCTGTACTTTGTTGACTCAAGCTTTCTGGCTGTTCCATGGTTTTGCCTGATAAATCTTCCCCTGATCTTAAATCAAGATCAGGAACATTTCCTTGTTCCATAGTACTTTCAGGCTGGTCAGATATTTCATTCTCTGATAGAATAAATAATATTTGGTTAATGAAACACGTTTTAATATACTTAACAGGAAAGAACAACATGAATTACATGAACTATCTGAAATTGATACAAATTATTAAGAGGTATAATTGTTGTAAATGGTGAAAAAGCATTTAATTTTGTTTTAGCTGTTGCTCTATTTGGGTCAACATTTCCCACAACTATTTTACTCAAAGCAGTTCTTTGAGAGTAGTTAGATAATGCACTATTAGCAGAGAGTTACAGTAACAAAACGCTAATATACTATCGTAGGCAGTTCAACACAAATTACTTCCAAATATTGCAAACATTTATAGGACAAGATCATAATACAAACCTAATAGTATTAACTACTGATACCTGATAATACCAAATAAAATAAAATTCCTAAGTTATCTTTAACATATATATATATCTGTAATTATTTTACATACCTGAATGTGGTGTATCAGCATTTTCATTTGTTGACATTAGCTCTTCAGTATTTGTACTTTCTTCAGGTGATTCT
Source organism: Rhabdophis nuchalis (assembly GCA_039707465.1). NCBI lineage: Eukaryota > Metazoa > Chordata > Lepidosauria > Squamata > Natricidae > Rhabdophis > Rhabdophis nuchalis. The sequence goes on along the minus strand of CM077649.1, from coordinate 27,552,992 downwards.
TCAGGAATTTCTAAACAAGACAATTTTTAAAAAATGGATTAATTCTGCAGATAGATAGAAACCATTTCTAATATTTGCTATTCTTTACTATAAATGATGTTTAGAATGATTTTAAAGTCTACTATATTTTACATCAGAAGAGGCAAGATGGTGCTTTCCAGATGTTTTAAACAGCACTGTCTAGTCCTGTTAGCCGTTTGATATTGATCCTGTTAGTAAATGTGATGAAGTCTAAAGAATTTTGAAAGTTTACCAATATTTCATATGAGAAGTAAAAGTTACAGCTAAAATATGCTTTATAAAAATGTGGTTACAAACAGGCACAACTTTCTTTATCATCCCAATAAAAGAAAATCTGATTACTATTCTTATTTTTGCTGCAGATACCAGATATCTATGGTGATTTCGTATTATAAACCTTACTGCATTTATGTTCTACTCAAATTATTATTTAAACAATTATTAAAATCTATTTAAAGTTGTTTAAAGTTTGTTATATATGATTCCTAGGCTAGAATTTTATAGCACTTATGTACAATTATAATTTCTGAAAATTCTTGATTATTTAATGCATATAGCTCCAGCTCTCTTAACAGTTTTTGCTGAGCTCATATAGTAAAATAGTCATCAGGTTATGACGAAAATTGGAACTGGGATTGCTGTTGCTAAGTGTTGGTTATAAAGTGCAATCCCAACAGTACCAGTTGCCATCATAATCCCAGGGCACACGAGTGGTTAAGTGAGAGAGCCAGAAGTCCCAGTAAGGGAATATGGGAGACAATGTAGGTGCTGTATGTGGGATCTAGGAAAGAAATTTTAGGGACCAGTCAAGTGTCCATTTTTTAAAACTTTGAATAGTCATTCAAATGGCCTTAAACCAAGAACTACTGATATTCGTAATTCCACAATACTGTTAAATTTATTATCTTTCAGCTTTCAACAGTTACTTATATAAGTAGATATAATGCGAAAAGAATACTATAAAATCTACTATAAAAAGAAAGTCACCAATTTCACAATGTTAATTAATATGTGCTTCCTACGTAAGAATAAGCTGCTTGTGATTTAAACTGTACGTTTTTGCTTCTCCTCTGCATCCAAAATGAAACAAAAATATTATTTGCTCTAAACAAACATTTTGGAGTTCCATGAGAACAGATCAACAATGATACAACGTGGTGTATACAACATGGTGCTTTTTATAGCATAAATTACAGCATATCTTACTTGATTCTTCACTGTCTGGTGTTGGTACTTCTGAACCTGGAGTTCTTAGCGATTCTTCCTGACCTTCTATTTTGCTCTGACTTCCACTCCCTCTAGAACTTGAAGCTGTACTACTCCTAGCAACAAATGCATGCAACCACATAATGTACTATTTTAGACATTTTTCCCATTCTTCAAAAGTTTGTAAAGTATAGATAGAAAGATCAACTCTATAAATTAATAGAGCTATACTTTAAAATCATCAGAAATAAAGCAATATAAAATTCAAACTTTAGGAATCAAAACTCGCAATTAAAATGTCTATGGAAATCAGAGGAGTAACAAAATTACATTAGAATAACAATGTGTGCATTTTCAGATGGAAGAGAAACAATTTGACAGAAAGTATTTCTATTAAGAAATCCCCTCAGTTGTTTGCACTTACATCTTTAAGAGTGTGAACTATAGTACCAGTGTCATATGGCTGTGCTGTGCGATTCCATCCTATTTTGGACTTACCTGAATAGGAGAGCAGGAATGACAAAAATGTAAACAAGCATCCACATCAATTGATATTAAAGATAAAAAGAAATCCAAGCCTTTTCTTCTAAGAGAGCAATGTTTTTAGCAGTATGAAGGACACGACAGAAATAAAGATTAAATGTGGCTAAAAACCAGTGGCATTTGTAACAAGCTGCAACAATGTCAAAATGATAACACATGCATCATGACATTGTTGTCAAAAATAACATGGTTTGGTACTTGCATCACAAGTACATAAGTTGCATCATGACATCATGTCATTATCTTCACCTTGTTTCTCTGTGAAAACCCATAATATAAATCATATCTTCACTGTATTCCAGGAAGTGGTAAACATGTAAGATAGTTCGCTGTTTCTGAGCAGATAAGAACAATGGTTCAGAATTGATAACTAATCAGATTTTAAGCTCTTCACATTCTTTTATAGGACTGCCCTTTTAGAAGAGGAGAGTTGAATTTCTTAACTTAGGCCCTCACAGCATCTGTTGATAACTGACACTTAATTGCATTCTCTGAAGTCCTGCTCCTTGTCCAGGTTATGTTGCAATGTTCCAGTCAACAAGAGAACACTGATATTTGCCTGGAAAAAAAGCTTCAAACAGCTTCTGAGAAAATGGAGGGGCAGTAGCAAGTATTTTCAGCCTTTCCTCTGGGGCAGGTGGAGAGGTGCCCTATTTCTGCTACAGAAAAATAAAGATGCTTTGTAATAATTCCAATGTACCATTCGGACACTATAGAACCCCTATGGAATTGTCTGAGATCATGATTATTGCCAGAAACATACATATTTTTGCCCCAAATTATTTTGTATAGAAAATACCTGTCAGAGGTTTATCATAAACACAACCTAGTTACGCAGAAATAACCACTTAAGGAATCGTTGTTACCGGCAGGCAATCTACTATTTCTCATATTGAAAACTTTATAGCTTAGGACACCTGATATACCTGATAGCCTATTCTGAATAGAATCAATCTGTCCAGTAGGATTATGAACAGGGTTGTTTTAGAGTGTCATTTTTAGCCCTTCTTGATGATAAACCTCCTCCTCTGAAATAGCTTGTACCCTGGAATAGTTCACCTAATCCCTACTAGTGTTCCAGAAGATTGTTTAAGATTTATTCTGAATGGACTTTATCATTAAGTGAATGGATGGCATATTGTCTCAGCAAGTGATGCTGTGTTTACTCAAGGGACATATAGAAATCAGATGTCCAATTATTAATTTTATTTATTTGCATGCTGCCCATATAATTTTACAAATAACTCAGATGGTGGACATATTGAACACACTTTCTCCTCTTTTCCCCACAACCCTTTGAGGTGGGTTGGTCTGAGAGAAAGTAACTGGCCCAAAGTCACCAAGCTGATTTTCATAGCTAAGGGGGAACTTGACTAATGAGTATAATATGTATAACATTGATATATTATAAAAATGAAACTTTCAGTTCAAAATATAACCCACATTTGCACTAAGTACTTACCATTCATCAGTGAAATCTAATTTAATTGTACTTGTGGTTGTTCCTTCTGTGCTATAATGTAAACTTAAAACAGGTTCACTTGCTCCTGGCCGTGGACTTGCTTTTTCATCATCTAAAAAGGAAATGTTACAAATGCAAACAGATTGATGGATGGATGGATGGATGGATGAATTGATAAAAATGTTATGGCTGCCCAACTCCCTCACAGTGATACCAGCTAGCTTTCAAAGATAAAACCCCAGTATAAAAACCGACAAACTTCCACATAATTATGCTATTTAGCTTGTGCTAGCCTTAGTCTTTTAAAGATATATAATATGTAATATTAATGTGCAATATGTAATATGTAATAATAAATTTGTAATTATGTCCTGCTTGCAAAGGCAAAAAGCCAAGGAGGCATAAAATTAAATTTTAGAAATGAATAAATAATTTTAACACTAATAAATGCTGGAGTAATTTTATATTTTTAAAAACAATAATGTTTATTATATACATTGTATGAACATTTCCAGATTAAATATACTTAATCATTTTAATTTGGCAACTGAATATATAACTTTCATTTTTATTGTTAACTTAGTACAAAACTTTAGGAGTCAGCAGGATAACAGACTAAAAACATTAGTACTCTTCTGTTCATATATGACTTGCCCAATTTGTTTTGAGGAATAATAATAAATATTAAATAATATAAATGCAATTTCTTATTACAAATAACTAAGTAAAATACAATTATGTATCATGAGTTTAGATATTTTAAAAATAAGCTTCACGTTGAATTATATGTACATTTGCAACCACCAATAACAGTGCATCAATCTGAATGCCATTAAATTTATATGAACAAGGAGTCAAGCTGGGGCACATTATCCTGGTCTATGTGAATACTAAGAGACAATACCAATATGCTGGCAATGGATGCTTCCAAAATACACACTTTATGCATATTATGGATGATTGTGTAGTAAACCAGATATTTAGACTAGATTTACCATTTTTGTTACCATGTATTGAATCATTTTCAAATACCTGAGACAGGCATGTGTTGTTGCTTAATAATGTTAAAGGTATTGTCACAAGATGCAAGATTACTATTATTATTGATTATTCAACCTTTATATACAGTATATATAAAATTCAAGGCAGTGGGTATAATACATACTCCTGCCTACTTTCTCCACAACAATACTTTGAGGTGGTTTTCCTGTGACACAGTAACTGGTCAAAAGCCACCTAACTGGCTTTTCATGCCTAAAAGAGGCTTGGAACTTTCAGTCTCCTGGTTTGTAGGCCAGCTCTTAACCATTATATCATACAAACATAAACAATGTATCAGAACTGTATATCAGGAATTAAATATCTGAATTTAAAAGTCTCTCAAAAGTTATTTGTAACCTCATCCAATGATATATCTAATTAGACAGATGATTTAACATTTACCTTTGATAGTTCTGAAGCTAGATTTTGTTACCTCAAAATAATTGCATGTTTACATGTTATTTTGACTTAACAGGAAGGAACGAGAACTTTTAATATTATACATCTTTAAATATACTTCCATCAACTCATATATAAATCTTAAAGTGTGGCAGCAATAATAGTATTCCATAATATGTCATCATTTTAAAGGAAATTATTGGAGCCGAAATAGTGCTTAGGAATACTTAGATGCATTCTTCTAAAAGACGGGCTAAAGCACCACAACAGGCTGTAATATTTTTTTCCCTTTTTTAATTTACTTATGTCATGACTAGAGGAATAAAATTGCCCTCCTGCTAAACAAGATACCTAAGAAAATGAAGGCAATACTGTACAAAGAATTATGACAGTTAAATCATAATATTTTTAAAAAGACAATTAAAGCTGAAATCTTAAATATACTTTGAAGTAGGGATGTATAAAATTCTTACCGATTAACACATTTTGCACAGGTCCACTTACAACGAAGTAAGTGCTATAAAATTTAGTATTCTAACTTAACATATAGTACTTAAGTATGACTTAAGAGTCATACTTCATATCTATGTCCATTTACTGTATCAAAACCTATGGATGTTCAGTGAACCGTAGAACTGAGTTCACATATTCTGCTAGTAGTGTGTAGTACTTTCAGACTGCCTATCTAAAAGCCTGCATCAGTAGGCCTGGCTCAAGAAATTATTTCAAAGAAGTGAAGTTTGTCAAGGGGGGGTCCATCCATATACTCAAGCTGTTGTGTCACTCAGTGAAAAAGGGAACTCATTATTACCTTATATTGTGTTAAAGCATGAAAAAGATTTTCTGTTTGTTCTAATATCAATGTTTATATAAGCAACATGGAATTTCTCAAGTTCATTTCAAACAAGGATTATGGTTCAAGAACTTTTATATATTTATATTTAGCAACATCTATTTAAAAAATCCAAACCATGAAGAGCAAAACTATCAAACCTATCTTTACCATGCACTCGTTTTTAATACATCAGACAAATTTTAGTAATTCGTGAGTTAAATGAAAATGCCCCCTCAGGGAGGAGGAGTTTATATTTTTGAACAGTTGTTTTTACTTCTTCAAATGGAAAATTCTTATAATTTGGTTGTTATTTATGTGAAATTGAGTTGTGCGTCTCAATAAAAGAAAACAAAGCCAAATATGTATAAACCCTTCATTGTTACAAATCACAATGGGGAAAAAACCCTAGGGGAATTTCCCTACTATGAAGCCTTACCATAAACAGCCTCAGATCAGAAACCCAAACAACAATCTTAGAACATCATACATAATTCCTGGTTGATTTCAAAGGCTATCGTTGCAATTTTAGCAGAAATGAAGAGAGATAGTTTCTCTTGAGCTTCCATTCCAGGAAATACTTAACAAAGTTTAACTAAGCCTAGTTAAACGCTGGCACTAGGGTTAATGAATTCTTTCAATTCCTCAGGTTGGAGTAGAACCTTACCAGTATGACTGATTATGCTTGAACAGTGTGTTTTTGTTTAAATTATATTTTATCCAAACATGACATATCCTTAACTAAAAAGTGTTATAGAGGTAAAAAACAATACAGCCAAATATTAGTCAGTTAACTGTGTGATGATAAATACCAACAAATGCAACAGGCAAGCAGCAACTGCATACACTATTTTGTTCCTGAGGGAAAGCGTCTTGAGCAAACAACAGCAGCACAAACTACGTAACTACATTAGCTGCTTAATAAACCTTGACAAATGACAACCTGTAGGCTGAGGGTCCTGTGAGGATCCCTTAGGGGAAGACTGATCAGAGCTGGAGGACTGCTGTGCTGAACCCTCCGCTAGCTCTCGCTGTCTCTGCTGTTCAGCCTTCTTAAGCCTCAGCCGCTGCAGGCCCCTACGGAGTATAGCTAACTCAGGTGCCATTAATTCTGACAGGAAAAAGGGTGTAAAAAAGAAACAGGCATAGAACATAAGATAAAAAGAATATGACTAAAGAGCAAGGTAATAGATATTATGTAGAGAATACATGCATCAAATTTCATTTTTAAAAGTAGACTATTAAAATCAGCACAGAGGCAAAATGTGCTTCACTTGGTTTATTATTTGTTTCTTAAGTATGAGAATTATGCTCATTATGCATGTTTCCTAGCTCGACTTCCTCGACTGCTAAGTCAGTTAAGTTCTATAAAATAAAAAAAGATATAATCATGAAGACGCAAAAATATATGCATGATAATTTCCTGCACAACTTCCACGCATATGACTGTTTCTACTCTAATAATGTTCATTGGAAATTAAGAAATCAATGCAGTATATGGGCAAAACTGAAGCCTAACTATCCAAGTTGCCATCAAAATTTTAGGTTGTAAATTACAATATAAAATGTAGCTATACAGCCCTATTTAATGCAACTGTGATAAAGCACACTACTGTAAAAGTTCTCTAATGCTAAAATGAGGGAGAGGATGTTTTTGTTTCTGGTTTTTTTTTTGTTTTTGGGGGGGATTTGTTTTGCTTACAAGTCAGTTTTTAAGTTTGGGGTTTGGTCCTTCTGCCAATAAAGAACAAAGTGAAATATGAAACATGCATACTCTAACATATAATTGTGTGTCATAATTTTTGTTTTTATGATGAAAGTAATTCGATTAGGCAACTGTTATGCTGAATGTAATAAATTACTTCTCTATTCCAGTCAACCACAACATATTAAAAGGTTTCCCAATACTCAGCAGTAATCACCCAGGAGGAATAGGGCAATTAGAAGGTTTTAGTGTTCAATTTGCAGAAAGGAAACCATTGTTGTTTGATATATTCTAATGTTCTAGTGCATGAATAAGTGAGAGACTAAAAACCACTAAAACAATATATCTTATGTAAATAATTAATATTATGTAATTCAGAGCATAATAATGCATTGCTTTATTTTCAGACTACTATTATTTTGCTGAATTGATTTCATGACACTTTTTGGAAATATGAATTAAATAAGAGCAGAAAAAAAGGAATTAAACATTTCAGATAACTTGAACTAATAAAACAGTGACAATTACTGCAACAAATTATTCTCCTATAGCCAATACCTTTTCTTAGTAACCATCCAATTTAAATAATATTTAAAGCATTACCATTTGAAGAAGTACTAACTACCTTACATCAGATTTATTCAAATACATTAACTGATTTGTTTTCTGGCAATATATCACTTAAAAATAGTTTGGCTATAACAGCCACAACACAGTGAACTAATTGCTGAAATGTACATAGAAGATTCAAGTTATATAGCACTAAAAACCATCTCAAAAAGATATTTTTATATTTTTTTTATATATTTTTTAAATTTATATCCCGCCCTTCTCCACAGAGGACCCAGGGCGGCGTACAGGAAATTTAAAAACATACCAATACAAAGATAAATATATAATTTAAAATAAATATTAAACAGTCCTATCCTGTACTAAAACCAAATTTAAAATACCCAATTTAAAAACTTCCTAAAAGTCCCCAAGGGAGGTTAGGCTAGGCCGGCTTGTTGGAACAAATATGTCTTTAGACATTGGCGGAAGAGGCGGAGGTCGGTGATGGTACGTAATTCAGGGGGTAGGTCATTCCAGAGGGCTGGGCCCGCCACAGAGAAGGCTCTTCCCCTGGGTGTCGCCAGTCGGCATTGTCCGGCCGACGGCACCCTGAGAAGGCCCTCTCTGTGGGAGCGTATCGGTCTAAGGGATGTATGGGGCAGGAGGCGGTCTCGCATATAACTAGGCCCCGAGCCATGGAGCGCTTTAAAGATGGTCGTCAAAACCTTGAAGCGCACCCGAAAGGCCACAGGAAGCCAATGCAGCTCGCGCAGGATCGGTGCTAGTGGCTCCCATAATCACCCGCGCGGCTGCATTTTGAACTAGCTGTAGCTTTCGGGTGCATCTCAAGGGAAGCCCCATGTAGAGAGCATTACAGTAGTCGAGTCGGGACGTCACGAGAGCTTGAGTGACTGTGCGAAGGGAAGCCCGGTCCAGTAAGGGGCGCAATTGGCGCATCAGGCGTACCTGATGTAACGCCCCCTGGCCACGGCCGCCACATGGTCCTCCAAGGACAGCCGGGAATCCAGGAGGACACCCAAATTGCGTGCCCTCTCCACGGGGGCCAGTGTTTCGCCCCCAATGGCCAGAGTTGGAGTAATCTGGCTGAACCGGGGTGCCGGAAACCACAACCACTCAGTCTTGGCAGGGTTGAGCTTGAGTTTGTTACCACCCATCCAGATCCGTACGGCTTCCAAACACCGGGACAGCACTTCGGCGGCATCGTTGGGGTGGTTTGGGGTGGATATGTACAGCTGAGTGTCATCAGCGTACAGGTGGTACTCCACCCCAAAACCACGGATGATCTCACCCAGCGGCTTCATATATGTGTTAAATAGGAGGGGCGAGAGGACCGACCCCTGAGGAACCCCACATAAGAGAGGCCTCGAGGTCGACCTCTGCCCTCCCATCAACACATATTGCGACCGACCAGAGAGGTAGGACGAGAACCACCCCAAAACGGTGTCTCCCAGCCCCAATCCCCCCAGTCGGTGCAATAGGATACCATGGTCGATGGTATCAAAAGCCGCCGAGAGGTCTAATAGGACTAGGATAGAGGAATAACCTCTATCCCGCGCCCTCCAGAGATCATCGACCAACGCGACCAACAGCTCGGTGCTGTGACTGGGTCGGAAGCCGGACTGGCGTGGGTCTAGATAATCAACTTCCTCCAGGTGTCGCGGGAACTGTTGGGCTACCACACTCTCAACAACCTTCACCAGAAAGTGAAGGTTGGAGACCGGACGATAGTTCTCTAATAAAGCTGGGTCCAGGGACGGCTTTTTGAGGAGGGGCCTCACTACCGCCTCTTTCAAGACGGCAGGTAAGGACCCCTCACTCAAAGATGAGTTGACAATGCCCTGGAGCCAGCCTCGTGTCGTCTCCCAGGATGCCAGTACAAGCCAGGAGGGACACGGGTCCAATAAACATGTGGTCGCCCTAAGTTTCCTTGACAGCCTGTCCATATCCTCGGTGGTAACAAAGTCAAACTCCTCCCAAGAAGGAACCTCAAGACTAGTCTCGGACAGTCCCACCGGGCCACTGTCGATGGAGGGTAGCTCATTCCGAATCTGAGTGATTTTCTCCTGCAGATAAATCCCAAATTCCTCTGCTCGCCCTTGCAGAGGGGCTTCCCGTGGCCTCTGATGAAGGAGGGAGCGGGTCACCCCAAACAGGGCGGCAGGGCGGTTATCTGCGGATGCAATAAGGGTGGCACAATACTCACGTTTGGCCACCCTTATCGCCACTAAGTAAGCCCTAATATGGGTTCTCACTAGTGTTCGGTCGGCTTTGGAGCGAGAGGATCTCCATCTGCTCTCTAGGCGTCTCTTGTGGCGCTTCATCTCCCGAAGCTCCTCAGTAAACCAGGGAGCCTGGGTGATTCGTCGCCGCAAGAGAGGCCGCAAGGGCGCGATAATCAAGGTTGGGTGGTGGAGTCAATATTTGAATGGGAGATAACTGAGAAATTTAAGTCCTATACTAGACTTGGGAAGGTGGGAATGGGAAGCCAATTTTACTGCTGCCAGGAAAACAAATTGAGTATCTACTAAAGTTGAATTGAGATGTCCTTGAAGGAAACTTCATTTTTTATTTGGAAGATATTCTTTTTTATGAGATGTCTTCTAATGCCATGGGTTGGAAAGGAACACATGCTAGAATTTTATTGTGACAGGATTGAACAATATAAAGATATGAAATAATTTCAAAATAAACTGCATTCTAATTGTTACATTTTGATTTGTTTATTTATTAAATTTATATGGCTACTCATCTCACAATAAGTGACTCTGGATGGTATACAGCAAAAAACAACATGTCAAACATGGTCATATTTTACAAAAATACACGCAAGATATTTGATCGGCAATAGAGTCACCTCAAGATATCACTGATGCCCTGAGACCCCCAGGCCTGATGACAAAGCCAGGTAAATGTAGTTCACCTCACAGTGCCAACAGAATTAGTGAAGAAACTAAAGTTTCAGTAGAGAAACAATCAGGTTAACTCAGATAAATAAAGTTATATAGAATAGCAATAGTTATTTTCTCAATTATTTCACTCTATGCAAATCACACATTTAGAAAACTAATATTCATCCACAGGAATTCTGTAGATGAAGAAGCATATATTAAGTTCCATTTGTAAACTATAGAGCAGCGATGGTGAACCTTTTGGGGCTTGTGTGCCATAAGCGGGGAGAGCTCAGGGGGGTCGTGCACCGGCATGCCGCACCCATAATGCAATGCATGACTGCCCCAATGCGTATGCACGTAACAGGCATTCCCCTCCTTTGGTTTGTTTTTTTCACCTTCTCCAGGCTCCAGAGGCTTTATAGGAGCCCAGGGAGGGAGAAAACAGCCCCCCCCCCGATGCTCTCCAGAAGCTTCAGGAGCTTCCCTGAAGCCTCTGGAGCGCAATAAACTGCCCCTATGGGCAAACCGGAAGTGACTTATGGTTTGCTCATAGGGCAAACCATTTTTAGTCCTCCAGAGGCTTCAGGGACCTTCAAGAGGTTTCCCTGAAGCCTCTAGAGCAGGGGTCCCCAACCCCTGGTCCGTGGACCGGTGCCGGTCCGTGGCTTGATAGGAACTGGGCCGCAGGGCCGGAGAGGAGGAGGAGGGAGGACGGGGCAGCCCCCTGGGCAGAGTGCGGACCGGGGGCGGGAGAGTGCAGGTGCGGTTGCTCACGCCATTGGGGGCCCTAGAGGGGCAAGTGAGCCGACTCACACACACACCGCCTGCGCATGCGCCGCCTGTTCCCCCTCCCCCCCGCTCCCCCTCTACGCCGGCTGGTCCGCGGAATTTTCTTTAAAATGAAACCGGTCCTTGGTGCAAAAAAGGTTGTGGACCCCTGCTCTAGAGGACTAAAAACGACCCTACAAGCAAATCGGAAGTGACTTCCAGTTTGCTCGTAGGGTCGTTTTTAATCCTCCAGAGCCTTCAGGGAAGTCTCCTGAAGGTCCCTGAAGACTAAAAACAGCCCTACAAGCAAACTGGAAGTCAATTTTGGTTTGCCCATAGGGCCGGTTTTTTGCGCTCTGGAGGCTTCAGGGAAGCTCCTGAAGCCACCGGAGGGCCTCGGGGGCGGGGAGGCTGTTTTCGCCCTCCCCAGTCTCCTATAAAGCCTCTGAAGCCTGGGGAGGGTGAAAAAATGGTTTGAAAAAATGCTGAACTAAGCTGGCCAGCGTGTGCATGCTCACTGGCCAGCTGACAGAGCAACGCTTGTGTCCTGACAAATGGCTTCGCATGTCACCTGTGGTACACATGCCATAGGTTCGCTATCACTGCTATAGAGCAATGTTTGAGAAAAACCTACAATTGATAAATATGTTTACTTCTAAATCCAATTCTTCTATACTCCATTTGAAAGAATATAGTAACAGTTTTATAGTGATATTCAATATTAAATAAAAGCCATATTTTGTTTTCTAAGAATGACTACAGCATACCATACTAATTTTGAAACTGAAGGAACAGCTGCTTTAAAAGCATAAGTGGGGCATTACTTGGGAATTACCGGTTCAAACAAAAGCAATCCAAAATTCCATTGAGTTGATATAAGCCCATAAGTATGTCTTTAAGTGTTTTTCAAGTTATCCTAATAGCACTTGAGAGGAGCATTTTCCAAAATGATAAGAAAATAGATTCTTCAATAATAGCTGGCACTAGGTTTATTATTATTGTTGATTAAGCCTGTTAAAGTTTCAGTCCCCAGCAAATTTAACCCTAAATTTGATGCTGAAATCTAAGCCCGCTTAGAGAGGGCTGTAAAGCACTGTGAAGCGGTATCTAAATCTAAGTGCTACTTCTATTAATTGCTAAAAATGAAATTTCTTTACTTTTGGAATAATGGCGAGCAAGTGGATTGATTCCTAAGCATAAGCCATAAGAGGATGAGGCCCATTTGAAACAGCAGAAATATTAAAGCAGTTTTTATGGGATATATTAATCTTTACACAGTCTTTTAATGTAATCCAGCTCAATAATTACTGAAAACTCCTTCATATTTAATACAGAAATCATATTTGCTATAAATATAGTAGTATTTATTGATGCTATATGTAAAGCATAAAATGGATTTTATATCTTTTAAATATTTTTATTTTCATTCCTGGAAGCAAGGAATTGCAGGACTTAATACATGAAGAAGCCAAAGCTAACAGATATTATTCCAACCCAGTAAATAATAACTTCAAAACATATTTGCACTCTGTGCTATGCAGAGGTTCTCTGGGTGGATTTAAAGCAATTTTGAGCCATCTTTCCTGGCCTGTTAGAATCTGGCAGAGAGAACATGTGGATGCCATCTACCAGGGACCAGAAAAAGAGACTTGTCTGATTTAATGTTGACCTTATAGAACATTCTCCCATTAGACATTACATCAACTCCAGTCCTTTTGCTGTTCTAGAAGTCCCTCAAGTTTTGGTTTCCAGAGAACTCTAAGCAGATGCCTCTATTATTGAGGTGGATGTACTCAAATCCTTTCTGCTTGGGGTTTGCATATATGTTAGTTTTAATTAATCTGCTTTTAATGTCATATTTCTAAATATCTGTTTTATATCTATAATAGTTATTTATTGATTACTTATTGCATCCTATCCAGAATCATTTCTTGTGAGATAAGAGGCTATATAAATTAATAAATATATACATAAAAAAAAAAAATGGCTCACAAGAATTTGAGGTAAAATCCTCCTAAGCTGCAATTAAAATCTAAGAATTAAATGACAATATAAAACAGTACATAATATGTGAAGCTTTCTATAACTAATTGTTTTGAAGCTTGCTTTCCATTTACTAACACCTCAATTCTTTCCCATCCTCTATTTCTAATAGTAATAAAGATGAAAATTTATTTCTGGTGTTTAAATGTTGTTTACATCCATCTAAATTACAGAAATGCTAAAAAAAAACTGCATGGATTCTAATAAAAACAGAGAATGGAATCTAAACTTAATTTCCAGTAAACTCACAAAAATTGCTTCTATAGGATTGTAGCAAGAATTCCAACATATCAAATACTCCACTTCTAAAGGGTGCTAAAGCTGCTGTGGCCACTGTTTTTGATACCAATTTTTAATCACCTCTACCACTGCAGTTTTTATAAATCTTGATATAGATCAGCTGACAATATAACTCCAGGTAGAAAAGCTAGGCAAAAGCAGTATAACCAATGAAGGAAAAACTACTTTCTACTATATTGCAACAGTCAGCTCATTAAGTTGCATGGACACAATGCAGATGTGGTACAAGATGTACCGTTCAATTAAAATAAGAAAATATCCACTGTAATGTAAGTCTAATTCTAGCTTATAAATGATTAGTACTATAAAGAACAGAGCAATTGATTGGCTCCTTAATAGAAATAACACATGGTCAGAACCTAAAGATTCACATAACTAGTTCTACAAACCAAAAGAACATTTTTACAAATATTTCTTAAACAATAAGCTTCCATTCATGTAGTAAGCAATTTTTTGGGGAAAAGGTTTTTTTAAAAACTGCAATAGTGTCTTACATTCAATATATACAGTAATTCTTGTGAAAGGTGGTTGAGTATATAGTTGTACATATCTCCTTTTTTCTAAGAACTATCTTCACCTGAATTATTGTTAATCTATGTTATAAAACAAAGTTACTATATATTTATGTATTAGCATTATGGGTTCAAAAATATGTGTAACCTAATTATAGTTGAACTAATTTTAAAACAAGCTCTATCAATGAAAATCTGGGAATGAACAAACTCAATTCACCTACAACATACCATATTTTTCGGACTATAAGATGCACTGGTGGATAAGACGCATCAAGATTTCGAAGAGGTAAGTAAGAAAATAAAGCTTTTGCTTTCCTCAGTCCCCAGCAGCACTCTGCAGGCTACAGCAGGGCTGGGGTAAGGCAAAAATGTCCCTGTTTTTGTGAAAAACAGGCGGAAAATGGGCCATTTGTCACAAAAACAAGGGCATTTTTGCCTTTCCCCAGCCCTGCTGAAACCTGCAGAATGCTGCTGGGGGCTGAGGGAAGGCAAAAACGCCTTTGTTTTTGTGGAAAATGGCCTGTTTTCACCTTTGTTCATAAAAATGGGATACAGGGGCAGGGCTTCGGGAGGCCAAAAATAGCTGTATTTGGTGTATAAGACGCACCATTTCCATGCTCTTTTAGGAGGGAAAAAGGTGCATCTTATACTCTGAAAAATACAGTCCATTATATAGCTGAAAAACTATTCTGGGGGTCAGAAGTTGAACTAAATATTTAATGGCATATCTTTTCAGAGAAAAATAGCAATATACTGTGTTGTAACAAATTATAGCCAAACTTCAGACTAGTAAAACTCTTTATACAGATTAAATACATATGCTCTTTTAACAAAAAAAACTTTACATACCAGGTTGATGGAGTGGAGCAGGTGCAGGTGTCTCCAAGAAAGGTCTTTGTTCATTGTCAGGAGAGGAGAGTAAAGAAGTAGAGGGAGGACTTTCTGTTGATGAAGATGTTGAGGGCGCTTGAGCTGACACTGTAGATGAGGATGACTGCAGTTGTTCAGGACCATCTACTTCCATGGAATTTTCTGTTTCAGCACCTGCCAAGACATTTCCTGAGGTAGAAACATCTGATCTACTTGTTCCACCTTTGAAGAAAAGCATCAACTTAACTCTGTTTGTTTTTTAAAGAAAACATTATTGGTTTATATTTATTCAACACAGTAACAAATACCTTCAACAGAGTTCATTAAATATGTTAAATGTGATACTTAGAACCATAAATTTGGCAGGTGGCAGATGGCTATTTAAGCCATCAAGTCCAATCCATGCCCAATACAGGATGCTAGTTAAATCATTCACATACTGTCAACTCTCTGCTTGAACACATCTAATGAAGGGGAGCCCACAATTATTTTTGGGCATAATTTCTTAATTTCTAGCCCCCTCACCCCAATCACTTTTGCTACATTTCTTTGAGCCATTTCGATTCATATTGAGTTTGGCCTCAGTTATTCCAAGATCTTTTTTTTTATAAATACCAAGCCAGGGTTTATAAACTTCAACCTATGCCTGGGCATTTGATATTTGTTTCTCAGGTAAAGAATTTTGTACTTTTTTCTGTTAAATTTGGTGTTATTACTTTCGGATAATTTCTACCAAGATAATTCTGAATTTTCTTTCTGTCTTCTATAATACAATTTATCTGTATCATCTGCAAATATGGTAAACATTTCTCTCTTCCTTTTTATTGAATTATGTGGTATTTCACATACAGGATTGATATTTATCTTTAATTTAATGAAGAACCATTAGTGAACAATCAAAGTGTTACTTTTGAGCCAATTTTGAGTCAACAATTTTCACTGAACTGTCAGATTAGCCAACATTTTACTAACTTATCAATCAGCATACTATGCTGAAGTAAAAAAAAATCATGTTTATACCACTCCCACAATCAGTTACCCAATGAAAACATTAGGTACTATTAAGCAGAAAATATTTGTTCTTGACAAGCTTACTCTTGAGTTGAGGTAGCAACCTTATAATATCAGCATATTTTGGACTTGTTACTTGTCACTTAATTGTGAGGTCTGTTAAAGGCATTTACCTCTAGAGCGAGATCGTCCTCTTCCTCTGTTACTCTGTGCAACTTCACTTGCTTCTTCAAACCATCTTGACAACATGTCAGACATTCTTTGCATTAATGAAACGTTAGGGCTCTGTTCACCTGTGTATAAATAGTGATATTAATGTTTTTAACTGTATTTTTGCTTTTGCTAACTACAATCATGTATATTTACATCTCTGAAAAATAAAAGAATAAAAACAACTTATATTTAATTTTTATATTTTGTAGGGTTTTTGTATTTTATTACCATTGTTACTGTTGTAGTTGTTATTTGTATAGCTGCCCATCTCAATTAGGTAAATCTGGGTAGCTCACAACACGTAAAAATAATCTAACAAAAGCAAGTTAAAGAACAAATATGGAAACTTCTAAAACCATCAATAATCATTTAAAAACAAAAATAATCATGATGAGCAGTAGAATCCAACCTTATATCAGTTCAACACAGCCCCTGTAAAAGCTTCCACCACTGCCAGACCTCCAGGTATGGTGGTAGAGCCATGTCTTCAAGACCCTTCTAAAGGCCAGTAGAATTGGAGTCAATCTAAATTTCAGAACATAATGTTTCACAGGTTGTGGACTATGGCAGAAAAGACTTTCTTCCTGGGTTCCATTAGACTACATTATTTCATGGATGGAATGCATAATCTCTCTTGCCAATTCTACTGGGACAGATAGATGCAAATAGGAGAGGTGGACTCTGAATTAACCTGAACCTATGCGGTATAGGGCCTTACAGGACATTATAACCCAGAAACATACTCCAATGAAAACTGTTTGTAGAATGTAAAGGATTATGCAAAATATTATTTTTATAATAAAATCAGAATACAACTGAAGCACGTTCCAGTATCTATCCTATCCATTTTCCTATACAAGTTAAAACTGGAAAAAAGAAAAATGGATGAGAGGAGGATGAAAATGAAGCAAGAAAACTGTAAGAATAGTTAAAAGAAGAGAGGTGAAGCTAGCAAATATATTCATTCTCTCAAGAAACAAAGCACTCTAAAAGTGTAAATGTTACTGTGATCATTTCAAGTAAATTCAATATTATTTAAACTAACACCTTATTGCACAAAAGAAATTCTCTTTACTTTTTCTCCTGAATGATTCTGTAGAAGAATCTGAAAGGATGGGGAAAACCAAAGGCTAATGGAACAGTGGCAACATTAATGTTAATCCACAATGGTGGTAAGATTGAGTGAGTTCTGCAAGCATGAGAGAAGTCAACTTAAAATATTGTAATAATATAATTTGTAACATTGGACCATATAGAAGAAAAATGGCAATGACACCCAAACAAAATTGTTAAATATATACTTGACAAGAACCCAATAAATTATAGGACCTATTAGAATGAGTATATATAATGAATATCAGTGAATGTACTTGCTACATATGTTGTTAAGAAAATGAAGAATTGTATGGCCAATTGAAAGGGATGCTAAAAACAGTATTTAAAAAGATATAATATTGTTCAATAGGGGGTGATTTTAATACAGAAATCAGAGAAATGGAGAACAAGAATCACAGGAAAATTTGAACTCAATTAACATAATACCTACTTTAAGGAATAGAAATGCAGACTCAGCACAATCACATCATAAAATGGACAACTCTGGAATCAAATTGATTTGACGATAGGAAACAGATGATAAGAAGTGCAATTTAGTCAACCAGGATACTACCAGATGCAGAGTGTGGAACAGACCATGAATTCTTGGCATCAAATTTATGCATTAAACCTACAAAATCAATCTGGAGGACATATAAAGCATAAGCGCAATGCAAAGAAAAAGTTAGTATACTTAATTTAACTGAAAGAGAATCTGAGGACTAAGATTTAAGAGACATTATGAAAAACAAAGTGAAAATATGTTCCCAGAATTCCAAAGACAAAAAGATCCAAGTGGTTTTCAGAAAAAGCTATTACAATAGCCAGTAAAACATAAAGGTTGAAAACCTTGAGCAATTTACAGGACATATTAGTGAATCATGATTTTCAACAAGTAGGGTAAATAAGGAAAGATATCAATCACGAGTGTTGACTTATAGAAGGAGATAACATTAAAAGGAAAAGAAGAGATATTTTTAAGAAGATCAGAGAAATAAAGGAAAATTACAGAAGTAGAAATATTTAAGAATAACAGAAGAAATGTAAATAAATTATATTAAAGGAAAATGTAAACACTATTCTGAAACGCTAATAAACAAGAATTAGAATGTAAGAAATGTTTGCAGAATGCAAATACATTCCAGAACTGATAGAAAGTAGGTAGAGTATCATCAAATAGGAAATCATCAAGCACAGATGAAATACTTTTAAAATCACTTAGAACAGGCAATTAAACAGTTCTATGTCAACAAATATAAAACATTATCTGATTTAGAGTATAGAGAAGATTAGTTGGTGGATATATCTATAGTAAAATTGTGAGATGTAAAAATTGCCAAATCACAGCACTAATTCCACACAAAATTTTCACTTACTTCCTTACAAAAAAGATTAGAGTTATATATTGAGAGAAAAATATTAAATTAACAATCAGATTTCTAAAATGGCATAGGACAGGCAGAACAATAAAGAGAGCAAGAGGACATAAGGAGGGTTTTTTTTAAAAATGCTTTCATGCAGAAGTTGAAATATACTAAAGCTAAAAGGTGTGCCAGAATATTATTTTCGTGAGGAATTTGTATAATGAACAACAACAAAAACCAGAACAAGAAGAGATGACTTTAATCTGAATAGGAACTTGCAACAGTAAATGGAATGTGTAGTTAACATGGCCTTGTTAATTGAAAGTAAAGTAAAAGTAAATAAAGTGATTGTGAAAATAAAAACAGAACATGAGAAATTTATTCTTAATAATATACAAATAATAGCAACTGACATGCTTTATGAACTTTATTTGAAGGTGAAAAAATGGAATTGGTAGCTAGGGTCAATAATGCAAAAAAAATAAGGAAAATCTGCTGAAAATGTAAAGAAAATATTAATCTCAGGGAGAAAGATAAGGATTGTAAAAGTAATGGGATTTTCATTGCAATTTTCAGTGGTAGCACTTGGCTGTGAAAGCTGGACATTGAGAAAGGGAGAGAACAATAATTTTGAATTATGGATCTGAAAACAATTGCTAAGAGTAGCGTGAATCATGAGAGTCCCCATTCAATAAAGTTCTATGTCAAATAAAAACTGACTGCTCCTTTTAAGGAATTAAAGTCAAGTTAACTCAAGTGTGAAAGAAAGCAGTGATGGACAACAAGTTGAGGGAAATAGAAGAAGCAGAAGACAATGGATAAAGTGGAAAGAAGAAATTAAAGTTACTGCTAGAATGACTTTGAAAGGACTTTAGGCTTGGGGACTTAAGCATTTGACAATACTGTCACTCTGAGTTGAATCTGAATCACGTATCGTGTATAAGCTGTTTTGCTATATCTCCCACCTTCTCGTACTCTTCCAACAATGACGACAAAATCCTGCTTCAATGGGTTCCCAATCAGAACAAATTTGTAAAAATTCAGAAATTCTTCTCACTAGAATTTCCCAATTTAGTTATAATGGGGAATTCTGACTTAACATAAAGTAGTATTTGTGCATCAGACCTGATGCTTGATAGATGAGAAGAAGAATAAACAATTTGCCTGCAGCCTGAAAAAACACAATTTATGAAGTCATGGACAATTGTCTAAACGTGGTCATTATCTATAATTAGAGATAGAACATGTCTAAAATTATAGCATCATTATACATATAACTAAGCAACGTTTGAATAAAAATTAGTATAAATATAAGTATCAAAAATTAGTACCATCTCTTTCTCTTTCACTTTCCGGCCTTGCTCTTGGTCCAGTATCTGACCAATCTCCTCTTAATCGCAAACGTTTGACAGGAGGCTGCCGTAACTAAAGAAAAAAAGCAAGGAAATTACAGATACAAACATTTATTTAGTTAAAAATATGCAATAAAGTAAAAATTCTTGCATTTTTTATTTTCATCAGCATGGACAAACCTACAACCATAAGTGGTTAGAAAGAAAGGCAGGTTAGAAAGAAAGGCAGAAAACTAATACTGTCATTATGTATAAATGAACTACTTTAGATATCTGGAAGAGTTTGAGAATGATGAGTAGGAGTTTTAATATTTTTTTCTTTTTTGTATCAGAGTCCAGGAATAACAAACTGATGCACTTTTTTTTTAACTTTCAGAATCACCAACTTTTAATTCTCTTAGTTGGCATTTATGAAATTATATTTTAAAATATATAAAAATATCATCAAAAGAGGCCCAGATTGCTTAAATCTATGCCACAATAGGGATGTCTTTTCAATCTTTCTTCAGGTTAAAAAAAATGTACCATGAAGTACAGATATACATAGTGGGCTATGTGTTTGAAAGAGATGAGTGAAGTGTGGAATTATTTAATTAATATTTAGTGAAAATAGAGGTCTGTTTACAGTGCTATAGTTCTTTCCCACCCAGAGGATACTGCCTTTTTTCTTCTAATCTCAGAGAAAGAATATTTGAACTAGGCTGAATGTCATGCTTCCTGATCTGGACTTGGCAATAAATAAAAAATATCCTGAAACATCACTGTTTAGTTTGAATCCTTGGCTTAAAGATTGGCAGAAGATTCACAAACAAGATTTGGCTAGATTAAAATGAAGATAAGAATGAAGCTGTACAAACAACGGATTGCCCACTTCTAGATAAAAGAAGTAATTTTTTAAAAAACTTGTGATTTCTTCCTTCCACTTTTCCAGATTAACAGTTGTTGCTTGTTTATATAACAGCCATCATGGCTTGTGAACTGCTCAGCCCTTACACTTCATAACAGCCAGGTTAACTTCTTAAGGATTGTTGATTTAACATTAAAACCTAATATAATTTTAACTTGCTTTTAGATAATGAGTTATCAGCTATACTTGACTTGGGATAAGTATCTCACTAATTGACAGGGAAAACCTAGTTGAGACAGCAGAAATAGCAGGAAATGACCAGGTATGCTGAAATTTTTGATTTTAGTAAATTCAAAGAAATGATAAATAGGACTCTATGACATTGGAAACTAACAGGAAAAGGACTTCAATGTAGGCAGAAGTTTCTGAAAGTACAAATGTATATAACACCAAGAAGGAGAAAAAAAATGGAGGATAATAAAAGAAGCCAATGTGGCTTTATAAAACAGTGAAGCTCTAAAAACAAAAAACAGGACACAGAAATAGAGAATAAGTCAGAAAGTACGAATACCACAGATTTCCCAAAAAGGAAGTTTAGCAAAAGATGTAAAGAATAACAAAAAAGGTTTTTATAGGTCAGTGATGGCTAACCTTTTTTGACTCGTGTGCCAAAAGCAGGGGGTGTGCCATACCCATAATGTATGTGCACGACCCCCTGCTTTTGGCACACTTTTTTCGCCTTCCCCAGGCTACAGAGGCTTTCTAGGAGCCAGGGGAGGGTGAAAACAGCCTCCCCACCCACCTCCAGAGGCTTTAGCCTGAAGCCTTCAGAGGGCGAAAAACGGCCTCAAAAGAAGGCCTAAATCAGCTGGGCAGCGCACAAATGTGCACTGGAGCTGACAGGGCAACGCTTTGCGTGCCATAAGAAATGGTTCCGCGTGCCACCTGTGGCACCCGTGCCATAGGTTCTCCATCACGGTTATAGGTGATCACAATAAAAGGAAAAGAATTAGAACACCAGCAGCTTGGTGAAGAAAAGAATTGCTATCCAATAAAAATTAAGCAACCAGTCTACATCTATGGCTATTTGCAGCATCTTGTGGTCATATAAACATGATTTATGACATTTTTGGTCAGAAAGTGTGACCCAGACTTGAGTTGGGCAGTCAAATCATTCAGTGTTGCAATTGTTCACAGCAAATTTAAAATATTTAGTTCAGAAAGGAAATATCAGAATTTTAAAAACAAGAAAAAGCACATCTATTTGCATATTTTCTTATATGCTGCCCAAAGTTACATAGTTGGGCAGCCGTTTAAATGCTTGAACAAACTTGTTTTCTTCTATTACTGAAATTTTAGCCAATATTTTTGTTCACAGATTTCTTTTGTGTCAGAATCTCTAACAAAACTACCTATCTGACATTGATCACTTATTAAATATTTCATTTTTTTAAACATTGCCTAAATTATATAGATGATATAACAACTGTGGTTTAAGAGAAGTATAAGAGAATATAGCTAATTATCTTGACATCAAATCAGCACTATGGAAAGCTTACCTCTTCTCTTCGCTCTTCTGCAGAAGGAACTTTCAATTCTCTAGCTGTATCATCCTTAGGATCAAATAGGTATATGTAATCTGAAGAATAGCTCACAAGAATTTCTTGTCCATCTTCACTGTAGCAGAGAGATGTTACCCTACAGGATTTATTATTAAGATGAGGAGGAACAAAACGTGCCACCAATCCTGTAGTACCCCTGCCTGCATAATTACCTACATGGGGGGAGAAAAAAAGCTGAAAACGTTCTCCATTGCTCAAATGCAAAACAGCATATCCAAATCTGGCTAGTGTTCATCTGAAAGGAAGAGACTTTTACTGAAAAAATATGCAGCTTATAAGAAAAATAAAAACTCTTTTTACTTATCTCAAAGAAGCAGTTTCTCATCAAAAACACAACAAAGTCAACAGTTGAGTATGGAGAAATCTGAAGAGCCAACTATTATGGAGTTTTGTAATATGTTGACAAGTTGGGCAAATTTAGGTTTGATGGGCCAGGGAAGGTACGTCAGGAATCATTCAGAGAGCTATTTCCGGGAATTTAGTTCAAGTCTCATCTTTTAGCCTGTTCATGGTTTTGGAAGATTGCCAGTGACCTCAGCCTCAGGCTCCACTGATAAAAGTCAGGTCTGTTTGTAATAAAACTGACCTTTTGCTCATGACTTGGGTCTTGGACGAGCAAGCAAAAATGACGTGTTCAAAATTTTCTTCTTATCAGTTGTAGTGTAGAGTAAAATGAAATCAAGATCAGTAAAAAATAATAAAATTGGTTACAGGTCAATTGGTTGATCAGTCAGATCAATCAATAAACATCTAAATGTCCACTCAAGCTTAATAATAACCCCCAGTTGGCCCTTTCAATCCTCTGCCCAAAAAACCCTAAATCCTAGCTTACCCTCTTCCTCATATTAAATTATTTTGTATACTGCAATCTTTGACTTCTTCATGATTGCAATGGCTTCCAAAATATTTCCCTCCACAGCTTCAGGTTATTAATTTAAACATGCCACCACAAGAAGTCACGTTCTGTTGGGTGGTATAAAGTATTGTAATACATTAATAAATAAAATTGGAGGCTATTTATAAAATATATATAATGAATTTAATCCATATTAAACTCTATTTCTGAGTTTAAACTATAGTTTGTGTTTTCCATCTCAAAGTGGAAGGAAGCTATATTAAAAAAATCAACAATTATAGAAAACAAAACAAAAAACCCAAAACAAGAAAAACCCATATTTGTTCTAAAGCTGCCCTAATAAAAAAATTAACAGAACCCTGATGTTTAGTATTTAAACCATTAAATGACAACTAAAACCAGTTTTTAAAAGAAAATATTTATACATTTATTTCTCATGACTGCTCAAAAATAAAAATAAAAAATATTGTTGAAGAGCATGCAATTTCTTCCTTGAGCTATATTCTCTTTTACATCAAACCTAAAAGCTGTATTTTCTTTGGAGTTCAAAAATTAGCTTGAAAATTAGTGGAAAGCCAGTTCAATGGAGGCATAAAATAATACTATGCTGAATACAGAATACATAACAACAGAGTTGGAAGAGACCTTGGAGGTCTTCTAGTCCAACCCCCGGCTCAAGCAGGAAACCCTACACTATTTTAGACAAATGGCCAATGTTGGAGCCTTCACAACTTCTGGAGGCAAGTGGTTCCACTGATTAATTGTTGTAACTGTCAGGAAATTTAGTTCTAGATTGCTTCTCTCCTTGATTAGTTTCCATCCATTGCTTCAGGTGCATTGGAAAACAGATCAATTTAATCTTCTTTGTGGCAGCACCTCAGATATTGGTACACTGCTATCATGTCACCACTAGTCCTTTTTATTAAACTGGACATAACCAATTCTAACAATCACTCTTTATATGTTTTAGCCTCTAGTCCCCTAATCATCTTTGTTGCTCTTCTATGTATTCTTTCCAGAGTCTTCAACATCTTTTTCATAATATGGTGACTAAAACTGGATTCAATATTACAAGTGTGGTTTTACTAAGCCATTATAAAATAATATTCACACTTCACGTCATCTTGATTCTATCCCTCTGTTAATGCAGTATAGGATTGCATTGGCTTTTTTGGCAGCTGTAGCTCACTGCTGGCTCATTTAAGTGATTGTTCACTTGGACTGCAAGATCTCTCTCATAGTTACTCCTATTGAGCCAGGTACCACCTATACTATACTTGTGCATTTGTTTTTTCTTGCCTAGAACCTTGCTTTCTTCACTATTCAATTTTATTTTGTTAGATAAGGTACACAAATCCAGTTTAAACAGTCAGAATGTCAATACTTTTCAGTCCAAATTGCAAGAAAATATTGAGAACACTTTTAACAGACTTCAGGAGTCTGAATATTATGAGCTGTTATGAACATACACAAACACTGTAGACAAAATATTTTGCATCACATAAATCCATTGGAAATTCACATCTAATATACCTCAGTCATATATTCAAAATTAATATATAAATATCACGTCAGGCTTGCATCATTGTACCTGTTGCTCTTGTGCCAAGCATGCGTCGGTCATATATTCTTACTGAACTATCAGAACAGCCAACTGCAAGATAATATGGTATTGGTGGGCAGATGGCTACAGATGTGGCAGCTCTCCTACAATTGATCAAAATATCCTAGGGAAAAAAAGAGGAAATACTGCATTTATGTGAAAAGCTCATACAAATATTATACATCTGATCTATGACTACAATACAAAATTAACATGGGATGACTAATTTAAGACAAGCTAAGTCTGTCTCTCATTAAAATAGATTTTAATCATTGAAAAGCAGATAAGAACACAGTTCCCAGACCAAGACCAGACCACAAAAACACTGTCTGTTCGTGCACGCGCATCTGTAATTTATTAAACAAATTTATACAGCCACCCGTCTCACCACAAATGACTTTGGGTGGCAGGAAAAAAAAAACCAGATAAAGCAATACATGTAAAAACAACAGCTATAAAATATAAATTAATTATATAGATTAATAAATATCATTAAAAATTATACAAACCCTTGGCCAAGGGACAATAAAACTGCCCACCTCAACAATCAAGATATCTAAGAAAGTTTCCATTTCCCTAGGCTCCCCAGGGCTGACAACATAACCAGGTTTTGAGTGTCTTTCAAAATATCAAAATATAGCAATTTCCAATCATCATTATCTTTCTATGTTTAAATTTTCTTGAAAGAAAAAGAAAAAGACCAGAAAATATATTAAAGTAGGCAGGTATTGCATAGTTTAAAAAAACTGGATACAGTATATTGGTTTTACATACAAATAATTGGATATAAACATGAAGACAATTAGGGTACAAGTGAATAAATAGCTAAATATAAAAGTGAAAAACTGATAATAATGTGCAGAAGTAAAGAAAACTGAAATCACACCTGACTTCTTTGATCAGCATATTTATTTTAAAAATAAGTATTATATACTCTATTTTATCAAATTAAGTGTTAGTTATCTATTTCCATTCTAGGTAAATTTTATGTTCTATTTATATTAGTAAAGGGCACTCCTGAAAAAATTGCAAAATCAAATAAGAGACTAAATCCAAATACTTGTTTCACCAATAACAATAACAGTTTTTCCTTATTCAATAAGTGTTCTGTTAGATCAGCCACTACATAACTTGGTTATGTATCTTGGACTCCTTTCCAGAATTTCTACTGCCAGCACCAAGTAAATCAACTTCTGACCCTAATTAATGTGATACTTCATGTCTTGAACAAATCTGTCTTACATCTTTACAATCTTCTTTTGTACAACTTGTCCTGATTCTTGTATCAAACCATCTTACAGTACCATCTTCTCCACAAGACAAAAATGTGTAGGGATCATTTGGTACTGTCATGATCTACAAAGTAAACATAAGTAGAATTAAAAATGGCAGGAATAGTTGCCTTAAAAAACTAAGGTTAAGATACAAAAATTGCATAAACTGTACCTATATAATCTTATATAATGAAAATTAAGTAATATATAATTAATATAAGAAACTGAATTTGGTCTTGAATTATACAATCAGAACACAACTAGAAGGAAAATACTGAGTAGCATTTGAAGCTTTTTTGGCAGAGACTTAATTTGATATATCCATTCAATAGTGGATTGAAAATAGATTTCCAAGTATTTCTATACATTGATCTGTTTTATTTGCAAGTCACTGAAGTTCCACTTATGATCACAATTTGCATAGGTATTTAATTGATGCTCATGTCTTTATAGTAACAAGGTATTATATTGTAGTACCTCATATGTAGTGCCATAGTGGCAAGTAAATTGGCACTGTCTGTTGGTTTCAGCATCTTGTTCAATATTAGTATAAAAAATGACACCATCTCCAGAACAGGAAATTATCTGCTTATCATTGGTGCATGGTAAAAATTTTGCACTAAAAATATTTGCCCTGTGTCCTGAGCGAATGGTTGTTAATACCTAGGAAACAAGATTAACATGTTTATTAGGCTACTAATAAAGAATGATAATTCTATCATCACCCCATCTATCTACCAAAATCACTTAATTCCACTTTATATTTATAATTGATTCTTTCTGATGTGTTGATAGTCTCCAAACCAGCCAATTAAGAATTTGACCATTGCATTAATATAATATTTATCCGATAGCATGACAGGGAGTAGTAGAAAAAGAAATAGGAGAAATTCATATGATCTTGCCTGTGTTTTTGTGAAATTGATGGAAAATGGATTTTGCATTAATTATTTTATTGAGGACAGATAAAATATTTTGAAAGCATATAAGATACATGACACACATCTTCCCAAAAACATGTATTTATAATAGCATTTGAATAAATAAAGAAAAACAATTGGCTACCTTACCTTTCTACTATATGGATTAGTAATTACAAGATTAGTATCATCAGATCCAGATAGAATATATTCTCCTGTATCATTCCAGCATATTGTATTCACCTGTGAATAAATATTTACTAGCTACATTAATTTTGAAGAGTTTTAAAAATTACATATGAAAATATTAAAAGTACTGTATTGAATTTGGCCACAGCAAAATATTAATGATTAATAAATAAAGTATTTCAAGATGCTTCATTTGGCCTCACATTATTAATATGCCTATTTTTCTGAAAATCGAAGCCACCAAAAAATAATACCCCACCAAAGACGAATCCACTCAACACTAATAATTCCCAATATTTATATAAATAAAAATTTAAAATAGTTTGTGCAAAATCGCTAATCTCAGAAAGTACTGCACTGATCGCTACCAAATTTGCATGCAATGTTGCTAAGAAAGGGAGTAACAATCATACGTACAGATTGTGTGGCTGACACACCTGTGCCATCTGCACGCTGCACAAATGTAAAAGTACCACACTTCTCAGTTGTTTTTCTCCCTTAAGCTCCTCCCACCCGGCTGCTTCTTATGATGCCTCACGCACACGCCCCTCACATTTCCAACGGTCATTTCCTCAGCAACCAAATAAGCCTCCAACAGAGAAATACAGTAGGTAGGTAGGTAGGTAGGTAGGTAGGTAGGTAGGTAGGTAGAGGGATAGAGAGAGAGAGAGAGGAAAATACAGTAGGTAGTTAGGTAGAGGGAGAGAGGAAGAAATACAGTGGGTAGGTGGGTTGGGATTATACGGTGGTTGTGTGTATATGTTTGTGTGTGCAGGTGTAGATCTACACACAGATTGGTTGGCCATTTAACCATACTGGGCCACAGCAACGCGTGGCCGGGTACGGCTAGTAAATGAATAAAGAAAATCCCAATTTAAATGTGAACAAAGATTTAGCTGAACGTGTGGAATAAAGTAGATCTAGGAAATGTACTCTGCATATGGAAATATTGTTTCCAATAGAAATGTGTAGCTCATGGTTGAATTGTGGAATCCTTGTTGCTTTTTGTGCTTTGCTTGAAGGCATATCAGTGCTTGTTACTGTAGAGTTTGCTCTCTGTTTCTATAAAACAGCCTGCCCTGCAAATGTTGGTGGAACATAAGAACGTAAGAACAGCCTTGCTGGAACAGGCCACAGCCCATCCAGTCCAGCATTCTGTCTCACACAGTGGCTCACCATTTGCTTCAGGGTATTCCCAAGCAGATGTCTTCACCTGCTTATGATTCCCTGCAAATGGCATTGAGAAATATCCTGCCTATCTCTCCATCCAGGAGGGTGTCCTTAGGCATCCATAATGATAGCCATGGATACCCTTGTTCTCCATGAACTCGTGTAATCCTTTCTTAAAGGTGTCGAGGCTGACAGCTGTCACCACTTCTTCTGGCAGGGAGTTCCATACACCAGTGATCCTCTGGGTGAAAAAGTACTTCCTCTTCTTTGTTTGAGGTCTAGCTATCAAAAGTTTCATGGAGTGCCCCGTAGTTTTAGTGTTGTGCGATAGGGAAAACAGTTTTTCCTTTTCTACTTTGTGGTTTTCTCCTTGAATAGAATATTGTTTACTGCTTGATTGATTTATATTAATCTATACTTATCTGGGGGTTGATTACTAAAGAGAATGTGTTCTAATCTTTTTCTTTTCTTCTTAGCTTTTTCCTGTCTCTTTTGGATGGTATATAAGTGTGGTTTATCTCCAGGTGTCTGCTGATGGCTGATTTGTCTGAATGCAAAGTTTTCAGGAACTTCCTAATGTTTTAAATTTAGCCTGGCCTATATTGTCTATGGCAGTGATGGCGAACCTTTTAGACACTGAGTGCCCAAACTGTACATGCATGCCCAAATAGAAAAGTGCAAACATGTGCATGCAAGTGCGCATGCAGGGACATGTGCAGCAAAGATCAGAAGACCAGCTGGCTGGTGGGAGGCGAGGCATCCCAACACCAGCAGTGTAGCAAGAGGTAAGATCTTTTTTTTGGTGAGTTTCTGTTTCGTCGTTTGCAGGGAAACAGAAACTCACAAAAGAAACGCCACAGAGATCTGACCTGCGGCAATGGTGCTCATGCCAGCAGAGTGGGCTCTGTGGGTCACCTCTGGCACGCGTGCCATAAGTTGACCATCACGCGTCTATGGAGATTCTCAGACTCCCAGCTCATGAAAGGTGGCAATTTTCAAGAGGCAATTGGACTTTCTGGTTTTTCTTTGAAGACATTTAGCTTTTCATTCAAGAAGCTTCTTCAGCTCTGAAAAAGCACCTTTGGGACCTGGTCTACATTGTTTAAGTCAATACAGGTAGTTCTTGAAATGACCACAACTGGGACTAGAATTTCTAAATGAATATCAAGGACTAGCTGTATTGACTTAATATTTAATATGTAAAAAAAGCAATATTGTTTAAGTCAGTATAAACAACTGTACATTTCTTAGAGATCACCTATGCACGTGACCATAGGGGTGCTTCAACTGCTAACACTCATTTATCTCACTGACCATTTGTGCCCTTTTGGCTGCTTTCCCCAGTGCTACTTCTCAGCAGGGGCTGAGGTAGAGGTCCAGAGCCTTCAGCAGCCTCAACCAGCCATCATTGTCCCAAGTCGCAACTTAGTCCTAGTGCTATTGCTGCCATCACTGTAGAATGTTGTCTCAAGCCTTGCACTGCAGCTAGCCACCCCAGTATCAAGTGCAAAGCCGCAGCCATCTCTGCCAGCCTTTACTTCGCAGACCCTGCCATGCCCAGCCAACTTTCCCACTGCTGGCAAGACATGCCTGGCATGGCCATGTGTGAGGTAGCAGCTGGCTGCACTAGGTCTTCTTTCCAAACCCGCTTGCATGTTCTCCAAATAGCATGCACCAATCTTGCAATGCAGAACAGCAGGGCTAGTGGTCACAGAACATCAAGGCCAACATGATGACTGGGCTGCAGGTGGCAAAGAGGCAGGCCAGCAGGGCAAACAGAGTCCAGGGTGGAAGAGTCAATGAGCACAAGGCAGCAGGGCAACAAGTGCAAGGCAGCAGGCCAAAAGGAATGTAGGCAGATAGGGCCAGCAGGATGAGCAAAGTGCAGAGTGACAAGGGGAGCAGAAGCAATATAGTGCCAGGAGGCAAAAAGGGCAGAAATGGGAAAGAAAATAGAATGTTCATTTCCAAACAAGGCCTTTCTTTCACTATATGAAATTGTTTGCAACTATCTTATTAAATTAACCAAGGTTGCATGCTACTGTGCTTGTCCATTTATGCAATAGACACTTTTAAATAACAGAGTACTCTTTATTCTGGAGATCATTGCCTACTCTGCAAATCTGCCCCTCATATTTTTATCTGGAGGGAAATATGCAAGCATATAATCATTTCCAATTGTAAATGAGAATATTAAAAATGTTTACAAATTTTAAGGGAACAAGAAATCACTTACACAGCCATCATGCACATTCAATGTTGCTTCAAGTTTTAATCTTTGGATAAATTCTCTTCTCCCTGGGGAAAAAAATACCGGAAGATTAATTGACATATCTTAATATTTACAAAAACCAAATGAAAAACTCCATGGCTCAGTTTTCTGCAGCAGGTATTGCATTGTATGTAGAGTCAAAATTATTAAACAATATTTAGAGACTGGGAATTTGATTTCCTGGACAATGGATAAGCATTTATTCAGTCCAATCAGCCAAGCAGGCAAAGAGTTATTCAACAAACATTTACCGTATTTTTCGGAGTATAAGACGCACCCAGGTTTGAAGAGGCATATTTTTTTAAAAAGTAGGGAGAGAGAGAGAGAGAGAGAGAGAGAGAGAGAGAGAGAGAGAGAGAGAGAGAGAAATACAGTAGGTAGGTAGGGAGAGAGAGAGTAGGTAAGTAGGTGGAGGGAGGGAGGGAGAAAAAAAGAGAGAGAAATACAGTAGGTAGGTAAGTAGGGAGAGAATGTGGATAGGTAGGTAGGTAGAGGGATAGAGAGAAATAGAGAGAGAGAAATACAGTAGATAGGTAGGGGAAGAGAGAGTAGGTAGATGGGTAGATAGGTAGATAGAGGGGGGGAGAAATACAGGAGGTAGGTAGGGAGAGAGAGAGTGTAGCTAGGTAGGTAGGTAGAGGGATAGACAGAGAGAAATAGAGAGAGAGAAATAAAGTAGATAGGTAGGTAGAGGGATAGACAGAGAGAAATAGAGAGAGAGAGAGAAATACAGTAGATAGGGAGGAAGGGAGAGAGAGTGTAGATAGGTAGGTAGAGGGATAGAGAGAGAGAGAGAAGGAAATACAGTAGATAGGTAGGTAGAGAGATAGAGAGTAGGTAGGTAGGTAGATGTTTTCAGGTGTATTTATCCAGGTGCTGGAGAAGGAAATCACTGATCACCTTTGGAACAAATCTTTGTTTCTGCAGGCACAGTACTTGACCAAAGTAATTCTCATCAATCACTCTAACTAAACAGCTTTTCAAAAGGGGGGAAAAAAACTTTTTACACTCTGCAAACCTCCCCCACACAGCCCGTTTTTCGCGAAAATGGGCCCTTTTTTTAAAAATAAAAGGCATGAATAGCCTTGGGAGGCTTGCAGAGTGCTCCTGGAGAGGGGGCAAAAGAAGGAAAAAACGGCCGGTTTTTTCGTGAAAACCGGCCTTTTTATGGTCAAAAAAATTGCATGCATAGCCTTATGGAGGCTTATAGAGTGCTGTTGGGGGCTGGGGGGTGCAAAAACGCCCTGTTTTTTGCTCATTTCTGCTCTCTCCAGCCCCCAGGAGCTCTCTGGAAGCCTCCATAAGGGTATAAGCTTGGCCATTTTTGTGAAGGGGCGGGGTTTCAGGAGGCAAAAAATGCTGTATTCGATGTATAAGACGCATGCAGATTTTCAGCCTCTTTTTAGAGGAAAAAAGGTGCGTCTTATACTCCGAAAAATACGGTAATCAGAAATATATACCATTAAACATTCAGTATGTCAAAGACTTGAAGATGTCCGGACTTCAACTCCCAGAATTCTCCAGCTAGCATTCGCTGGCTGGGGAATTCTGGGAGTTGAAGTCCAGACATCTTTCAAATTGCCAAGGTTGAGAAACACTGCTATAAGTGCTTGGACAGACTTGGAAGATAAGATAACTAGGGAAGTACACATTAGTTCATAACTGAAATGTTTCAGTTATAGTCAGTATAAAACCATCTATAATATGTTTTTACATATTTTTATAATTGTACATACTATACTACAAAATCCAGGAATGTAGAATGCAAAACATATCTATGTTCCAGTGTAAATTATATCAATTTATTTTAAAAAATAGATCCTGTGAGAATTTTCAAGATTCCTTGTTATATCAACATCTTATTCTTACATTAGATTAGACAAATATTAAATTCTAATATTCTTTTTTGAAGTTTTCTTTGTTTACACATCACTATGTAAATATTATCTCTCAAAGATGGCATATTACTCTTCTTTTCCTATCTCCAGAAAACATTTTTATTTATTTATCATATTTATATGGACACCCATTTCAAAAGAGCATACAACAGTGAATTACAAATATAGCTTATATTTCATTAGTATTCTTACCAGTAAAGCTGATTTAAGCATTAATTCTTTATATGGATATCTGTGGTTATTTAGCTACTGGTTCTAACCATAGTTCTAAATGTTATGGGCTGTTCAACTATAAAGGCTTTACATTTTGTTGTGCTTTTATTAGACAGCATCTAATTATTGGTGCATAAAAAAATACTATTATTACTGCTGGACTTAACAATCCACATCACTTTTTCAGTATTTCTTACAAATATCACTGTTTTAAAAATATTAATTTAAACTATGTGTATTTTTCTTCTACAATTGCTGTAATCAAATAACTTATTTGCCCTCTGCAATTAATTCCATAGTTCATTTTGTTTTATTGAAGAATAATTCTAGCACTAAAGCAATAAGTTTCAGATCAAAGTAAATCACAATTTGTGGGCATTTGTAAGTTCACTTTATCCCACAAAATAATGTGATACCAGTTGTTGTATTTCTTAATTTCTTCAATATAAGGAATCATTACATATTGTTTTTGTCATTAAAAAGCTGCTGTGCTCAACAAAAATACTCCCCAGAACATTCATATTTTAAGAGGAAGCTATATTGGTAACTGACAATTCTGGCCTTGTTTCCTTGATTGACAAAATAATTCAACTTCAACAATTCAACTATTATATCACTATTTTTAAAAGCTTAACATAATTAATGAATTTTAAAGTAATTCTTACAGTCTATTTTAATTTTAATTGTTGAGATGCATTTTGTTGTCATGTAATTACTACATTATTATGTAAAGAAAAGCAATTTGTCTATAGTAATATTACGATCTTTATTAGACTTTTAAACATACGACACAGCCAAATGAGTACATAGCTAAATATAACCCTTCCTGCTTAGTCAATGATAATGTTACACATACTTGAATGTTCAACTGAAGTAAACAGTGTTAGAGCAACAGACTAGATTTAAGATGTTAACCTGCAAGTAAATAATGTTATTTCCACTATAGCAGTAATGCAACATGCTTGCATAACTTTTAAATTTTTAAAAATATACTTATTTCCCATTTTTCATATTATTTACAAAACAGCTGCATAAACTCAAGAGATTATTTTTATAGGAAGCAAATTACAGGCCCAAGAGTGAGTCCTCATAAAGTGAGACTTTGACAATACAACACTCACTTGTTTGGATTTGTGTTTGTGTGTGTGTGTGTGTATCTCCTATTTAGAAAATTAAAATCAAAGATAAAGATTTTTGTGTAAGTGGGAGGAGGATTTGTATATGTTTATTTTCACTAGCATTCAGTTATAGTGATACAGCCATTCAGGGGTTTACTAAGAATGGGAAACAGCCTGAATAATTTTCTTGACATGCAGAGTCATCAATCAGATTCTCTCTTTCTCAAATAGAACTTTATTTCACCTTTCTACCTTTTTCAAATTGTTCCTGATTATATACAGAGTTAAAATGAGACACCCATTCAATGACTATCACCCACAAACTCAAAACCATTTAATACACAGCCTTTGCACCATTCCAAAATCAATTCTGCTATTGTGGAGTCCATCTTCAAAGTAATTGCTCAAAGGTTTGATTGCTCTGTACATAACCTGAAAAAATGCAATCTGTGTTGGATACTTTAAAATGGAATTGGGCCATTTTGACTTTCCTCAGATCCTTGCAACTGCCTCAATGTGAAGAAAAACAGGCAAAGTGTATCCTGTACTTCTATGGAAAGGCATAATTTCTGGATATATTCCCAATGCTTTAAATATATTTTATTTCTGATTGTAAAATTTGTGTTGGCATTTAAAGCTCAGTCAGTCAATGGATAACTGATCTTAGAGGTTATATCTAAAAGCTATACCAATAAACAAACTCTATCCAATCTGTTATATCTTCCAAGGAATATTTTGCCAAGAAAACATGTACAAAGATGTGTTTCCCCACTTCTTTCACAAGGCCCTAAATAGCTACAAATTGTAAAGCTGTTGTTGAATTATGTTTTGAACTCTCTCCTCTTAGGAAGATGAAGGAGAATACTGGCTCATGGCATTCCCTGCCTGTTCTCTGTTTTCCACAGTCCGCAACAGAGAAAAAAGATTTAAAAGAATCTGAAAAATTTGGCATGGTGTTACCTTTAGATGACTATTACTGGATTTTTTTTATATATATATCGGTGCCAGAGACTTATACTGAAAGATAAATAATTTACTCATTTGTATTAAAGAAAAACAATTATTGAAATCCTAAATAATATTCTGATATATTTTGTTGTCTATTAACTGCATATGAAGTGCTTGCAGATGTGAGAAAGCAAAACTGTATTAGAATCTAGTCAAATCCCAAGTGTGCTGAACAAATAGTTGTGTCATCCGGTAAGAAATGCAATGTTCAGCAAAGACTTCTCAGAAGACCTATAAACTTTTTCAAGCTGCATTGGAGAGCTACTTTCATATTAATGCTGTAACATTATAAAGGAATTCTGTGACTATAAATCTGTATCAAATACTGAAATACTGCCATGAAATTAATATTCTGACTATAATGGTTGTAGGCTTTGGTTATTTTTAAAATGTAGTTTAAATAGTTCCTTATGTTTTTTTATAAAATCACTTCCCAGCAACAACATATTTACATATTCTCTTAAATTAGTTTATTCATGGTGATCCAGAATCACTGACTGAAATTTAAAAAATACTGTCTACATCAAACCTGACCTTGGATAGTATATAGATGGGTTCATGTAACCTATTGTATCTGATCACTCAAGTACATTAAAATGTGCTACCTATAATCAGTCTAGATAGATGATAGATAGATAGTATGATAGATAGTATGATAGAAAGATAGATAGATAGATAGATAGATAGATAGATAGATAGATAGATAGATAGATAGATAGATAGATAGATAGATATGGATGGATAATAGTTGAGGGATGGAGAGTATAACCTTTGAGGTAGTTGGTACCTATCTTGTTCAACAAAGATGAAGATATATATTAACTGGAATAATTTATTATTCCAAATTTTATATTCATTTTTTAATTTACTTTGATATTTGCTTCTTTTTAACTGTTTATATACCACTACTGAACTGTAAGAATTTACATTTTAAGAGAAACATTGATTATATTTAATACTTTCCTTCTGTTCAAAATTTCAAAACATTATGCCTCAATCTTTTCAGCTTTAAGTCAGTTTAAAACTTACATATTTTAGCAACACAATAAACAATACTCTAAAAGTACTCTGCTATTTATATCCTGTTTTATCTCAAAAAACATGATGCATCTTCATCTGTTATAAACTAAAATGTTTAACTGCTTATCAAAAATTAATGCAAAACAAAGAAAACATTCTTTGCTTTCCTATGAGAGTGTGTTCTAAGATTAGTTTTTAATGTGATGTTTGAGAGCATGTACAATGTTGTAAGCTTTAGACGCTAAACAGGTGTTTCATGTGGCAGTAGGAAGAAAATGCCACTTTTTACATTTTACTCTATATATTTTACCTCATATTGTTTGCATCTGTGTATGTTGTTCTTACTATGAACAACTTCAAGTGGTTATATGATCAGAAATGTAGCATATAAATCAAAATAATAATTCAAATCAATAATGTTTTGTTTGAATGGATGAAGCAGTCCTAACAAAAATAAGTATAATCCTTATGCTGTTAGCATGTTTACAATTTGTTTTCTTGATACCTTTTCAATCTGCCTTTGGTCATACCTGTTTACTAAACATCTTTTATCCACTTACTGTTATATCAGAAGTTCATAGAAATATTATCAGGGTCACTCATACAATAGAAAAACCAAATGTAACATAGCTAAAATGTTAAGCAGCAAAAATAGCAACAAACCTGTTCGAATCATATTCCTTTTTAGTATTATTATTAACATTTATAAGCTATCTGAATGGTTCTGAACAACTCTGACTGGTTATAGGTCTCAGTATTTTAACTGAAAGCAACAACTAGAACTGATCTTGAAACTAGATAATACAGTGTATCAGTATCTTTAGAATTTAAAGATCTTTAGGAGAAAAGCCAATTCATTCTGAATGTAAATAAGTCACTCTGACATGTTTTAGTTCATCTCTTCTAACTAAATAATAATAATAATAATTTTTATTTATAAACCGCCTCCTCTCCCCAAAGGGACTCGGAGCGGTGCACAGGGAGATTAAAAAAAAAATACAAAATACATAAATAGTTAAAATAAGAATTAAACGAATTATCCCTGCGCTAAAAACCCTCTATACTAAAACTAAACTATACCCCCTAAAAAAAACCCAGTTAAAACGGAAGACTAACCTAGGCCGGCCAAGCAGAAAAAGTGTGTTTTCAATTTTTGACGGAAGGAGCGGAGGTCCGTCGTTGTTCTAATTTCGGGGGGAAGGTCGTTCCAGAGGGCTGGGCCCGCCACAGAGAAGGCCCTTCTCCTGGGCGTCGCCCGCTGGCATAGCCTAGTGGACGGCACCCAGAGAAGTCCCTCTCTATGGGAGCGGATCGGCCGCAGGGATGTATGGGGCAGAATCCGATCCCGCAGATAGCTAGGTCCCGTGCCATGGAGCGCTTTAAAGATGATAACTAACACCTTGAAGCGCACCCGAAAGACGACAGGCAGCCAATGCAGCTCGCACAAGAGCGGTGTTTCATGGGTAAACCTCGAGGTTCCCATAATTGCTCGCGCGGCTGCATTCTGGACAAGCTGAAGTCTTCGGGTGCACCTCAAGGGGAGCCCCATGTAGAGAGAATTGCAGTAGTCCAGTCGGGATGTCACGAGGGCATGAGTGACTGTGCAAAGGGCATCCCGATCCAGTAGGGGACGCAACTGGCGTACCAGGCGAACCTGGTAGAATGCCCTCCTGGCCACGGCTGTCACTTGATCTTCCATGGACAGCCGGGTATCCAGGAGGATGCCCAAGTTGCGTGCCCCATCCACAGGGGTGAGGTGTTCGTCCCCTATGGCCAGTGATGGAGTCAACTGGTTGTACCGGGATTCCGGGAATCACAGCCACTCGGTCTTGGACGGGTTGAGTCTGAGTCTGTTACTTCCCATCCAGGCCTGCACGGCTTCCAGGCACTGGCACATCACCGCTACGGCATCGTTGGGGTGGTTTGGGGTAGATATATACAGCTGCGTGTCATCAGCGTAGAGGTGGTACTCTACCCCAAAACCACGGATGATCTCGCCCAGCGGCTTCATATATGTGTTGAACAGGAGAGGCGAGAGGACCGACCCCTGAGGCACCCCACAAGTGAGGGCTCTCGAGGTCGACCTCTGCTCTCCTGCCAACACAAATTGCGATCGACCGGAGAGGTAGGAGGAGAACCACCGTAAAACGGTGCCCCTCACCCCCAGCCCCTCCAGCCGATGCAATAGGATACCATGGTCGATGGTATCAAAAGCCGCTGATATCATATCAATGAGGGAGAATTCCAAGAGTTGAAAAACCATTGCCAAGTCTTAGATACTGCATTGAAATATTCAATATTGAACCAAACAGAAATGGATGAGGGGCAGTCAGTGGCCTATACAAGACATTACTCAATTTCTTTCAAGGTAAGCACCATTTTACAAAGTGGAGTAAAGGGGTAAGAAATAGGACGCTATACTAAGCAAAGATAAGCAATAAAAAAAAGACAAAATAGTTGGCTATAGTTAAATGGAGATTCTATGCCCAACGTATCTAAATGTATAATTGTTCCCATCTTAATCTTACACCAAATTCAGATAAAATATTCAAACAATAAGCATGCCATGATCTTCCAAAATACCACCTTAACACTCCCTGCAATTGGGATGCAATTGGAAGACTACTATTGAAATGAACTTGAGGAAACGTATCAAACTTGGGGAGAGGATGCGGTATATAAAAATAAAATATTATTATTATTATTATTATTATTATTATTATTATTATTATTATTATTAAACTGCATTTATATTTATATTACAGTGCCATAATAATTAAACCCTATTATATACATAATTGTTAACCATGTAACCATGTACTGATGGCAATGAACTTGTAATTCTGCATAATATTAAGTGATCTAATTCACATGGAAGAGAAGCAATCACTTATCTGGTTATTTTTTAAAAATCAGCTTCCAGTAGAAAAAGTCACAATTTGCTCTAGCAGATTTCTAGACCAAATTTGACAGATGTGATTAATACTTTTGGAAGAGGGTATTGGGAGAATAGCTATGGTAATGAAAATAAGTCTGGCAGCATCTTTTCTGCAGCTCTTAAAACTTTTACCTTTTAATAAAATTTAGTACTCAGAAAAATTATTCCCACACTCCTTGTTTTTTGAAAGAGGATATTCATTTTTATTAGAGTAGTATATACTAAAACAAATTTGGGAGCAATTAAATGTAAACCTGGATGTAAACACGCAAATCACGGGTGCAACTATCACATTTTTTCTACCAAATATCAGCCTTTTAATAAATTATATTCTAATACTTAAAGTACTAGACTTTAATATATCTACAGCAAAACCACACGGGAATCATTTGTAATTGGGCAGTTTTAAAAAACAAAGTTATTAGTTGGAAAAAAAATACTATGGCTACCATCCAGATATTGATTAAAAGTAATGTTTTTCTTACAAAGTTTTAGAAAGTCCATAACCATACATAGAACACATTGAAATTTTAGTACACATTGTTTTTTCTGTATTAATAAACACTAAAAGATAACAATTTGATTTTATTTCATTGCCCAAACACATGTAGATTAGCTGAATTTTGGTAAAAAATGTAAGTTAAAAAAACATCCATTCTGCACAGAAATGAGGTTGCTGTCCTATTTTTATGACTGATTATTCTGGAACGATTAGTACTACATCTTGGGGTGGGGAATCCCAAAGTCCATGAAAGCCTCCTCACGTTTGAGTTAAATGTTTCGAAGGCTTATATGTGCTCGTTCAGCTCATGCTAATGGAAGGCAGCAAAGGACACTAAGCCCCGTCCTGATTTCTTCGGGGTCACAGTATATCTTTGAACAGACCGACTAGGGCAGCGGACGGGGAAGAAGAGCAGAGCCCACAGTCCAGTTGCTACTTGATGAAACTGAACTCCGCTCAATTAATTGAGACTTGCTCCATGGCCAAGTGCAACATGTGCCGAAGAATGGGATATTAAAAAAGGCAACCAGAGAAAAACCTCAAGTTCGACGTTTCGTGTTGGGAAGAGATGGTTTTCTTTCTCAAGACTGGCCGAGGAAACTGGCTAAAAGGGCAAAGGGGCACGGAGGGCGCAGGAGAGCCACGTCGGTCGAGGTTTTCTAGCCGTTTTTCCCGACCACCCTGGGCGTCCGACCGCCTGCTCCCCGCTTCGGCATTCAAGCCTACACGGCGCCGCTCTAAGGAAGGAGGGCTGGCGGTCAGAAAAGGCGCTCCACGACGACGGTCCCGACGGCTGGCCGTCAAAAGGCTCGAACCCCGAGCTTCGGCACGCGGGGGAATCAACACAGGGCCGCCGCGTCCCGGCACCCCCGACCCCGCCCTCCTGCCCCCGCTCTTCCCTCACCTAGATACCGTCTCCGCAGCAGGCCCGGCTCCTCCAGGCCCAAAGTCCGCTTCTTGACATCCCACAGGAGGTGGGTGCAGCACCCCCGGGACATGGCCCCGCGTGCTCGGCCAGGCGGATCGGAGCTGCCACCGCGGGCGCCAGCGACATCAGTCGCTGCCACTTACTGAGGGCCACCCCTCCCCCGCTTCACCATGGAGACCGTGCGCGCGCCTGGCGCGCGCGTAACCACTGCCGCCGCCGCTGCCATTCACCTCCCCCCACTCCTCCCTCCCTACCATCGCCTCTTCGGAGAGCTCCCACAGCAACAGTAGCTCCTCCTCCCCGTCCCCGCCCACAGACAGGGAACGGCTCACTGGAGACATCGCGAGAGTTAAAGCGGTAGAGGGATAACTATTCGCAGCTGCCGTGCCTTGCGTGTTGGCTTTCTGGCCGGAGACCAAGCCAACCGCCGGCCGCTTTAAAGGTCTCCTCCTTCCCTCACGTCGTCGATACACTGAACGCTCAAAGGGGTAAACAAGTCAGGACGACTTGGAGGGCGGTGGCAAAGGCAGGTTCGGCCCTGGCTACCGTGTGTAAACAAGCTCGTCGTTCAAACATGATTTCCGAGCCAATGTTCCATAACAGAAAATAATAGTTGCTTCAGTCGTCACTGCTTCGCGCTCGCTGTACTATCGTCATAAAAAACAGACAAGAATTGACACCTCCTGTCATCGGCACCGGAGAGAAAGCCGGTGGTGGCAATAGGCCTGGCTGGCCAATAGCACGAAGGACAGCTGTTTAAGCCACGCCCCTTTCTCCTTCCAGCAGCAAATCAGAACGAAGCAAAGGGGGCTCGTCCTACCACCGGCTTATGTCCGTGGGGTGGGTGTTGCTTCTACTCAGGCCGTGTGAGGAGGAGGAGGAGGAAGGGAAGGACGGCAGGTCGAGCGGCGCCGTCACTGGATTCGGGGCTCCCGCTATCACCGCGCACACACGATGGCGGCTGCCGTGGCTGGGTTTCGTGCTTCTTACCACCGTTTCTTAGACAAGATCGAGCTTATGTTGCCGGCCCGGCTGCGCCCTTTTTATAACCACCCTGCAGGTATGGGAAGAAAAGAGGAAGGGGAGAGAAAGGGGGGAAGACTGGCAACTGAATCGCTGGAGGTGTAAGAGTGTGAGAAGGTGAATGTGAAAAGAAAAGGTTAATGGACCTACAGACGTCCACTTGAAGAAGGCCTGTCTTTTCAACAGCCGTCTAGAAAGAGTTTTCCAGGAAATGAAGTTTTAAATGTCATGGCATCGTAGTTGTGAGAAACTTCTATTTCCGTTATATTTGGATATGTTTTGCCCCCTCCAATTGCAGTATTTATCATAAAGTGTCCACATGTGATATGTTACCCTGTCAAATATCTGGCTAGTTTCTGAGGAATTGAAGTTGAAACCCAATTTACCCTGAAGTTCAATTAAGTGACCTTGGACCAGATACTGTGCTTTAACTCTATTTCAATGCTTTCTTGAACTCTGAAAAGAAAGGCAGAATATAAAGAAGACCTAGTACATGGCCAATGCTTATCATTACCATTTTTTCCCCAAGAAATTCTGCAAAGTATTCATCTTTCCTCTTCTCTGGAGGACAGAGTTTACAAACAGCTAGACTGGCCTTCCCAAGTTGTTGCCCTTTGAATGTTTTAGAATTAGAATTCTATAAATCATTGAACGTCCTAACTATGTGAGCAACCATCCTATAAACTGAATAAATACATTCTAGTAGTTGTAACTGTATATAGAGATTTTCAGTTATCTGGGTCATGGTTGTCCCAAAGGTGTTTTTTCCAGTGTTACTACTGAAGAAACTTCATATATGAGAAGCAAATTGTTTTCAAGAAAAAAACAAGGAAGTCCAGTTGCCTTTTGGAAAAAACACCTTTAGGAGTTATACTTCAAATTCATTTGATGGGCACTAGGTTGGGGAAAGCTATAAAATATCTGGACAGAGTGAGGGTAACAATCCAATAGGATATTTCACAGTGTTCTCTCTACAATTCAGTGGTAGATGTGAAATGTCCTATAACCTCCTTCCCATCCTTTTGGAAGCCGCCCCTTAGCCAGAATGATGTTGAAGTTCCAATACATTTTAAATCTTATAAGATCATGTATAATTTAAAGTTTGCCACCTACTACTTCTCCTTCGTCTTTGTTTTTAGACTAATACAATCATCAAGGAATTGACAAAGCTTACAGAATATGTAACATTTGTTTGTTCTCCTTGACACACAAGTTTCAGAAATAGGATCTGTTATCTTTATTGCTAGCAATAAAGAGTGAAAGACTGAATTAAGGCAACTAAATGGAAAGTCAAACTATCATACAAGAAAAATACAATTGATAAGCTGCAGCACTACAAAATAGATAGTGACTTGAATTGCTGACACTCAGTCTAAAATTAAGGTTCTAAGAGTAACCTGCAGAG
This sequence comes from Rhabdophis nuchalis, assembly GCA_039707465.1. Classification (NCBI taxonomy): domain Eukaryota; kingdom Metazoa; phylum Chordata; class Lepidosauria; order Squamata; family Natricidae; genus Rhabdophis; species Rhabdophis nuchalis. Next base: position 27,509,982 of record CM077649.1, on the reverse strand, counting down.
TTGCCTCATGGCAAGATGAAAGGGAAGCAAATTTCATTAATAACAAATAAATGTGTAACTGTTAGTATCTATTTCAAAATAGATAGTTTATAGGGAAGGAATGCTATTGGTTAAGTTGCAACAGAAACTTGCTAGTCCGGAAAAGATCATTGCCAAGTTCTTAACTGCCCAGAAGTGCAGACTGGTGTGATTGCCCCATGGCTTGTGTCAAATTCTTGTAAGAAAAATTGACAATGGCTGCTGCTCCTTATTATTTTCAAATAAAAGTTGCAAGGGGAAAAATATATTCAACCCTATACTTAAAGTAGAAACCAAATAAATCTATTGCAGCTATTGTTATATTACAGCTTGCTGCAGACATACAACTTTGCTTTCTTGAGGTTCTAAAATCCTGTCATACTGCAATAACAAGCGCAAAAGTATTTTTAATTTAAAAAAATGCCTTATCCCCATTTTGGTTGGGGCAGAATTTCCTTCAGAAATTCAGTTGTGGCAGTATCTGGACTATGAGGACCTTGTAACAGTTATTCGTGCCCTATCACCATTTATTTGTTTTATTTCAAGTTGCTTTATATGAGGCTGTCTTTATATGAAGCTGTCTTTGAAGATTACCGTATCAAGAAATTTGAAATGATCTCAAATGCAATTGCATGGTTGTTAACAGGTACATGCTAGTACAAACACCTATGCTCTGGCCTTGTGCTGGCTTCCTATTGGCTTCTGAGAGCAAGTCAAACTAAAGCTATATGGCTTGAAACTGGAGTACTTGTAGTACTGCCTTTTGCAACCAGTTTTATCCAACCCAACTTGTATGTCCTGGAAGAACCTGTTTGTGGTTCCCCAATTCCATGAATGGTGGCCTGCAGGTAGTGATTTGGGGGGGGGGGTGTTTGTGTGTATATTTCATTCATTTTCTCAGAGACTTCTAAGACCTCTCGCCCTATGGGTCCTTTAAGACCCTTGAAGACCTCCCCGAAGTCCTTTTAAGACCTTGAGACTTTTAAGCCCTTTCGCCCTATGGGCTTTGTTAAGACCTTGAAGACCTCCTCCTTGATAAGATATTGGAACGCAACAGCAATATAGAACTGAACTGAACTAAAATGTAAATTTGTCCTCACTGAAGCACTTTAAAGCAATATGAATTTTTACCATCTATTTATTCATTTTTAACACCTATTATGAATTTATTAATATCTATCTATTTAGCCAACGATGTTTTTTAAACAAAATCAATTTTAATTCATGACCTATGCATGTATTCCATTCTTACATGTTATACGCATTTATAGTTATTTATTAATTATTTAATTGTTTATGCCTATGCCAATGTATTCCAGACTAGACCTATTACAGCTGCGAGAGTCTCCGCTCTCGCAGGTTTGGCCCTCCATTCTATCGAGGGCCCGCCTCGATGAAGGATTCATTGATCTGAAGAGGCGGGCGAAGCGCGGCCTAAGGGGTTTTTTAGCGGGTAGATTATTGTTAATTTTAGAGGGTACCAGGGAGGGGGGAGGGCATAATCAATCAAACAGAGAGGGCCAGGCTTGCAGTCGACGGAGGGAAGCGGAGGCCGATAGGGGGGGGGACACACAAGTCATTCCAGTTGAGGGCATATCGATCCAGAGGGTCGTGGGGAGAGGCAGGGCCGAGGGGAGACAAGCTACATCCTCCCGGTTGTTGGCGCGCGGCTGTTGGCTAAAAACGGTCGGGCGCCACAACCCCCGCAAGCTAGGTGGTCAGGAAGACAGAGCCAGGGCCTGCGGCTGATGTTTTGTAATGTCAGGTCCGTTGTCAACAAAGCCCCCCTCATTAGTGACCTTCTGTCAGAGGGGGACCCGGACCTGGCCGGAATCGCGGAGACCTGGTTGGGCCACGAGGGAGGACTCCCCCTTGTTGAAATGTGCCCACCAGGCTACCGCGCTTTTCATCAGCCGCGGGCCCTAGGCAGGGGTGGTGGGGTAGCGGTCATTGTAAAAGAAGGTCTTGAGGCGAGAGAGACCATTGTGCCACAGACTACCGGTTGTGAGTCCCTCTGTGTGAAGTGGGGCCTAGGGAGGCAGTTGGGCTTGCTGGTTGTATACCTGGCTCCCCACTATGTAGCAGCAGCCCTGCCCGAGCTCCTCGAGGTGATCGCTACGGTGGCAGTGGAGACCCCCAGACTTTTAGTCATGGGGGACTTTAATCTGCCATCGGTGGGCGAATCATCCGAGGTAGCTCGGGAGTTCATGGCTTCCATGACGGCCATGGACCTGACCCAAGTAATTCAAGGCCCCACTCACGAGGGTGGACATACACCGGATCTCATCTTTGTCTCAGGCCAATGGAAGAGTGATCTGGGTATAGGGGATATAGTCATCACGCCCTTGTCATGGTCAGACCACTCACTTCTCCGGCTCGACTTTCTGACCGCTGCTCCCCTCCGCGGGGAGGCGGAACCAGAGTCTCCAATCTGGTACCGCCCCAGGCGCCTGATGGACCCGGATGGGTTCCAGACGGCGCTTGGGCCATTTCCTGTATCCCTGACCCGTGCCCCGATGGAGGACCTCACGGCCGCATGGAATAGTGCGGCCGTGGGAGCCTTGGATCGGGTCGCGCCCTTGCGGCCTCTCGTGCGGCGGCGAAACACCCAGGCCCCTTGGTTTACCGAGGAGCTGAGGGTGATGAAACGCCGCAAGAGATGCCTAGAGAGAAGATGGAGGTCTACCCGATCTGGATCTGACCGGACACAGGTAAGAGCCCATTTACGGACTTACATTGTGGCGCTGAGAGTGGCCAAACGCCATCATTGTGCCACTCTCATAGCATCCGCAGACAACCGCCCTGCCGCCCTGTTTAGGGTGACCCGCGCCCTCCTCCAACAGAGGGTCCGGGAAGCCCCGTTACAGGGTAGAGCAGAGGAATTTGTGACTTTTCTGCAGGAGAAAACCGCTCAGATATAGAACGAGTTAGCCCCCATTCATGGCCCAGTGGGATGCCACGAGAGAGATCTTGTTTGGGAGGAGTTTGACTCCGTTACTTCCGAAGATATGGACAGGTTACGTGGGCGACTGCGAGCCACCACATGTTTACTGGACCCGTGTCCCTCCTGGCATGTACTGGCATCCTGGGAGGTGACACGAGGCTGGCTCCAAGAGGTTGTCAACGCATCCTTAAGTGAGGGTTCCTTGCCTGCTTCCCTAAAAGAGGCGATGGTGAGGCCCCTCCTTAAGAAGCCCTCTTTGGATCCAGCTCTTTTAAACAACTATCGTCCTGTCTCCAACCTTCCCTTTCTGGCGAAGGTTGTCGAGAGTGTGATGGCACAACAGTTTCCCCGTCACCTGGATGAAGTTGATTATCTAGATCCGCGCCAGTCCGGCTTTCGGCCCGGGCATAGCACCGAGACGGCATTGGTCGCGTTGGTGGATGATCTCTGGAGGGCCAGAGATGGGGGTTGTTCCTCCATCCTGGTCCTATTAGACCTCTCGGCGGCTTTCAATACCATCGACCATGGTATCCTATTGCATCGGCTGGGGGGGTTGGGGGTGGGAGGCACCGTTTTGCGGTGGTTCTCCTCCTACCTCTCTGGCCGATCGCAATTTGTGTTGGCAGGGGGGCAGAGGTCGACCGCGAGACCCCTCACATGTGGGGTGCCTCAGGGGTCGGTCCTCTCGCCCCTCCTGTTCAACACATATATGAAGCCGCTGGGTCAGATCATCTGTGGTTTTGGGGTAGAGTACCATCTCTACGCTGATGACACTCAGCTGTATATATCTACCCCAGACCACCCCAACGATGCCGTAGCGGTGATGTGCCAGTGCCTGGAAACCGTGCGGATCTCGATGGGAAGTAACGGACTCAAGCTAAACCCGACCAAGACCGAGTGGCTGTGGTTTCCGGCGGCCCGGTTCAACCAGCTTACTCCATCGCTGGCCATAGGGGGCGAACATCTTGCCCCTGTGGATGGGGCGCGCAATTTGGGTGTCCTCCTGGATACCCGGCTGTCAATGGAAGATCAGGTGACAGCCGTGGCCAGGAGGGCGTTTTACCTGGTACGCCAATTGCGCCCCCTATTGGATCGGGACGCCCTTCGCACAGTCACTCATGCCCTCGTGACGTCCCGACTGGACTATTGCAACTCTCTCTACATGGGGCTTCCCTTGAGGTGCACCCGGAGACTTCAGCTAGTCCAGAATGCAGCCGCGCGAGCAATTATGGGTACCACAAGGTACACCCATGTAACACCGCTCTTGCGCGAGCTGCACTGGCTGCCTGTTGTCTTCCGGGTGCGCTTCAAGGTATTAATTATCATCTTTAAAGCGCTCCATGGCTCGGGACCTAGCTACTTGCGGGATCGGATCCTGCCTCATACATCCTCACGACCGATTCGCTCCCACAGAGAGGGACTTCTCCGGGTGCCGTCCACTAGACTTTGTCAGCGGGCGACACCCAGGGGAAGGGCTCTCTCTGTGGCGGGCCCAGCCCTCTGGAACGACCTCCCCCCCGATATTAGGACCACCACGGACCTCCGCTCCTTCCGTCTTAAATTGAAAACACACTTTTTCTGCCTTGCCGGCCTGGGATAGCTACTCCTCTGTTTTTAGGGTTTATTGGGGATCTCTAGTTAGATAGTTTTAACGGGTATTTTAGCACAGGTCACTTAATTTAATGTATTTTTAATGACATATGTATATAGTTATTGTTTTTATTCCTCCTGTGCACCGCCCCGAGTCCCTGTGGGGAGAGGGTGCGGTTTATAAGAAATAAGAAATAAATAAATAAATAAATAAATATTTATTTGCCCTTTGGAACTATTTCCTTCAGAAATTCAGTCAGACCCTACACTATTGACTTTCAGTAAATTACAACAAATAGTTATTTCAAAGAGCTTTTGGACATGAGTTGATGCCATAAGTTACTGATTGCTTTATGTGTAGTTACTGATTAGTTATTTTTTATGTCTACTTAGACTGTAGACATTTTATTGCATTGCATAGGCATACTATAAACTACAAAGCACAAATTCCCCATTTCTTGTTGATATATTAAACTGTATTTGTACCCCTTTGGATTTATTCAGTGGAAGAAAGGAAATGTGGTATATGTTACTGGTAGTTGCATTGAATTACTGCTTTTCTCAACAGTTACACAATGCATAATTGTTTTTGCTGAGCTACAGTTCTACATCAGGATAGTGTTTAGGCACTTAGCTTTAGTGTCAGTTTCTATTTAATTTAATTTTAAACATATTTTCAAAGTCCATGCCATGTGAATCTGGAAGAGTTTGATGGCCTGATTTGATACACTATGACATTTGCCCTAGATTGAGACATAACCTGCAGTATTGGAGAGAAATCTTTTTACTTTTGGCTTGTGAAATATTATTTGCAGTTAACACTTTCATTTCTTATTCTACTAATTCTTTGCACTCTACAGATAATACTATTATTTAAAATGGCTAGTTACCATGCAGTGAAAAGTGAAGTGTTGGCAGTAAAATAAATTAGCTGGTGTTTTCTATTCATTGTAATACTTCTCTTAATAGAAAACTTTATAGCATCTCTAAGGCAGCAAAAATAACTAACCCTGCTGGGAAATAATTTGTGGCTTGTAAAAATGTAGTATTCATAAAGAAGAAGTCTTATAAAACAACTGCTAGTTACAGTTCAAAGTAGCATTCATAATCACCTGGATCAGACTGGCATATTCTGAACTAAACTTAAGTAAATGAAAGATTAACCAAAGCAAAACCTTAAATTAAATGATGAAAAAATAAGAGTACTGAGTTAACAGAAGTTGTGAAAAGAAATTTGTACTCAAAACAAATTCCTATGCTGGACATGTACTCAGACACACATTTCTCCTTGTTCCATATTCACCTGACTAAACCATTATTTTACATTTTCTTCTCATCTTATTTAGTTCATTAGCATTTTAGTGAAAAGTAAAGTTTAAAATCTAACTAGTCTTGATGTATGCAACTGCCTGATCCAACAATATGTATTTAGCCTAAATAACTTCGTTCTAGGGGCAGCTTGATGGCCCAGCATTTAAGATGCTGGGCTTGTCAGCTGAAAAGCCAATAACTCAGGTTTGAGACACAAATGCCGTGTGATGGGATGAGCTTCCGTTTCACCCCAGCTTCTGCCAACCTTGCTGCTTGAAAGCATGCAAATGCAAGTAGATAAATAAGTACCACTTTGGCAGGAACATTACTGTGTTTTGAATTTTCATGTTGGACATGATGATGGAATTATTTCCCAGACAACACAGGCCTTGGCTGGAAATCAGATATGAACACCGCCCCTTGATTGGATAGGGGAAACCTTTAAAACTTTTTAATTTCATTCTACAATAATTGTCACAACCTTTATATCTCATATCATTTAAGAATCTATAATTGCAACATTATTATTTATGTAAAGGCTTATCCAAGTTTGCCATGAGTTGGTCATTGAAAATATTTCTTGAATTAATTAGAGTTATGTTATCCTCTTTGTCTCTAACTAGTAGTAACTAGTAGGTGTACTAGTTACTACCAGAATTCATTAGGACTGAGTAGCTCAAAGTATTAACTTTAATTTGTAAGGTAGTTATCAAATACTTCTCTAAAATGGTGTGAAATATTACATGTCTAGAACATCTTTAAAATAACAGAAGTGGAGAGCTTTTTTCAAAAAAATACGCTACTAAGAGATGCAATGCATGCACTACAACATTACTGAACTTAGTGATTTCCAAATAAATCAAGTAACAAGCTCCAGAAATACTGGTGTAGCATAGCTATTGGCCATGATGAGTTGAAATGCTGGAATTTAAATAACAGAATAGAAAAAATTACCCATATCAAAAGATAGGCCAGCTGATGCCTGCTAGGTAGTTTGGATTTCCGTGTTCATCAACCCCAGGCAGTGTGTAAAAGATTAAAGTCTAAAATCTAAAGCTGGAGTGTCAAACTCAAGGCCTGGGAGCCATATCCGGCCCAGGGGTGTGTGTCTGTTTAGATTTGGCCCATGGGGCTGGCCTTGGAAACAGGAAAGGACTAGCCTGCAGTGCCTCTCCCAGTGAAATGGAGTTCGTGAGGGTCACGTGAGGCCCTCATGAGCTTCATTTTCAGTGGCAGAGGGTTGCAGGAGGCCATTGCAGCTAAAAATGGAGCTTGAGAGCCCACCTTTGCTGGCAGAGCACTTGGGTCACCACAGGTGCCCCCGAAACAAGTGACATTAAGCTGGCCATGTCCAACCTGGCCCTGGAGGTCAAGCACAACCCTGATGTTGCTCTAAAATTGAGTTTGACACCCCTGCTCTAAAGCAGGAGGTTTTGCTCATATTGCCCTTCGGTATGTGAAACGTATTCCTAAATAGGAGTTGGACTTACATTTTTTCTGGTCACAAAATTACTTGTGAAATAATAGCTATGTGGATAATCTAATAATCTCTTTAAATTCAGAGAGATTTCAGCTTCCCAGTTCCCAATCAAGTGCCATTTCAGTCACAATGGGTTTCTCTCTTTTAGAGAAATGTTGGTTTGTCATTAGGGCTCACCAGAAGTGTGGTTAACTGCATTTATCTAGCTAAAACAGAGATAAAGCTTTGTTTTTGTGCCTGGAACTACATCCTCCAAACTGGAAATCATTTTGAGTTATTCTTAGTGTGATCCAATCCTGAAATAGATCTGTTCTCTTCCCCTGAGGACACTGTTATAAGGCATTGCATGCAAAACAACTAGATCTGGGGACAGTTTCTTTCCTCGTGTCATCACTCTGCTGAACACCTAATCCTTACAATAGTATTTAACGTATATATTCATTTCCCCATGTTGTACAGCTGTAGCATTATTGTTATCTGTCTTACCTGCTTTACTTCCTTGTCTTTTTGGTATTGTAATTATGATTATTATTACTCTGTTGCTTTGCATGGACAGAGTTTCTGCATTGGAAAATTCCTTGTATCTAATCACACTTGGCCAAATAAAGTATTCTAATGAGTCTAGTGTTTCATGCAGAATGTTTGCATCTGAAACATCATGACCTGCTTCTGATTTGGAGGGATTATTTCTGTAAAATGCTGAACCTTCTGCCAGTAGGGTCCAAAGGGAATACTGTAGAACAGTTTTGTATAATGGTCCAATACATTTTATACATCCATAATTATTCACTTATGGATAATATGTGCTTTTTCTTCTGAGGCTTTGCATGAAATGTCCTACCTGAGATTTCAAAAAAGGAACTCAATTATTCCAAAAATTTCATCCATCCCTTTAATTCATTTTAGAAGGTTCTTAGATAGTTTTCAGATAAATTATTTCTAGTGAGCAATATTGTACTCTGGAATATTTCACTTCACAAACCGCAATTTATATCTTTTGAAGTATATTATACTTATATTATGCCTAACATGAGTGATTTTACAGTTACAATCTCTGTGGAACAATAATAAAAAAATGAAAATGTAAGAGTAGCTTGACCAGGTTGTTAGAACACAGAATAAAATACTGTATAAAGTTCTATGGCCTAGGGAAAAAGCAGCTTTATTAATCCATTTGAAATATTTTACTGTACCAAATTTTGGGAGGTTGCAGTATTTCACTGAATCCAATAGCATTTGGGCAAAGGTTAGGAAAATAAGGGGAATTTCCATTGTATAAGTAGGTCTACTTTTCCACCCCCAATTCTGAGAGAGAATTGCTGGCTTAAGGTCATCCAGCTGTCTTTGTACCTAAGGCAGGACTAGAAATCATGGTTTCCTGTTTTCTAGCTGATGCTTTAACTGCTAAACTCTCTGAAGTTTACTTATATAATTTTTATTTTTACTGTTTATTTCTGTCCCACTTATTATGATGACTCAAAGAAACTTTTCATCGTTTTGTCCCATACTTACATCAATACCGTCAATCATGGTGTCCTTCTGGAGTGACTTCAGGAGTTGGGAGTAGGAGATTTTGTGCTAATCTAGTTCACTTCCTGTCTCTGTGGGCACTCTCAGTCAGTTTTAATAGGCAAGAGATCCAGGCCTGGCCCATTACTTTGTGGCATCTTGTAGTGTTCAATACTCCCTCTGTGCCTATTCAACATCTGCCTGAAGCTGTTGAGTGAGATTATCCATCACCATCAATGCTGATGATACTTAGCTGTATATCTCAGCCCCTAGTGAATTAAGCATTGTCATGATCTCCCTCTCCCAATGCCTGGAGGCTGTTAGAGGCTGGATGGAGAGCAATGGGTTGAAACAACCCTGACAGGACACAAATGACTGTGGGTTTGGGTTCTTTGCTCCATGGAGAATTGCCACATTTAGTCTTGGATGGGGTGGCACTGCCTCAAAAGACCTAATGCATTGTCTGGGGGTTGTCCTGGACTTGCGATTCCTGCTTGAAGAGCAGGTGGCAGTTGTGGCCTGGAGATTGTAAACCAGTACTACAGATTGTGTACCAGCTATGCCCTTTCCTGGACCAACAATACCTACGCACAGACACTCATGTCCTAGCCACCTCCCATCTTTTCTATTCCAATGAGCTTTATATGGGGCTATCCTTAAAAAGCATCCGGAAGGTCCAGTTGGTGCAAAATGCAGTGGCCCACATGGTTTTGTGCAGACGTGTGAATTTGTTTTACCAGTCCTATGGGAGCTGCATTGGTGACCAATTTGCTTCTGGGTGTAATTCGAAGTGCTGGTTGTCACCTTTAAAGCCCTTTATGGCTTGGGACCAGGTTACCCACTAGATCAAACAGGCAAAGAATGTTGCAGGTCCCATCCCTTAAGGAGATACATCTGGTGGGACCCAGAATAAAGGCCTTCGTAGTTGCTCCCATCGTCTGGAACGTCATCACTGCGGAAATTAAACTGACCCCCACTCTGACACTCTTTCAAAAGGCCCTGAAGACATGGTTCTGCCAACAGGTCTGGGGAACCCAGAGCAGGATGGAGCACATTAAATGGCTTATATGAGTGTGTGTTATTGCCGGAGGGTAGGGGGTTACCTTATTATTATTTTATTATTTTTATTTCTTTTATATTGTCTTTTTGTTTCCTATGAGCCGCCTTGGATTGCCATGAGCAAGTAGGCGGCAATATAAATTTTGCAAATAAACAAATAAACATGAAATATTTCTACAAATGAATGTATTTTTGTCATCATCACAATTTCTTTTTCCTACAATGTGGATATACTTCATGAATTTAAAAACATGATAAACTACTACATAGGTTTCACTCATAGAAATTTAATCATAGCTTGTTTCTTTCTTGGCTTGCAGATCAAAAAATGTTTTATTGAAACGAATTTAATAGTTTTTTGAGACTAAGTATAATCTTCTCTTGTAGGTCCCAAAACAGTGTTTTTTTGGGCACCTGTTATGAAATGGGTAAGTTGATTTGGTTATTCATACAAAACGTAATTCTAATATTTCCTGTGTTAAAGGCCAGTTATATACTTTAACTATAGTTTTTTTTAAAAACCTGGAGAATCTTTTGGTAGACGAGCCCTTTCTTTTGCATAGCTGTCTTTGAAAAAAAATCTTGATGGATAAAAAAACAAGTAATAAATGTTGGAGGTGTAATATAGAATTGGGAACGTACGAACATATGTGGTATAAATGTGATAAAGTTAAAAAGTTTTGGCAGAAATTGGAGGAAACGATATTTGAAATAATGAAGAAAAGAATAACATTGAGATTAGAAACTATATTATTATTGATAATTAAGGAATTAGAATTAACACAGTATGAGAAAGAATTGATTAGAATTATGATTATAATGGGCAGAATTATAATAGCAAGATATTGGAAAATGGAGACGAATATTAAAATAGAAGAGTGGTATTGTGAAATGTGGAAATTAGCCTTAAATGATAAAATGACATGTGATATTAAATTTAGAGAGGGTGTTTATAAAAAGGATGTTTTTTGGGAAACTTGGAAGCCATTTGTGGACTATGCACTTGGGACCTTGGATGCTTCGACACCTGTACCCAGAGAACGCGGATTTTGGAGGACTTAAAGATATTTGAAGATACCTATTTTTGAAGAACTAAACTTTCCTTTCCATTGTATAGCACTGGGTGAAATATTGTATTGTATATGTTATTTTTGTTATAGTGTTTATTAAAATAAAAATAAAAAAAAATCTTGTATGAAATGTCATCTGAGAAGTTGATGGGGAAAAAAATTGGTCAATATCTCTCTCAGGCTTTAGATGCAATGTAATTTCTCAAAAGTCTATATTAAAATATTTTTAGTTGCGTAGCCAGGCTTAAACAAAGAATGCATTATAGATCAGTTAGATTCTAACATAATAGAATAGCACTTAGACTTATATACTGCTTCATAGTGCTTTACAGCCGCTCTCTAAGGGGTTTACAGAATCAGCATATTGCTCCCAACAATCTGGGTCCTCATTTTACCGACGTATGACTGACCCAGTAATTTCATCTTGTATACCATTTCCACAACTTGTAAGTTGCCTAGAGTCGCCTCTTGGGTAGATACTCAAGTATATGGGTAGCATATACATTTCATAATAAATAAATAAGTAAATACAATCTTCATGTGCCAGCTGAAAACAATCTGAAATATCTGGGCTGGTTGTTTATAAGTTTTCTTGGCCATTGTAAAGGAGGTTGGGAAGCTGTCACTTCCCTTCTTAGTTTCTGTCTCATTGGAATGGGAAAATCTACTATGTCATGATTGTGGTCAGCATCATCATGGACAGTTTGGGAAAGGTATATTTTCAATTGTCAGGTTTGCCCATTTTTCATGCCCCTTCTCTCCCCCCTCTCCCCCGATGAGACCATGGAAGTAGGCTGAAAAGTGAAATCACAAAAGTGACAGAGCAACTCTGGTTTGTGTGACTGATGTATGTCGGAATATAGATTAAATTGAGCTCCAAATCAATCTGGTTTTATTTGATACAAGCATGTTAATTCCAATCCATTGGATTGATAATCATTTACCACTCAAATCCTAATTTTCTTCTTGATACAATTTAAAACTCAAAATGGACTGGAACATGTAACTCCAGCTATCTAAATGGCATGCATGAAATATATGATTTCAAACTAAATCTTATAAACTAGTGGTTCTCAAACACTTTGGTCTCAGGACCCCTTTACATGCTTAAAAATGATAGAAGACACCCAAAGAGCTTTTGGTTTATGTGAGTTATATCTATCAATAATTATTGTATTAGAAATTAAAACTGAGAAATTAAAAAATATTTATTCGACTTCAAGGACAGAGAAAAAGGTCCCTTGATCATACTTTGAGAACTGCTGAAATAGACTGTTGCACTTTGATATTAATAAAAAATAAAAGTACTATCACTGACACATTAAATTAAGCTAATGATTTCTTATTACAGGGTTTGGTGTGTGCTGGAATGGCTGATATGACTAGGCCTGCTGACAAACTCAGCACTTCACAGTCTGGCGTCCTAACGGCTACAGGTATGTATGTATTCTCTTTTAATTATCTTGTATAGGTTTTTTTTTGGGGGGGGGGAGGTTAAATCATCAGTTTAATACCAAAACAAAACTGAACATTTTATTTTATGAAAGCTGTTCAAGCCTTACACTTGAAATATAGAATATAAAAGAAATATAAATATAAAATTTTAGAAATGTTTATACAATTATTAACTTTGCCTATAACTAGAACACCTAAAAATAGGTATATTTGAACCAAAAGCACATTAGTCTATAAATTTTGCTTAGGTTATATACATAGTCCTTGTTTAGCAACCACAATTGGGGCTGGCAATTTGGTTGCTAAAATGATGAAGTCCCTAAGGAAGAAATCACATAATAGCAACTGTGCCTATGATTTTATTTTATCTTTCCTTTTTTGCAACTACCCTGCCATTTGGAATGCTTACTCAGTGCTGGAATAATTAGCAAGAAGGGAACTAATGTTTATATTTATATTCTTTGGGAAGGAATGTAGAAGGAATGCAGCCGCGCGAGCAATAATGGGAACCTCAAGGTTTACCCACATAACACCGCTCTTGCGCGAGCTGCATTGGCTGCCTGTCGTCTTTCGGGTGCGCTTCAAGGTGTTAGTCACCATCTTTAAAGCGCTCCATGGCACGGGACCTAGTTATCTGCGGGATCGGATCCTGCCTCATACATCCCTGCGGCCGATTCGCTCCCACAGAGAGGGACTTCTCTGGGTGCCGTCCACTAGGCTATGCCAGCGGGCGACGCCCAGGGGAAGAGCCTTCTCTGTGGCGGGCCCAGCCCTCTGGAACGACCTTCCCCCCGAGATCAGAACAACTACGGACCTCCGCTCCTTCCGTCAAAAATTAAAAACACACTTTTTCTGCTTGGCCGGCCTAGGTTAGTCTTCCGTCTTTTAATAGGATTTTAGGGGATTTTAGTGCATTTTAAGATAGGGGATTTTAGTGCAGGGATAATTTGGTTTAATCCGTATTTTATCTATCTATTTATGTATTTGATATTGGTATTTTTAATTTTTCCCTCTGCACCGCTCCGAGTCCCTTTGGGGAGAGGAGGCGGTTTATAAATAAAATATTATTATTATATTATTATTATAAAAGAAAATAAACAGCCACACATGGGGATACACACTGAAAGGAATGCCCTAGTGCCTGCAGCTCTGAGCACACTCAGACCTGGAAGCTATGAGTGCGCCTGGCAAACAGCCACTTGTGTGTTTGTGTGTGTGTGTCTTATTTCTTGTAATCTTTTCCAATTTTTCTGCCCTATGAGGGAAAGAGTGAGGAAAAACGGGTCAGGCACAAGACAACAGATACTGGCTGTAATGGTAGTCACATGACTGAGGAAAAAACTAAAGGTCATAAATGCGCACTTTGGTTCCAAAATTATTTTTTATGACCCTTATAAATTTTAACAGTCTGTAAATGAGATCTTACCTATATATAAATTATTGACTTTCAGCAGAGATGTAAGAAATATTGCTAAATTATTCTGAAAATTAAACTGACTGCAATCTGTTACAGCACTTTTATTGCTGTAAAAGTGTATCTTATTTGTTTACATACGCTATTTTTCATCTTTTGCTTAGTTTTAAAGTTTCAGATTATCTTCCTCAAAGAGCAGTTATTTTGTCAAATAAGTGTTACAGGTTGCAAGTTTTAAACATTAGTTCCTGTTTCATTTCATGATAGCAAAAACGTGAGCCAAAACTGTATGCAGTACTTTATTGAAAGTTCATTGCTGGATAACAGAACTGTTCAATAACATTTTTAATCTGCCATTCAAGCATATATTTTTCTGTATAAGATTTTCAAATCTACAGATATTCTGGATTTTAGATTAAGATGGTAGTTCTAGATCAGGGGTATCAAACTTACAGTGTCACGTTGTCATCACATGATATATCGCTAAACTGGGGGTGGCCTGGCCAGCGTGTGACGCATCTGGTTTGCGGGCTGCGAGTCTGACACCCCTGTTCTACATGCTGTAAGATTTTATTCAGCTGTAAGGGAAATAGTAGCAATCCTATAATTACTAAATAAACTTGATGAGAGTGTAGACTGAAAGGGAGAAGCTATGAGGTTTTCCTAATAGGTTTTGATAAATTTTGAGAATGCAATCATTATTTTAAATTGGTAATAGATCTGTATTTTGTTTTCTAATTCAACAGGCCTTATCTGGTCAAGATATTCTCTAGTAATTATTCCTAAAAACTGGGGTCTGTTTACTGTTAATTTCTTTGTTGGCTGTGCTGGTGGCTCTCAGCTGTACCGTATATGGAGGTAGGTAATTAGGAAGAATGTTTGCCAATGTTGCATTCTATTGTTGAATTCTGAAAGTTGTACTTCCAACGTATTTAAAAGGAAAGACACTATGATAGGACCAGAAAAGAAAAAAACAAATGGTAGTCCTTCCAACCATTTTTTCTCATGTTGGTATCTGATCATATTCCCAACTATTGTTTATAGGGAATTGGAGTTGGTCAGTGTTAGAAATATGTAAAAATAATTCCTGATTTTTTTAAAACAAAAATTGTCCAACAAGAGACAGAAGCATTAGATGCCTTATTAGCTGATAGTGAAGTCTTTGGTTCTCCTTATTTCAGTTCATTTGTTCTGTTCCCTACAGTAGTAGTTACATCTGTAGGATAGGATTAGTTGGTTCTTTAGCAGGCCAGTCTTTGAAAGCTTGCTATAACAGTTTTCATTTAATAGAAGCAATTTTTATTAGGCTGCCATTATATAATATTTCAGTTATCTAGATTTATTCAAACCCATTGTTTCCCTCATATAATGCAAATAGATGACCTGGTAGCAGTTATCTTGCTCATCTTCACTTTGAACATTGCCTATCTTAAATATAAAAGTTTTGAGGGAAATGTTCTGGTTCTTCTACGGATTACTCTCTTTTTATGCAATCCATACAGTAGGACATCTTCTGTTTAGTAACAGTATTATCAGAGCAGGTGGCAACAGCTAGTAAATTTTGACAGATCTTGAAAAAGCTAAATAGGACCAGACCGGTGGTTTTTTTTATCTGGATAAATAATTGCCAGGAGATTCCAAGCCTATAGACGATATTGGGATGTCAAAATATATATCTCAGTAGAACGCAGTGGAAAGTGGAAAATCACTCATTTTGAGGTTTCATTGTGCTAAAAGTGCTGCACTATTGTAAATTAGTTTCTACTGATTGAAAATACATATTAATAGCAAGCTTAAGTGATATAATTTTAGATTGTGCAGTTGTTATTTTTGAATTGGTATAACATGAAGCAGAACTTTTCTAACAAGTCATGCTACTAGAAAGAAACATATATGTGCACAAATAAACATTGCCAGCTACTTTGATTTAAAATACCAGATCTGAGTTGCAAAACCCAGATCCAGCAAAGATACAAACGTTTGCCTGCCATTTTATGGTTATCCAGATTTTTGCAGTCCATATCTGATAGCCTTCTTTAAACAGCCTATATAATAAAACCTGTCTTTTGAATTAAATTACAAGCAAATTAAAATCAATGCAGTTTAGTTATACCTCTTATCGTATGTTAAACATGTTTTTAAAGAACTGATAGGAAAAACAATATAGCAAATAAAAATATAATTTCTAATGTAATGCAATGTTTTTTCTTCTTCAAAATATATTGGCAATAGTGAATAATTTGTATTCTCTTTTTGTGACAGGTATAACCAAGAGTTAAAAGCCAAGGAACTGGAAAAGCAACAGTAGAAATTCTAGTTAATTTCTTCTAATCTCTGTGTAAACTACTTCCTAAGGGACCTACAGTAGTTTTAATCCTCTTCAGTTGCCAGTGTGAATTTTTACTAAAAGTGGTAGAGCATGTTTTTCTATAAAATTAGAAAGCAGCCTATTTGCATTTAAATAAACTATTTAATAAGCTCCTAGTCTTTTCTTAAGGCCAAATACAACTGGTGCAAGTATTTTTAAGGACAGAAGCAAGATGACTTTTCCAACTGCTCAGAAACCTGAATTTGAAGGGGGAAAGGTGATTTAGGGCAGGGGTCTCCAATCTTTGCAACTTTAAGTCTGAAGGACTTCAGCTCCCAGAATTCTCTGGGAGCTGAAGTCCTTCAGACTTAAAGTTGCAAAGGTTGGAGACCCCTGATTTAGGGGACCTGGGCTTTCACACTATCTTTCACCAGCAACTTAAACATAATATTTTCCAGGCTGATGGAACTGCCACTTCACACAATCAGAAAAAGACCATAGGCTTCAGGTGGTGCATAGATGCCAAATATATTTTTCTTCAAAGCAACATTGCTACAGTCTTCATAGCTATAGATCCAATGGCCCAAACAGCACCAACTACTGTAAATCTGGGCAGAGGGTAGGAACGAATTCATACATTTTGCTATATTTTAGAAATACTCACCTTTTTCAAAATATGAACATTTGTTAGAACCATAGGATCATGTAAAAAAATATTTTTGGGGGATACATGTGTAAAATGCCTGTCGGAATTTATATTATATTTTGTTTTTACATAGCTAGAGAAATGTTACTTTTTCAGCATGCTCCTGATCTTCATAGACCCAAAGACAGAGTAGGAAATAATATTGGTAGACACAACAACTATGTGAATATGTACACAGAAAATGAAGCATTTCATATTTGCTGAGTTTTTTTCAAGTGGCTTTATACATATGCAAGGCATATATTCTATTACTGCAATATATCCTATATTAGTCTGTCCTTGAAGACAATCCAGAAGTTACAACAGCGCTAAAATGTTATGACGTACTTCTGAGTGTCCCACGTGTGTGCTTGTGTTCTGTCACTGTTGCATGAGCTGCATTGGTTTCCAATTGTTTTCCAACTACAATTGAAGATACTAGTTATCACTTTTAAAGCCCCACATGGCCAGATTGTTTGCCCAACTACTTCTGCCTTAGAATATCGTTCCATCCCATTAGGTGAGATAGGGTGAGGGGCACTTTAGGTGCCTTCCCTCAAATATTGCCACTTAGTCAGGTCCTGGGAGTATGCTTTCCGCATAGCTGCCCTGCCCTTTGAATCTCTCACCTGAGATGATGGAGTGTATCCTTTTAACCATTCTTTAGGCTTTGAACTGTTGATTCTTTCCTTAAGCATTAGGGTAGGATGGAATAATGTCACAGGATTAGTAGCATGGGTTACTATAATGCCTTGGTGAGATTTTATTTTCATTGGTTTTGTTATCAGCCACATAGGATTACTAGGCAAGATAGACAGCCAATTAAGTTCTTTAAATAAAAAATATGCCCACGTTCCTCTCTCAGTACCCTCTATCTTCACTTACATTTCTTTTCCTTACTTTTTTTACCCATTAGCTTCCTGGTCCATATTTTTGCTCAGTCTAGGCCTTTGCTATTCCTTCATGTCTTTAAAATTGTATTATCTTTGTTGCAGTCATCTTGCTGCTGGTTCTCATCATGGTTAAACACATTTATTTCTGGGATAACTCATTATGATTTCCAAGCTTACCTGATATTAGTGGAGTCTTTTTCCTTTTCCTAACCTTCCTTGAATAGACAGCAGCACTTCAAAATAAAGCAATTGTATATAATACTGCTCTTGCTTGATTGTATGGATGTATGGGTATTTAATGTTCTAGAGACTTCGTAAATACAGGGAGGTTTTAATAAATAGGTTGCCGCTTTCCCATTTTTAAAGAATTACTATCCGAGTTCCCATTTATTCAGGGGGGAAATGAATAGTACTAGAGCCCAGCAGTATGAGTTCAACAGTGTAAAGATAGGAATTACGCATCTTTAGATGTTGTAGATCTACAATTCCCAGTACCATTCAGTATTAAATATGCTGGCTGTATATTTTACGTTGCAAAATTTGGAAAACAAGCTACATATAAAATATATTTTTTTCAAACTGTTTTTTTGACAACTTAGCAATGCCTTGTTTTAAAAATAATTTTTAAAAAAATAAAACATGTTTCTTTCTTGTAGGAAATAAATGTTGTAACAGTCTCTGCAACATGCTTTTCTCTTCTGGGAAAATATGAAAATAGTTGGAGGATACTCATTTCTACCTCCTTACTCTACACTCCATTTGGGTGCACTACTTGTGTTGCTCCAGTTTGCTCAGTGCTATAAACGCACTAAGTTAAGCCAAAACAAATTAAAATAATGTATATGATATTGAATCCAGCCACTTGAATTCCATTTATATATAATTTTATAATTACATAAAATTATTCCATTGTCTATCATAGATTGACAAATTGAGACATACAACAGACCACTAATGAAAAAAGTTTATTAAAATATTCACAAGAGTACAATGTAAAGCTGCTTATGAGAATATGGAGAAGAAGAAAAGACTTGTACAATAAAAAAATTCCAGTTTTTTAAAAGTGCAGAAACAAGGTAAAAAAAGGGCTCAGTGTTGCATGGCATGGATTTACCTAATGACAGGAAATCTTAGAACATCTAAGGTTTGGGAAGTTAACTTTCACAACTAGAAATCATTTGTCTTTTATAGAAAAGTATACAGCACCACAAAAACACTGCTCATACATAAGTTGAGAGATTTTTGTACCTTACTTTGGAATCTGAATTCAATACATGAAAAGTGCAACTCACAGCATTCACAAATAGAAACAGTTATGAAGTGTTTCAGACAGTTACATGATTTTGTGTTCTATTAAGACTTGGGCTTCAGGCTCATATGTTGACTGAATTACTTCTGCTAATTACTTCTATTAAGAGAAAGGAAAAACTGTGGTGTAAATTGAGCTAGTTACAAGACAGATCATAATTACTTCAAAACATAATGCACTAGAGAACATCTAGCCCCTTCATGGAGTACTGCCTTGTCATGGCAAAGGGGCTTGTGTAGCTCAGTGAAGCTATGAGCTATGCCGTGCATGGCCACCCAAGATGGACAAATCACAGCAGAGAGCACTGACAATGTGATCCACTGGAGAAGGAAATGGCAACCCACTCCAGTATCTTTCCCATGAAAACCCCATGGGCAGTACAAAAAGGCACCGCCTGGAGTAATGTTCATGGGGTTGCAATGGGTCAGACACGACTTCTCAACTAATAACAACAAAAAAAGAACATCAGGACAAATCTAAATGCCTGATGAAAGAAACTGTGACCCAAAGTTTACATCCAGAGAAAGTAGGAACCATTCCTGGCAATCAAAACAAGAAACCATTAAAGAAACAAAAGAGTTGGCTAGAATAGTGGTACGTGTTTTATAGTAGAAATTCCTAACCTGGACTTCTTGGCCACACCCCTGGTAAGTGCAAAATGGAATTTCAGGGAATGCAGCCAAAAGCCTCACAAGTCACCACTCAGCCAGCCACCAGCAATGATAGGTCCAGTGGTGGGTTCTGGATCCCGTTCCACCTGGTACAGTTGGAACGGGCACGGAGTGTCATGCAGGCACTGTATGCACCATGCGCATAAGCGTATGTATTTCACCTGTTGAGGCCTCTCAGCTTGCCCATCACCTCTGTCACACCTCTTAAATTCACTTGGCCAATCCCATACTTAGCCCTGCTTCATCCAGCCAATCAAATGCCTCCCTAGAAGCCACTGACTCCCCTCCCTCCATATATAATTGAAGGAACTGAGGATTGAAGAAAAGACAGGAGGTACCTTTTATCTCAAGCAGATTCCGGTGTCTCACTGCCTGAATCAAGAGATGTAACTCTTTTTTGTGTTCAGAAGTTACTCCTATATGAATTGTGGCATTAGTTGAGTGCAC
Source organism: Rhabdophis nuchalis (assembly GCA_039707465.1). Taxonomy (NCBI): domain Eukaryota; kingdom Metazoa; phylum Chordata; class Lepidosauria; order Squamata; family Natricidae; genus Rhabdophis; species Rhabdophis nuchalis. The sequence continues at coordinate 27,489,819 of CM077649.1, read as the reverse complement.
TGTGAGGGTTTATGAATTTCATCACTCAAGCAGCACATTTACACAAGCCCACTTGTGCGAATAATAATAATTAGTTGTGATATAGGCTGCCTTGATGTATCACGTCTATCACACATTGATATATGCACAGTAGGAATTTGTCTCATGAGCATCACAACTTACCTAATAAGTTATGTCGCATCACTGTAGAGTTTTCACCAAAGATTTATCTTGGTGTAAATCAAATACAATATTCAAAAGTATATTTCTCTTGATATTTTGCTATAGGTATGCTGGACTGAGTAAAGTGGTCATCCCTGATTTAATTTAGTTTTTCTCATATTCACTCATATATTTCTCCCTCTGTTTTATAAACTAAGACTTCATGTCAAAAAAAAGGAAATGGAATGATGACTATTTGTGCTTTCATTTCATTTGCATAACAGAAAACAATGGCTTGAAAAACGACCCAGTGCATTTTTTGCAATGTTACATTTTCCAACTCAAATTTGAAGCCGTCCAAGCATCAAGAGCATTTCAAGAATAAATCTGGGGCAGTTGACATTGAAGGACATGATGTTGGGTCATCAAGAATCAAAAGAACTTATTTTGTGGCATATGGTGGCCAAATCCAAGAAGCCTCATGCTATTGCAGAAGATCTGATCAATCCACGTGCAGTAGAAATAGCAACAATTATTTGGGCAAAGAAGCAAGTTGCCCCTACTGAATAATGTCCTTCACAACCAAATCATTGATTTGAGTGAAGATATTTTGGGCTAAATAATCTCAGATGTCAGACTTAGTCCTTTTAAAATCTCCATTTAGTTGGATAAATCAACTTATGTCTCCAACTGTAGTCAATTCACAACATTAGTGAGGTATGTCAATGATGGTGCTGTAAAGGGTGATTTCCTGCTTTGTAAAGATCTGAAAACAAATACAACTACAAAGGATGTGATACAGTTAGTGAAAGACGTATTTGCTAAATATCAAAGTAATTGGTACTGTGTGCATTGACCTGTAATGCTTAAATGTCTTTTCTGCATTGATGAAAAAGGAGATTCTATATTTGCAAGTTATCCATTGTTTTCTACATTGGAATGCTTTGCCATCTAAACATTGCCTCCAAATTTAAAGAAATACTTGATACTTGTATAAAGATTATCAACTGGATCAAGGGACATACTTTAAACCATCATATCTTCAAATCATTTTGTGAAGATCTGGGAAGTGGGAATTCCGTTTTGCTTTTCCACAGAAAATTGTTTTGTCACGAGGACAAGCTTTAACCCACTTCTTTGAACTAAAGAAAGAAATCAAAGGAGTGTGAATGTGATCTGTTGGGGCATTAAAATCAAAAAAATTTGCCCAAACATTGATTTGCTTAACTGACATTTTCACTTGTATGAATGATCTGAGTGTTTCTCTTCAAAGAAAAAGGATAAAGATGTTGAAGGCTTGGAAAAAATTGAATGCCTCCAAAGGAAAGTTATATATTTCAGCTTGTAGGATCGAAGGAGACAATCTCTCAAATTTTCCTTCACTTGACAAGATGGTTGATGAGACTGGATTCATAATTGCTACTGTGTGTGATGTGATTGTGGCTCATTTAGAAATACTGTCAGAATTGTTTGATAGGCATTTTGCTACTGGAGATCTGAAGATTTCAGCAGAATGGATTAAGAATCCATAGTCCTATAATTTGGAGAAAATGTCAGATGATGAAGAGCTGAAGTAAAATCGTATTGATTTATGGACAAATCAAGCTTGTGGAATGTAATTTGAAAGCAAGACTTTGGAAGAATTTTTATGTACAATGCTGGATATGTTCCCTAGCCTTGGTGGAAAAGCACTTCATGTCATCACATTTGCAACAATATATCTGTGTGAATCTAAATTCAATTCTTTGTCAAAGAAGAAGAAAAATCTATCAATTGCTTGAATCCATAGGTACACCTGCAGATCACAGACCCATTAAAAAGATTCATTTTTTGACAAAATCATGAATGAAAGGCAGAAGCAAAGAGGCCAGTGAATTTTATGTTAACAATTGGGATTGCTTTTACCTTTTATATTTTTTTTCTGAATAAATTAGAATTGAATTATTCAATTAGTTCACCTGAAGTATTGTATATGATTCAACTTTTTGTTCAAAAATTAGACTTCTTCATCTCCAAGTGTAATCTTTTTGCAGGGATATGAACATAGAGATTTAACTGACAGTCAAGCAACAACAGTATCATGATAAATCCGAGGTGCTGCATTGTTCCAAGTATGAAGATAAAGTTGACAAAGAATTATGTTAAAGAAGAAGCAGCTCAACTTGAAAAACCTAGCACAATCTGCTAAGTCCTCGTACTTATGACCGGGCGCTGCCAATCAATCGCCCTGCATCCCCATTGGCTCTGGCGCAATCAGGCTGGTGGGAGAATTGCAGGTTCCTTATTGGTTAACCGTCTGACAGCTAGCTGTATAAAAGCTGTCAGAAGAACACTGTTCGCGTTACTGTTCTTGTTCTGGTTTGAATTAAATCGTTAAGCAGCTCCCTACCTCCGTGTCTTTACCTCAGAGCTCAGTCCTGAGCACAAGCACTTACGCCAAATGTCTTTGGACTTCTTAAAAATATGGTAACAACATGGTTTATGTAATAGCAATAGCACTTAGAGTTATATACCGCTTCACAGTGCTTTACAGCCCTCTCTAAGCGATTTACAAAGTTACCATATTGCCCCCAACAATCTGGGTCCTCATTTTACCCACCTCGGAAGGATGGAAGGCTGAGTCAACCTTGAGCCTGGTGAAATTTAAACTGCCAAACTGTTGGCAGCCGGTGATCAGCAGAAGGAGGAGCCTGCAGTACTTCACTCTAATTTTACTCTAACTTTACTCTAACCACTGCACCACCGTGGCTCTTGAATGGAGATCGAATATTTTTAACACCATTCACAGCAAAGTTCAATGAGTTCAAACAAAAGAAGCAAAGCTTCCCATTACAATGTTTCTGAAAAGACAACTTCTACATTAAACCTCCTCATCTCCCCACCCCGTAAAACAGAAATCTCAGCATCAGCCGTTTCTTGTCCACTCATTGAGGCTCCATTACTGAGGAATAATGAATTCCGCGGTGAATACCCTGATGCATGCCTTGTTCTTAAAGTATGTAATATCATTTTGATACAGTGTTTCTATAAATATGGCTCAAAATGTTACTCATTATTCTAAATCACACTTAAGACATTTAAAACAGATTTAAATATCTTTTGGTTAATTCTAAATAGCTGCTCAAGTGTTTAAATCTAGAGATATTTGGACCAGGGTACAAATTTTCAGAGAATTTAATGTTTTGCATGAAATGTGCACACATAACCTCCACAAATATGGAGAGCTAACTGCACTAGCTAGTAGATAGAAAACACTTCTTGTGTGCTGCAGACTAGCAATCTAATATTTGCCAGCCCTTGTTTCAATGAAAAGGCTGCATTTTTTAAAAGAACACTTAAACTTATTTTTCATGTAGAAAGCTGAACAACCATGTGAGCAGATATTGTAGCCATGCAAAGTACTTCAGAGGAAATCAATAATAGCACCAGTGTACCTGAAACACTGAAGTAGAGGGAGGGAGGGAGAGCAGATTCAGAGATGATAGGAATTACATCATAAAGATGAAAGGCAGCAGAACAGACCTCTTCCACAGTAGAGAAGCATAGAGCTATTTAAGTTTCAAAGTAAATTTGAATGAGATTTAAGAACTAATGGCAGAAAAACTGTCCTAACTTATCTATACCTTCCATGAAATGCCATAAAAGATTAAATTGTAGCCATTTGTTTTTGCAACTGCAACATTGACCAGCCTTTTGTAACTTTCAAAAGTAGACTATTGTAAAGAGATGTATAGATTATAGAAAGGCACATCAAAATTAGCACCCTATTTTCCTCAAAGAGGTAACTGTTTCATCTTTTTTGCTGAAACCAGAAGAGTCATAAAAACATCTCAAGATATTTGTTAATGTTGCACTATAAAAATTACTTGATTAAAACTTTTATATGTCTCAAAGTTTGTTTATGAGAGACTGCCTGTAAATTCCTTGAAGACAAAATTTTGCCTTCCATTAGGTTGGAAACTAAAACAGGTAAATATTACTTCTCCTGGAAAAGGACGACATTAGAGTGGAAGAAGACATAAGTTGTATGAAAACTTAGATCTGTAAAAAAAATGCAAAAATATTAACTAAGATAAATCATGCAGAAGTAGTTCTTGTGTCCATTTCAAAAGTAACATAAAAAAGTACCAATTCCATTAGAACAGGGGTCTGCAAAGTTGGCTCTTTTAAGACTGGTGAACTTCAACTCCCAGAGTTCCCCAGCCAGCATAGCTGTGCTGGCTGGGGAACTCTGGGAGTTGAAGTTCACCAGTCTTAAAAGAGCCAACTTTGCAGACCCCTGCATTAGAATATCCAAGTATTTCCAGTTTTTCCATATGACAATTGACAAGCTGCCTAAAGGTGTAACAGGAATGTTTGTTTTTCCCCCCTTTTCCTAAATATATAATGAATTATTGGCCATTTATAAGCAGAATTATCATCATATTTTAACATGCAACATTGTTCTCATTTCTGTATGATTAAATAGACTATTTACACACAGTTCATATATAATCTCTTTCTCTCTGTATGCACATGCATTGGTCTTAGCCTAGGCATCAAAGGCCACATATGAGTTTTCTGGGTCAATTTTCTTCAAGCAATTCCAGTTTGAACTTTTGCTAAGCTTTTGATAGGTTGTAATCTCCTCAGTTCTTCCGAATATCAGCATAGACCACAGACTCTGATTTGTTGATTCTGTCACTGTAACGTCCTCCAGAGTGATCTAATTGTGCATAAATTACTGGTCCCTGAAACCAGAAAAATAAACATGGTATATAAACATTTAATTATTCTATCCGTGGCTAGTGAAAACTCAGGATCACATGCAGATGAAAACAAGGAATTTTATTTCCTCTTTTTGAAATCCAGTCTTAGAAATAATACCAATTAGGTGTATTATTCCTGTAACCATTGATCTGTTGACATAAACGAATATAAAATTCACAGCAAATGGCTTATCATTTTCATTCTTTCATGCTTTGGGGAGATAAGATCTTTTGTAGTTATGTGGCAACATAGTCAAACACAGTGCAGAGTATGATCGCTTCTTCAAAAGTATATCAAGTAATCACAGCCCTGCTAAATCAGCCTATTCACAAGATTCCACTTTTCAACACACTTACCATCACAGATTACATGTATTTTTATAGGTGGCATTTATAATTCAAGAAAAGGAAGTATATAGAAAACCAACAAGAAAGGAGCAAGTTGCTGAAAAATAATTCCTAGGCATTTATATTTTACAACTGTGAATCTTTCTCGACAATATTTGGAAAACCAAATTATATTCATTACAGTAACTTTCAGAATAAGTCTCCTCAAACCTTTAAGTGATAAAGTATAGCTTAATTACAAGTATTAACGTTATTAAATAGGACTTAACAATTCCAGTTCTTTAGAATAGAAATCAAAGAGTTTTGTTTAATGGATTGACAGTGCAGATAAGGAAGCATTTTATAAGAAGAAAAATAATTCGGAAGAATGAATATGGTATATTTTAACTGCAAACAACTGGGAAAAAAGGGGAAGATTTTATTTTTCCCATAATGCAACTGCCATTTTAAAAAGAAGTTGTTTCTTTTATGTTCAAGTTTTATTATTTAACATGCTTTTTCTAGCTACTACAAATACTGTAGGGGATTCATGTAACTATTTTCTAGCAAGGAGAGTTGATCAGGGGAACTGAATAGTCTCCTGCAGGAATGTCCAATTGTAATCAGTTATATAAATAATAATTTGCTGCCAAAAGTAGTAATCTGCAATCATTTTATGTCAATTATTTGAATTTCATTTGAATAAACTATTTGAATTTATGTCAATCTTTGGAAAGGGCAATCACATTTCAAACACTTTAAAATACTCATATATCTTAGTCTAGGTAACTAGTAACTATTGTGAGATAAATCTCAAGAGAAAAGCATAAACATGAAGAAGTATGCCAGGATAATTGCATTTCAGGGGGGGGGGGGGGGAAGGAAACAGATACATGTTGCCTGAAAAGTTTCAAGTAGAAAGCTATATTGGTCAGATATATTTGTTTCTCAACAGAAATTATGGGAAAAATATTTTAGCATTCAGAAGCACTTTCTGGGGAGTGCTATGTAACTGAGATATTATTTTCTAATTTATCCATTATACATTTAGGAACCCAGATAACCAACCAGGTCAGTATTAGACCTAGAAAGCAGAGAACATGGTTAATTATCACATTCAAAATGATCAAGCATTCTACAGATGAACAAAGGAAAAGGAGAATGAGTACTATATACCAGTTGAACATGCACAATTGTGAGAAATTATGGTTCAGACGAATTTATTGATAAGGACAAGAGGACAAACCTGATGAATCTAGCTGAAGATGGAATGAATCTAATGAAGGCTGTTTTCAGACATGTTGTCTGAAATCAAACCTGGGCAACAAGTTTCTGCTTTCAGAACAAGCAATGTTAATCAACTTTAAGACTAAATATTTAGGAAGTAAATAGGATACCAGGAGACTGTGGATAAGTAATGCACAAGCTGTTACTTTGAAGGTACAGTATTAAGCTGGTGAAGTTTTTTTTTAAATTTCCCCCGTCTTCTTCATTATATATACTGTATATTTATTTTAAACCCCTCCTTATTCTAACAGCAGCAATAAAAGTTCCTACGTAAAGTTACATTCTGGTGCCCACGAAAATGATTGCCTGAAAATAAAGTATTATAAAATAACTGTATCCCAATTCTAAATTTGATGTATTTTAACTCATTGCCAGAACTTCTGGTACCATTTTAAGTATAGAAAAAAAGATAGAAATCAAGGGATAAATACTACACATTCCAATATATTTTTAAGGGTTCCAAAAGAAAGCACTTCTGATTCTAAATTTCTGAAACAAATCAACGGTACCCTAATACACCGGGCACTAGAGTCTGTGCTGATATTAAGAAAAAATGTTATTTCTATTTCTTTTGATTTAATTCATTACAGCTTCTTTGATATCTCTATTAAAGGGACATAAAAATAATCTGTAGAATAGGGATTCCATATGGGCTGCAGAAATCCAGTGAACATCAAGTTGGCAACAATTTAATAAATCATTAACTGTAGGTTGCCATACAGTGTCTGTCTGAGTAGATATGACAACTCTACTATAAAATGCCTGGCTGAATGTATTTTTGTATTCATACAATGTTCTCTGACATGAGATGTGTTCAAATGCAAGCCACAACTGGGAAATAGACACAAAGCAAGACCCAATTTTGTGAGCTATGTTGCAACAATATTTGATAGGGGTCAAACCTCTGTATTTTTAATTGAATTCCATAACACAAATGTAATCACTTTATCATGATCCTTCTCTAAATTGACATATGTACAACTATAGTACATTTGTAGTAGTGGTGTAATTACTAATTATTTATTGTATTAGTGGTACACTACTGCATAAATACAACCTATGTTTACTTCTACCAATTCACTACTGTGGCACTGTAGGTAAAAGGTAAAGATTTGCCCTGTCTACTCGTGTCTGACTCTAGGGGCTGGTGCTCATCTCAATTTCTTAGCCGAGAGTCAGTGTTGTCCAAAGATATTTCCGTGGTCATGTGGCCAGCATGAGTATATGCCAAAGACGTACAGAACGCTGTTACCTTCCCTCCAAAGTGGTACCTATGCTTTCAAACTGCTAAGTTGGCAGAAGCTGGGGCAAATAAGGGGAGTTCACCTTGTCACAGAGTGCTTGGGTTTCAAACTGCTGATCTTCTGGTAGACAAGTCCAGTGTCTTAACTGCTAGGCCACTGTGCCTCCTTTGCTATTACAACTACTTTATAAAATTAGACGAATAACCTCCAAAACCAAGTCAACTTCATCCATCAGTTATTACATATTTGCCAGGCAGCAAAGCAAACTAACATGTCATCAATACCATTATTCCTTTTAAGGAGCTCATAATCCAGGTCTATATTTAAGTACTGACTCATTTGGTATTCATAACTGACAAGAAACTCCATGTTGGTAAATGTTTGACACTATTCCTTTGGAACACATCATACAAACACTACCATTTGTTTCCTTCTCCTACTATATTCTAGCAATTAATAAACAAAATCTTGCCAGCAAATTTCTGGACTTACAGTCAAGTGTACTAATAGTAAAATGCAAGTTAGTTAGAACATAAATTTACATTATAATATCTAACTATCAATAAGTAATAACTCCATGTATATAAGTTTCTCATTTTTCCAAAAAACTTAAAAATATTTGATAAGATTTTATTCCTTACTTAAGAATCTCAAATAATATCATAAAGTCTATACTTTCTACTAAGACAGATAACTTTGAACAGATTTGATCTTTTCTGATCAATACAATTTCTATTATGTCTTTCCATTCAACAAAAATGATTCACTGTAGAAAAAGAGAGAGACCTATTATTTATTTCCCCACTTCAAGTCAGCCTTACTACCTTCTGCTATACCTGATTCCGAAGTCCCTAGATCTGTTTCTAAGTTACACTCTTAAACAGTAGTGTTGGCCAACTAATGGCAAAGATTAAGAATAATAATGCCTACAATATTATATATCTATCTATCTAAAAAACTAAATACTTAATATTCTCAAAGGCATATAATCACAGCTGAAAGAAATTGAGACACTACTATGGAATAGCTATTTACTCAATCCTCTACATTTTTATAAATCAAATCTCTAGTCCATGAATTTATCTCACTACAGAAACTCATCATTTATTAAGATTAATAGCCCTGCAGTAGTTTAGCAGTGCCAAAGACAGAAAGTATGTCACAACAACAATAAAAAACTGTTGGTGACCTACTGCTACACCATAGAGAATATTTTAATTTACTGCACCTGTGTATGGTTTGCCAATTGCACAGTGGAAGCTATGACAGCACTCCAGAGAATTACTGTCATTGCCCAGAGGATCATTGGTTACCCCCTTCCCTCTTTGAAGAGCTTTATAGCTCCTGCTGCCTTAAGGAAGTTCAAAACATTCTTAAAAACCTATCTCATCCTGGGCACCATTTTTTTGAACTATTACTATCTGACAGATGGTACAGGATAATAAAAACAAGGACAAATAGGCTGAAAAACAGCTTCTATCCTAGGGTAGTAACTATACTGAATTCTACTGTATAGTGCAATATTAATGCAATATCGGTTTTCAGTTCAGTTGTATAGAATGTGAAGAATATGTGTTTTTGTTTTATTTTTATAGTTATAATGTACACTGAAGTTGACATTTAATTTAGATGTACGAGGTACAATGACAATAACCTAACCTAACCTAACCTAACCTAACCTAACCTAACCTAACCTAAACCAAACCAAACCAAACTAAACTAAACTAATAAAAATAATAGCCAAAAGATAGCTACAAATTCTTACTGTAGGTTCCATTACAGCAGGAATTTTTCCAGATATTTTTCCATGTATGTGTTTCAGTGATGAATTATCCCTTCCTCCCCTTAACAAAAACACGACCTTTCCAGTCACTAGGTAATCTCCGAATCAGAGTATGATACCATTTACCTGATGAGATCGGATGGGCCCGCTGTTTACCAAAACCTCTGTGTCGGAGGGGGACTTCCGTGGAGCCTGCTTAACTGGAGACATCAAGCTCTCAGAGGTACTGCAGCTGATGAGGTGGCAAGCAGATTTTGCAGAATAACATTCAAGAAGCAAATCCAAGGCAAAACAAAACAAAAACAAAAGCAAGTGATGGCAAGATGAGGTGGCAATAGGCCAAATAGAGTGACCTTAGTGAATGACAGACAACACATACATCCTTGCTTTATACTTGCTCAGATCAGTCATGATTATATTTTCTCCCTTCACATACAAAGAAAAAAGTCCTTCCACTCCAGGTTAGGTAAAGAAACTCATAACCATATAAATAATTAACCCAACCCCCCAATCTTCATGTAATGTAATTTAATTTAGAGTTTATTAGATTTAAAAGCCACCCAACTCCATTATGACTCTGTGTGGTATAAAATTATCACATTTAAACTAAACAACCCACACAATTAAAAATACAAAGGGACCTACTGGAGAGAACTATCATCATTTCACAAATTAAAACAACTAACAAGGGTCACTCTGGCCCTGGCCCTGGCCCTGGGAAAAGAGCTACATTGTAAGAGCTCATCTATATATCAGGGTAGGGAAAGAAGGGATTTAATCTCTGGAGAGAAGATGCTACCCAAGGATAGACATTTGCCAGCATCTCCTGAATTGACCAAGCTTAAAAAATGGAATCAAGACCTACCAACTCTACCAGATAATATAGGGTTGACAGTACTACATTATCTGGAAGTGACTTTTCTCTATAATATTTGCTGCTAGGAGAAATACCTAACTTGGCTCTATAAATATCAATATAAATTCCATTAACTCTTTTCAAAAATATCAACTTCTCATAAGATCTCCAAATTGTTTGGTCAATTGGGAAGTATACCTAAAGCATCCATAGTTATCATATTGGAGAAATCTAATCTACGTTGGTTTACTTCCTAAATAGCAAACATAGCGATGCTTAAAAACTTGTGAACCCTTTTGAATTTTCAATATTTCTGCATCAATATGATCTAAAACATTATTTTTCTTCATACATATCCTAAAACTATTAAAGAGAACTCAATTAAGCAAATAGATAAAAAAATGTCTTGTTTTTTCTTTTTTCATTGAGGAAAATAATTTCAAGTTACTTATTTCAGTGTTTCCCAACCTTGGCGACTTGAAGTCCTGTGGACTTCAAGTCGCCAAGGTTGGGAAACACTGACTTATTTTATGGAAATGGTATAGGAATCTTTCAGTAACCAATGTGTCTCCCCTGGAAGGCAATAATTGCAACTAAAAGTTTCTTGTAACTTTTAAGCAGTCTTGCACATCAGCTTGGAGGAGTTTTAATCCATTCCTCTCTATATAAAAATTCTTACATAAACAACTTTTCCACTGTTTCATTTCCAATTATGTTAACTTCTCATTCCTTGCATCAGCTGCTCACTTTAGGTTCTTCCTCAGCATTTCTATAAGGTCAAAACTTTGACCTGATCATTCTAAACATCAACTTTGTCCTGTTTAAACATTCTTTGGTGGTATCACTGTGCATTTGGGTCTGTACATTGTCTTGCTCCATGATCCACTTTCTCTGGAACTACAGTTGACAGATACCCTGACCTTTTCCTAGAGAATTTGCTGGCACAATTCAAAATTCATAGTTCCATCAATGATAGCAAGCTGTCCTGGTTTAGAGGCAGCAAAACAGGCTCAAACATGATAACCATGTTTCCCAGATGGGATAAAGTTGTTTTGCTAGATTGCAGCATTTGCCTTCATTCAAGAGCAAAACATTTTATTCCTCATCCATCCACACTATATTCTTGCAGTAGCTGTCCGCCTTATTCATGCAGTCTTTTGCAAATGAGCAGCAATGTTCTTTTGGGGAAGTACTGACTTTCTTATTTATTTATTTATACATTTTATTTACCGCCCATCTTGTATCCAGTGGCTCATTTCTTCTTGCAATCTTGCCATTGTTCAATAATCTGCTAATAGTGGTCTCACAAACACTGACATTTGCTAAATAAGAAAGAAATATACGTTCCTTATATATTACCCTGGACTCCTTTGAGCCCCCTCAGAGCATTTACACACCTTGCTCTTGGTGTAATCTTGATTTGTTGACTATTCCTGGGGAAGGTAACAATGGTGTTTAATTGTTTCCGTTTGCACATAATCCGCCGGACAGTAAACTGATGGGATCCAAACTCTTTGAAAACAGATTTGTAACCTTTTCCTGTTCAGTGAGGATCACTGTTTTGTTGGAGGTCCACCGAAACCTCCTTGTTCAAGCAAAGGGACGCTTCTACATGCCTGTGTTGGGAAGCTTAGATTTTGATTGTGATTATCCAGAATTGTATTCTTTAAATAAGGACTGGCCCATACACAAGTACATCTGATTATCATCCCATTCATTGAAATATCTAACTCTAATTTTCCCTTTAAATCAGGGGTCTCCAACCTTTGCAACTTTAAGTCTGAAGGACTTCAGCTCCCAGACTTCTCAAGCCAGCTTTGCTGGTTGGAGAATTCTGGGAGCTGAAGTCCTTCAGACTTAAAGTTGCATAGGTTGGAGACCCCTGATTTAAATGAACAGATAATCCTATAAGTTCAGCAACGTTTGCCACACATAAATATGTAGCTTTGGGTCATTTTCCTCAATGAATAAATGAACAAGGATGTCATTTGTTTAATCGAGTTCTCTTTATTTAGTTTTAGGGCATGTGGAAAACAAAATCATGTTTTAGGTCATATTGAGGCCAAATATTGGAAATTATAAAAGATTCAAAAATTTTCAAAAGCATATGCAAGTGTGATAATGAAAAGATGACAATGCTATTCAGCAGAAAGCAGCCCTCCACTAATCAATTTTGTTACTGAACATAAATACTGAACATTCAAAAGGCAGACATGAGATATGAAGCAATACACAGAAACACATTACTGAGAAAGCATACTTAAGTGCTAGCCAATGGACCTTATTCATATTGAGACTAAACCCCAGCACATCAGGATCAAAGGACAAAGGAGCATCTGGAATCTATTTTAAGAGAATGTTCAACTCTGCACTGAACCAGTTAATAATACTGAATTCACAGTTTGTGCATAAAATATTTTCAGGTGCATTTTTTTTTACTGACAGCAATCTTTTTTTTTTCCTCATAGTGCAAAAAGTCCAAATATTCAATTCATGCATGCATCTGAATTAGCTGCTTCTGAAGGTACATAGCCTTGTTGCCAAAACTGAAGAAATGAGACGACAAAATGCAAACAACGGATGAAATATGCTGCCCCTTCATCAACAGTCCACAAAACAGAAATTCAGCATAAGTATTGGAAGTATGTTAGCAGGATAGTAAGCAAGGGAGGCAGAAATGTATATACATATGAACATGAAGTACCAAAGAACTAGTGGCATGATTAGTTACCATGATATATAGTGGGACTGGAAGAGATGACCCAGCCCTGTTACATTCCCAGTCTTGCATCTATATCAGGATCTCTGTAAGGAAAGGAAGATAAAAAGCAGGATCCAATCCCAGCATACCAAAGTAGTAATAAGGGGGGAAATCAAAGAAAAAAATAGACATTGTGATACTGCCATGCAAGAAATTACCACCACCACCTGCCTCAATCAGTTACAGCTCTAGTGTTAGTTTCTTTAAAAATTAAATATCATATATTATATGTGTGTGCGCGCACACACACACATTATTATTTGTAATTACTAGAATAGACATCCCACAACTTAGTAACCATCAGAAACACAGTATAGTCAATGAAATCAATGTTAATGTTTGTTGCTTGGAGGCAACCCCAAAAGAACAATAATTTTAAACAAAGATAGTCCCAAACCTTCAGAAATAATACACTTGATGAAAAAAATATTATTCATATTAAGATATGGCATCCTGAGTGCAGATCAGTATTCAAGTGTTATGCAAACAGTACATGCACGAGGGAAATTAAGCTTTCCACACTGAGCCAGAGCTTATACAGCCAATTCACTGCACTCATTCAACCTTACCACTGACATCTACTGCAGCACTTTCTAAATTCTGCAGCTGAAAAGAAGGTTACAAAAAAAAATGCCAATTACGTACACCCAGTACAAATTGACTTTTTAGCACATTATGAATAATATTTACTGGATCTACAAAAGCAAGAAGTCAGGCCATGAAATGATTGATCCTGAAAGAATTGTTATGTGCAATATTTTGTGCACAGGGCTGCATTTTTGTTGCAATTAAGTGATAAAGCAAAGTAAATGTCACCACCAGTTCAAAGGAGCCCATCAACCAATTGTTCATGGCAAATAATCCGCCTTGAAGACATTGTCTAATAGAAGTTCCTTAAAGCCAAATTACAGGAGGCATCATGAGTGCAATAGGAACAAAAAGAAGTCATGCATATGGTAAAGCCAGTGAAAATAAGAAAAGGGCAGTTTTCCCAAAGCCAAGATTGGAAAGCTATGGAAAGCGGACTGTTGTAAAAGGAACTGGCAGCCATACCCCCAATCTTAAGAGAAAAGAGTTGTGCCATCCAGAATGTAACCTGCTAGTGACACAACCTCCTTTATCCTGACAGTTGCAAGGGGGCAGTTTTAGGCTACTTTCCAAGGACACTAAATTTAATGGACTATGCTCACAAAGAGGAGCAACATATGACTATATGTATACCATGAAGTTGATAATTTATGAGCCCAGAAGGATGTGGTTTCTAGCTGTCCCAGTAATTTAATCCAAAATATAAATGCACAAATTCAGGTTTCAAACTGTTCATATTCCCTCCCCTCCACCCTCACATATCTAAAGAAACAAGTATAGGACCTTACCCAGAATAATGCTTTTTGGAATTCTTCTTTCTGATCATAACACACACAATAAGCAAGATGACGAAAACTAAAACTAGAATGCCAACACCGGTTGCCCCTAACACAAGGGTAAGAGGAAATACATACAAGTTACCTGAGGAGAAAAAAAATACTTTCATTTCAGTTATTATTATATCTTGTTAAAATTGATCACACATTATTCTATTCAAAATTTTAATTCAGTTGTGGATACTTCTATATTATCAGTATACTTTTAAAAATACTTTTTACTTATTAAACATGAAGTGAAAACCATTGATAGGTTATATAGGATGCCTCCTACTTTTATGTTTCAAAAAAAACCACAACTAACAGCCAACTCAGATTCAATTTGTAATCAGCTAATACTTTTCACAAGCATTATTACCATATGTCTCCAACTGTATTCCTGTGCATATGATTTTTTAAAAAAAATAACTTTATATTTGTCTCTTTTAATATTTAATTCTCTTAGCATATTTATCTCACCCAATGTGGTAATTTTGAATTTTATTTTTGGCTTCTAAAATATCCTACTCTATTTTCTATCACATGCAATTTAATAAGCATTCTCTCCATCTCTTCTTCCAAGCCATTAATAAAAAGCTTGAATTGTACAGGGCCCAAGACTATGCAGTAATTTACTCCAACTGGTATTTAGTCCACTGTGAGGAGGAACCATTGATAGTGTTGTCCAAGTATGATTTTCAACTACATATATGCTTAACTGTAATGACATCATGTGGCCTTCAGACCAATTTTATACCACCTAGAAAACAATCTCTTTAAGTGTGATGACTTACCAGATGCTTCCCCAGACACCTCCCCAGATGCTAGGTCGGAGGAGGATAAGCCCATCCCGGGCATGTCAGGAGGGGTGAAAGACGAGGGCTATAAGCCAGTAGTGGAGGGGCCGAGCACAGGGGAGCAACCAGAAAAGCAGCTGGCTTAGCTAGAGACAGGAGAGGTGCAACTGCAGCTGGGAAGTCCAGAGGCTTTGAGTGGAGAGGGCAGCAGCTGCAGCTGGTCAGTAGAGGTGAAGAAGTCCTGCTTCCTCCTCTAGTTCTGAAAGCATGTAGGGCTGAGAGGAGGTAGGCACAAAGAAGACCAGCCAGGCTACTTGCGAGGAGGCAGCCTCGTCCCTCTTTATGGGCTGCACCAGGAAGCAGTTTAGTTCAGCAAAGGGAGTGAAACTATGCTGGGAATGTGTTCCTTTCCTTGTTGTGTGTTGTTGCCTTGAACTTTGGATCATGCCTCTTCAGCTATGGAATTGCCTTTGCCTTGCGGTCTTGCCTTGCCATATGGATTTACCTTTGCCTTACTTGCCTTTGCCTTGTGGGCTTCCCTTGCCCTGTGTACTTGTCTTGCCTTGTGACTTGACTTTGCCTTGGGGACTTGCTTTTGCCTGGTCGACAGGACTTGCCTTGCCTTTGCCTGGTGGACTAGTACTGGGGGTTATTTTTTAGTAGTCTGCTGAACTCATTGGGAGTGAGCTGATGCTGGAGCATGGAATTGCTGGGGAATACTAATTCAGGCATGGAAACCTTAATAAAGTCTCCTAACACTATGGGGTGTGTACGTGTATGTGAGTGGGACAGCACATTAGGAACCTGCTCTAGACTCTTCCCATTTTTTAAATGTCAGAATGACTTGTCTATGTTCTCCCCCCACTTCTCATTTAAGGTAATTTGTTTTTTCCAGCAGCTAGCACCTTGCCCATTATCCAGAGTTTCTTAATAATACTGTAAGGTTTGGCCATCAGAAGATATTCCTTCAATACCCCAAGTGCAATTCATCTGATCTTGGGAAGTTATAGAGATTTATCATTCATAAGCTCAGTCCTATCTTTTTTATTTTCTGAGTTTATTAAAATTCACTTTTAAAAGTCCAAGATGTATTTGAATAGGCTCATCATTGTATTACTGTGTGTATTACTTATCAATTTACATCAAGTTAAGATGCCTGGTCCTTTTTTTGCCTTCTTTCATTGTCTGAAATAAATGTAAATGCTATCACAGCATCACACTGTTGTCTCTCAAAACTGCTAAAAATGCCATGTAACTTTTTGTTTCTAAAACTTATTTACACAGGAATTTCTTTTCTCAAAAGTGCTTGCAGCCTTGGCTGATGGTGGAAATGGCAACCCAACTTAAATGGAAGACTGGAAGTGTAACTTTTGAAGGGAGAGCTTAGTGAACTTTTATCAGAAAAGGGTATATTTTATATTTTGTTATTCACTAGCTTTTTAAATGGACAAAATAAGTGTATCAGGTTTGCAGGAGAACAATTAGTTCTTGTAATAGAATGTTTAGACTTACTCCTTAGGAATGAAAATTTCAAACTGACAATTTGCCCCTTGCTAGCTAACCTGAGTTTGGCAAATAACTAGATATACCAGGAAACAATTTTAGGTATACCAGAGAACAGCATGAAGTAATACGAACCTCAGAGTTGAAAATGTATCTTTTCTATGAATATGTTTTTTGCTATATAAGATTAACTATACTTTAGGACTCTCCACATAAAGAAATTCTCACTCTCTCCAGTGACTCTTCTTTTAGATAAAGCAATGTTTAGATCTGTGCTTCCTGTGGCTTTTCCTTCACTACCCAAACGGCTTATCAGAAAGTCTTATCACACTTCGAGGTCTGGACATAAATCCCTGCAATCCATGGTCACTGAATGAATACTCACAACTCAGGGATTACTTATATTATGAAAACAGTATCACTTAATGATATTTACATCATTTCAACAAATTACCTGTATTTTTTGGAGTATAAGACACTCCAGAGAATAAAATGCACCTCAGTTTTTGGGAAGGAAAATAAGGAAAAAAAATTGCCTCTGTCTACCAGCATCCATCAGTATTATCTGGCTAGCATCCTTAGCAAACAGCCTGGTCAGCTTCAGCACATTAGCCTGATTCACCATGAGCAGCTGATTGGCACTCACTACGCTAGCATGCGCCTTGTTGGGGCATATACACCCAAAAATGCAGCTGATCATCGCAGAGTGCTGCAGTGAGTACAACAGGTGAAGCGCAGAACCGGTTTGACAAGGCAGCAGCTGTTCTGGTTTGCCATTTTGGGCTCTGCAACTTGCTTTTTCACCCTCCGAGAGCTCAGTTTGAGAGGCTCAGTTTGCAGCCTCCAAAAGCTCAATTTGAGAGGATGCACAGAGGCCAAAGGGTTGGGATCAGGGCTACAATCAATGTATAAGACGCACCCAAATTTTCACCCTCTTTTAGAAGGAGAGAACGTGTGTCTTATACTCTGAAAAATATGGTACCATTGGTAATTTCATTGATTGTCTTAATAGGGATATTTTATACAGTATATTAAGGCAATATTTAACTCAATTTAAATGTCCTTATGTTGGGCAATAGGTTTATATGCCATTATGCAAAGAATTTTTTAAAATCAATTTTGGGTAATTTATCTAGATTTAGGAAGCACTGATTAGAACCTCTGAAGTTTGTTGAGTTTTCTGGTAAATTTATACATAGCTTTATTTATGCCCAAAACATCCAAATAGTAAAGTACAAGCATAATCTAAAATTTGGCATTAAATAAAACAGTTTAACAAATAAAATAATGTATAAGTATTATATCAAACAAACTCAATCTTATTGCTATGTTACTAAAGACCTTAAATGCATAGCCATAGTTAAAAAGTTGGCTGTTGCTACTCTAATTTTAGGATTTTTCTAGATGAAATGTTAACATGTTCAGAGACACCATTTCAAATACACCAGATAAATATTCTGCCAAAAACTCTTCAAAAATAACAATACTATTACAGGACAAAATCTTTGAGAAATTAGTCTCTTTGATGGCAACAAATTTAATCTAACTTTTGAAAAGAACATTTTGTACTTCTTTCAATGTAAATTATTAAGCTACGTTGGGAACTAAAAGTTTATTTGTAATTTATTCCAAAAATCACAGATGAATACAGAATTTTGGCTTTTGCCATTAACTCATTTTAAGTTATTCCATGACTTTTAATACAATAAAATGCTGGTGAAATTTCTACTCCACTGTTAAGAATAAAATAATGGAATAAAATCCAGAATAGGCGAACAAGTACTTCTTCAGCACATTGTTACATAAAGCAATTTTAGAGAAAGAATTCAATTTATGTAGAACCTCTCCAAATTAATTAATTTTTCATTCAATCCACATTACTATACCTTTCTCCATAACCCTGACTTTGATTTTTCCTGGTGTAACAACTATATCTGGAGGGTTTTTAACATCACAGATATAGGTTCCATTGTCTTGAAATTGCATGTTTGCTATAGTGATTGATGCATCTTTCCTGTTAAGATCTCCAGCCCAGTTGCTTCTGTCATCAAATTGTGTACTCTTTCCAGGATATGCTTTTCCGTTGGAATAATAGAAGAACTATAATCAAAAATACAAAAAGTATGCTGTATTAAAAACTTGTTTTTCACCCATTGGCTTAACAAATCTGCTAAATTGCTTCAAAACTCAACTCATACAATACATAAATTTTAAACCAGTGCAAGAGTGACAAAGATAATATTCTACCTGAGAGCCTGTAAAGCTGGTTTTTAAACCAGTTGAAGGGTCAGGGAAACATTTAACACATAATATCACAAGAGTTTTTGAAGTTTTAGACTAATTTCAGGAGCTCAGGTATCTTGCTCTGCCCGACTTTCCTCAATCCTGTTTTTCTTTTCTCAAAATAATGTACCAATAACTATTATTAATACTATTACACGATTTTATTCTGGTATCAGTTTAATATTTTTCCAATCATGTCAAGATAAAAAGATATCTAACCAAGCATGTGAAGTGGGTTAAAGCATTTCCTCATCTAAGCAAGGTTTTTGGTGGCAATGAACTTTGATGCAAAATACAATTAACATCTTCACCAACATTTCAAGGGAACGATCTGGCTTTTAGTAGTCCAGAGAGCAATGCAAGATGAGGCAGGACTTTTTACTTCTGATGATTTCCTTTTGCAAACAATATCTTACTGAGACAGGAGATGATGATCCCTCGCCTTGGAAACTCCAGGTGACAGAAGCTGAGCTGCTGATCACTTCTGTGGAAGTGAAAGTGCACGGAAGCTTTGCCTCGGTCCCATTCTCCACAGGGAAGTCTGTCGGTGTGTATACCTCCACAGCAGAAACCTGGACTGTCAAGAACATCATTACAAGAATTGGAACACCAGATTCTTCATAAATATTAACACTCTCCAAAAGAAGATTAAAAAATCTATTAAATCAAAGAAATTGAGGGGGAAAAAATCATTTCAGTTCACTTATCTCATTAAGCCATCATGTGGCTGGTTGGTTTTTGATTTTGTATAATGTATGGATTGTTAGGATAATTAACCTGATGTTGGGTTGACAATATATATAAGCCAGGATTCTTAAATAGTATATGTAACTTTAAGGACTACGTTGAATCTGATTGTCTGTGCTTCCCAGCTCAACCATAAAAGGTAGTTGAGAACACAGTTCATTCCTTTTTGCTTTCCTGTGCTTATTGTTTGCCACTGAGGAAGAAGCTGAAGACTGAAGAAGTATTGTTTTGCATTACTGTAAGATAACTCTGTGTTTTGGTGAAGGACTGTTTATTGTTTGAGAAGTTAGTATCACTGTTTGGAAGAAGTATTTTAGTTACTACAAAAGTAAAGACTATTTATTTTTCCTACTATCAGCGTTTGATAGTTATTGTGTGCTAAAAGCAACAAATCTCTTTGCTGTCCGGTATATTGCACTATTCCGCTATTTATTTTCCAACAGGGGTGTTTTTTACCCCTAACATGGATGCAATATTACAATTTACTGCCATGTGCACACCAGACTTTCTGTGGATTCTCAGGAGAGAAATTCAATACAACACATTATTTGAGAATTTTTCATCTTTATTATGCAGATACTAATTTCATTTCCAAGCAAGCCTAATTTAACAGCAGAAGACTATATTACTCCCCTCTTCTGCTACCCATTTGATATAAGAACAATCACTTGCGATTCTAAAGTGCAGAATGACAAAATGTTTTTCTCTCTAGTTAATATTATACAGCTAAGTGTTTTCTACGTAAGTGTGCATGCATTTAATGAAGTTAATGTACTATGCTATATAGGTGCATTATTCTATTGCCAGCCTACTTCTTAATTTAGAATTAATAAAGGGCTTACAGATATTGGTGGTTTATTTTCTCACTGTGTAATAAGTTAACAACTGGTTTTTATCTGGCTGTTGAAACATTGAACTTGTATCATTTTTACCATTTTTCACTGTTGTTAATTTTGAAGGTGTAAAACAACTGCACATAATTAGAAAAAATACACTGAAAGACAGAGAAGGATGCTGTATTTAACTTTGCCCCGTGTAGTGGTTTTGCTGATTTAAGAAAATATATAATTTGACCGGGGGCACTTAATCTTTTGCATGAACTGTAAACATGCCTTTCAATCTAGAATTGGCATGATAATTAAAATATCATGGGATATTCAGTTACAGGTACTCCTTAACTACTTGTCCAATGACTGTTTGAAGATGCAATGATGCTGAACGAATGGTACTTAACCACAGGCCTCAAAGTTCTGGCTATAGCAGCATCCCTGCTTAATGATAGGGACTGCCAGGATTGCATTTATGACTATATCACTTAGCAACAAAAATGTCAAGCTCAATTATCATTGTTAAGCAAGAATTACCTGTAAATAATAACAAGCACTGGAAAGAATCTTAAAATGTAATTTGGCCCAGCCACCTGCTTATCCATTATTATTCCATCCTCAACAGATGGCCACCCAGCTTCTGTTTAAACACCTGCAGCAGAGAAGCCTCCACTAACTCCCAAGTAATTCCATACCATCACTGAAGAGCCATTATGGTTAGGATTTTTAAAAATGTTCAACCAAAATATATTTCCTTGTTATTTAACCCCACTATTTCTCTTCCAGTCTTCTTCCTGACAGCTTGACAGATATCTGAAGACAGGCATCATGCCACACATAGACTTCTGTAAACTAATCATAGCTAATACCCTCTACCATTCCTTATAGCATGTCCTTGTTTCTAAAATCTGGAGCCTATTATTGGACACAATGTTCTATGTTCAATTTGATCAATGCAGAACAGAAAGAAACGAATGACTTATCTTGCTCTTGGCTACTTTATTTCTATTATTTCTAAGACTACATTTGCTATGAGATGTTGGGCGTACACAGCAGTTGCATCATTTTGGTAGCTCATGTTCAGCTTGTGGTGCACAAAGTTACCTAGATCCATAATACTAAAATCTTTTGAATATTATTCTTTGATTAAATCTGGAATGACAACATTCCAAAATCTACAAAAACAAATTTCCACTTTTTGAACATAGGGGGAACATTTGTTCTTTTCCAATTAGCTGACCCATCAACTGTCTTTCAGAGTAGGTATACAACCACCAAGTTTTTCCCAAAACCTTTAGGTATTCAAATTGGATATCTTGTGACTGAAGGTCCTTGGTTTGCAGCACTGATGATATTACCTAGTCAAGTAATAGAATGTCTCATGCAAACAATCAAGCTCAGAGAAAACCAAGGACTCCACAGTTAAGCCCTGAAGTACATATATTCTATTTTTTGACTACACTTCTATCAAACTCAGTTTAATCCTTTCTTTTTAATCTGCCTTCACAGCTGGCTGGTAGAACAAACATTTCTAGTTGAAAGTGTTGAGCATGTGACTAATGCCATTATATAATGGTAATGTATAGACTTGATCATATTATAGCTTTCTTTCTACAATCCAAAGAATTTGGTACCTCTGAAAAAACCAAATATGTCATTTCTTCATCAGTTTAAAAACTGTATAAAAAACACTGGAGACCTAAGAGGATATATACTAAGAGCTAGGTTTAAATCTCAATATTAAATCTTTAAATATTGTCAGAACAGAAATATCAATATTGAATACTGGTGTTCTTTTGGTATTTTTGAAAGAAAATGGTATTTTTCTTTCAAAAACTATAGCCATTTAGTAGCATACTTGGAGATAAGGGTGGAAAAAAACCCCATTCAATGAATGCATACCAGTACTAGAAAATCAAACAGGGAAATACATATGGACATTTCAGTGAGACATCTGAAGTTATTTGGGAAGTATCCTCACATTTTGTTAAACCAGGAGACTATATTTATTTATTTATTTATTTTTTATTTATTTAAATTTATATCCCGCCCTTCTCCACAGAGGACCCAGGGCGGCGCACAGGAAATTTAAAAACATACAAAATACAATAAATATAATTTAAAAGACTATTAAATAAACCTATCCTGCGCTAAAACCAAATTTTAAAAACCCAATTTAAAACTACCTAAAAGTCCCCATGGGAGGTTAGGCTAGGCCGGCTTGTTGAAACAAATATGTCTTGAGACATTGGCGGAAGAGGCGGAGGTCGGTGATGGTACGTAATTCAGGGGGTAGGTCATTCCAGAGGGCTGGCCCCGCCACAGAGAAGGCTCTTCCCCTGGGTGTCGCCAGTCGGCATTGTCCGGCCGACGGCACCCTGAGAAGGCCCTCTCTGTGGGAGCGTATCGGTCTAAGGGATGTATGGGGCAGGAGGCGGTCTCGCATATAACTAGGCCCCGAGCCATGGAGCGCTTTAAAGATAGTTGTCAGAACCTTGAAGCGCACTCGAAAGACCACAGGAAGCCAATGCAGCTCGCACAGGATCGGTGTTATGTGGGAGCATCTAGTGGCTCCCATAATCACCCGCGCGGCTGCGTTTTGGACTAGCTGTAGCTTTCGAGTGCACCTCAAGGGAAGCCCCATGTAGAGAGCATTACAGTAGTCGAGTCAGGACGTCACGAGAGCTTGAGTGACTATGCGAAGGGCAGCCCGGTCCAGTAAGGGGCGCAATTGGCGCATCAGGCGTACCTGATGAAACGCCCCCCCTGGCCACGGCCGCCACATGGTCCTCCATGGACAGCCGGGAATCCAGGAGGACATCCAAATTGCGCGCCCTCTCCACGGGGGCCAGTGTTTCGCCTCCAATGGCCAGAGTTGGAGTAATCTGGCTGAACCGGGGTGCCGGAAACCACAGCCACTCAGTCTTGGCCGGGTTGAGTTTGAGTTTGTTACCACCCATCCAGATCCGTACGGCTTCCAAACACACTATAAGAATCAAAGGCTTACACTTTCTAAAAAAAAGGTCTGGATATAGTTTCAAAATTTAGATTTGGATTTTGATAAGGAGCCACCTGAAATGATTTGAGGTTTGTTGCTGTTTTACAAACAACAGTATTCCATGAAATACTGTTTCTAAAATATTGAAGATAGCCTAGTAACAAAGTTAGAAACTGTTAATCCTCCTTCTCCAGAAACATGTTGCAACATATAACAATGTTTTCTAATAATAAATCTATAGAATCAAAACATCACACACCCAACTATAGAAAGCAATTGTTTCAGTAACCAGTCAACTTCCTCTGAAAAACAATGTAAAAAAATGTTTCAATACAACATTGGAGTTTCTGAAATTAGAGGGGGGGAAACAATGCCGATGTTTACTCTGAAAAACTCCACCCAGGTACTGTGCATCTTAAGAAAACAACAATTTTAGAATCATAATTACAGGATCTTGATATCCTAAAACATGTGCTTTATTTACACATGTTCTCAGAGAGCATTTTAGTTTGAAAAAAATGTCATTAAATTTTCCTAATCAGGGAACACCAATGATTAAACCAAAACAAACAACATGCTAACATTCCAGGTTAGTACACAAATTAGGCTTTAACCTTTGTGTGAACATCTCTATATGTTGACATTTGTGTTCCAATTTTTAAGAATTTGAAGTTTAAATTCCCAGGAAATGTCAGTTTGCAACATCTTCTTAAAACTACTATATTCAGGATGAGTTGAAACAACTCGGTTGGCCAGAATAGATAAGAAAATTACAGTCCAACACCATTGAGCACAAAACTGGGAGAGCTGGCTGATGATATTCTTTTCAGATAATGAAGTCATAGTTTATGATTACTCTGAAGCAGTACCATGAATATCCCTCTTTTAGCACTGTTGATGGTTCCTGACTTTCATAGAATAATTCAGAATGTTCACAGCTAATAGATATTGCAGCATAGTGCATTAGTTCAAGGCTGTTTCAGATTTTGATCAAACACACAGGCAAATCAACTTAAAATAATATTCCTGATGAAAGTAATCATCAAAACCTGCTTATAAGAGGTCAGGACACAGAATCACCACTGATTATTCTAGGCCACCTGCCAATATTTACCAATTTTAATAATGCCAGAACATATTGAGTAACACTCAATCCCATCATTTTTTTAGATTCCACATTGTCAAAGCTTTTTGAAAGAGTCACAGCAATTTGGAATAATGAAAGTGTTTTCTAAATTATATACCAAGATTTTGTAAAACAGGGTTTTGACAATAATTATTCAACAACTCTGTTACTCCAGAGTTGGAGTTTAGTCAACAAAAAAGTAAATATTAGAGACAATCTATTTTGATTATCATACTATACTGAATTAATCCAGAGATGAATATTAACCTGACTCAAGCCAAATAAATAGTTTGAATTAAAACTTCCTTGCCATTATCCATCTTTAAGATGCACTAAATTGCTTAGTTTCTGATTTCAATAAATGGTGTTTCTTTTCTGGATTTGCTTCTAGTAAGAAGGAACTCAACAGCATAATAACTGGTATGAAAGAAACCATATAGATTAAGCATGGACAAACTATGTCCATCTCAAATGTTATTAAGTTGTAACTTGCATTATTCTTCAACAGCTGACAGGCTTGCAAGGGCTAATCTAAATTTGAGTTCAAAGCATCTAGATGGTCACATGCTACTTGACACTACAATGGACTATTGCAATGAGAATTGAAAGAAGTTAAAAATATGTTAACTTAGTATATTTTGTTTGCTAAAAAATACTCCATGCTCCTTTGGTCTATTATTGAAAAACTGTTAACGTATGCTTAGATTTTAAAACAGTCTGATTGAACACTGAAAATGATAACATTATGAAAGTCATAGAATAATTTTTAACAGTTTGGCATAAGCAGATAGCCATATAACTTGCAAAATATATTTTTGACCTGCATGGGTATAAGCAAAGAGTCACCAAAGAGAATGCATGTTAAGTATGAGCAGAAACATTTCCTCACTATTCCAAAATAGTGGAATATCATACTTATCTGGGAACAGGATAACTAACACTGTGTTTTATCAGTGTGATTATCTCTATATCCATTCAAATGCCATTATTTTACTTTCATCTATCCTATTTTGATCAGAGGTATTCTGTAAGCATCCAAAACCTCACCAACTCAAAGACTTGAGTATAATTTGTTGACTTTGTAATGTAATGCTACCAATTTAGCCAGACACTACTTGGATTAATAACTTTTCCATAAACTGCTACTATGGTATTGTCCAAATGGTATGGATAACAACTCCTTCCTGGCTGGCCAAAATGACAGTGGTTTTATATCTGAATACTTGAAAGAGAGTAGGTTGCCTATCCATGATAAGCTGTTTATAGGCAACCATCTGGAGCATTAATTCATTTTCCTATTAATATCTGCCCAGTTCAACTTGCAGAACCAATCTGAAAGGAACTTTTGCCTCTAGTCAAATTATCCTACTTATACTAGAAGACGTAGACAGAACAAACATGAACACACTTCTTAATTGTTGCTTCATGGATAATTTTTTCTTGTCTCAACATGTGTAACAGCAACAGCTAGGTTTATATTTTTTGAGAAATCGCTATTATCTAACCAGTTTAATGTAAGACAAAAAGCAAGTCTAGATTTAAAAATGCAGTCAATTTTAAAATGCGGCAAATTCCTTATTCTTCCGGAACTGTGTGTAAACAATCATTCTAAGATCTTTTCCCCATTACATTGAAGTTTTTAAAAGAATGCTTTGTGGAGGCACTGTCAAATTTTACTACTGGCCAATGCTTTTATTTTCAGTTATCTTTTAAAAATATTGGGTTCCTTGAAGAAAATAAGATGTTTATTCAATAATTGCAATATGAGAGGAAATATTTTGATGAAATTCAGAAAGAAAGGTTCCAACTACATATCAAAGTTTTGGATAACTGTGCTAAACAAAAATTTTAAAGGCACATTTTAGCTTAGGGTTACAATGGAACCAGATCTAAGTCAGTTTCTATTTAAGGGATAAGGTTTTTTGAATCGATTTTTGAATCGATTTTTGAATCGAGCCCTAAACCCATCAACTCAGGTTTTAATAATAATAATAATAATAATAATAATAATTTAATTTATAGACCGCTCCTCTCTCCATAGGGACTCGGAGCGGTGCACAGGGAAACTAAAACCACAATACAATATACACATACAGTTAAGAAAAAATTAAATATGAGCCTGTGCTAAAATCCCCTTAATCTGCTAAAATACCCAATTAAAAACAGCTAAACCCTGTAGAGAGAGGCTAACCAAGGCCGGCCAAACGGAAAAGATGAGTTTTTAATTTCAGACGGAAGGAGCGGAAGTCCGTGGTTGTTCTGATGTCGGGGGGAAGGTCGTTCCAGAGGGCTGGGCCCGCCACAGAGAGAGCCCTTCCCCTGGGCGTCGCCCGCTGACAGAGTCTAGTGGACGGCACCCGGAGAAGTCCCTCTCTGTGGGAGCGAATCGGCCGTGAGGATGTATGCGGCAGGATCCGATCCCGCAGATAGCTAGGTCCCGAGCCATGGAGCGCTTTAAAAATGATGACTAATACCTTGAAGCGCACCCGGAAGACGACAGGCAGCCAGTGCAGCTCGCGCAGAAGTGGAGTTATGTGGGCAAATCTGGAGGTACCCAAGATTGCCCGCGCGGCTGCATTCTGAACCATCTGAAGTCTCCGGGTGCACCTCAAGGGGAGCCCCATGTAGAGAGAGTTACAATAGTCCAGTCGCGATGTCACGAGAGCATGAGTGACTGTGCGAAGGGCGTCCCGATCCGCCTGGTTCGCAACTGGCGAACCAGGCGGACCTGGTAAAACGCTCTCCTGGCCACGGCTGTCACTTGATCTTCCATTTAAATAATGAATTCAGTTTTAAAATACTGTAGGTTTTCTGTGTCAGTAAAAAAGAAATAGACAAATATATAAACAAAATGCTAAGCAGAAAAGGAAAGGAGAAAATAAATATAGTACTTTATATTCTAAAACAGGGGTGCCCAACCCCAGGACCCCTGGCATGGCATGCCCAAAATGGGCCATGCAAACAAGAGAAGCCCCATCTGCGGGATGCAGGCAGCACATTAAACCATGCCCCCTCTGGTCCATGGAAAAACTTCTCTCCAAACCAGTCTCTGGTGCCCAAAAGTTTGGGGCCACTGTTCTAAAACTAAACTCTCTGGGAGACACAGGTCTATTTGGCATAAAACATGCCATATACAAAAAAAGGGGGCAGATCATCCATCTTCACATTTACCTCTGGGGCACAAGGTTGCAATAAACTACGACAAAACTTGCATTCATTTTAACTACTGCTAATCTCATTAGAGTTGCCATTAGTTTCTTTTCTTTCTTTGATGATCTAATTGTGGAAAAATCTTACTTCTGATAAAATATACAGCACAAATTTACAAGTCTTACAACACTTTTTGTAACTACTGTAATATAAAGTATGGAACTTGAGAATAAAAAAATGATATAATCTTTCCAATGACTTTAAAAAAATGCAAGTATAGTATCATAATAAAATATTAATAAATTTCAAACGAACACAATACTAAGTACCACACTGGTTGAATCTTAGTATTAGCTTGACTTATATCCTCATTACACATGAAAAATAACTAGCATTCATATTGAATGATAAACGCTACACAATTTTACTACTGTTCTATTTGCGGTGTAACATAAAATATATCAAATATGAAATGCTGATTTCATGTAAAAATTTCATGGTAATAAAACTCAGAAGTAAGGAATAATGCCACCTTTATACTGCTAATACTGATTCAGGATACAGAAATATTGTCCATCTCGGCATCAGATTGGAAAAGGATGAGGTAATGTATAAATTAATTTGTAGAAATATAGCACTTTACTACAATTAAGGGATAGATTAGATTTATAAAATTGTTTTAATGTTGTTAGTTGTTCTTTTGCATGTTATTAGTTTTGCACATATTACCTACATCGATTATGAGAGAGAAATGAGAGCATCAAGATAGAATGTTCCCAATTACACTGTTGCCTGAGCATATATTAGCAAACTAGTGGCTTCAAGGATATCATATAATTTGGATAAAACTATTTTCAACTAAGCAACATCCTCTTTCTGGCAACGTATGAATCATGTTTATCATTTGTTTTCAGTGAAAAACAGCTGCAAATGTTATAGGAACCAATTCCTAAAACTGAAGTTTAGGTCTAACATAACCTCGGGGCCTAGTTATATGCGAGACCGCCTTCTGTCCCATACATCCCTTCTGCCGCTCCGCTCCCACAGAGAGGGCCTTCTCAGGGTGCCATCGGCCGGGCAATGCCGTCTGGCGACACCCAGGGGAAGAGCCTTCTGTGTGGCGGGCCCTGTCCTTTGGAACGACCTACCCCCTGAATTGCGTACCATCACTGACCTCCGCCTCTTCCGCCAGTGTCTAAAGACACATCTTTTTCAGCAAGCCGGCCTAGCCTAACCTCCCGTGGGGACTATTTTTAGATAGTTTTAAATTGGGGATTTTAAAATTTGATTTTAGCATAGGATTATAATTTAATATGTTTTTTAAATTTTGTATTTATTCTTTTGTATGTTTTAAATTCCTGTGTGCCGCCCTGGGTCCTTTGTGGAGAAGGGCGGGATATAAATGTGATTAAAATAAAATAAAATAAATAAAATAAATAAACCTGTATGAGTTGAGTGATTCTGCTCACAACTTGGGTCTTATCAGGACATTATCAAAGCTTCAGTTAGTTAGCACCTCTGAAACATATGAATCCAAATAGCACTAGGAATAATACTGAGGGGTTGTCTTCTTGCTCCCAAGAACACAAACTGCACAGTTTCTTGGTAAATAATCAATCGATTGATATATTAATTAATTTATTAAATAAAATAAGGAACTTGAAATTCTAAAACCATTTAAAGCATACAATTATACTTATGGCCATTTGGTGTGGTTTATTTTCATTGTGTACTTGTTCCAGTCAAATAACAGACCTGGAAAGACAACAACCATATCCCTACTATAAGCGCTAAAATCAGTACCTCCTGCTTACGTGTATTCGTTCAAGAACGTAGCGACTCTTTTCCACCTTTCCACACCCTACTTTGCTCAATCAGAACATCCCCGTTATTTGTACAATTGACACGATCTCCACAAGAATAGAGGGTAGGCAGGGCATTCCAAACGGGGCAACGGGTTGTGTGTATGTGTGTTTGTCTCTGTGTGTGTGTGTGTGCGCGAGAGAGAAAACACCTGCGTCTCTGTAGTAGGGTCAGTTCTAGATTGTTTTGCAAAGCGATTAAAATGTCCAGGCACCACCATCCTTCCTGACACGTACATTTCTCTCTCTCCCACCCCATACACACCCTCTTCATGTACAAGGAAGCAAACGAGGCACCCTGTCAATATATTACTGGATCGGGTGGGTTGCTTGCAGCTCCTATCCAGCCCTCCCGTCCATCCCACAAAAGCAACGTTGCCCTCCGCTCCTTCGCCTTTTGCCCAGCGGTCAGCCTGGCTCTCTTCTTTTCTCCCCATGCACCCCAGGAGCAAACTAGCGCCGGCGGAGAGCTGGTCTTCCACCTCCGGCCCACGCCAGGTCTGGCTAAGAGGGCGGCGGGTCTCCCGAGGAGGAAGTAGCCTCTCCTTCCTCTTGCGCTCCCTCCGTTTCCCCCCACCTCCGTTTCCCCCCCAGCTGCACAGCGCCCAATACGACACGCCTCGGACTCACGCAGGGACGAAAGAGCCGCAAGCAGGAGCAGAGCGGGGAAGCAGGCTGGGGACGGCGCGCCCTGCCGCGAGACGCCGCTTCCCGGAGACGCCGCTAAAGCCGCCGCTGCCAACGCCGCTGCCATTTTCGTGCTTCCATCTCCTTTTCCTCCCATTGTTCCACCCCCGCCCATGGTTGGAGAGGGGTGGGTAAGCTGAGGGGGACTGCCGGGCGCCTATTGAGCTGCGCCCCTGTCAATCACGCACACCTCCTGAATCCCACGTCTCCTTTTCAGGAGGCTCTGCCTCTCGCGTCTCCTGGTGGAAAAGGGTTGGAAATGCCAGCTGCCACTCTCGCTTGGGGGGAGTTGTTAGAAAAGCACGGCCTCGCCTTCGTTGGGGGGCTGACACGTGATAAGGAGCTCCTTAGGCGTTTTTTTGTAGCATTCTCTAATATTGCAGCAGGATTCGCTTTCTGCCCGTCCGTCCGTCCCTCCCCCCGCCCCTGTCTGGCAGTGGCCCAAGTGGAAGTAGCATGGCAGTGGTTTTGTAGCTTTTTCTCCGACAGCTATTTTCTCCTTTGGCATCTCAATTATAAACCATGTGTCTGTCCAGAGGTTGAAAGTACATAGTCTGTTCAAGCCTACTTATCATCTCATTCTGAGATAATTCCTCATATAAAAATGAACAGGAGCCATTTTTTCACATTGATTTCAAAGCATTCTTAATCAATTTTCTTTGATGTGAGATACAGCCAAGTGAATAATTGGCTGTTTACCCCCATTAAAAGGTAGGAAAATGTGTGTAAAAAAATATGTTTAAATATTTCCATTATGACAGGTTTTAGAAATGAAGTATTATAGTTTTGGGTACATTGTTGATTTAAATCAAGTTCTCAAGCTAAGTTGCTACTTTAAGAAGCATATTTCTACTTATTCTTTTTAATATAGACGTTTGGATAGAATCATATAGTTGTAATGGTCCAGTTAAGTTCTTCAATCAACTCACTCTTGAATACAGGAATCAAAATTAAGTGGTCTTGGAAAAGATGGCTGCCTAGTCTCCACTACAACCCACCACTCCAGGGAGGTACCACTCCAGGGAGTAATTTGAGTCACTGCCAATCGGGTGGGTTGCAACATTTTTTACTACTGGTTTAGTGGATGTGGCTAGATGGGGGGCATGTGACTGAGTGGGCATGGCCAACTTGATGTCATTCATGCACACTCGGTCACATGACCCCCACCACCAATCCACGCCCACCGAAGCAGAGGCAAAAATTTGGGGGGGGGGCGTGCATTAGGCCGGGGGTCTTCACTGTCTTTTGGGGGGGATCCTCTGAGCACCGTTATTTTATTCCGTGGGGTCCCTCACAGACAGCTTCTCTTTTCTGGTCCACAAGCAGAGAACAAGATTGCTACCTGGCCCCCCTTCCCTCAGTTTCTGCATCACTTCCTGCCAGCAACTCAACTCTGCGCAGACCAGGCTGCAGAGGATGCAGGCGGTGTGCTGCTCCAAGAAGCCCAGCAGCCCAAAGAGGTCCATGTGGGGCTCCGCCGGCTGCAAAGCATGGCATGAGGGGCATAAGTCCCTGAACCCAGAGGGGCAACACAGCTCCAGCAGCAACAGCCCCTGGCCACCTGGGATTGGGCCTGCCACGGGCGCCGCACACACATCACCCGCCATCCTGTCCCCACCCTGATACCAGGCAGTCAGGTGCTGCTGCTGCTGGAGCTGTGTTGCCCCTGTGTTGCAGGCTTACCTGGCAGACAGATCAGCACTTTAGGTAGGCAAGCTGCAGAGCAGAGACTAGGTAGGCCAAGGCGAATGAGCAGTGACTGGGGGACCAGTACAGAGGCATGGCCAGGCTGCCATTACTACCGGTCTGGAAAGATACACCAGATTTTTACTATTTATTCGGCAAAACCAGACCAAATAGGTAAGAACCCACATCTGCTGCCAATCTTTGTGCATTCTGAAGTCAGCCATGCATTTATTCATCAAACATCCTATTAATGGTTAACTGGTTTGCAAATCATGGAATATTTTGTCGAATGATACCCACATCATTGCTATGCTTTATTAAAGAAGTTTCCAAATCAAGGAAATATGATCAGGATAGTTTTGCAAGACTTGGCCAATGTACCACTTCTTTTCTCTTTTTTGTTTTAGGTGAACTTTCATTTCCTTATTCTCCCTAAAATTATTGGCTAAGAAATTGCTTTTCTTTCATCATCTTTCCTTCTTTCCCCTCCAAAATATACACTTTGTCAGATCTTCAGCAAGTTTTTTTGTGTTTCTAGGTGGCCTTTTGCCCTCCATTTTTTAAAATTATGTTTCTTATAGTTTGAATGCAAAATATGAAGATTGAAAAGTAATAATTATGTCTACAGTATTATTTTTAAGTATATTCTGTCACAACAGGGAACTTGTGGTGTCTAAAAGCCTTGCTAAGTGTTGGATGTGGGTATAGCAATAGACAGAACTATGATGCAAAACGAATGCACATAGTTGAGCTTGAAACTTTCAAAAACTTTCCTTTTTTCC
Organism: Rhabdophis nuchalis; assembly: GCA_039707465.1. NCBI lineage: Eukaryota > Metazoa > Chordata > Lepidosauria > Squamata > Natricidae > Rhabdophis > Rhabdophis nuchalis. Next base: position 27,456,821 of record CM077649.1, on the reverse strand, counting down.
TTCTTCCAAACAAGCAGAACAGGTAGAAACCAGTAATTGTAATAAAGGTAAGCACATTAGTTTGCCACATCAAAAGAATCCCTAAGTATTCTAGTGGAACCTTAAAACACCCCAACCAAAACACTGTAAATATTACTTATTAAAATATAATAAACATCTTAATTGAAATAAGTAATTAAGGAAAACTAATTCTTTTAGGTGTTCCTTCAGGTGTACTGTAATTATAGCTAGATGTATTCCAGGCTAACCACACAGGAACCACAAGATAGGAAAGCCTTGTATAAATGGGAATAGTATTGCATCTAACAAAGAAATAAAAATTATTTGAAGTAATTTTAATTTTGAACAATTTTAAAATATTATGGTATGGTAAAATAACATTTTTTACATTGATTGTAGCCAATTGTGCTAACTGAAACCTAGCAATAAACAGTTTTTCAGCTAGAACTATTGGATATGTACAATAGGATAACCCTTATTTCTCATTAACTTTTCTTCTGATTGATTTTAATATAAATATTTAATATTATAAATGCCAATGTTCCATTAAAGTTATTCTGGTTCAATCTAATTTATGATGCAGTTATTGCAGGAGGAAAGACAATTTGAAAATATTACTATTTCATAAATTAATTTAACATTTTAGCACAAATTATCTGCTCAGTATTTAAGCTTTTTGTGTATGTCTGACTTTGGAGGGTAAGAAATAATTAGGCTTGACTCACAAGAGGAAAAAAAATGGCAAGGGAAAAAGTATGACCTCTCCCACACTGATTATACTACACATCAAAATCATATATAATAGAAAACATATATAAACATGTGATTAACTAAATTACAAAGTGTCTATCAAAAATACCATGCACTAACAATATGGCCTGAATTATTGCCCTGAACTCATGCCAAAAAAGCAGCCAGGTCTTTAAGGCTTTTTAAAAGGTGAGCAGAGCTGGAGCCAAACTACGTTCAGGAGATCGGATCTTCCTGAGGGCAGATGTAACTACAGAACAGGCATGCTTCCTGGTCATCCCTGACCATATAATCAGCAGGATTGTACTGCCTGACTTAATGAGAAGGTGAAAACATTGGGTGTAACGCAATCTTTCAGATACTCCTCATGCTATGTAGAATTTTATAAGTAATAATCAGCACCTTGAATTGCATCAAATTGGGAGCAAGTCAGTTCATGGAATAAAAGTGTAACATGGGCATAATAAGTCATACTCACAATGGCCTGTGTTGTCACACTTAGGAACAATTGAGACTTTTAGATATTCTTTGGGGAGCCCATGTACAGCACATTGTATAATCCATCTACCATGTAACCAAAGAATAAGCGACACTGCAATATTTTCTGATCCAAGAAAGGACAAAATTGATGTGCAATATAAAGGTGTACAAAGCCCTTTTGGTCACAATTCCCATTTGCTCTTTGAATGGGAGCTGTAATTTCAGGAGGTCATCTCGAGTAGATACTGGTTCTGTCTTGACTAGTGCAACCCCCTTCCGCTTAAAATTAAAGACACACTTTTTTCGCCTGGCCGGCCTTGGGTAGTCTCTTTTTAGGTTAGGGGTTTTTAGGGGTAATTTTTAGTTTAGCATATGGGTTTTAGCGCAGGGATAATTTAATTCACTTTTAATTTTGTAGTTTGTATTCTGTATTTTGTTCTTTGTATTTTTAATTGCCTGTGCCCCGCCTCGAGTCCCCTTGGGGAGAGAGAGCGGGTTATAAAATTAAATTATTATTATTATTATTATTATTATTTTGTTTCAACTGTCATTTGTCGGCCTTTTTGTTTGCCTGGAAAGATTCCTGTTGTGGCTGTCACTGCTGTCTGAATTCCATCTGGTGCAGGTGTTGGCACAGCACTCAAACCAATTTCATTGTAATTTTATTACAATATTATTACAATGACAATAAAGATTATTATTGTTGTTGTTGTTGTTGTTGTTATTATTATTATTATTATTATTATTATTATTAAAAAGAGTACACAACAAAACTCATAGCTTTCTGTCTAGAATTGTTTCTGGTGATGAGCCGAAAGACAGAAAAGGAAAGCAGCATGCTTCCTCCCTTAATTGGGGCTTAATAGGGTGTTGTGACACAAGTATAACCAGATCTCAAAGAAGATTTTTTTTCTTCAACTATCTAGAACTTTAAAAAGTTTATTTTCCAACCCCATTTCTCATTCCTGATAAATTGATCATTGGATTATAATCAAATACTTATGCAAGCAGGTAGATAGGATAATATACTAAAAGTGCTGAGAATCATATCTACTATTTTATATTGTATGAATAAATGTTAACGTAGCTTGTACAATAGGAAATCAGAAAGCAGAATTCTTTCAGCTAATGAAGTCTTACCTACTTATGACTGTGATTGGATGGCACATAATAGTTTCTCTCTCTGCTGACATAAGAGAAAGTGGCTTAGCTTTTACTTGGAGTTCTGAAGGAGTTACAGTATTACCTCTGTGATATGTGTGCCCTAATGGTGAGACACTTATTGCCATACTATGCAAACTATAATCAAGTCTGATGCTGTATTGGATACTTATTTGGCAAAATACGTTTCCAAGCATAGGCTGAAGATTAGGATTTTTAAAAGGTAAAAGACTGGCTTGTTATCCTGTCTCAGCTCTACGTTTCACATTTGAGCCACACAAGATGGCTTTCTGAATGCTGGTTCGATATGCCTTTTTAGCAGCATGAAGTGACTTATGAAAATTCCAAAATTTTAGATACAGTACAAAATGATTTATTTTCAATAAAATTACAAGCGCAGAGGCTGATTCTATTTTTTCTTTCTTTCCTTTACACATTTCTTCCCTTATTTCAGTGGAGTACAAACATTTCAGGGGGCAATAACTATGTTTTGATTTTTTTGACAGATATAGTGGCAAGCCACAGTTTAAAAATGGGCAAGATTGTATAATAATTAAATAATAAATTAATAACAGGCTCCATGTGTTCACTAATTTCTATTTTATTCAGAGCTAGAGTTCCATCAGATTTGGAAGGACTCTGAAGGTTGCTTGCAAGTCTTTAATAGACCACATACAGTCTACAATCATATATTATTAGATAATGTGGAAGTACAGAATATTGAACATGCAAACAGATAAGCACAATATTGAGTGCAAAGTACAAAATCCTTTTTCTGGTCTACTTAAAGAAACCTCTGAGACATAATGGTGGATTAAGGGGAATGAGACACACAGTTAAAGTGGGATTTGTAGCAGTAGAAAAATAATCATGAATATAAATTACTTAAGACGTGCTCTTCCTTCCTTCACTGTATCCTTACTAAAATGATCAAATGAAGATATTCAGTACCTACTCTTGACTTAAACATCTCTCTTTAAGAATTTTGCCACTGCACCCCTCAATATACTTTTGCAGTATAAATTATCACAGCTACTCTCAACTTTAGTCAGTTTTGCCATCATATTCTCAATCTTTTTTTCAGTTTTGTTCACAATAAAAGTAATAGTGTTTATGCTGTATGTTTTAATAACTGTTACATTCCTTAGGTTTACTATAGCAACATTTCTGATTTTGATGCCTTATAAAAATAGACATAATAAATTTTCAAATAATTAATTTGATTACTTATATTTGTAACTTAAACTAATCTATTTTAGATTTTTACTGAGTTATTTTGAATACACATAAAAAGAATGCATTTTCCAAACTGCATCAAATTTAAAAAAAAACAAGCCACCCCACTTTTTACAGGCAAAGTTCCTCCTATTCTTTCTTCTTCACCTTGGATACTTTCATTAATTCTAAACAAGGGATTTTCCTATTATTTCAGACACTGAGCTAAAACTGTACAATAACCCTTTATAGTTGTAAACATCTGTGAGACAAGAGCCAAAGAAAAAATATGCTAAAATATTTCTAAGGATGGCAACTCTAGATCAGATATAAATTTGATTAAAAATGAATATTTATATTTTTAATAAATAAAATACAATAAAATGCATTTGGCAAATCAGCCTCTGCTTTAGCTTGCTGTGTTAAAAAAGTGTCCCAACCACAGCTTTTTCACTTCCAGGCTAATGTGTCTACAGTCATGAATCACTTTGTGATTCAAAAGTACGTCACTTAGGATTTGATAGAGCCTGCACCTTTCAGTTCCTAGTTTATTTTATTTTATTAAATTTATACCCCGCCCTTCTCCTTGTTAGGACCCAGGGCGGCGCACAGGCATTATATAAAACCATAAATACAATATACATCAATTAAAAATATATTAAATTAATTCACCCGTGCTAAAACCCGTTATTAAAACCATAACCAAATTATAATTTATATTTAAAAGTCAGACGCGGGGGGCTATCCTAGGCCGGCTTGTTGGAATAAGTACGTCTTAAGACGTTGGTGTTCAATACATTAATTACTAAACCTGGCTAACAGTAAGTAAAAATGTATGTTTTTGTCTTTACCCCATGTTCCAGCTTTCTGCACATGTTGCAGATTATATTTTATCCAGAAGTCTAGCAATCTAATAATCTACTATTTGCTTTAATCATGCTGGCTCTGGGTAGTCCAACATAACTGCTGTGATTATTTATTTATATCCAGCCTTTATTATTTTTACAATTATTATTATCTTAAGACAATGAAATCCTTTTTTTCATGTTTCTAATCTGTTACTCCAGCATTCAAGGATATATAGGATTGTTGACACTTCCAAAATTATTTATTAAGTCAGTGAGAACTCTTCAAAGGTTTCAATTTTAGAACTCATTTGTAGATAAAACATATGTTTTGGTCTTTTTGCCATATAATATGTATATCATAATTTATGTAATCAGCTCACATTGCATTGAAATTTAATAGTGGTTCCACAAAGACTTATGTTTTAAGATACGCTCCACATAATTCAGCTTTATCTACATGGATACCTTTATCTATTAGCTAAAATGGGAGGATAATTTCTTGAAGTCATACATCTGAAAAAAATCACTAGTGAAAATCACTCTTCATATCCTGTTTGTAAGAGCTAGATATTGGAGGGCTTAGATAAGGGCTTGGCTAAATATTGGCTAGACAAATCCCCATAGAACAACATCAGCTTTATTGATTTTCATTTAGTCCTGTTCCATTTCATACAATGGCACAATCATTAATTTACTCTGTAACTTAATATTGCGTATCTGTATGGGAAAGAAGTTGTACCAACAAGATTGATGTTTATCTTTGACACAATGAGAATAATATCCGGAAGTCTCAAATCTGCACCACTCTGATGACTCTAACAGTGCCTCGCCTGATCTCAGGTGACAACAACAGACAGTTTGAGAGTAGAATAAAGTAAGCAAATGGTTTCTGTGGTCTGCAATTTTTCTGGAAATCCATTCATACCATTCGAAGGGCATTCATTCTAAAGTGCATAGCTAAAAGTCTATGGAGTCTTTGCTGTAGAAAAGCCCTGCCCTGCCAAGGGGGAAAGTGTCTCCCTTCCTTAAAGGAAAAGGCCGATAGATAAGGTCTTACACTGGCCAAGAGGAAGAGTTACCAGGAATAGCCATGGTGCGGCCCGGGTGGACAAGCTGATCTGATTTTGGGCTTCCTGGTGCCATCCTTTGGTGCGGTTGCTGCCGCTGTCGCTGCTGACATCGCAGCCATCTTTCTGCCTGAGCCCATATATTTTTCTTTCCCATTATTACGCTGGTCCCAAAGAAGCTTCTTCAGGTCTGGCAGGTTAGTGGGGGATGGAAGAATTTATATTCCTTGCAGACAGCTGGTCATTTGCATCCTTCTTCAGTCAAAGCTGAAGAAGCTTCTTGGATGAGAAGCAAAACATCTTCAAAGAAAAAAACAAAGTACAGTTGCCTCCTGAAAAAGCAGTTTTGGGACAACCATGAGCTGGATGACTGAGAATCTCTACAGATTTTTAGGATAGGATAGGATAGGATACGATACAATACGATAGGATCGGATCGGATAGGATGGAATTATTTATTGGCCAAGTATGATTGGACACACAGGGAATTTGTTTTTGGTGCATATGCTCCACATATGCTTATATGTACATAAAAAGACAAAATAATTCATAAAAAATCATAAGGTGCAACACTTAATGATAGTCACAGGGTACAAATAAGCAATCAGGAAACAATATCAATATAAATGGTAAGATACAAGCAACTAAGTTACAGTCATACAGTCATGACTGGGAGGAGATGGGTGATAGGAATGATGAGAAGACTAATAGTAATAATAATGCAGCCTTAGTGAATAGTTTGACAATGTTGAGGGAATTATTTGTTTAGCAGACTTCAGAGAAAAAACTGTTCTTGTGTCTGGTTGTCTTGGTGTGTCTAGTTGTCTATAGCGTCATTTTGAGGTAGGAATTGAAACAATTTAAGCTATACAATTTGGGATGATCCTTTGAATGATGTGAAAATAGAAATGGATTTCCAGTGGAAAAACTGCAGTCTACAGGAACCAGGAGCACTACTCAGGTGACCCTGAGCACACAGATGGACTTCAAAGGATGCAAATGACCAGCTGTCTGCAAGACATATCAATCCTTCCATTCCCCACTATCCTGTCAAGTTGAAGAAGCTTATTGGAAGAGGCGAAATATCTTCAAAGAAAAAGCAAAGTCCAGTTGCCTCCAGAAAAAAACACCTTTGGGACAACCGTGACTTGGCTGACGGAGAATCTCTACAGATTGTTACGCTGGCGCTCACTTCATATTCATTGTTGCGGGAAAACTGGAAATCCGACGGCGGGGAGAGGTATTAGCAAGCAGGCTAAGGAGACCCACCGGACAAAAGTTGCAGAGGCAAAGCCATGGTGCGACTGATCCATGAATGTTTCTTGCACAATAAGCGTTTGAAGCGAGTTTCAAATCATCCTGACGGCCAGCTTGTTTCGGTATTGGTAGCAAACCAAAGTCCCCCATTTCTAAGTTAGGCATAGCGGCGTGTGTACTCGGTAACCAGCGCAAAGGACTTTTGGCGGCTCTTCTGGATCAGCATTTTTCACCCTCAGTGACGGACAGACTTCAACTCCCAGAAGTTCCCAGCGAAGCCTGCGTGGCCGGGGACTTCTGGGAGTTAAAAAGTCTCCCATCTTGACGTTGACATATTTGGGGAACCCTGCACTAAAGGACGGCAGCTGTGAAAAATGTGACGGATTATTTTGGGACGCTCTTCCACCCGCCTGTTCCCTTAATTTGACACAGAACCCCGTAAATACGTCTTTGTTTCTATTTGAAACGGAGCACATCTTAAACGTTTTCCAGATTAAAACAAACAAACAAACGCGGCCTCCGGGACTCTCCCGCAGCTTCCATGACCTTGTGCGAAGGGCTGTTTGCCGTAACAGAAAACGTATCCATGTTACATATTACAACATGGATACGCTTTCTGTTACGGCAAACAGCCCTTCGCATAAGGTAATTAATAATTATTACATTGTACATATATGTACAATACGAGTATGCAACAGGCGTTATACTGAATCCAAATAACATTCTGTCCCAAGAACGTCTGCCTTTCAATGGGATTTTGCTGACTTTAGAAAATGCACAGGTATTAAAACAAAAGAGTCTTTGGTGCGGTGAAACAATGACCTCAAAATCACCACCGTTTTCCTTTGGATACGTAAAGTGACGAAGCAATGACTAAATTTAGGATCCAGAAGGAGAATAAGAGCGAATTTATAGACTGGCTCGTTGGTCTAGGGGTATGATTCTCGCTTAGGGTGCGAGAGGTCCCGGGTTCAAATCCCGGACGAGCCCTATTTTTTTTAAAAAAAAATCTTTCTTATAATATACAGGGTTGTTTTTAAAGAAAGTAAATTAGTATTTTTTCAGAAGGTTATGCTTTCAGTTCACTCCAGGAGTTTAGAAAACGTCGTAGAAGGATTTATTGCCACCAACTGTTATGCAGTTCGTTTCCCAGCGACGCTGAAATGTGAGGGACTGTGGAGCTTTTTTCCTCTCTTTTTATTATCGACCAATTCATCCTACAGAGTGTAAGAAAAATAAAAAAGGAAGCCTACTCCGTTTTACCTTGTTTACTCCGCTGCTTTCCTTACGCACAAAATAGGAAGTCGTGGTAAGGAATGCTACAAAGGTTTTTTATTAAAAAGGACAGACTATAAACGCTCATATAAATGCGAAAATATAAATGTAGTTATGCTGAATTTCAAACGTAGCTCCGGTATTCTGTCAATCTGTTCTCCTCGAGTTTGAGATTATTTATTTGCATCTTTTGGCTTCCCGTCCTTGCTTAATTTGTTTTGATGAAAGATTCTGTAAAACATTTTTTTAAAAAAGGCCTCACATCCCTCAAAATACGAAGGAAACGAAAGCACTTCCTTCGACTACGGGCTCGTCCGGGATTTGAACCCGGGACCTCTCGCACCCGAAGCGAGAATCATACCCCTAGACCAACGAGCCGCTCTCAGTAAAACGCTCCTCGGCTGGCTTCTTCACTTTTATCCCGCCCCTCTTCTACTGCGCAGTCGCCCAAGGATTGGCTGTTCCGTTAACGCGGCTACGTTCACTCTTTTGGGGAAATGGCTCCACGTTCAGTACTACCAGCTATGGCATTTGAATTCGCTTCTCGAATTCCTGAAAGATCTGCCGTTAGATCTGCCTGAAAGATCTGCCGTTAGCGCCTCCCTGCCCCCCCTCCCTCCCCGAGAACCTTTTCCATTTTTACTCAGTCCCCGAAGAGAAGACGCTTTAGGCTCCTGGGAGGAGGACTATACCACTTCGCTCTCGAGGAGGAGGGGATTTACTTTCTTCTTTCTTCAGAAGCCCTCTTTGACATAACCTATATACTATAGGCTATAACCTATAGGCTATAGTAAATGCAGGGTAGGAATCTGTTCGTTTCTAATGAGACGATAAGCTTTATGAAGTTAATTATGGCAAGTCCTTCCCTTTCCTCCTTCCTTTCCTCTTTCCTTTCTTCTCTTTCCTTTCCTTCCCCCTTTCCTTCCCTTCCTTCTTCCCTTCCCTTCCCTTTTTCCTTTCCACTTTCCTCTTTCCTTCCCCCTTTGATTTCTTTCCTTTCACTTTTCCCTTTCTTTCTGTTACCTTCCCTCTCGTCTTCCATTTCCTTTCCCCTTCTCTTCCATCTTTCCTTTCCTTCCCTTTTTCTTTCCTCCTTTCCTCTTTCCTTTCCAATTTCTTCTGCCTCTTATTTCTTTCCCTGCCCTTCTCTCTTTCCTTCCTCCTTTCTTTTCTTTTCCTTTCCTTCCCATTCTTCTTTCCTTTCTCCCTCCCTTCCCTCTTTCCTTTTTCTCCTGCAAAGTCCTCTCCTACTGATTACCCTATTCTTTCTAAATACGGTAGTAAAGTTTTCAAGTCGATTTGTCTAGGAGTACTGTGCCTCAGGCATGACAATAAGTAAAAGATCCTGGAAAAAAAAACTTCATTGACTTTTGACTTTTTGCAGTTTTCTAAGATAAAGTACAGGATGGGTGAAGAGTGGAGGGATTAGTTAGACACATGCACCTGAGAGGGTGGAATATAACGCTTTTAGTTTTTTCAGACCACAAGATGCATTTAAAAGAGCATTTCATTCATTTATTTTGAATGTAGATTATTTTTTTCCAGAAATCTTTTCATTTATTTTCATGATCTGTAAATGTATATGATCCACACAAATCTGGTCAGCACAAGTGTGTACATCCAAGTGGACAAATCCATATGAACAGGAAGATGAGTGTCATAGATGTGCTTCTTTTACTCTGAGGTATAACAAATCTCTGCTTTTACTCAGAACTCGCCATCAGCATTCCCCAATAGCATGTTTTTGAGATAGCTTGAAGCAATATCAATAAACGCCAGCTGAACTGCATTTTGTGAGAATTGTTGTCTAACATCTATGGAGCACACAACTGTTGGTAAGGCATTGGTATCTTTGAGAAAATGGTAGTTTTCTTCCATCTCATTGGATATAGTATTTATTTATTTATTTATTTATTTATTTATTTATTTATTTATTTATTTATTTATTTATTTATTTATTTATTTATTTATTTATTTATTTATTCTTATATTGAAAAAGTTTTATTGGTTTTACATTTTTCCATAGGATGGGGCAAGGGATACAAAGAAATTTTGAGAGCATTCACGTCAAAGTCGTCGGCCCTTCCGGGACTTCAAAATACATTGATAACAATAAAAAAACATTTTCCATAACACTACAAAGTGAAAGCAAGTACATATACCTAAATTCTCAATTCCATGCTGTCAGACATTTACAAAAAATCCAGATACAGATATTATGCAAAATTGTTCAGAAAAATCAAGGCAAAGTTATTTTTTCGATCTAAGTCTCTTGGCAATTGTATCTTCTTTTTCTCCTCCCTGGCCCCGAGTGGGCGGGGCCGTGGCCCCCTCCGTCCCCCCTGGATCTTCCCCCAGGATAAAAAAGGACCCAGGGCGGCGCACAGGCAATTTAAAACCAAAACATAAATATAAATACCCATATTAAAAAGCTATTAAATAATAATCCCGTGCTAAAACCAATTTATAAAATCTCTAATTAAAATTTACAAAGTTAAAACTCAGTAGCGGGGGTTATACTAGGCCGGCTTGTTGGAACAGAAGCATTTTGAGGTGCTGGCAGAACAGGTGGAGGTCCTAGATGTTACGTAATTCGGGGGGCAGGTTGTTCCAGAGGGTAGGGCCTGCCACAGAGAAGGCTCTTCCCCTGGGTGTCGCTAACCGGCATTGTCCGGCCGACGGCACCCGGAGAAGGCTCTCTCTGTGGGAGCGGATCGGTCAAAGGGAAGTATGGGGCAGGAGGCGGTCTCGTATGTAGCTAGGCCCCGAGCCATGGAGCGCTTTAAAGATGGTCGTCAACACCTTGAAGCACACCCGAAAGGTCACAGGTAGCCAGTGCAGCTCGCGCAGGAGTGGTGTTACATGGGATTGCCTTGTGGCTCCAATAATCACCCGCGCGGCTGCGTTCTGAACTAACTGCAACCTTCAAGTGCACCTCAAAGGGAGCCCCATGTAGAGAGCGTTGCAGTAGTCCAGCCGGGACTGTGCGAAGGGCAGCCCGGTCCAGTAAGGGGCGCAATTGGCGAATCAAGCGTACCTGATAAAATGCCCCCCTGGCCACGGCTGTCACATGATCATCCATGGACAGCTGAGAATCCAGGAGGACACCCAAATTGCGCACCCTCTCCACGGGGGCCAGAGTTTCGCCCCCAATGGCCAGTGTTGGACGTAGTTTCTGTCCCATCACAGCTTTTAACATAAATGTTGTAGATTTTTGTGTAATCGATAAGAAGTGATAGTATGAAAGACTATGCTTACTTTTCACCTGTTTAAACTATTAGTAAATGATCATATATCATAGCCATTTAATCTAAGTGTGTATGTTTAGATAAATCTAGCTGCTGAGAACAGTTCATGGATTTGATGGACTTGTTGGTGTTAGTTTAGGATATTACAAGTCTTTGTTATTTCTGCTGCAAAACAATTTAGTTGAAACACAAATGCCAGAGACATGTCCTGGTAAATAATTCATTGCTCCTTTACCGAAACCAGGTTGTTCAAATGAAAAATGAAAAGATAACATAGTCCAAAACCGATACAGTGATAGCACCAAATTCACAACTGGAAGCAGAATAGGTGGGTGTTCCAAAAAATGTTTCCATCAAAATAATAGGTTATTACATTTCTTTATATTTTGGCAGCCACACAAATGAAGTAATGTCCAAAGAAATCTGCAAGGAAACTGGCAACAATTACGTTATTCCACTGGTTGATGGGTATTATAGTTGAGAGCATTTGAAGGGCAACAGATTGTGAAAACCTAATCAATAAAGATCTAACATTAGGCAGTTTTCCCCGCAGCTTTGGAGTCACTGTTCTTGCTAAATCTAGAGGAGATAGATAGATAGATAGATAGATAGATAGATAGATAGATAGATAGATAGATAGATAGATAGATAGATAGATAGATAGATAGATAAAGTTTAAATACAAGAATACAAACTAAAACAGACTGAAGAAAAAAAGAAAAAAACACCAGATGCAAAAAGAGAAAGTTACAGAAAAATAGGAAAGAAAAAGATATAAAGAAATGAGTTCTGATTATTTACAGCATTTATAAGTACAATTATAAATTGCCCCCCTCTCTATAATTACATTATCACACTTCTTTCTCTTATCTAATCTTCAAAACTATAAGTCATAAATCCATTTATATGTAAGTTCTACTATCTTCACCAACCATTCATCCATTGTAGATATTACCAAATCTTTCCAACTTTGGGCATAAAAAATAACTTGCTAAAGTTATATATAAAAATAATGTTCTATAACCTCTTTTACAAATAACCATCACTCTGAAGAAATAGTTCTAATTTCATTTGAATATTTTATTTATTTATTTAATTGTATCCTGCCTATGTTATTTTTATAAATAATTCAAGCCATATTCAACATACCTTCCTCCTGTTTTCCCCACAAAAATCCTGTGAATTGTTAATCCTCTAAATTAGTTGAATCTAATTTTTTTAAGCTTTTTTTTTGTTGAGCCTTTTTGTTGTTCACATTTCCAACACACATTTAAAGTACTTTGATACATTTTAGATAATTTTATGGAGTCATACTGTATACCCATGGTACATCATTTTATAAAAATTCTCTTTAAGTTTATAACAGTGTAAATCTCATTTCTTTTAACCACATATTTCCCATCTTTTCATCTGTATACTTAGTGGACTTTATCATACGTTCCTTAACTTGTTCTTCTGTTTCAAATTTCAATAGCATTTATAAATTTAACAACCACATTCTCATCATTTGTACATAATTCTGTTTCAAAATCAGTGCTACAATTTCAATGCCATACATTCTTTTATTTACTTTAATTCTGATAACTAAATAAAGTCATTGTCAGCTCTGTCCCTCTACCATCAGTAGAGACCTGGGTCGGAAACTAGGATAATTTTTTCCCCCTAGTCCTATCTTAAGCATGAAGTCAGTTGGGTGACTGGGTCAGTCACCTGCTCTTAGCCCATCTCCCCTCACAGAGTTGTTGTGGGAAAAATAGGAGGAGGGAGGAATATTAGGTATGTTAGGTGTATTAATCACCTTGAGTTGCTTACAGAATAATAAAGGCAGGATAAAAATCTGAAGAATAAATAAATAAAATATTCCCAACACAAATAAAATGTCAATGTATAAATGGAGTGATGTATAGTTAACAGTACTACCACTCCTACATTAAAAAATGTGTTTCTCATTTACATTGATATCAAATGGAAATTCACAATTCATGTGCATATATTTTTGACTCAATAAACAATACTATTTAATAGATTTTATGTGACAACAAAACAATGGTTATCTGAACTTTATGGATGTTCCTGAGAACAGAATGCTTTCCGGTAAGGAGAAGTATTAAATAAGTGAATATGTTGAACAAACATGGACCAATAGTAGCACCAATTAAAGGATAGATTTACATGTTTTTACTTCATTAAAAGATAATGTCCTCATTCTCTTTATATAGTATGTTTGAAATTTAAGATCCTGTGAAAAAAGCTCAGTGATTCAGGAATTGATGACTAATCTCAAGAAAGATGCAAACTACTCTAATAACATAATTTTAGTACTATCTCCTGAAATCTCCAAATAATTTTCCAGATAAACTTCTCCAAATGTTTTGACAATTACGGTAGATTCTTTCTGGATGTGAATCAAGGCTACAATACACTACACTAATAACTTTTATAAATCTTCATATAAATACAGTATCCTGATTTCTGCAGCAAATCAAGGATAGGATATATAGTTCTTTAGTTTAGTCCAGGACATGTGATGGCAACCCACATGTTTTTAATAACTGAGATGGTTTAGTAAAACAAATACATTTTTTTTTACAGTGCTGTTTTTCAGGTTTATGATTTAGCTGAGGCATAGCTAGCAGTGCATAAATTATGAAAATCTAAGAAGAAAAAATCCAGTCACTCCATCTCCATCTATTGTTTTATAATGATCAAAACAATAGACCATCAACAAACATAGGATGCATCTTTGCTGAACGAAGAAGGGACAAAAACAACCTGTATGAAAATGTTAGCTGTCTGACTGAAATAATAAATGAATGCACAATAGCTTTTAAATTTAACAAACACATTTTACACAAATCAAAATTACATAAGAAAATTCATTTTGCAGAATGGCATGGTGCATACATTATCTAAATATTTATATAAAATTACTATTATCTATGGCAACCAGAAAGCAGTACATACCAGTTTAATTATACAATCAACAAGAATCGATTATCTCCTTCATACCTACTTGAGAAATTCACAGAATTAAACTGGCCATTTAGTCTAAATGGGCATCCTCAATTGCGAAATTGTTTAATCCACCATATTACTTTGTGAAATGTTATGATTATTTTTGAAACTACTTCATATTTTGCTTTGAATATAGCTTTTTGGAAGAGATGATAGTCTACAGCAGGGGTTCCCAAACTTGGCAACTTTAAGACTTGTGGATTTCAACTCCCAGAATAGCTGGCTGGAGAATTCTGGGAGTTGAAGTCCACAAGTCTTAAAGTTGCCAAGTTTGGGAATCCCTGGTCTACAGTGTGTGATCTTCTTAGATCAGCACTATGCACTGTGATAATACTGAGACTTTAGCCATGTGAAGAAAAAATTGTCTGGCTCCTTTAGCCAGTAGCCATTCTGTTTTTTAAAAGAACATCTGTAAATCACAGTTTGGGAAAATTATTTCTTAAATTTTGCTGTTAGCTGCAGTACCTGATTTTCTCTCCATTCAGAAAATATGCTATGCTCTCGTTAGATCAGGGGTCCCCAACCTTTTTGGCACCAGGGACCGGTTTCATGTAAAAAAAAATTCCGCAGACAGGTGGGAGCCTCCAACAGGTAAGTCGAGTCATGTGGGCCGTGCACACGTTCGGCGGTCACGTGCAACCGACGGGAAAGCTGCCAGGGGTCCCGGGCGAAGGATCCTCGGCTGGGGCAGGGAAGGATGGGCTGTGTCCCGGGCAGGAGGGCCTGGCAGCCCCTTCCCCCTGCGTAGGGCTGGGTGGTGCCCCGAACCCCCCCAATGCAGGCCCTTGCCCCCGTCCTGCCCCGGCCAGCCGCCAGGATAGCGGAACGTTTGCTACACTTTCCTAAGAGTTGCGCTACTCTCTCCACCACTCACTCCGGCCCGGTTACTATCAAGCCACGGACCGGCACCAGTCCGGGGGTTGGGGATCCCTGCTTTAGATCACTAAGATACAGAACTTTTTTACAGCTGACCAGCAAAATAACTCTGCCGTGAACAACATTCACTTGTCAGTGATACCTATAATGTATAAGCAATACTTGCAGACCTAAGCATAACTCCTTCAAAATAGCTCTGCTTACTTTATTCATACTGATAGATATATGTTTTCATTCTTCAGTCAATCCAAGCAAAACTGTGTGAAGTTCAGCAATGCATAGTTGAACAGCAAATGTAGATGTATTCAACTTGTTGCTCCCTAATTTGTTGATTATATGTTTTTTCCCCATTTGATGTTTCAGCCATTATTACTTACAGATCCCATGTTTGACTAGAAGTTGCATTTCTAAAACAGGTCTATCTAATGGGGGCATGGTTCAGTGCTTCCTATTTTTATTTCTATTATATTCCTACTTCCTAAAATAATTGGAGACGTCTACTTAAGTAATTGCTATAACTGGTTTCTTAAAGAGAACAGCAGTCTTTTCAAGATGCAGGCTATTTTGACAAATGAAATTGAAAAAAACGTTATTGCTCGTCAATTCAGTAATAGATTTTTTTTAAAAGACATCAGGAAGATCTGTCATGTACATTATAAGTAACTCTTTTCCTTTTTTTAAATATAAACAATAACCAAAGAACTTAGATAAATAGCACAAGAGGTTCAAAATTAATGTAATATTCATGTATAAAAATATCCACAAATTTAATACACATATCATGTCAAGCTATGGTTTTACTATTCTTCGCTAAATAAGTCATTTAACTGTACATCCTAAACCATAAGTCATGGCATATTTATCATAATGATTTAAGAAGCTTGTGGCTGAATCTATCGAGTATTTTGCTGAATTCAGCCATAGCTTCCTCCTGTGCTTACTAGCGAACACAGAAAATCTCACAAAATATGAAATGTTGTAGAAAATCAGTGTTTTGTTTTGTTTTGCTTTGTTTTGTTTCTTGGTCACATGTTCAAATTATTCCAAAGCCACTAAGCAAACTAGAAGAGACTGAGCGTTTGTTGGTGCTTCTGAGCTGACAATATAATGGATATGTATGCAGTATAATTATAGCTCACAGGACAGAAATGGTTTGGAAATGTCAACTTTAATCAGAAAGTGTAATTAGTATGGATCATAGTCCTTTCCATTAAAAAAAAAAAAACCACTCAGCAACTGTTGAAATTCAATAGACAATCTCCAAAACATGCTTTTGGCCTGTCTTAAGATTGAGAAACTTAAGGAGTTTGGTAATGCTGCTGTCCATCACAGATGTTCTGATTTGTCTCAACAAAAGCTTACAAAATTGCAGCAGAAAGTAATAATTCAGATTTCTTTGGTGTCTTCTTTAAAGAAATAGTTTATTTCTTTATAAACTATTATAAACTAGAAATAGTTTATAAGCAAGTATTGCAGTAGGAACTCTAATAAATTGGCTTTCCATTTATCATTTGCTTAGTAATTATATTAGCACTATATCCTGGAGTTCAGAATAGTTATATATTTGCAGTAGGTTGTGAAGTCCCAGTATCTTGTATGCTGGATTCATGATGTGAATCTTCACTTCCAATTATTTTTTCTTTCCTCTTTTCTTTATAAGTGTTTTCCATGTCGGAAGCATTACAGCTCCATGGTTTTCTTTCAGTATCTCCTGCAGTATCAGTATCTGCATTCTTCTCTTTCTCATTGTTCACAGTCTTACTTGGCCTCTCCTCCTGCTGTGTCTTGTCTTCCTGGCTCTCTTTGAATTTTGTTATTTTTTCTGTATCCACTTCTTTCTCTGATCCACTAGATTGTAGATCTGATGGCGATTTTTCATCAGAAGCTACTTGATTTTGTTTTTTCTGATGATCTATGGCACCCACGGGGGCAGATGAGGATTTCATACATTTATTCTTGTCCATAAATACATCTACTTCCTCCTTCTCCTCAGTTTTGGAACCATTTTCCTGAGGTAAAACTGTCCCTCCTAAATCGAGGTCATCTCCATATTCCGACTGTGATTTTCGAAACCTTCTAGATGGAGGTCTGCGCTTTATTGATCCTCGTGTCCTTACCTGAAAGTGGATAAAGCTGTGATTGAAATAAGAACATGACCCAGACTAGACATCGTTAAAAACAACTAACAGAACTGCATTCATTCCTGGACTCTTAATTATTCTTCATAAAATTAATTTTTGGCATTGCCATTTCTTTCACACTGAAGAACAAAGGAGTGTTACTTAGCAAAAAATTGAAGCAATATTCTATTTTTTCAGTGCCAACTTAAATGCATGCTACAATTACTTTGGCCAATGTGGTTTTTCTGGATAAGAAACATGATACTCTGGTCTCTTTCAATGTATAGATCACCAACTTTATGATGATGATAAACGTGGTTATTTAAAATCTGCCAGATTTAAAAATTAAATACTTTTAAAATACAAACATTGGACAGAAGGGTTTTCTATATTCATTCACCAAAACAATGGTTTTGAGTGGAAGAGTGGAAACAGTAAATGAACTGAGGTATGGTATTACTGATAAAAGGAGATATGGTATTACTGATAAAAGGAGAAAGGGATGTGACTGAAAAGCCAATACTTTCCTATATGAGTTGATATTTCTGTAAGAAATCAATAACTTCAAACTTTTTCTTAAAGCTTACTTTGTTCCATCCATGCAGTTGATATTGTCATGTATCTAGAGATTTGGTTACTTTGGTCAAGCTGGAGTTTAAATAGATAGATCATCTGTAGGATCATTCTTCAAAGTAAGCATGCATAAAAGAGCAGATAGATTAAAATCCAATATCAGTTTCAGGTTGTCCAAAGACAGGCCATAGACAAGTCATTAGGAGACGCTTAAGAATAGAGGAATCTATATAGGCCTATCAGGTATGGAAGGCTAGTGAGTGTAGGGAGTCACCAAAAAATAAAATTACATCATCTGAAAGGAACCCCAAGGTAAGCTGGATGGTTAGCCATAGAAGCTGGGAAGCAAAGTGAACAAAAGGAGAAAAATCTGTCAGTGTTGCAAGTACCTTATATATTGATTCATTTAATGTTAGCAAGTTAAAGGAAGTGGTACATTGAAAGAAATTTCAGTCTCACAATCATATGTACATTAAGCTATGTGGGAATTCCACATATTCAAATCTGAGCAATGTTGTTCTATATGGCTGCCATTTGCCTAACAATTAAAAAAAATGATATTCTAACATTTCCTTCTCTTAAATAGGTTCTCAGGACAAATTCAGGAAGATGCTTTATAATAGGATCATCACATGTACTTCAAGAGAACTTAAAAAAAAAAAATCAAAGCTACTCAATGTATTTATTGCAGTACTGTTATAAAATTCAACAAATAAAATTAATATTCCAGTCAAATGAACTTGACATTTTTCTTTAAAAATAATTAGTCATTAACTTCAATTAGTTAACTGTTACTTGATGAAAATTCTTTGTGGTCTGTTTTAAAACTCCTATAGCTGATTCATTTTATTTCATATTCATGTTTTTAGGGTAGGGTATAACATTTTGAGAAACCCCCTCCCCCCCTGACTTCTTCCTTTCCTTTTCATCTGTAAATTGTCAATATTATGGTGACTAGACTATATCTTACCTTATTATAAAACTGAAGATGAGTACCTTCTGGTGGTTGTTCAAAACTAACTGGAAATTCATCAGGAATACTTGAATGAGTCTTTGGGCTGAGAGGGGTGACCGGTGGACTGTTAAAAGGAGACACCATTGCCTTTAGTCCAGGGCTTTTAGGAGAAGCTCCTGGCAGCATAGAAGTTGGAGTAAGTGCCAAATTGGCCTGTAAAGAAATGAGTGAATCATAAATAAGTACTTTCATTTTCTTCCCAATATTTGGAATTTTTCCTTAATATTACTCACTTTATCTATTGCTGAAGTCAGTTTATGGAGCACACGTAATATTAGTGAAACAGAGAGAGAGATTCCTAAATGCTTAATAAGACTATTTGCCAAGGAATGACGTACTGTACTGTATATCTTTTTTTTCTGGAATAATCGCAGCACCTTTGCCAGCATTTATTAAGAAATAAACAGCATTCAGGGATGAACATGGAACGTCGAAACTGCTATCAACTTTATTTTGTGGGGAGGGGTTAATCATGTTCACCTCCTGAATAAAATAAGATTTAAAACAAAAAATGAGCCAACAATGTTTAAGCAATGGCTCTGTAGAAAATATAACATAGTATCCAGCTCTGTGAGAGAAAAAAATAAGAAAGGGGGGAATGTGAGAAAAAAAGATGTAGTGTATGGAATTGGGGTATTATTATTGATCTGTTTATCTCTGAACTGCCAAGGAATTATTAAAGATCCTTTATAGTTCTCTGTTAAAGAATAGGACATAATTGGAGGTGGAGATATGCTCAAGGCAGTGGTGGGCTCCTACTGGTTTGGACTGGTTTGGCCAAACTGGTAGTGCTTTGGCGGCCTGGATTGCTGGAACTGGCAGTGACTCAGGCCTGCCACGCCCCCAAACCGGTTCTCCGGGTGGCACCATAAGCACCGCCATCTTGTTTTTCAGTTCTGTGCATACACAAAACAATTTTAATGGCACGGTGCATGTGCGTACACCGTGCATCAAGCGCACACATGCGTAGCATGCAAACAAACGAGCCGGCAGTAGTGCCTGCCAGAATCCATCCCTGGCTCAAGGATGTCATCAGATGTTCAATTATGGAAGAACAACCCTCTCTCCTAATAAATAAAATGACATGCACAAAAACCACAGAAGACATAAACTAAGATTCTGAGCAGATGTTCTATTAACAGTCAAGAATACTGGATGTAAGACTATTCAAAACATTTTAAAAAGAAGCTTCCAAAAGCACATTTACATAGCACCTATATCCGTGGTGGGATTCAATTTTTTTTTACTACTGGTTCTGTGGGTGTGGTTTGGTGGGTGTGGCATGGCTTGGTGGGTGTGGCTTAGGCATGGCAGAAGAAGGATACTGCAAAATCCCCATTCCCTCCCCACTCCAGGGGAAGGTTACTGCAAAATCCTCATTTTTCCCAATCAGCTGGGACTTGGGAGGCAGAGAATAGATCGGGGAAGGACCAGTCAGAGGTGGTATTTACCAGTTCTTTGAAATACTCAAAATTTCTGCTACCGGTTCTCCAGAACTGGTCAGAACCTGCTGAATGCCACCTCTGACCTATATTGTCCCATATCGAAACAACAGAGAATGACTTTCAAAGCGACTGTGTGAGCTTTTTTTTTTTTACAAAAAAGGGAGCTATTTCACAATGTTCTCTTTTGAATGCAGGCTTAAGTGGAACTTAGAGTGGGGGCAGCAGTTGAGGATGAGAGATATAATTGATCAAAGAGGTCTGGGAGGGAAAGAGCCCCTTCTCATAGAAATCTGATGTAACATTGCGATGGATTCCTCGTTTATAGATATTGACCCAATGCAGTTGTGAGGTAAATACTATAATATCCACACCTGAGGACAGTAATTCTCCTTCATCCCCAAATTAATAACGAATTATGATAGGAGAAGCCTCGGCATTTTTGGAACAGAGATGGGAAGCACTTGTACATGGGCAGCATTATTTTCATTGTAATTTTAGTACAATGACAATAAAGATTATTATTATTACCAAGAAACCTCCTGGAATGTAGGAGATAAAGAGGCCAGAGAAATGGAGAAAAGTGATGCAATTCCATAATAATAAATTGCAATTCCATAATCTTTGTCCCTGTTCATATTGTTGGAGAAACAGCAACAGCCAAACCTCAGGGGCTGAGGAAGAAGACAATACTGTCTGCCCATAAGGGAAGAATTCCCACTTCTGTCCTGAAGAACAGGAAGTAGTGGTGGTGGTGATTGGAGACTCCTTGCTGAGAAGGCACAATCTTTTGGCTGAATAATGCGCTCAGAAAAACGTGCTGCCTTCCTAGGGCACACATTTAGAATGTGATGCAAAGCTTTCAAAGACTGAACACCTGTTGACACATTCCTTTTTGTTGATTCACAAGAGAACAAATTACACAGTTAAACTGGCAATAGAGGGGCAGCAAAGGATTATGAAGAGTTGGACAGGAAAGTGAAAGAGATGGTATTTTTTCACTCCTCCTGTTGAAGGATATGACTTGGGAAGACGGAAGAATACTGAAATGAACTACTGACAACACAGATGATCCAATAGGAACTATTTGGATTACAAGATAATGGGTTGTATTTCCAAAACAAACAATTTCTACAAAAGGTAGGCTGCATCTCACAAAAATTGAGGAAATTGTTTTTAGAGGATGTCATGCAAAGCAGATTCAGAGGTCTTTGGAGGAAGGAGAAGAAAACTCAGAAAATAGTGCAACTCCACATCTGGGAAATTCAAATGGGAGGAGTATGTGAGACATAGAGGCATCTGATATATTAGGTCTGGATAGATAAACTAAGCTTTCCAGTTGTTTCTACACAATTGCACAGAGTATGGGGAACAATCATGGTTGTGTTAATCATGTGTTAATCAATTAATTATGTTGTGTTAAATTTATCTTGGCTGTTGTACATATTATTTATTACTTTGTTATAATAATTTTATCTTTCTTTTAACAATTGTTAGTCAACCAGAGTCATGCATTTGAAATAGGCAGTTTATGCGAAGGACGGAAAGATGGATGGATGGATGGATTCTGGCAAGATAGAATGCATGAGTAAAATACAAAGATTAACAAATAGAATGTTATTTACTATAATATGTCAGATGAAGGATTGGCATTATATGTGAAGAAAGTAGACACATGTATTAAGATCCCAGAGTTTGAATATGAATGTTTAATTGAGATCATAGGTAAGAATACAAAAAGAAAGAAAGAAAAGAGGTGGGGGGAGAGGAAAGGTTTTTACTATAGGATTATTGTAACCAGCAAAGCCAGGCAAGAGATATGGACGATGCAGATTTAAGAACATTTGGGCTTCAACTATGAAACATCAGTTAAAAAACCAACTCAGACAAGACTATACAGTTCCCAAAAGCCCTTAGTTGTCTTCCTGATTTTGTTTCTTGCCTTTCTTGTGTTTCTTAAAGGAGAAACAGGAGACTTGGCTCTTCTGATTCTAATAAATAAAAAACTACTGGCTGAAGAGGTAAAAGCAGTGGGAACATACCATATTACTTTTGCTTTAAGATACTACAAATAGAGAAATTGGGGCAGAATTTTACACGCATATCAGATTTTAGAATATTCAATTTTAAGAAACTTTTCCAAGTGCTTAATAGGATCCCACAGACAAAATTTCAAAGGGAATAGAGGAAAGTTGATTGAGTCATTATGTAACATCAAATTATTGTTGAATCTTAGCAACTACATTTTTTCATGATGATCTATCCTTAGCCTGGCCTTTTAGGTTTTATAAGAGAGTTAGAAATTTCTAAAAAAATATTGGATATACAGTTACCACCATTCTAAAATAACCCACTTCTGTCAATATCTTGTTAATTTTTTCCGTATATGATTTCTAGGATGGCTTATTAGCAGGCAGCATTTTGGAAAACATTGCTGTTGTAATATAATCACAAGAGGGAGCTCTTGTGCCTAAAATATCTGTTTCACCAGCTGAAGTATCTATTGGTGACTGTGTCAACAAATAATTTGGGGAAGAGCAGAGGTGGAGAATAGCTGCCTTTCCAAAACAGCTGAATGTAGACACTATTTTTGTATATTGGCTCAAGCCTTATAGATTTTCTAGTATCTCAGCCAAGAAAATATATCAACAGTGGCTTGGTATCAAAAAAGAGTGAACATGGCCATAATATCATCAGTTTTAATTCTTTATATTCAAGATTGTCTTAAATTCTCTATTTCCAGTATTGTGAGACAGTCCTAATATAAATTGTGACATCATAATGTGTTGGAAGGGACTTTGGAAGTAATCTACTCCAATGCCCTGCTCAAGCAGGAGACCTATATTAATTCTTACAAATGGCTTTCCAGTCATTTCTTAACAGCATCCAATGATGGGGCACCCACAACTTCCAAAGGTAATTTGTTCCACTGGTTGACTGTCCTCACTGTTAGGAATTTTCTCCTTAGTTTGCTTCTGTTCTTGATTCGTTTCCATCCAATAATTGTTTCCAATTCCAACCAATCCAATTATTGGAAGGAAACTTGATTAGCTTCTCTCTCAGCATACAGCTGAACAAATGCAGAGAGAATATACAATCTTTTCTCACTTGTCCACTAAGTTGGAACTAGTCTGTCTCACCATGTTGAATAGGGGCATTTGTACTGTATAGAATTTCAGTATATTACCGTACTTCTATCTTCACTGGCATCCTTTAAAAATCAATGTGAAGTTGAACTACATTTTTCCTTCTTACTTTCCCAGCTGATGATTTCATGTTGAATTTAACCATAAAACTCATCAGTCCTCTTCCTGCCTCAATGGTTGGAGTTAAATCTGAATAAACATTTTATTAAAGAGCTGTCCAGGAAGTCTAATTGATATTATTCTGTATTTGACTACATTGTATACAAACACCATCTTTCTGGGATTTTTTTTGTCCTGAGTAGTAGTTAGCATTATGATATTCTGAAATTTCACTCAATTTACTGATGCCTAAGATGTCAATGTGTAGTTAATGTATTTCATTTTCACTGCGTTGAGCTTTCCTGTGTTCATACTTCTTACATTCCATATTGTCACTATAGCTCTGTCTTTTCAGCTTTTTTTTCCTGCATGACATTAGCAACTAGAAGTTCCAAATGTTTTAACTATTAATGTTTTAAAAACATTAGGAGAGGAGCAGTGATGCAATCAGATCTTACCTGCATTTTTTCAATGAGAGGAGAACTTTTGGGCTTTATCCTTATAGGACGAGAAGCATTTGGGGATGGTTTCTATAAAAAGAGAAATAAGAAACAGAGTTGGTTGAAAGAGCCACCTTTATTACTTGCCAAAAATCTTTGGTGTTCAATTGATTAATTATTAATTATTAATTTTTTTTATCCTTAAGTATAAAAAGTCTCTAGGAAAATATTGTTATCAATACAAGCGCCCTTGAGGAACCCTTCCTGGAAAGGACTATATTCCACAAAAGAAAGATGTGTATATGTTAGATAAATAATATAAATATAAATATAAATATAAATATAAATATAAATATAAATATAAATATAAATATAAATATAAATATAAATATAAATATAAATATAAATATAAATATAAATATAAATATAAATATAAATATAAATATAAATATAAATATAAATATAAATATAAATATAAATATAAATATAAATATAAATAATATTAATACAAATACAAATACAAATACAAATACAAATATAAATATAAATATAAATGATACAATAGATGGTATTAGGATTGTAGGGTTTTATCAGGACCAGTACTGTCATATTCGTGTTAGATATCTGACCTCACAATGAATATAAATTGAAGGGATAACTAACTTAAAAGGATGGGAATTCCTATTGCCACCATAGCTAGGCTATCCTTCTCCAATTTTTATTGACTTCTTATATGGGATGAAATGAGGTCTTGGAAGAGATTGATGGTGAATCCCCTTTTGGATGGGGGATTTTTTAATGTCTGTCTTTAGACCTCTTATGCATTCTTTCTTTTATTCATTGTCCTTATTTTTTAATTATAAACCTTTGAGTTTGTGGTTGAAATTGTTAAAATAAATAAATGGTAATGCAGAGCTTATTCCCTGACTATAACTTCTAATGCGACATATGAATGTTATTAGTGCTGCCACTGTGGACAGGTGTGCTGTTATTCAAATGGCAGGCTCACTAAATAGAAATATACTACTTAAATCACAACAACCTTCTGCAATTATAGCATTTTTCAGATGTCTAGATTACAACTCCTATGTTTCTCAGCATTGGCCATGGGGAACTTAGGGATTCTGGAAACTGACATCCACACTTTTGGAGAGTACCTAGATTGGTTATGAGCCATTACTAACACTGCTGCCACAGATTGGTATGCCTATCATTTAATACAATGTAACGGGGTTACTGAAGTAATCTAGTAGAAACTAGATTAATCTCCCAGTAGAATTAATGGAAAGTAAACATAAAGAAAGGGCTAAACAAGGAGTCACCAAGATGTGATATGATTTGAGATTATTTGAAATGGAGAAATAATAATAATAATAATAATAATAATAGTAGTCTTTACTGTCATTGTAATAATATTGTAATAGAATTACAATGAAATTGGTTTGAGCGCCGTGCCAACACTTGCACCAGGTGGGATACAGACAGCAGTGACAGCCACAACAGGAATCTCTCCAGGCAAACAAAAAGGCCGACAAATGACTGTTGAAACAAAATGGCTGACAAACGACAGTTGAAAAGGATCAACTGCACTCTGTCCTTTGTTATCCATTTCTTCAAATCTGTTTGGCATTTTAGAAGTCGGTGGAAGAGGAGCACGTCTCTTTTTCTTTTTTCTCTTACAGTAGGTTCAGAGCGAGTTTTGATGGAAAAGTCTGCTGTGACACCAGGAGCTCAAAGCCGCTGCGCCTAAGCGCGCCGCCATCTTGGGTGGAATGTTGTAAGGGATATAGTAGTCAAATAGTTTATTGTCATTTCAACAATATACATTACAGTACACAGTGGGACGAAACAACGTTTCTCCAGGACTACAGTACTACATCATACAACATAGATAAAAGGAAAAAGAGCAGGACACAGAACTACATACAGCTCTAAATCTAAGACCTTAGAAGGTGTTGAGGAGTCTGATGGCTTGTGGAAAGAAACTGTTACACAGTCTGTTTGTGTAGGCCCAAACGCTTCTGTACCTTTTTCCAGATGGCAGGAGAGTAAAGCACGTGTATGAGGGGGGTGGGGTGTCAGTCACAATATTTCTGGCTTTGCAAATGCAGTGTGTAGTGTATATGTCCATGACAGAGGGAAGAGCAACCCTAATGATCTTCTCTGCCATCCTCACTATTCGCTGTAGGGTCTTGCAATCCGAAACGGTATATAAAAAACGGTATATAAAAAATGAAATTAAAGAGGGCACTATAATTGTTGCCATCTAATAAAAAATGAATGGAAAGCAAGTAAGAGGTGCACTGAAATTACTGAAAGTGATAAGATACAAATGATGCAAGTGGAAAAATGATAAAACATTTAAGGTTACTGTGGCTATGTGACTTTCTAATGTACTCTATGTGTGTAGACTGTATCTGCCCATGGCAATTGGAAGACATGGTAATTAATGCCAAAAAGGAAATGTATAAAGAGAGAATGCAAAGAATGCAAAACTACATTATTTACCCTGAAACAGAATAATATAATGAGTATATATAATATATGTGGAATAAGAAGCAGACATGGGAAACCTGAAGTACTGGAGTTAATTAGAAAAAACTCTTGACAAATTTATATCTCTGTAAGAAATAGCTGCCTCTTTCTTGATATAACTCAAGCCACAGGAAACAGGTTGTTTAGAGAGGAATTATGAGAAGAAACGAGAGACAATGTGGTATCAGAAAGAGGAAAAACAGGTGACACTGCTTACTTTGGTCAATAGCCCCTACCCTTTATTTGCTTCAACTCCTCCTATCATCCACAAATAAATTATCTATTTCATGGGAATTCGGTGCTTTTGTCATGTCCTACTATTAAACATCTTACTCTCATGAGTCAATGTTAGTATTTTTAAAAGATATTTATGTACTGATACCTGCTTTGTTTAGGAAGATGTAAGCTATATTTGCTTTTGGATTTTACATCCATGTTAATCTTTAATTAGAAAATGTAAAATTATCTGAAGAGGTTGATGCACATTTTAGTAGTAATCATATATATGATCAGTCTAATAATCATATATGGCAAGTGTATATCAATGCCTGCTTTTGTTTACATGGATTAAGCATTTGCTGGAAACCCAATTCTTCCTGGAACGTGAAAACCAATTGAGTGGTTTCTTTTAGTAACATGCAGGCATATTTACAGCTGTCAGGAGGCAAGCAAAAACGCCATAGTAGCAGAACTTGGTGAGATAGAATCATGCTCCATGATGTAAGGAAATCACTACCATGTACAATTCCAAACACCTCTACAAGCAATTGCAGCACCAGTTTTAGAGTTCTTATTAACATGTCTTATAAAAGAAGTACAATTCCGTTTCCTTAAAATATTGATACTTACTAATTCACCATTCTGTCCTACCTCCATCTTATTCGTGTGAAGGGGAAGAGAACAAGGTGGCTTTCTGCGTGCTGGTTTAGGAGCTGGGAGCTGAAAACAGAGGAAAATATATGAAAAATAAAGAGAAAAGAGATAGATATGAAAAGAACAAATGTAATATTGGTTTTTTAAGGAATGCTCAAATCTGAATATATACACTGGATGTCCCAATGAGCAAATTAAACTTTCCTTTTGTAGCTGCATTATCCCTACCTCCTTGCCAGAATTTGATGATTGCTGTTGAAATTTTCCTGCTAGTTGGGCCACAGATGGAGCTGTAAACTTTTCCAACACCATCTTGGTCTCTGACGGTTTGTCCTGAAAGAAACCCAGAAATAAAATGTTTCTCAGTCTAAGAAATAGAGGGGTGAAAAGTTGGTAAAGCTAAAACTTGTATCGTTCAAACAAAAACCTTAGTCACTGCTATGTAGCACTTATCTTGACCAAATCATCTCATGTTTTGTTTTACTACTTGAACATTTAAAGAAATAATATATTCAAATATTTTACTATTTTAGGTAATAACAAATGGTATTAGGAAATTCTTTCTAATATCTCGTATGAATGCAACTGGCATGAATATTAGTTTACATGTCTTTTTTTTTTTATCTGACAACTCTTTGTCCAAATCGACTGACTAGCTCGATCCATTACTGTTACAGTAAATTTGGTTGGCAAGATAATAGCATTGTTGTTGCTGTTGATATTACTTTTAGAGGGAAAATAGATTTATTTGTAAGATGCTGGAAAAAGAAACAAAGAAGACACTTTGGACTACATTTGGACTGGTAAGACATTTAGCTGAGCCGAATACTGGTAGATGGAAAGAGATTTAGGTATAAAAAGAGGAAAAAATTGAGAAAAGAAATAAATGGCTGGGAAATCATCATTATGGAAAAGATTCATTCAGCTAATTGAAGTTAGAAGGAGGCGTAGCTGCTATCACATACAGGACCAAGAAGACAAAAACCTGTGACGTAGTCAAGAGTTATGCACAAGTCTGAATTGTGCATAACATAACAGTTGTTATTGGAACAGAAACTTTCTGGTTCTGTGGATATACCATCTATTGTTCAGGACGGGGTTCACTTTTTCTGCAGGAACAATTGAGACTGCTTTCTCCAAATAAAATCTGCCTGTTCCACATAGTCTAGTCAGAACAAGATGCTATTGCTTGGGGTCCAGAACACAATCTTCTTAGTGGTGGGCCACTCCTTTTGAAATACCTCTTGAAGCCAGATTAGCCATTCTATTCTTTAGGAGAATGGTAAAAAATATTGTAAGTCTCTTCTGCAGAGCTTTTGGAAAAGATCTTAAGTTGGAGAAAAACTATGGACATATTTTTATTTAATGCTAGCTGACCCAGCGTTGCCCAGGTAGTTATAGACATTGAAGCGTTTATCTGACAGGGAGCCATTGAGAAGGGCCTTTCTTCCCTCTACTCCCATGTCCATCATCCCTGAGGGAGCACGGTCAATCAAAGGTCTCTGTACTGGCCTAATCAGGCTCCCTTCATAGGCCTACTGTGCAAGGGAAGCCTAGGCCTGAGTTGGGTGAAGAAGACACAGAAGACACAACAGGATGATCCTTGGAACACAGGCCGCAGCTGTTTCCTGCAAGTTTGGGCTGCTGCAGTGAGATGGGGGTGAGAGATCTGCTGAGGCCGTGGGTCTACGAAGCAAAGGGAGCCTGATTAGGCCACTTCAGAGGCCTTTGATTGAGCTTGCTCCCTCACCCAGCGAGCCTTTAAGGCCTAGGCCTCTCACACACAGTAGGTCTATGAAGGGAGCATGATTCGGTCTCCTTAAAGACCCAGGCTTTCCAGAGTTATGCTGGAACACACACACACACACACACACACACACACACACCAGTGGTGCCTTACCCCCACAGTGTTTGTCTTCAGAGGACAAGTCATCTGTGTACCAAGTTTGGTCGAAATTGCGTGAGGCATTCCAGAGTTATGCTGGAACATACATACATACATACATCCTTTTTTATATATAAAAAAATTAATAAAGAGGAGGAGAAAGAGATATAATGCTTTGATATGTTAATATTAGACTGAGAAGTAGGTGGGGAACCAATATAATTTGATGAATCAGATTATGTAATGGAAAGGTAAGAGGACTGCTAGTTAAATCCACCATTCTCTCCATGGTAGACAATAACTCTAGTCATGCTAGCAATCTCATGGTCTTCTTTGATCAGTAGTCCAAAAGATAAAGTTATCAGAATACCAGGATACCACACATTTAAATAGTGTTTAAATTGTTTTGTAGAGTAAATTAATTATGTGCGGGAAAGAACAGGCAAGCTGCAGTATGACTGAATAATTTTGGTTTGTGGCCACTAGACTAAATAGCCACAACTTTTTTTTTTTACTACAAAATATATTTCTTCACTTATTTCTCCACTTTGACTACAAAATATATTTCTTCACTTATTTCCCCACTTTTGACTATAAAATCTATTTCTCCACTTATTGCTGCATTCACAGAGCCTTCTGCCAGTTCTATTTGCTGAGTGAAGTCACAGTCTTCACCCCTTATGTCCTCCTTTGATTGCACTACTACTGGCAAGCCATAGCAGAGTTAAACAGCTTCCACCTGCCAATATTTTTCTTCAAAGGAAGCTCTGTTTGCCTCCTAACATTTATTCCTGCACATATTGTTCTCGGTGAACAAAAAAAATGTCCTTCATTGCACTGGACACAGATAGGAAACATTCTAAGATTAGATTAGATCATTCAAAGGATTGGCAGCTACAGATGTACAGATTATATTCCCAAATTTCACAGTTTGAAAAAAGAGTCAGATATGCCTGTACAACATTTGGAAAGAAGCAGCAAGGGGGAGGAGGGAGAACAAGCATTCTCTCCTTGTTCACAAATAATTCCGCAAGAGAGAATTAAATCATGGGGAAAGCAAATAACCACTATAGTATTCCAGGCCCAAGCAAACATTTGCCTCTCTCAATGCTGTATATACTTTTGATACATCGTTCTAACATTATGAGGTCTCTTCCAAGCTATTTAAGAGTCATTTGGAAATAGGAGAAACTCCGTCTCTTGAGGGGAATATAACATTTTGATACATATAGTATTTCAGACAAACTGAAGCATAAGATAAGTAACTGTAGGAAAGTAAAAAGAAATTGAGTGAAATCCAAGTACAAATTCATTGCCATTACTATAACAATACATTGTAAGTAAGGGTGTGTAAATAAAGTTGATTTCTCAGTATGATAATTCCACATGCTGACATAAATATAAGGGGATTCAGCCCATTCTCATGACCACATGAGAGCTTAAAACTCCCTGGGTAGAACATTGTATGTCTCTACTGTATGTAGAGTTTCTGTGCATACGGAATCCCCTTATATTTATTTTAGCATGTGGAATTATCATACTGAGAAATCAACTCTATTATGCCTGTGAGAAATAAAGTACTGTTTGTTTGTTTATTTATTTATATATTTATTTTCAAGGCTATCAGGCTGTCAATATAATTTGAAAGCAATATACAAATAAGACTGAAAGTAGAAATTAATTTCTTTCATTATATAACAGTATCTTCTATGAATAAAATAGAGTAATTATAATGCATTGCTGAGTATTCTACACCAATTATAAGACTGTATATTAATTTTCAATATAATTTAAGTGGATGAATTTTGGGTACAGACTTAAGCTATATTCAGACAATTCTGAATATATTTACTGTACGCATTGCAAACCCAGAACAATATTTATGGAAAGGTAGTCACCTTTCTTGTATTATTTTTATGTTCCCTGACAGAAACATCACATCTATGGACTTTTTTTTTGGAAACCGTATTTAAATAGAGTTTTATATCCTGCTTGAAGCAGGGTAAAATGTAACCTGGTTTTTTTAAAAAAGTTTTAGTTTCTTTCATTTTGTAGATTGTTGTGTGTGTGTATTTCAAAAGGTTAGAGCAATTACATATTTTAGTTGTAAATTGTTTTGAAAGTCTGTGAAAGTTTTATATGTTACATGGTATCTCTTTTAAAATATCCAAGCAAACTATACTGTAATGCAACTATACTGTAAAGGCATCTTTTTGGTTAGGGAAGGGAGAGCTCCAGTAGTTCCGAGCACTCGAAGGGCTGCCACAACACTGCAGAAAATACATTGTGCATTAACTTCCCCTCTTCCATTGTTCATGACAGGTTTCTATGATAGTTGCCATGATAACTGTGCAAATCATCACTGCCTCATTTCACCATGGTTCTAGAAAGAACACTAGGAGTCACAAATATTGAACATGTCCTTCATCTGAACATATCCTTCATTTGAAAACCTGCCCATTCCAAGTGCAGCAACTCTTTGTGTCCAGAAGACAGACGGAACATGCCCTGTGGATATAATGTTCAGGCAAAAAGAGGGCTGTGAAAATATCTACAGACCCCCTCACATCCTGGATGTAGATTGTTTCAACTTCTGCCCTCAAAACAACACTACAGGGCAGTGATGGCTAAACTTTTTCTAAAGGTGTGCCAAAATTGTGTGTGACTCCACATACACACACCCTGCATGCACGAGTAACCCCCGTGTGGGGGAGGGGATTTTTGCCCTCCCCAAGTTCTTTTCATCCTCCCTAGGCTTTAAGAAAGCCCCTGAAGCCTGGGAAGGATGAAAAACAGGCCCAACGGGTCAACCGGAAGTTCAGCAATGAACTTCCGGTTAGCCCAGGGGTCTGCAAAGTCAGCTCTTTTAAGACTGGTGGACTTCAACTCCCAGAATTCCCCAGCCAGCTATGCTGGCTGGGGAACTCTGGGAGTTGAAGTCCACCAGTCTTAAAAGAGCCGACTTTGCAGACCCCTGGGTTAGCCCATTGGGCCTGTTTTTCACCCTCTCTAGGCTTCAGAGGCTTTCCTGAAGCCTGGGGAGGATAAAAATGGCCTCCCCTGGACCTCAAGAAGGCCAAAAAGCAGCTGGCCAGTGCGCACATTCGTGCCGGCAAATATGGCTGTGGGTCACCAGTGGCATGCATGCCATAAGTTCGCCATCATGGCTATAGGGCACTGCACACCAGAACAACTAGGCACAAGGACAGTTTCCCCCCGAATGTCATCACTCTGCTTAACAACTAATTCCCACAATGCTGTCAAATAATTCACTAAGACTGTATTACAATTATACTTCTCTTCCTTCCTAGTATCTATGTCTTCCCACTTATGACTATAACCGTCTTGCTTGTATCTTTCAGTTTATATTCTTTTATTTCTTTACTAGTGCAATTTGATAGCTTATTAGTAACCTTGACTATCACTAAGTGTTGTATCTTTTTATTCTTGGTGAATGTATTTTATTCTCCTTATGTACACTGAGAGCATATGCACCAAAGACAATTTCCTTGTGTGTGTCCCATCACACTTGGCCAATAAAGAATTCTATTCTATTCTATTCTATTCTATTCTATTCTATTCTATTCTAATGTTCCCATGATGGTGAGATGTATCTAAATTACAGTCAATATTTATAAACCCGTACATGTATTATTTAAAATGTTATGCAACTCTGCGCAATTTTTTCTTTCTGGTGATCCATGTCTCTCTTTTGGAATGATGCTTAAACAGCTAGCTTAAGAACCATACAGAACCATACAGAATAGGTTTAAATTATCATAATTGTACTATAATGCCTAATATTAGCAATGGATTCTCTGCTGTAACATCCAATTAGCATCATACTGTAAGTCCACCCATGCTGATAATCATAGTAATGGTTCTTACACTTAATTTACAACAGTAACAACTACTACTATTACAGAAAAAATGGTTCATCCAGTTGCATCTGTGATTTCAGGTGGGATATACTCTTAAGAAAGTAACTTGTTCTTATGATAGACAGAAGACTCTGCTTATTATACTAATAATATTATTTTATTTATTTATTATTTATTTATTTAAATTTATATCCCGCCCTTCTCCACAGAGGACCCAGGACTAATGCTAACATTAGTATTAATATTAATATAAGGAATCCCTTATGTGGCCCAGCCTCACCCAGACTCTGCCTCCAGCGTCCCCAGGTAAATTGAGTTTGAGACCCCTGGTCTAAAATAAGTAAGATATTTTACCAAAAGCGAAGGAATAGAAAAAAGAACAAGTTCTCATTGTTCTCAACCATATGATTTCAGTTTAAAGCAGAAAGTGCTCTAATAATTAAAAAGAAGAAGCAAATAAAGTTGATGGTATATCAAAGAATCAGCCCTGTGCATAAAGAAGGCAGTGAATTATCAGAGCCTTTATTCAGACTGCTTTTTTCTTCACAAGTTGAAGTATGGAGTCAAACACAGCAGAAATTACTCAGGAAGTGGGTGTGTGAAGCTTGTTTTGGCCTGTTGATTATTTCCATAGAAGGAAATTCCACAATGTCTGTTCTGATTCAAAGCATGGGAGCAAGCTAGGCCCCTTGTTCAAGAAAGAACACATGCTAAGAGATAAGTAAACAAATGGCTGCAGTTCTAGCTACACTAATCTCCTTTTTCCAATGAGCAACCTTTTTTTCCAACTTGCTTTATTTTTCCCTCTTATTCTGATACATTATGGCACTGGGCAGGCTAATTATATCTGCAGAATTACATTGACCTTCCATCTGCTACAAGTCTTCTAAAGGTTTCAAAAAATAGCTGTAAATATCTGAAGTTAAAAATGCACAAACTTTCTTTGTGGTTCCCTATAGTTCTCTCTTGAAGAGGTGAAATAAGAAAGAGTATGGACAGCATTTACTTAATTGTAACAACATAGAGATTCCATCTCTTAAAGCTGGTATCTAAGGGTTTGCATTTTTTTATTATCTGTAAACTGACAATGTTTAGGTTAAAATCAGTCTTGATTCAGCAAATAGAAAGGCAATATGTGACAGGGCTAAATGCAGGGGTGAAATTCAGCAGGTTCTGACAGGTTCTTGGGTAGTTTGGAGAACTGGCAAATATCACCTCTCACTGGCCACAGGAGTGGGGAGGGAATGGGGATTTTGCAGTATCCTTCCCCTGCCATGCCCACCAAGCCAAACCCACAGAACCAGTAGTAAAAAAAAATGAATTTCACCACTGGATCAATGCCTTCTTAGAATGACTGAGGGTAAAGATAAGGAAGCCTCTTCTTGCCAAAGGACAATTACGGGCTTAATAGGAACCTAATCAATCCCTATTCAAGAATATTCCATTAATCCATTTGCCTGGGATGAATAAAATTCAATATGGCAGCTCTTTGTTAGAGACAGTTTCCTTTCAATATTATATTAATATTAGACATGAGATTTTAGGAATTCATATATCAAATTTTCTTTCTAAGAACTGTGTAGGGTTATCTGCAATTCTTGTAGGAAAGTGATGAATAACCAAACTGGGAAAATAAAAACTACTATTTTAACATGGGCATAAATTGATGGTGATTTTCTACCTGAAAGAAAAGCACAGAGTTGTGAGAGACAAAATTTGCTCTGGCAACAAACAAAGCAAAAGCAAGACTGTCTTGCACAGCTTCTCTCAAAACAATTTACAGGAAACATCTGTGAACTGCAGGAAGCCGCAAAGATAAAAAACAATTGACCACTTTTCAGTTGAACACCAACAATCTATACCATTTGAATAGTTAACAATATTTCTTGTTCAGAAAAAGGTTTCCATTGAATTTCTTCTCCCCTTGTTTGTGTGACCTCTGCCTGACTGGATAGAATAGCATTACACTGTGTCAAGAGTTCCTGTGACAATTACAAATTCAGAAATAGAACTTGGCCAGATAAATGTCCAGTCGCAGTTATAATTTTTCTCATGAGGATACATTTGAATGAAGGCTAAATCTGAATTAGTTTAAAAGGAGTAATGTGCTTGGGGGCTTCTTGAAAGCTGCATACACCATAAATTCAAATATGTAGAATCATTGATGTTTGGGAGAGAGAATTAATAATAGTAATCAGAATAGAGTTGGAAGGGACATTGGAGCTCTTTTAAGTTTAAGTTTTATTCAGATTTGTATTCCGCCCTTTCTCCCTTGCGGGACTCAGGGTGGTGAACAGGCAATAATAAAACAACAATAAAAACATCAAATACAATAAATACACTAAAACTGAATTAAACCACTAAGCCTGTTCTAAAATCCCCAATAGAAACCCCTAATAAAAACAGATTATTTTAGTCCAGACCTCTGCTCAAGGAGGAGGCCCTATAGTATAGGGCCTATACCATTTCAGACAAGTGGATGTGCAATCTTTTCTTAAAAACCTCCAGTGATGAAGCAGCACCCATGACTTCTGAAGGCAAGCTGTTCCACTGATTAATTGTTCCCACTATTAGAAAGTTTCTAATTCCAGATTGTTTCTCTCCTTGAATAGCTTCCATCCATTGCTTGTTCCCTTGCCTTCTGGTGCTTTGGCAAATAAGTTGACCCTTTCTTGTTTGGCAGCCCATCAAATATTGGAATACTGCTACCATACCATCCCTACCCTTTCTTTTCTCTACACTAGCCATACCCAGTTTCTGCCATTATTCATATGTTTTATTCTCCAGGCCTTTAATTATCTCAGTTGCTCTTCTCTTCACTTTTTCCAAAGTTATATATTATATAAATATATGTATATTTTACATATATATTTATATATATTAAGCACACTCATAGAAGTAAAATACTTCTGGCTAGAAAGAATCACTTATATCTGAGATTTGCCCTTGCTTTCTCCCATGACCTTTGAACTTGCTAGGTTAGACCCCTGCTATCCTTGGAACTAACTAACTAACTAACTAACTAACTAACTAACTAACTAACTAACTAACTAACTAACTAACTAACTAACTAACTAATAATTTGCCTTAATAAGAGTTATTTTTTAGAGGACATATTTCCAAATAATTATATAGTTTGCTACAACAGAATACTCCTTTAATTCTACCACTGTACCTCTCCTGGCAAATTCAGGAGTTTTTATATAAAATAGAGACAACTGTGGTTGATTCGTAAACTATGTAGGTAACTTCAGATGGATATCCTTTGCCTGTCACTAGAATACTTTTAAACAGACCAAGGCAGTAGAGAAAAAACATTTTCACATCATTTATATTCCAGAGCCAATGTAACCTATTAGTGTTTAAAAAAAAAAAGTTATGACTCTGTTTGCATGGGATGACTGGAGAAGTGAGCTACTCCACTGGACTCACCCTAAAATGCTGGCCATTTTTAAATCTTTCCACTTACGACCAACAAGATATTATTTTCCTATGCCAACCTTTTTTCCCCATTTTTAAATGCCAAGCCCCACGCCACATACACACACACACACACACACACACACACACACACACACACACACACACGAGTCTGCAGAAGTGAAATGTAAAAGGAACACAGAGACAGAATATCTACAAACACAATTTTTCCGGGACTATCTTTAAGCAAAAGGGAGTGAAGTCAATCGTCTCTTAAAATTTGCAACCTTGTGTTCTGCAACATACGTTGCACAACATGGTTTACCGGAGATTGCTAGTTTAGACCCAAACGGCCACATGTTAATATCCATTTTGACTCATATTTGCAGCTTCTTCAAGAACCTACAAATAAAATGCAAAAGTAGAACATAAAATATTGAAGCTTGGGTTCCGACAGTTTACTAGATAAGTAAGAAGACAATGATAATGGATAAATAAGAAGGAAAAGGCTAGTGTTCCACAGTGAAAAAAGAATCTGCAGCTATGTTGAAGTCAACAGTTATGTTTCCCAGTAGCCAATGTGAAAGTCAGCATGGTTGCAAAGCTTGATTGGCACCCTGCCAAAAAGGCATAGCACCTGCTGCATAGCACAATAAATATATAGTGCCCTCAGTCAAAGTTCACTGCGATGCTCCAAGAAATAAAAATAAATGTCAGAAGCTGATTTTTCTAAACATTACAAGATTGAAATCTGAAAATAAAATTCAGAAACAATAAGTATCAGATATATTGGTAAATTTATCACATTTATTAAATGGCATTTCAATAGCCAGCTAGCATTATTTATGCACAGATATTTAAGATAGCCAAGATCCAAGAGAAATATTTTGAATTACACAAACGTTACTACATCACGTGCAGAAAGATGCAAGTTTAGTCTATGGCCGGGGTAGTCAACCTTTTTATACCTACCGCCCACTTTTGTATCTCTGTTAGTAGTGAAATTTTCTAACCGCCCACTGGTTCCACAGTAATGGTGATTTATAAAGTAGGGAAGTCAATTACATTTTAAAAAAGGAAAGTGCTTCAATATCGGACAAAACCCCTACCACCCACCATGAAAGCTGGAACACCCACTAGTGGGCAGTAGGAACCAGGTTGACTACCACTGGTCTATGGCATCTCTAAATACAACTGTTGAAGATCACCACCAAAAAACTTCAAGAGCTGTTGTCAAAAGTTGGCAATGTGATATCCAATAAATATTCAGAGAACATTTTCCATAGGTATCCCAACATATCAACTGACAGAACAGCATTTTTGAGAAGTTTCTTATATTTTCAAGGAATTCAAAAGGGAATTATTTATTTATTTATTTATTTATTTATTTATTTATTTATTATTCAAATTTGTATACCGCCCTATCTCCCCAAGGAGACTCAGGGCGGTGCACAGAAATATAAAAAATATAAAATAATACAGTACAAAACAGTTAAAAATAGATTAAATTAAGGTCTGTGCTAAAATTTAGATTAGAAAAAGGGTTAAAATCAATTAAAACTATATCCATTAAATTAAATTAATCAAATTAAAGAGGAATGGGGAAATGACATTCATTAACCACCCAATAATCTTTGGCACTCAAAGAGTTTCAGTAGTAAAGTGTTTGTTGCTAATGTTTAGAGAAAATGCCTTAGAAAAGCTGAGTCTTTTTCTACTTTTTTGAATTGGCAAATAGAAACTGGCAAGTTACAATGTTGTCAGCAGATAGCTGGACTTGAAAGTTAAGTAAGCCTTTGGGAGATCATCAGTGAATCCTAGGGCTGGAAGCTAGACCAGGGTATCATAAAATTCAATTGCAAAACACTTCTTGCTGTTGGCAATGATTGTACAGTATCCAAGTAGTTACTAGGAGTCAAGCTTCAATCTGACAACAATTTTAGCTTAAGTTCAATTGCAAGCAGAATATATGAAAAACAAACAAACACCGAAGTTTTTATGTGGTGATTAAGGCACCACGTAGAAACTGAGAAACAGTGCCTTGTAGTCCCACCTTAAATGTGAAACTAGGTGGGTGACCTTAGGCCAGTCACTCTCTCTATTGCTCCTAGGAAGGATGCAATGGAAAACCATTTCTGAAACTTTGCCAAGAAAATTGTAGGCAGTTTCTAAAACATTGACTTGAAAGCATAAAAACCAATGAAAAAATTCCCCACCCTCAAGAAGGCAAATGTATTTTTACTCGAACCCTATAACGTCCAATATATTTTTGATATGTTCATGAATGTTAGGCAACTATTGCTTGGTTATCTGAAATGATGCATTTGATTATTCATATTTTTAGAGTACATTGGAAAATGCTGTATGCTATCTTACTATGAGCAGGTCACATGTAACAAATCTATCTTCATTAGTAAGAAACTAAAGTATCCACTAAAGTTTGGCATCTTCTAAATAAATGGTTTGTCCGTGATGATGGAAAAGAGAGCCAAGTTTAATTGGTTTGTAAATGCCTCTATTTCTTTGTTTACTTATTTATTGCATCTCAAAACTGATTAGACACAACCCCATTGTTACAATGGCCTGATTTCATGTTGCCTTTTGCTGGATCCAGGTGGCCAAGGCCAGCGCAAGACTATGATGAATTTCAGGATATAGTGAATCCCTGCCAACTCTATTAACAATACTGAACTCATACATGATAATTGTGTAGGTACACACACACACACACAGAGAGAGAGAGAGAGAGAGAGAGGGAGGGAGGGAGGGAGAATATGGTAATCGCCTTCAAATAGGACAAAGGATATCCATGTTCCATTGGCCACTAATGCCAAAGAGGCAAGATTCACTTTTTAAAAAGGAAACAGTGTTGTTCTTAATGCATTTATTTTTTTCAGTTCGAAATTCCAAGAATGATCTTATTACACTGTAGCAAGATGTTGCCCAGAAGATTCATAACCCTCTATGAATTTGTATTCTATGAGCACCAGACTAGCCTTTTATTTTAAACATGTCAATTCAAGTATCTGCTAATAAAATGATTATTAAATTATTTAAATGATCTAGGCTGAAGCTATGTATTTTTCTAGGTTCTATAGCAGCGGACCCCAACTTTTTAGACCCCAGGGAGTAGTTCTGTGGAGACAGATTTCTCTGTGAAGTGGAGGGGGTGAGGTTCAGTGGTGGGATTCAGAAATTTTTACTACTGTTTTTGTGGGCATAGCTTGGTGGGCATGGCAGGGGAAGGATACTGTAAAATCTCCATTCCCTCCCCATTCCAGGGGAAGGTTACTGCAAAATCCCCATTTCCTCCTGATCAGCTGGGACTTGGGAGGCACACAATAGATGGGGGCCGCGGAGCCAGTCAGAGGTGGTATTTACCGGTTCTACGAACTACTCAAAATTTCCACTACTGGTTCTCCAGAACTGGTCAGAACCTGCTGAATACCATTTCTGGTGTGGTTTCATGTGCTGGGGCTTCGTTTGTTTGTGCAGCCTGGTTTCTAGCATGCCATGACCTGATGCTTGTCCATGGACTGAGGGTTAGGGACCCTTGTTCTAAAGAATTCATTAACCATCATAGAATATGTATTGCAATTTTGTAAAATAGATTAAAACATCACAATTTAGGAATTACAATTTAAAGAATGTTAGAGCACTTACAAACTGTTTTCTTTCCTTTTCCTGGTTGAAGCTATCATCCGTGATTAAAAAGACATGTCAACCATTTAATAATTTATAAAAGTCATGTTATGGTCTTAGTAACTGGTTAATCACTGGTTAATCACCCTGACAAAAATAATGTTTCTACAACAAAGCAACATTGTTACTGTAACATTGGTACATTCTTAAGCAGTACTGAGTCTTGGCCTTCATATTGTCATCATGGGCTACTGTGTGATTTAACATACATGGCTTCTGCAGCAGGTCCTATAAAAGTTTTGAATAGTAACTAATATTAAAATTGCACATCTTGTGTTATCCTTTAAAAGCCAAAAATAAAAACCTGTATGCTCCAAAAAGAATTTATTTCAAAGTGAAGTAAATGCTATTTAGACCATATAGGATTTTTTTTTAAAAAAAATTTGCTTGATGATGACAAAAGATGTGCAATTTTAATCCTGGCAAGGAAGCAAGGCAATAAATCCCTTATAGCACTTCTTTTCTCAGATATCTATATCTATAGCATTTCCTGAATGAGAATGAGAATCTGTTCTACTGTATGTTTTTTAGTAACTAGCAGCATACACAGTAATGTGCCTTTACATTAATATTATTTAAGATCTAAGTAATATGTTTTTCTCATACTTCCTCTGTACTTGAAACCATACATCTGGAAATACTATGAAAAAAAGGTTCTTAAAGCTACCTATTATAAAATAAACTATATTAAACAATAAAGCCTCCTCCAAAAGGAATGAATCTGAACTCCTTTCCTGTATTCCAACTGTCCCAGTGCCAGCCATATGGAATCACATCAGATCCTGCCTTCCCCCTGCTTCAAATAAACTGGAACAGAAGGAATCTGGGATCTGACACAATCACACAATCACACACCCACACACCAACTAGTATGGGAAAGGGAGGAAGGAAGTCAACTCATTCCATTGCTAGATCTATATCTCCTTTGAAACAATCTATAAAAGCTCCATTCAGAATTGAATAACAATGTTAAGGATGGGCAGAGGTAACTGAAAAATAGTAGATGAACAATACTTTGGGGTATTCTCAGGAAGATAAAATGGTTTATGGATGATTTCAGTTACATTCCTCAAGGTATTATATCTGTTTGATCCATGAGTTATAAATCTATGTCCATAATACCTGTATGAGCATATGCAGTAGGGTGTGTGTGTAAATTGTTGCATCATTTGATTGATCGTTGTCTATAGTCATACAATCAGCTTTTGTGAATGAGGAGCTGGCTATCTTGACTGATAGACAGTGTTCATATACCTTGTTAAACAAAATCTGCTTTGTTTGATTTGCTTAGTGTTTTGGAATTTGTCACAGGATTGCAGTCTGTTAACTATGATCTATCACAGGGGTTCCCAAACTTGGCAACTTTAAGATGTGTGGACTTCAACTCCCAGAATTCTCCAGCCAGCATAGTAAGACAGTGACAGAAGAGGGAAAACATTAAGGAGAGCTATAAAGACAGGGTCTGAAATGGTCTTGCTGGCTTGAGAATTCTGGGAGTTGAAGTCCACAAGTCTTAAAGTTGCCAAGTTTGGGAACCCCTGATCTATCATTTAGGCT
The DNA here is from genome assembly GCA_039707465.1 of Rhabdophis nuchalis. Taxonomy (NCBI): domain Eukaryota; kingdom Metazoa; phylum Chordata; class Lepidosauria; order Squamata; family Natricidae; genus Rhabdophis; species Rhabdophis nuchalis. Next base: position 27,414,941 of record CM077649.1, on the reverse strand, counting down.
ATCAAATCAACTTGGCTAACAGTATTTAACAAATAGTAAAATAAACCATGGTTTAATATATGATGTAATTCCAACCCTAATGTGTCACTGTAATAATAATTAGTCCATATTGATTCAGAATTTTACATATAGAATGGAATTCTACCTTTAAAGGGTCAAAGTGGCTAAAGACAACTCATTTAATATTTCAATTACAGAGAAAATGCCTTTAAATTTCCACACAGTGGCCCAGACTAAATTAAGAGGCATGAAACTGAGATGTATTTTGTTAGCTTTGCTTTTTCTTTTCCAAACACACATACCTTCTTTCCCTTTCCCTTGGAATTAGGATAAGGAGATTTCATTGCCAGTTTTGCTTTGGTGACAATTTCAGACAACCTGGGGAAGTCTTTAAAATAACTGTCTTGCTTTTTAAGGGGATATGTGCCTCCCTGGGTTCCCTGGGAACTAGTTTGGTAGGTTTGTGAAACACTTCTCCACGTGGTTCACACAACTCTAGTAATGACCGAAATTAGAAATATCCAGACCTTGGAACAATATCAATTTCTATTCCACCAGACAAACAATATTACCAATTTCTTTCCTTCTACAGCAGGCAACAGCTGTTGCAAACATTAAGCTTCATCTTGTTTGCAATGAGTCTCCTCAATTCTTTGAGACACCCACAATGTTACCTTTAGTGCAGCATGATTAAAATTCAAAGATAGTTCTGTAAAATGAAGGAAAAATTACTAAATTTTACCAAAAGCATGAGACTGGGTTAGTTGAGGGACTGCCTCTTCCTGGTTTCATCTGCCCATCTTACCAGATCCAATAGAATGAACATATTATGGGTTGCCTCTTCTAGGGAGCTTCATTTGATGGGCTAAAGATGGTGGACTTTTCTGCCATGGTCGCATTGCGGAATCTCCTCTTCAGAGATGAGTTCAGCCCCATCATTTCTGAGTATTCAAAGATCCCTCAAAACCTGGATATTTCAACAGGTCTAAGAATCCCAGGGGACAGGTAAACAAGTTAGGTGGCTCCCCTATTATTTATATTCCTTCTGTTTTAGTTTAGTTTTATACTTTTTATACTTTTAAATAATGAATGGTATGACAATTTTATATTTCTACTGTTTACTGGATTGCTGTACACCACTCAGGGTCATTTACTTTTAGATTTGTAGCCATATAAATTTAATTAATTAATTAATTAATAAAAAAATTTTAAAAAAGGAATACCATGCCGTTGGCTGGCCTAATAAGAAATATTCTGCTCTGATGTTTTATTTTTCTTTCTATATTTTCCAAAAGAAAACCTATTGTAGTTCTTTAAAGCAAACTTCAAAGCATAGTTACTTTCTTTAGGAAGCTGTATTCCTAAGGAACCATTATCTTTATTCCCTTTTATTTCAGAAATAATAGATGGCATTTGTGTACTATACTCAAATGACAATTTCTATTTGCATAATCTATAGTGACAATACAATAGCAGAGTTGGAAGGGACCTTGGAGGTCATCTAGTCCAACTCCCTGCCTAGGCAGGAAGCCCTATACCATTTCAGACAAATAGCTATCCAACATCTTCTTAAAGACTTGCAGTGTTGGGGCATTCACAACTTCTGGAGGCAAGCTGTTCCACTGATTAATTGTTCTAACTGTCAGGAAATTTCTCCTCAGTTCTAAGTTGCTTCTCTCCTTGATTAGTTTCCACCCATTGCTAGAAACACAGAAGTGACACACTTCTGCTAATTACTATTTTCACTGTTTAACAATTACATGTCTTCTTCTTCATATATTATAAATTTAAATTTACTACTTGTAGCTGTCACTGATTTAGGGTAGTGGTAATAAATAGATACGATGGACAGGACAGTGGTGTAAATGAGTCATCAGTCTGGTCTATTTTGCAAATTCTGTTGTTATAATTATCTATATAACACAAGAGAGCATCAACAATGTTTTTTCCCATAAGGCAATTCATTGGAAATATTTGAAGTTCATTTGCAGATTTCTTTGATACCCTTTACTTTAATATTAGTTTTGGAAAACATAAATATCTGAAGAATCTATCTCCAATCATGTCCAACTGTATGAAAGCAAATTAAAATTAAATTAAATGGCTGGCATAAGGAAACGAGAAAGTGTCTGTTTTCAGTGCTTATACATGTTAAGACTAATCTGTGAAGAAGTTGTTTTTATTGTGTAATTGTGTAATTATATTGGCCAGGATTCACCAATTTATCAGAAGTACAGGTAGTCCTCAACTTACAACAGTTCACTTAATGACCATTCAAAGTTCAAAAAGTGACATGACCTTTTTCACTTGCTACTGTTGCAGCATCTCCCTGGTCACATGATTTACATTCGGAGGTTTGACAACTGACTCACATTTAGGATAGTTGTAGGGCCCCAGGGTCATTTGAACCTTCTCCAACCTTCTGACAAGCAAAGTCAATGGGGAAACCAGATTCACTTAACAACCGTGTTACTAATTTAACAATTGCAGTGATTCACTTAGCCAATGAGGGAAGAAAAGTCGTAAAATGGAACAAAACTCACTTACCAAATTTCTCTCTTAGCAACATAAATTTTGTGGTCAATTGTGGTCTTACGTTGAGGACTAACTGTAGTTTATGTCTGTCACCTGATTCAAACTTCCACTACTTCATAGCCACATAACCACAAAGATCTATGATGCACTTTGAATTTTAGAAGATTGGTATAGCAATCTTAAAATTGGGGAATGGTTCCTAGAGAAAGAAGTTCCTAAATTCTATCTTGACTCTAACCATGGTGGTTTCCTAAACAGGTTCAGAATCTAACATGCCTAGCTGCTTAGCTGTTATCATCTCATGTTCTCTGAAGGAACCAACATTGTGAAGTATGAAAAATGTCACTCCAGAGACATTCTTCCTTATGCACATACAAAAGGGGCTGAGCTTGCATTGTGATGGCATATTGGCCCTTTCTTGATACTTTGTGTGGACACGTGACAATTATACTAGTGTAAATTTAGATTATGGATTAATTCTTCTTGATTAATTTTTACTTATCTTGAGTTCTCTACATTTATCTTTTTAGAAGATTTTACCACAGAAGAGTAAAAAGGCAAGAAACATTCTAACAAAGCCCACAGATATGTAGGCCATGCTAGCTGGTTTCTGCATGTGAGTCTCTAAACAGGAAATTAATCTTTTAAAAGATTAAAATGATCAATCTCTGATGCAATCTGCTATTGCCTTCAAATTTATGAAAACATCAGAATTTTGAAAGCAGACATTCAGAAATATTTTGGCTTATATCAACACTGAGCAAAGTTTGTTTTTTTCTTTTCATGAATACTCACAAAAAAGCACTAATCTAGACCTGATTCATGCTCCCATACATGAATGAATAACGCAAATCATACTATCTTAACAAATAAGGGCTGATAAAGGTTGAATTCACACATAATCTGAAACCAGAATGTTTAAAATCATGTTTTGTTGAACAGACCATCGTGTCTTGGTTTGTGTACAACACTAAACTAGAATGAGTTTTACTAATCATACTTAGCAAAAAGCAGACAAGTAAATTATAACTTATTATTATGTGTAAACCCAGCAAAGAATTGTTCAATTCTTTGGTCACTTCACAAGTAAAATACCTAGTCAGTTGTCAGCATGCCACTGTGTATGTACACAGCCACTTTTGGACATATGTGGACTTATAAAGATCTAATATGTTCTTCCTCCTGCCTTGAAATATGAAAACAAGAATATGATTTTATGTATTCTTATGTATTATTCTCATAGACATATTGTTATGGCCTGATCAGTAGATTTTCAACTCTCAAATTAGTTAGTACAAGCTATCCATTTAAATATGTATTGATACAGGAAAATCAGTAATTAAAAGACAGAAATGTTATCCATAGAAAGCTCCAATATTAAGTCCTATTGACAGAATTGCAATGCATTAAACTTTTCTACATTGCAATTTCTAAAGTTCTTGTAAGTGAGAATGTGTTTTTAATATAACAAGTACAGAATTGCCACCTTTTTCCTGGATTCTATATAGCCACACAATTCAAATAAGAAAAACAACTTGACTACCGCTGTTTTTATGACATGTTGGATTTATGTGTTGTGAGGTAATATGAAGTAGAAGAAGCTTTGCTAAGTACTGCATGTATAAACCAAGAAAAGATGATAAGAAATTGAGAGCAATGATATGAGGACTAAGAATACAAAAGATAGCATTTGCATCAGAGAAGGAAACTTCAACCTGAGCAATAGCTTTTGTGACTATGTTAACTATTAAAACTGAATTGCCAAATTCTTTCCCAATATATTATAATTAGTTTCAAATAAAATATAAACAGACAAACCAAAAGTCAGTTATTTAACTTAATTATGAACTTTCTTATGAAGAAACACAGATGTTTTGAGTCAAATAAAGTTAACCTGGTTCAAAGGCAAAATTCTCTGACAAGGACAAAAAACGGTATTTAATTCCTCACATTAACACTATTGCCCAATAATGAGTAAGCAGTTGAGGTACAAGTTTGATAGCCTTGGTTATCTGGGCTGCTTAAGGTTTAGCTATGTTTATTTTAAAGTTCCAAAACACCACAGAGCTAAATAAGAAATAAAGCAAAGAATAAAATATGTTTACCTCTCTGTTGTGCAGGTGGGTGATGGTCTTGGGAAGTATTTCTTCCCCCATCCTGTTGTTTTGTTTTTCCCTTATTTCCTCTGTTCAAAGCTTCTGACCAGGCAAAAGAAAAAAGAAAAAGAAAAGAATAAGAACACACTGCTTGGGAGTGTAAAAATCCAAGTTCCAGCTTAGCTTAGAAACTGTCAAGAGTCCTATGTGGCCTGTTGTAAAGGCTGTGTGTGTGTGGGGGGGGGGGGGGGGGGGAGCTGGGGGAGGAGAGGAAGGGAGGGTGGGGAGAGCGGGTGTTTAGGGAGACAAAGCAATCAAGGTTTAAATTTAGACGCAAAACTAAACAGATACTGCCTTTCCAGGAGTGAGGGGAGAGAAGAGAGAGCAAGACAGAATCAGTTATGCATCCTATTTTTGCCTTTCTCGTTATTTCTCAATTTTCTACTTCCTCTTCTTACTACATCTTTCTTTCCGGTAAAGGCTTTTGTTGTAGTATTTTTCCATAGTTTTCTGGATCTCTCTTCTTTAATCCCACGAGCAAAAGAGGAGGGTATTTACCAGTTTGAAGTATTAAGGCAATGTTAAGGCCACATTCCAGAACCATAATCCAATAGATGAGGCATAAGGCTTTTAGCAAGACATCTTTCAATTGTCTCAGATTGTATACAAATACTTTAAAGAAGGATAAAGTGGGGTGGAGAAACCTCTATATTTTGGCATGGCAATATTAATTGCCACTTGTTGCAGATGTTTATATTTGCAAATCCTGTAAATTGGTGTTCTATAAACTGTCCTTTTAGGTCACGTGTGAGTAGCCTTTCTCAATCTGGTGTCTTCCAGTTTTGTTGATTTATAGCTCTCATAATTCCTCACCAGCACAGTAAAAGGTCATGTTATGTGAATTGTAATCACACATATCAGGAGGGTGCCAGATTGGGAAAGACTAACTTTAAAGAGACAGAGGGAGACATGCCAAGTTATGTTTAATACCCTCTGCACCTCTGCCAAATGTCACTCCAGCAAATCAGCTTCCAGAATGGAATCAGGAGGACGTCAGAAATTTTCTCGTCTGTCCAGCCTAACAATGTTTTCCACTGATATAAGAAATAATGTAACATCTGCTTTCTTCTTGTTTGTTTGTCTGGTTGAAAAAGAAACAGGAAGTATCGTTTAAAAAGCATGCACTGAACTTTTTAAAAATGTGAGTCTGAACCATTACAATTCTATTTAGTGGTGGCACTTTAATCATAAATTAGGAAATAGCTATCTTTTCCACAAAGTAATTAGGCTAATTAAAGCCATTTCTGCATTTAGTGAATCACTCAGTTTTTAGGTCAATAAATTACTTGTGATTTATTGCTTCAATGATGGCATTAGGGCCACTTAACCTTTCCTCAAACTTAAAAGAGTCTCACATTTGGGCATTGCTTATTCTATGTTTTAATATCTTCAAATTAACTCTCACATTTTAAACATACGAAGTTTTGTTTTCGTGTGTGCATCATTTAACATATAAAAATAATGCCTATGGGTATTAAACAGGAAGTAGATATTTCCGAAGTTCTCGTAACATTTAACGGCATGCAAGCAGAAGTAATTTGGTGGTGTGTTTTTGTGTGTGTGTGTTTTTAGCATTGCTGCAACTGCCTTTCTGGCAAATATATCTCTGATTTCAAAGGTACAAGATAATTTCCACTGATGCAGTTGTATGTGCAGTTCTTTTGAGGTTTTATTTTGATTTAAATCCAAATAGCCTCTGAGGGAAAAGTTTTAAATCCTAGGATTTTCCACCAGACTAAAAAAGGGCAAAGGAGGATTCCAGGATGAGAAGAGAGGGTCAATAAATAAGTATAGCTAGGATATCAGTAAACACATCTCCAGTGAGGACAAACCTCTCACGGGAGGAAATGATAAATATCTCCTTCCGCTGCTTCCAAGTGAAACATCTCAGTGTTTCTTTTTATTACAAAAGAACATAAGCAATGCTAGAAAGTAGCAGAAGGATCCTTTCTGTCAGGTTGGGCCTAGTCGTATCGCATATATCGATGCTCCACAGATTATGATACTTGCAAGGAAAAAAGAAGCATGTCCTTTTTTTCCCAACATAGTTTACATGGCATCAAGAAAATGGTGAATATGATACTATTTCTTTCGAGTAGACTCTTTTACTAAACCTCAGAACACAAGCACAAAGAAGCAGAAATGGAACAGCTGTGAAATAAAGCGAATTCAGTTGAGCAATTTTATCTGCCCTCATAGTCTGATATTTTTTTTTGTTACTATATCCACTTTAGCCTATTTACTTAGAGGACTACAATTCTTAACTTTATTTTATTGGGTTCCTACATGCTAACCTTTTTAAAGTTATATTAATTTTCAAGTCTCCTGAAGTCTATTACAGTGGACCCCAACCTTTGTGGCTTGATGGCCCAGCTGTGGGGGGAAAGAGAGGAACGTGAGTGGCAGACCACCACATATGTGCAGCTTGACTCGTGAGAGCAGCAGACCAGAATGTGCACACATGTATATGCAACTCGACTAGTTGGGCTGTGCATGCATGCATATGTATGCCAGCCCACCACTCACACAAGTCAAGCTATGCACAAGCGCAAGCCCACCACTTGCATGAGTCGAGCTGCACACGGGTGCTGGCCTGCCACTCACATGAGTCAGCTGCACATATGTGTGCTAGCCCAATACTTTTATGGCCCAGTTGCAAATAAGCCACAACCCAGTAATGGGCCATGGGCTGGGAGTTGGGGTCCTCTGGTCTATTAGCTGTGTGATCTAACAGAATAACAGAGTTGGAAGGAGTCTTGGAGTATCCTAAAGCTCTACTCAAGCAGGAGATTCTATATTATGTCCAACAAACGTTTGATATTGTCCTTGATACCTGTCCAACTTAACTTTAAGGCCACATCTAATGATAACTTTAAGCCAGTTTGAAGCCTCTCTGGAACTACTTGATCTCATAATATCGGTTTGTGTGTAGTTAGCTTTGTTTCTTTTGTGAACTGATGTACTTGAAAAAAGGAGCAAAACTAGATTTCTTTTTCTTATTGCTTCAGCTCAATGGCCACTTGATGGTCTCATTCCCCTATTCCTGGTTCAAGCAGTCCCTAACTCATTCCTGTGTTTAAACCCACCCCGTTAATTTTCTTCCTAAAATCTCTCTCTCCCCTCTGTCTGCAAACATGGTTAACAGCATGGGAGTTTCTGTAACTATGCATTACATCGGAGATACTGGTATAGATTCTGAAATTCAGAAACTGCGGAGTTTATGCAAAAACATTATTTGTTTTATATTTAAATCAGTGGCAAAAAGAGAATATGGAATTTCTTTTTCTCTGCAATAAACCTTTCAGGAAATCACAACGATTAAAACTGACATGAATTTTTTTTCCTAAATTTCTTATTGTATTTTCCTATTCTTCCATTATGTTTTTACACAATAGGCCAAATAATTCTAAATTTGGTACAACAGAAACCTGCAAACATTCACAAACACATTACTGTCCAGTGCATATTTCACTTCACACAATCATGTTTATTTGGGATAAAAGTATAAAAATGTATCATGAGCTGCTCAACAGGTATGTTTCTGAAATAGTATAACAGCCATTAAACTTGGAAATCATACTATATTGCAGGGGTCCCCAACCTTTGCAACTTTAAGTCTGAAGGACTTCAGCTCCCAGACTTCTCCAGCCAGCATATTGGATAATGTTTTGAGCAAGGATACACCAGCTGCTATGTTGAGAGCATTGGCCAGCAGCAGAACTACTAAATTAGCTGTTGAAAAAAGAATAGAGCATTTTTTTAGGATTCTCCTGTGGTTCTGCACTGTTGCCAAGAAAAGTCACAATTGCCATGAAGTCGCCAGTTTCAAGCTTAACTATGAGGAAGCTCGCTTTTAAAGAAGATGCAGTAACAGAAAGAGCTTTGCATTTTTCAGCTTAACAAACTCAGAAGCCAACATCCTGTTTTGACCTGAGTGTTGTAAGTCTTTAACCCTTCTCAGATAATCCCAACAGGAAATGAATATAGGCTGTTCGTAGTATGAGAAATTTGCTTTTGAACTCAAAGATTAGGTAACGGCATCTTTAAAAATTTACTTGCTTTCTGTGTATTTATCTGAAGAAAATGAGGCAGGTAGAGATGTGTTAGAAAATTTTGCTGCTTTTAAGCAACTGCTTTTAAGTACATTTGAACATAACAATTGTACAGTACAGAAAACAATGACAGATTCCTGAAATGTAATTTTGAAGGAACCAGGTTACTTATAACAGAAAGCTGTTCTCAGAACAAAATACATTGTTTGTATACAATCTGTTCTCACCCAATTTAGTATACAGCAAGGTTTTTTCCTGCTGTAAAATGCGTATTATTTTTACACCATCATATTAAACAGGAACTCTGAATACCGTACTGCAGTTTTATCCAATCTGACTGCTTCTGTTGATACAGTTTATAAGTCTCTGCTACAGCATTTCCTAGAGAGAAAAAAAAGAATCTGCAAGGCTGATTATGGGAGAAATAGACAAGTTGCACTTTCTGGAGAGCAGTTGGGAAAAACTCAAATAGATGGGGAAGAGGAAAGATGGAAACATCAAATATTTCACTCCATTCGACATGGCATAGATACACTAGCAATCTATAGCTATATTGCCTAATGGAGCATTAAGACCAGGACAAGAACAATAGTATCTGAAAGAAGACAGATGTTTCTATGACGGAACATTGCTGTCGCACTCAAGGGCTGGACTGGCTCAACTCACAAAGGAAACAGATTGTCCAGAGAGAAGTTTGGCTTTCCATTAAAGGGCTGATATCTGGACAGAGGAAGGAGATTAGCCAGATAGGGTTGGCATCCAACAGTGAGAAAGTTTTCAGGATGCTGGATTAGCCACAGCAGAATAGGCAACATAGCAGCATATGTTTTGCAATGGTCATGAAATCTGTATCCCCAATGGAATGTACATTTTTATATCTTGAAGGAAAATAGATGTGCTGTGGCCTATTTTATTTCTACGCTTCATTTAGCTTCAAAAATTGCTCAAGAAAGCTTAGAACTGCTTGAAAAGTAGAAGAGATAATCGAAGAAATCCAATATAAAATAAACCAGAGTGAAAAAGAAAAAAGAAGTAACATATAAATGCAGCCTAAATGTTAGGTGCATATTGATATTTATTCCCCACTATACTGAAAATGGAATGCCCAGGTGAAGAAGGTGAAACAGTATTAGCGGGACACTGACAACATGAACAATACCATTCTGCCTTTGCAGGGATCATCAGAAAAGGATAGGAAATGTGTATACTACCTCTTATCATACGCACACATGGACATGAAAACAAATGTTCTGTTTGATAGATATGAATCCTTTTATGCAGATTGCTTAAATCAGGGATGTCCAAACTTGGGAACTTTAAGACTTGTGGACTTCAACTCCCAGAATTCCCCAGCCATCATATATACAATCTCTGATGAATGGATATGTATGTCTATTACTCAGTAACAGGTATTGTTCCACAATTATTCAGGATACAGTATTTTGTATCAACTCTGTTTTGAAATTCCAAACTATGGAAAGAGCACCCTCTTGTGATAATGGAGTATTGCTGATGAAAATATGTGCAGAGGTTTTGACATACCTATTACTGTACAGTATCTAATAATGGAGAATCACTCCAGGAAAATAAAAATCTGATGACATTTTTTTTAAAAAAAATAAGCTATTAATATCTGTTAAACTGGACCTATAATTTAATTTATTTTAAACTATTTTTTTAAAATGATGCCCCGTTTTACAGAATCAAAGTCTGGAAAGATTTCATAAGCCATCTAGTGCGAACTGCTGCATGAGGCAGGGAAATCTTAGTGATGGCTGCTTATCCCACCATTTTTGGAATTCTTTGGTTCTGCAGGAAATCATTGCTACTGTTAAATCACTCAAGCTCATTAAATTTACTGTTGGGCTTTGGGAGAACAGAAAACAGAGTATACACATCACACTAGTTTTTACTGGTTTCTAAAAACTACATGTATTCACACAGCCACTGCAGTTTATAATCATGATTTATGGCATGGCCAGGCAAACTAGAATGCACCTATGCCTTCTTTAAAGGCATAGGTTATTTTATCATCTTTAAAGTGCTCCATGGCTCGGGACCTAGCTACCTGCGGGGTCGGATCCTGCCTCACACATCCTCACGGCCGATTCGCTCCCACAGAGAGGGACTTCTCCGGGTGCCGTCCACTAGACTTTGTCAGCGGGCGACGCCCAGGGGAAGGGCTCTCTCTGTGGCGGGCCCGGCCCTCTGGAACGACCTTCCCCCCGATATTAGAACGACCACGGACCTCCGCTCCTTCCGCTTGAAATTGAAGACTCATCTTTTCCGCCTGGCCGGCCTAGGGTAGTCTCTCTCTCTATGGGCTTTTTAAATGTATATCAATATTTAGTGGGGATTTTAGTTAATGGGATTTTAGCACAGGAATTAATTTAATCTGTTTTAATTTGCTATGTATTTTGTATATTTATTGTTTTTATTCTCCCTGTGCACCGCCCCGAGTCCCTGTGGGGAGAGGGAGCGGTCAATAAATTTAACTATTATTATTTATTTATTCCCAAACATTCCTGAGGAAGGTTTGGGATGTCCCATACTTCCAGCAAATTTTCTATTGGCAGTTTAAGGATCAAATAGGTTATTGAACAGTTTTAAGGCCAAAGGTACCTATTTTATCCTTCTGTAAACTTCTAGTGACATTCATTTTCATTTTATTTTTCATTTTATTACATTTATATCCCGCCCTTCTCCACAGAGGACCCAGGGCGGCGCACAGGAAATTTAAAAAACATACACAATAGAAGATAGACAAATAATTTAAAATATATATTAAATAATCCCCAATCCTGTGCTAAAAACCAATTATTAAAAACCAATTTAAAACTTTTCTAAAAGTCCCCATGGGAGGTTAGGCTAGGCCGGCTTGATGGAAAAAATATGTCTTTAAACATTTGCGGAAGAGGCGGAGGTCGGTGATGGTCCGGAGTTCAGGGGGTAGGTCGTTCCAAAGGGCAGGGCCCGCCACAGAGAAGGCTCTTCCCCTGGGTGTCGCCAGTCGGCATTGTCCGGCCGACGGCACCCTGAGAAGGCCCTCTCTGTGGGAGCGGATCGGTCTAAGGGATGTATGGGGCAGGAGACGGTCTCGCATATAACTAGGCCCCGAGCCATGGAGCGCTTTAAAGATGGTCGTCAGAACCTTGAAGCGCACCCGAAAGACCACAGGAAGCCAATGCAGCTCGCGCAGGATTGGTGTTATATGGGAGCTTCTGGTGGCTCCCGTAATTACCCGCGCGGCTGCGTTTTGGACTAGCTGTAGCTTTCGAGTGCACCTCAAGGGAAGCCCCATGTAGAGAGCATTACAGTAGTCGAGACGGGACGTCACGAGAGCTTGAGTGACTGTGCAAAGGGCAGCCCGGTCCAGTAAGGGGCGCAATTGGCGTATCAGGCGTACCTGATGAAACGCCCCCCTGGCCACGGCCGTCACATGGTCCTCCAAGGACAGCCGGGAATCCAGGAGGACACCCAAATTGCGCGCCCTCTCCACGGGGGCCAGTGTTTCGCCCCCAATGGCCAGAGTTGGAGTAATCTGGCTGAACCGGGGTGCCGGAAACCACAGCCACTCAGTCTTGGCAGGGTTGAGCTTGAGTTTGTTACCACCCATCCAGATCCGTACGGCTTCCAAACACCGGGACAGCACTTCGGCGGCATCGTTGGGGTGGTCTGGGGTGGATATGTACAGCTGGGTGTCGTCAGCGTACAGATGGTACTCCACCCCAAAACCACGGATGATCTCACCCAGCGGCTTCATATATGTGTTAAACAGGAGGGGCGAGAGGACCGACCCCTGAGGAACCCCACATAAGAGGGGTCTCGAGGTCGACCTCTGCCCTCCCGTCAACACATATTGCGACCGACCAGAGAGGTAGGATGAGAACCACCGCAAAACGGTGCCTCCCAGCCCCAACCCCCCCAGTCGGTGCAATAGGATACCATGGTCGATGGTATCAAAAGCCGCCGAGAGGTCTAATAGGACTAGGATAGAGGAATACCCTCTATCCCGCGTCCTCCAGAGATCATCAACCAACGCGACCAATGCCGTCTCGGTACTGTGACCGGGTCGGAAGCCGGACTGGCGCGGGTCTAGATAATCAACTTCCTCCAGGTGTTGTGGAAACTGTTGGGCTACCACACTCTCAACAACCTTCACCAGAAAGTGAAGGTTGGAGACTGGACGATAGTTCTCTAATAAAGCTGGGTCCAGGGACGGCTTCTTGAGGAGGGGCCTCACTACCGCCTCTTTCAAGACGGCAGGCAAGGACCCCTCACTCAAAGATGCGTTGACAATGCCCTGGAGCCAGCCTCGTGTCGTCTCCCAGGATGCCAGTACAAGCCAGGAGGGACACGGGTCCAATAAACATGTGGTTGCTCTAAGTTTCCTTGACAGCCTGTCCATATCCTCGGTGGTAACAAAGTCAAACTCCTCCCAAGCAGGAACCTCAAGACTAGCCTCGGACAGTCCCACAGGACCACTGTCGATGGAGGGTAGCTCATTCCGAATCCGAGTGATTTTCTCCTGCAGATAAATCCCAAATTCCTCTGCTCGCCCTTGTAGAGGGGCTTCCCGCGGCCTCTGGTGAAGGAGGGAGCGGGTCACCCCAAACAGGGCGGCAGGGCGGTTATCTGCGGATGCAATTAGGGTGGCACAATACTCACGTTTGGCCACCCTTATCGCCACTAAGTAAGCCCTAATATGGGTTCTCACTAGTGTTCGGTCGGCTTCGGAGCGAGAGGATCTCCATCTGCTCTCTAGGCGTCTCTTGTGGCGTTTCATCCCCCGAAGCTCCTCAGTAAACCAGGGAGCCTGGGTGATTCGTCGCCGCAAGAGAGGCCGCAAGGGCGCGACTCGGTCCAAGGCCCCCGTGGCCGCACTTAACCATGCGGCCACTAGGTCCTCAGTCGAGTCGCGGGGCAGGATCACAGGAATTGGCCCAAGCTCCCTCTGGAACCTTTCCGGGTCCATTAGAAGCCTGGGGCGGAACCATCTAGGAGTGTCCGGTTCCGCCTCCCCGCGGTGAGGTGGAGCGATTGGAAAGTCTATCTTTTCTTCAGCAGCCCATAAGAATAAGAAATCATTTTATGGCTTAGGGTGATGTTTGACTCTAGGTGTCATTTAACAAACCACTTATTAATGTTGGAACCAGCCCAGTTCTTCTATTCAGGTTTACAGTCTACATCTACAGAGATAATACATCAGGAACAGAGAGGAGAGGGAAACAAGTGGAATGGCCCTACTCGTAAAGAACTGATAATTGGCTCAACTTCCACAGCTTGTCCTATTATTCTTGAAAGACTGTTTTCCATGATCAGTGAGCTTTCCTTCAGTCTACAGTCTCAGACCACCTTAGGATGTTTTCTTGCCTCCTGCTACACATATGGTTATCCAAAAATTTAAAAAAAGAACTGTTGGGAGAGGGGTTACACAGGCATAAGCATTTTAAATTAAATTCATACAGTTGATTATCTCCTAGCAATACAACCTCCCACTCCAAAATCAATAGGATTTATTGATACTAAGATTACAGTTTAGTCAGCTTGCTTTCAAGAGTCAATGCCCCAAGCTACTACTAAGTCTTGGGAAGGGTTAAAAAAAAAAAACCACACCAAAGAGTTGGTAATTGCATCCATGGCAATGTTGTAGACTAAACTATTGTAAGACAGTTCTATCATCAGCCTTGGAATCTGTGGTGCTGTCCATCGAAGTACTAACCTCTAACAGAATGTAGCTTCAGAGGGGTTACGCAAAGTGCACGTTATTATCCACTAATATACTCTAAATAGCACTCACTACATCACTTCAGATAAATGCTTATTTTTAAAAGGGGAAGTATCACTTGTTTCACTTTTCCATTATGCAAATTAACAAAAATATTCTAATGAATCTTACTTGCTAGGCTGATCTCCCCAAATGTACTAATGAACTATAATTAAAAGCTACAGTAGGTGGGCATAAACCAAACATGTGTGTTTTGCCTTAGAACGGCTTAATTTACATTAATATTCATGATTAGCTGAAGTATTTTTTTAATGATTTTTGGAGTTCAGACAGCTCACTTAATCATAAACTACAAAAATTGTTCATATAACACACAGGCGAATAGCCATTTTGGTTTGGTTTAATTATTTTTAGCATGCTGGCATATACAACCACAACCACGTAGCGATACGAAGATACTTATATATCCAGTCAAACAGGAAAACTACTTTATCACACACTTTTCGTTTACTCAAGTTTAAGGCGTATTATCATTGGTGGATAAAATATAATCCCGCCCACAACATGTAGCTATGCCCACAATGTTTTCCGCCATTAGTTACGTTAAAAGGGGGTAATCTGAGCTGCCATTGGATGAAAATCTCAGCAACCCTCCTTTCGTGAGAACTTTCAGAAGCAGGCAGGTATTTTATTGGATGCGCGGAAGGAGGGCGGGGCTGCCTAGCTTTTTAAGTGCCCGATTCCCCCTATCAGTCTTAAGGGATCTTTTCCAAAGGTGTTTGGGAAGGAAGTGAGATGTGGCGGCTGGTGTGGTTGCTGGCGGGAGTCACCGCAATCCCCCCGCACCAGGATACGGCACGGGTCGCCCGCTTCGTGGCCCATATGTGTGACTGGGGCGCGATGGCTACGATCTCCACGCAGGATCCTCCGATGCGGGGCCAGCCCTTCGCCAATGTTTTCTCCGTCAGTGACGGGCCGGTGGGAAAAAGTAGTGGCGTCCCTTACATGTACCTGACGGACCTGGAAATCTCAGTGCATGACCTGAAGGTGAGCGGTGGCTGACGGCTTCGTCCTGGGTCCGTTGCCTTTGAAGGAAGCGTCCTGCTGGTTTGGGGTTCTAATGTATCAGGCCCGGTATGGTTTTAAAAGAAGAAAATGCAATTTCCTCCATTAGCATTTTGAGTCAATTCTTAGGGAAATATCCACTAATAGCTTTCTTATGAGAAAGACTAGAGTCGTCCGGATTATCAAAAATGATTTAAATGTACCGTTTCCCCACCAGAACTAGCTTTTCCTCTGTAGAACAGGTTGATGCGCTCCACTTTTGAGATTCAGCTATAATGAGTTGTGGGTCAAATTAAATCTAATCATGTTGTTTTCTGTGGCTATGAGAGCATAGTTTTAAAGACAACTCCATTTGTTAGCATAAAATAAGAGATTTTTACGTGATCTATTGTGACTATTCCATTTAGTACATACTACATGTTTCTGTGTTTTAGTTAATAAGCCTGTGGCATAAGAATTGCAATGTAAAGATTTGACAATCATAATTAAATTCCCAAACTGAGCAGGAATTTCATGCCAGTTTTCTGGCTCAAGACTCAGTTATCTATGAAAACTGGATGGGATTTTGTTTCACTTTTTAATATTGGAGTCTGTAATGGACTGTAACTATTGTAGTGGTAAGAAGGTGTTTTAATTTTTCCTTCAATTTAAACAACAGTCTATTTTTCAGAATGGCTATTTATGTTGCAGAACAAAATAGAAATGACATGGCATATTTTATCCTGTATGATAAACAGGATGGTGTTCTGATGGTGATTCTTAATTTTTAAATTGGAGAAATGCAAAGATCTCATGAAAAAGAAGTTAAGTGTACAAACATGGATAAGATTTGTGAAAAGGATCTTGGAATTATAGTTGATCACAATAAAATCGACTGAATTTTAGGCTGTACAAATTAGAAATATAATTGCAAAATAACACGAAGCAATAGTTTTATTCTGTTCTGTATTAAATCTCAATAACATATACTTGTGTCTGCATTCAGTAGTTTAGTTGCACTACCATAGTGCTCCAGTTATGCTAAGCCATATTTTTAAGCAGTGTTGACTGAATGGTAATAGGTAGATTAGTGCATTATATTAAACCACATAAATCACTTTATATATTATACTAAGCTATGGATTTATTTAATTATTAATGCAATGTGTGAATGAAGGTAGCTACAGTGATATTTGTTTGTGTAGAGTGTTACAATGATCATGGCTGAGTATTAAAAATAAATATCCTGCTTCCAAGTAATGAAGTTTTAGGGATATCAATGCTTAAAATGGATTAGGATTACCAACATTTGGATTACCAACATTTTTGTAATAGAAGGATAATTTGCACATAATTTGCATAAACATTCACAGCATTAGGTTTTTGCAAATCAGATTTCTTATAGAACCAGGGCATAGAATTTTGGATCCACTTCCAAGAAAAATTGTTTAAAATGATAATCTTAACTAGCCCATTCTTTTTACCGATTATGAGACATTGTCAATCAATAGGGGACTCAGCTAGCTGTTACTAGAGTCTTATGTCATTTACCTTACATATGACATTATGACAAGCCATTATCTAGAGTTTCTTTCAGTTCTTTCTTGGTAGCTCAAAACTTTATGATGAGTTTATATGGAATTTTTTTGACCTCACTCTTATCCATTCTTCTCCTTTGTCTTTCATCATGTTCTAAAATAATAGTATAATTGGAAGTAATCTCTGTGTAGGCGTGTGTTTAAATATAGATGCCATGCCATATTATACCTAAGTGTAGGTGTATTTTTATTAATTTACTGCTGTGATCAGAAAATTTGAATCAATGAGAGACACTAGAGTCAGGCAACATATATATTTAATAAATGATTATTAAACCAAATAGTTTCATACATACTAGTAGATAAGTGATATGCCATGATAGTCTATACTTGCTTTAGTATAAGTAATTAAAACATGCAACCATAAAAGGAAGGCTCCAAATGTAATATACACTAAAGAGTTGAAATTTCATAGGAATCAAAGATTAAAAGACGTATTGAAAACAAACCTGTTTGGAGAACTTTCTCCTTCTCAAATAATCTTCACTTAACCTGAAAAAGTAAGTACAAGCCAACTCTATGTAGGGCGAGTTTGATTTTTTAAATAGATTTATTTTCTTCTTTTAACTTTAAAAATATTTTTCCCTGCAAAAAAGCACTAAATCAAGCACAATTTCTGCTTTTGTGAACATTGTTAAATATTAATAAATTGGATTTATTGAATTTGATATTTAAAAATTGAGTCTAGTACAGTTTTTAGTAAGAGGCAGGGGCTCGCTACATCACAGGAGGACAAAAGAATGAATTATCTTTGCCCATCTATATTTTCTTGAGACAATGAAATCTATTCACAGCTATCTACTGGTCTGTCTTAAAACAAATTGCATTAACAGGCCTCTGTCACAGTATTCTTAACAAGAATTATGGAATGGGACAAATCCACAGGGATCCTGGTGTGTTTGCTCTGCAGATATTATAGGCAGAATGTTTTCTAGCTCATCACTACCTTATTACCATATTTTTCAGAGTATGATGCACCAAGGTTTTGAAGAGACAAATTACAAAAAAAAGTAGGTAGGTAGATAGAGGGATAGAGAGGGAAAGAAAGAAAGAGAAATACAGTAGGTAGGTAGGTATGTAGATAAAGGGATAGAAAGAGAGAGAAATAGAGAGAGAAATACAGTAGGTAGGTAGGGAGAGAGAGAGTGTGTGTAGGTAGATAGGTAGGTAGGTAGATAAAGGAATAGAGAGAGAGAGACTGGAGAGAGAGAGAAATACAGTATATAGGTAGGGAAAGAGAGGGTAGTTAGGTAGATAAAGGAATAGAGAGAGAGAAATAGATAAGAGAAATACAGTAGGTAGGGAGAGTGTGTGTGTGGGTAGGTAGGTAAAAGAATAGAGAGAAATAGAGAGAGAGAGAAATAGAGAAATACAGTAGGTAGGTAGAGAAAGAGAGAGAGTAGGTAGGTAGGTTGATGTTTCCAGGTGTATTTATCCATGTCCTGGAGAAGGAAATCACTGACAAACCTTAAGACTTTGTTTCTCCTGGCACAGAAACAGTTAAAGAGCTTCCGAAAGAGCTTTCCGAAAGTGTTTTTGAACTCTTCAAACCTCCCCAAAACTGCTAGTTTCTCTGTGAAAATGGGGCAAAAAACTGCCCCATTTATCGTGAAAACGGGCCATTTTTGTGTCAAATAAATTGAATGCATAGCCCTATGGAGGCTTATAGAGTGCTGCTGGGGGCTGGGGGGGCAAAAAACATCCCAGTTTAGGCTAATTTCTGCCCTCCCCAGCCCCCAGGAGCTCTCTGGAAGCCTCCATAAGGCTAGGCACAGCCATTTTGGTGAAGTGGGTCGGGTTTCGGGAGGCAAAAAATGCTGTATTCGACGTATACGATGCACCCAGATTTTCAGTCTCTTTTTAGAGGAAAAAAGGTGCGTCTTATACTCCAAAAAATACGGTAGTTTCTTAGCAAATGCTCTATGTAGAGAAACTTTGAGTTACTTTGAACTGAATCTGCTGGTACTTTGAATATTAATGTACATATATAAAAGCTAAATCCCACTTACTCATCACGAAATCTCCAGAACTATAAAGCCTACAAACTTGAAATTTGTCATGTATGTTCCTCTTGGCTTCTAGGTTCTCGCTAAGAAAGGATTTTTTGAAATGACCATCAGATCATTAGTATTTTCTATATAGTAATTAACATTCTCTGATGCTAAGGGGTTAGATGTTCTATTCTCTCTCCCCACCCAAAAATAACTCTGTTCCAACTTCCAGTTGCCTCACATTCCATTACCTCAATTCAAATTGGCAGACGTTCCACTCCTTCACTCAGGAACGGTCTGGGGCTCCTTATGGTACTAAATGTCAGTACCTCCCCAAAATGTCTATGTCTTCCACCTATGGAACTGCTTCCAGACTCAAGGCGATGGGAGCGATATTTCCTTATGTGTTTCAATCACCAACCACCACTGAGCCAACAGATTGAACTGGAGTGAACCAGTTCACCCGCATTGCTCAATCACATAGTTTTGTCACGAAGCACGGGTAATTAAATATTAAATTGCTTATAAGGGACTATCAGTCAAATGAATAGAAATTGTTATGATTCATGGAGAAATAAATAATACTTGAAGATAATTAGATGAAACAATGGCAAACTCACATTGAGTTACAAGTGATTCAACAAACACATTTGGACACCTCCATATCTATGATGTGCAAGACATCCTTTCTGAGGGGATAGTTGCAAAGGAAAATTAATCTGTGGGTAATAGATGAAGATCAATTTTAAAAACCATGCTTGTAACCCTTAAGAAAACTACTATTCAAGATTTGGCTGCAAACTCTGGGAGGGATGTACCTGTATGCTAATCTGGTTTTCATTTTGTGAACTTTTCCCCATCTGGACTACAATGTGAACTGGGAAGTAGGGATGGGGCAAGCAGTTTCCAATGAGAAAACTAACCCAATAGGATGTACTGTATATGATTTTCAGCTGATCCTGGAGTGCCACAAGACCAACAAATAAACCTGATTTTTGAAGTATGTAAGGATATGACGTTTTCTGTAGTTTACAATGCCTTGTTCACAACTGATATTGTAGGACAATCTTGTCATGCAGATGCATCAAAAAACGTCATCTGGTCTGGCTTTAATATGCTGTCATCTTGCTTTTCCAGAAGGAACAAACTAAAGATATAT
This sequence comes from Rhabdophis nuchalis, assembly GCA_039707465.1. Taxonomy (NCBI): domain Eukaryota; kingdom Metazoa; phylum Chordata; class Lepidosauria; order Squamata; family Natricidae; genus Rhabdophis; species Rhabdophis nuchalis. The sequence continues at coordinate 27,394,678 of CM077649.1, read as the reverse complement.
CTCACTGTTCCTTTTACTGTTGCTGTTTGGATTTATTTTGATTGAAAGATGTCTCTGTTATATCCATATGACACAATGCAGACGGTCCTCGGCTTACAACAAATCATTTAGTGACCATTTAAAGTTACAGTGACACTGAAAAAAGTTATGACTGTTTTTCATACTTATAACCATTGCAGCATCCACTTGGTCATGTGGTCCAAATTCAGATGCTTGGCAACTGACTCATATTTAGAAAGATTGCAGTATCCCAAGGTCATGCGGTCACCTTTTGTGACCTTCTGACAAGCAAGTCAATAGGGAACCCCGATTCACTTACCAACTGTGTTACTAAGTTAACAATTGCAGTGGTTCATTTAGCAATTGTGGCAAAAATGATTGTAAATTGAGAAAAATTCACGTAACAACCGTCTCACTTAGTAACAGGGATTATAAAATTGTGTCTATAGTGTCTCTTGGAAAGAAGGTAGGAAGCTATTCTAACGTTAGTTCTTTTCTCTTTTCATCTTTTCTTTTTTCAATTTGTCTTTCATTGTATGGAAAAATTGGTTGGTTAGTAGGTATGAGATGGGGGAGGGGGGGCAGAGGGAGATTTTTCCATTATGATATAGTCATAATTATCTTAGTTTACAGGTAGTCCCATATTTCTTTAATATAGTGGTAACAAGTATTATTGCCAATATTTTAAAGTGCCTGTTTTCAATGCTTGCTTGTGATTGGCAGCAAAGGAAAAACCCTTCTAATGATAGTTTTTTATATCTTGATCAGGGTTATGCCACAAACATTTCTACCCTCTTACTTTGAACTTCATGGAATGTCTTTTCTTCCCTGCTGAAATATGCAGGAAGTTGTGACAGCCTTACTCTGTACGTTGCTAGACCTGAATAAAGTTTTTGAAACTATCCACTCCTGTTTTGGAGCTCAGCTATATGTCTGAAATGCTTTCTAATATAGAATTTGTACACATTTTGTTTGTTGTAGGAATATAATTAGCAAATTAAAGTTAAGCTTGTAAGACTGTGAAAATCTTAAATTCTCAAGAAATGCATGTCTTAACAAGTAAACTGTTTCTTGTCAACTTGACTTCTATATTAAGTACTTGAGAAAACAAAGTTCTATAAATAACATGACCTTCTACTATGTTCCAGTGGTGGGTTTTCAATTTTTGTACTGCCAGTTCGCTCTCGTGTGATGCTTCTGTGCATGCACAGAAGCGTCCGGAGAGGTGGGCGGAGCTTCCCAACGCTATTACTACTGGTTTGGCTGATCCGGGCCCAACCAGGAGCAACCCATCTCTGCTATGTTCCCTCTGTATGTAAAGTGACATAAACCAAAGATTCGTTTGATTTGGATAATGCTTTTTAAAAGACTTGATAATGAATACTCCACTTAGTCTTTTATTTATTGGACAATGTACATTTAGGGTCTAGTGACTTCTTGCTCATTAGAACCTTGAGAAAGAAAGCTGTTCTTAAAGTTGTTTATGTTATCTTATTTATATCTGAACTTTATGAACATATTGCAGTCGGATTTAATAGTAAATGTACACATTTTTTCATAGATAGTAAGAAAAAATTCTAGAGATCTTAAAAACATTTTGCCTATTTGTGACATTTTAGATGATTCCAATAAAAGTGCTTTATCTGGGATAGGCTTGTACATTTAGGAACTCTGTTCTTGAAATTAGAGTCCACTGATTACTCTGTCATCTGTGCACAATTTGTCAGATAAGAACTATTGGAGATGGTTATAAAGTTCTTTCTTTGTTGTGTGGTGTATAAAATATGAAGTACCTAAAGAAACTTTTCAACACTGTGGGTTGTATTTCTAAATATATTTTTGATAATTCTATGGCGCTCATATCCTTTCCTCATTCTGAAGGACAGTATCTTGAAAAAGTGCTGCTGTCTTTTTATCTCCAGCAATACAGATGACCCCTGGAGACATTTTCTACAGATAATATACTCAGTCATGACTCAGCACATTCTTGGAATTCAGTAATCTATATCTGTGCTAACACTGAAGCAGCAAATGTAAAATGGTACACATTTAAATCATGTGCTGCTGTAACTTCACTTTTTCCCAAAAAGAAACTTGTTTGAATATTATAAGAGGTCACAATTTAGTCTTGTGCCTATAGAAAAGGCTAAGTCAACATCATGTGATTTTTAAACTTTTACACTAAATAGAAAAGGAAAAAAGGAAATTCAAGTGTTTATATGTCAAATTATCTTTTAGCATTATTTTACTCAATGAGCTAGAATTTTGATTAAACCCAATTTATCTCTTGTATTTCAGGTGAATGCAAATGCTTCCATAACCATGTCCTTGGCACAGACTTCTTATTGCAAGAAGCAAGGTTATGATCCGCAAGATCCTCTTTGTGCCCATGTGATCTTCTATGGCGCAGTTGAGAAGGTAAACCAATATTTGTGCTGGTAACAAGACTATACAGATGTAAATTCTAGCTCGGAATTAGAAAATAGTTCTCATAATAGTGTGTTTGAAATATTGATGTTAACATAATCTCTGTCTACTGAGACTGCATATTTAATAGTAAAAATCCATATAAATATTTGATCTGATGTAATGAAGGGGCTTTCTTATTTTGTGATGAGGAAGTAGCCACATAGGACAGTGCATTGTCTTCTCCTAGCTATTTTCCTCATGTATGGGACTCTGCTGCTGGAGTTGTGTCATCTCACAATGCTTTGCAAATTATGTGGCAAACAACTGAGTAAGTGATTATATAGCAGTGATGGCTAACCTTTTTGTTGTCATGTGCCAAAAGTGCGCCCACATCCATAATGCATGAAGATGCAGTGTGACCCCCCCGTGCGACCACCTCACATGCATGCACAACCCCTGTGCTCCCATGCCCCCGTTCATGTGTGTACACCCCCCCTACACCCTGTTTTGAGCCTAGTAGGCCTCCCTGCAGCCTCCTGGGACCAAAAATGGGCCAGGGAGGCACCAACCCCTGCACTCCCCCTGCCCCTGTGCATGCATGTGTAACTCTCCAGCCCGGTGCGCATGTACATGCATCTTCTGCATTCACCCCACCACCCACGCATGCGCGGCAGAGACTCAAAAATCAGCAGGTTGACGGGAAACACATGCAGGTATGGTGGAGCTGAGTGGAGGATGGCTCACATACCCACAGAGAGGGATCTGCGTGCCACCTGTGGCACCAGTGCCATAGATTCACCATCACGGTTATAGAGTATTGTTAAAAAGGATATTCGTCTGCTTTCTAGTTTTGGGATTTCAGAGAGAAATTGCTTTCTTCTTCTCAGTGGGCAAGGTGATGAAAAATCATCTTTGGCCTAGAAAACTTTATACTACAGCATGTTTATTCCTTTTTATTGTGGCAAAACATCTTCATGTATGCACATAATTGCTGCAGTCAGAAGATACTTTTGACAGTTTTAACATGTTCATAAAAATACAATAAAACAGCATAATTACTGTATACAAATATACACCACATAAAACAACATTGTTTTAATCTTTATTTGGAACCTTGCATTTCAGACTTAATTCAAGGAACCAGGTGGTAGTAGAGAAGGTGAGAATCAAGTTCTATTGAGTTTAGTAGAAATTATTCCAAAGAAATTGTCTATAGTAGTGTAGTTCAAATGACAGTGTTTGCAATTGGGGTGGGCAACCTGTGGTCCATATCCATGACATTATTTGCAATAGGCAAAATTATTCCAGAATGTAAGAGACAGTGACCCAAAGAAATCAAAATGTGAGATAAGGACAAAAAAAGAAATACAACTAATTCTAGTCTATTTCAATGCCATTAATTATACTCCTCCGTTATCTTTTTTCTACAAAAATATACAAATTCATCTATTTGTTCAATATTTTTATATTGAATATAAATATAAATATAAATATTAATATAAACCTGAAACTATTTACTATTTTCCCTATTAAAAACAGCTACCTTACTCTTTGATGCATTATCAGATCCATGTGCTTCATATAATACAGTATACTTAGTGTTTGTTGCAAATCTGTGACTCTTTGCATTGAAAAGTACAAATAACATTCACAATGCCTGCCAACCTTCCTTCACCTTCACCACAAATGTTCCTTATAAGTTTATCCATAAATATATGGATACATGTACACATCCTTGATTTACTCTGTGCTCAGTGGCAAACCATTTATTAAGCATTCCACTTCTTCTCATTCATGCTTTAGCTCTATCTCTTTATCTCTGGATTGTCCAATCTTGAGAAAATTTGCAGAAAAATATAATGGCTAACTAATTTATTGTCTTTTACATTGTTGAAAACTTTTTTTAGGTTCAGAATGGTACAGAAGCTGATTTTGCAAAGACAGCACTGTTCAGTAGACATCCTGAAATGGCATTTTGGCCTTCAGGGCATAACTGGTTTTTTGCCAAACTGAACATCATCAACATCTGGCTTCTAGATTTCTTTGGTGGAATCAAAACTGTGACCCCAGAAGACTATTTTAACGCTGTACCCTAGTAAGTGCTCCATTTTTCTATATAACTTTTGAAGTAATATTTTTGAAGTCGTGATTTATGTTTCTGATACATATATTACAAACTTAAATAGTACTCTCTCCTTTTTATTCCCTCCCCCTCGGAAATGAAATACCATTTTATAATGCTTTGGTAAGACCACACTTGGAATACTGCAACCAGTTTTGGTGGCTACAATGTAAAAAAGATGTTGAGACTCTAGAAAGAGCAACAAAGATATTTAGGGGATTGGAGACTAAAACATATAAAGAACAGTACCCTCTTCTTTGGGTATGTCATAATTGGGTATGTCTAGTTTAATGAAAAGAAGGACTGGGAGTAACATGATAGTAGTGTTCCAATATCTCAGAGGGTGCCACAAAGAAGAGGGAGTCAAACTATTCTCCAAAGCATCTGAAGGCAGGACAGGAAGCAGTGGGTGGAAACTAATCAAGGAGAGAAGCAACCTAGAACTAAGAAAAAAATTCCTGACAGAACAATTAATCAGTGGAATAACTTGCCTCCAGAAGTTGTGGGTGCTCCAACACTGGAGGTTTTTAAGAAGAGATTGAACAACCACTTCTTTGAAATGATATAGGCTTTCCTGCCTGAGCAGGGAGTTGGACGAGAAAACTCCAAGGTTCCTTTTAACTCTGTTATTCTAATTCTTTGACATTCCCAAAAGCTCCCAAGACCTGGCTATCAGGCCTGGGATTCTCAGGGAACTGTCTTACTTAGATGGCTCCATTGTTGAGTGCCATTATTATTCTCCTTTCGCCTATGGTTTGTATGTTTGATTGTTATAATATTTATTAATATTGATGTTTACATTTTATACCTCTTGTTTTTACATTTGAAATCAAATCAAATTGATTTGATTTGACATACCTGTTGTTTTTACATTTGTTGTTTCATCTGATAGTTGTGCACTACCCAGAGTCACTTCTGGAAAAATGGAAGGCAATGTAAATTAGATAGATAAATAAAATAAAATAAAACTGCCTTGTTCCCTTCACAAGAAATTGACTACTGTATAATATGTCACATCTTAGGGCTTATTCCATATGACAGATAGCTGTCTCTTGTTTGTAGATAGCCAAAATAGAATTACATGAGATTGTGTAGTCGCATAAGTACTTCCCAATGTGCATAAAAGATAATGAAGTTTCTGTAGCTTGCCATCTATTCTAGTATTGTCTGCTCTGGCTGATAGTGGCTTTCCAAAATCTCATGCTGGAATTTTTCTCTGCCTTGCAGCTGTGATCTTGCTTTGCTTTTATCATAGAATTTTGAAGGAAAAGTGCCAAAATGATTACTCCATAGCACCAAGATACTATTTTAACTATTTTTTTTGTTTATCCTTTGTAGGGATTAACATTTTTTTGGATGCAACTCAACATTTCTCCTTTCACTAATCAGTTCCATAACAAGAAGATAAGGACTCTATGGGAACTGGGCAAAACTCCAAATTTGCATATTCATTTGAAATTCTAATGGACTGTTTATGCGGTATGCATTTTTTGTGAGGGAACCCCTCCCCATCTTTTAAGAGTGTGAAATTTGTGCCAAGAAATTGAATTCTATGAACACATTTTTTAGGATATGCAAATTGACACAGCCTGCATAATTCATTTTGCCTTTAAGACTCAGATTTTTAAAGAGAGTTCACTATTTTTCAACAAGTCTATAACAATTCAGTTGGGGCAAGAAGAATATAGTCGTAAAACAGAAATAAAGGAAAATTTGGGAGAAGAAAAAGGGAGGTAAATAATTGTAAACTTAACTTTGGTGTGACCAAATATTATCATATATTCATCTGCACTCTGCCTTGATTTATAAATTTGCATTAAATTTGTAAATAACATCTTGGATTCAGTCCCTGCTCACCTGCTGGATGATTTTATTGTTGGAATTGCACACCATGATTTGATTTGATTGTATATTATGTATTATCTTTTATTGTTAAATGGGTGGTTAAATAAATTTATTAAATAAATAAAAGAAAAGAAATGTGTGAATGAAGTCAATGACCTGTGTTCAGAAAAATGAAGGCTAAATGTGACTGTGGCAATTCTGAGAAATTTCTTCAATCGCTGGAAAGGTAATGAAATATGAACATTTTTTTTTAAAAGCTACATAATCTATCACCTTTGTATTAGTGTGCTTTGCCTAGTAGAACATGTTTGTTTTTAAAAGGCTATGTGCTGGTCTATGACCATAATAAAGATTTGATTTGATGTTATATGATATGATATTAATGGCTTAGTCTAAGTGAAAAAATTCCTGTACTCATCCATATTTCTATTTTACTGTTAAAAATAGAACTTTCCAGTCTCTTAAAGATGTATATATTTCATAATATATACCCTGTTTTCCTGAAAATAAGACCTCCCTGGATAATAAGTCCAATCGGGCTTTTGAGCACATGTGCTAAAATAAGCCCTTCCCCAAAAATAAGCCCTCCCTGAAAATATTGCAACACAGCAGCAGGCGTGAGGTGACCACACTCGCTGCCTTTTGCACCACAAAAATAAGACCTCCCTGAAAATAAGACCAAGTGCTTATTTCAGGGGTCAAAAGAAAATAAGACCCTGTCTTATTTTGGAGGGAAGCAGGGTATATATTTCAATACCTAAATGCTGTTCCAATTAGTTTCACTCTGGTACTAAACTCACCTCTAGCACTAAATAGTAATATAGTTTGTTTCCTTTTGCTTTCATCATTCTCTAGACTCAACTGCCAAGGTTTTAAAAACCTTACCTGATTTGAAAAGCCAGCTACTGGGACCTATTCAATAAACCATAGCTTTGTTTGATGAATTTAGCCATTTAGTATAAGTGACTTTCATCTGTAAATCTTTGTGCATTATTTTTATTTCTCCAAATTCTGAATACTGATTATATTTTAGATAGTTATTTTAAAAATCAATTAAAATCAATTAATTATTGTTGCTGTATCCAGAATGTAACATAGTGGCAGAATTTGAAGGAATGGAAGCCAATAGTGAATTCTTATTTGTTAAAGAGAAAGGTGCTATCGTGATTCAGCTTCTCCTCACGAGGCCATTATTGGATCCAGTGAGATTGTTCAATTGTTCAGTCTTCAACCATATATGCTGTCCAATTTCCCAGAGTCGCTGAGAGTCAGGCATCTTACTATATAAATGTAGTAGATTATAATTATTATTATCCTTCCATTTTTATGAAAATTGTAGAGAAGGTAATAGTTTGCAATCCTAAAGGCCTTGGAGGAAACAGATGATCTTTGAACCTTTACAATTTGTTTTAGGCTGTGTTATAGCACCAAGATGTGATTAATAGCATGTAGGGATTTGTGGATGACCTCTGGTGGGCTATGCTTGTGGCTGGTATCTCCATCCTAACCCCTTTTAATTTCTTGTTGACTTTAATACCATTGAGTTGGGAATGCAAGCCCTCTTCTTTGGTGGGTTTCTTCTTTCCAAGCCTGATTTAGATCCAGGAGTGTGTGTTGGGTGGGAAGGACTTAAGCTTACCCCTTGTTATTGTCATAGGAAAATAATGTTTGCATGAAATTCTCTCTCTCTCTCTCTCTCTCTCTCTCTCTCTCTCTCTATCTATCTATCTATCTATCTATCTATCTATATCTTTTTCATGAATAATAACCAGATAAGTATGAATAAATGTGCAGTCTTTGTAATATTATGCATAAATGGAACACACATTCTGTCTCCATACATGTGCACTGCTTCTTCTTATAAATGGTGTTGTCTATGCATAGAGCCACATGAGTTCTACCATGTCCATCTTTGAGCACTCTTTAAAAAACTAGCCTTTTACAAGACTTTAAGTTAAATGATGGACTGGCTCTGGGAATTACGAGAAATGGTAAGTTTTGCTCCTTGAATGAATAATCTTTTTAATGCTGGAGTATTTACTTTTTAAAAAAGCTTCACAAAGTTTTCTGGGATGGAATAGACTACAAATATAAATAATTGAATAAGGTCTGAGGTTGCCAAGGTTATGAAAAATGAATGTAATAAAACTTGCAAAAATTAATATAAACCCAGCCAAAACACCGTCTCTTTCATTTGCCTTTTGTTTATTAATGTGTTTCTAAAACAAATTTGCACTTTTTTTATTCACATAATTAAAAGAGTTATAATTTTTACAGACAATAAAATAAACTGATTGTAGCTGCGTTTAGTATATTGTTACCACTTTGGCTAAGGCATATTTGGAAATACATTTAATTTATATTAACAGCTTTTCCTACCTTTTGAATAACCAAAATGACTTACAGATTTTTTACTATGATAAAGTGCATACTTTTTATTACATAGGAAAATTTTAAATAATTATTGCATTGTTAAATAATATGAAAACAACTAATTCCTGGAATGAATTTGAATTTTTTGTTTGTTATGCTTAATGTGAAGTTGATGGAAATTTTTAGAAGTGTGAATCATCTGCAAAAAATAAAGTTAGTATGCACTATGCTTTCTGAATCATTTTTTCTGCTATGAACCATGATTTTTAAATACATTTATTTTAAAAGGGGGTGTTTTCTGAATTTACGGACCATTTTGTATTTTTTCAAGTTTCTACAGTTTATTTATTTTATTGATTGGTGGCATTTATATAGCCACCCTTCTCAGCAAAAGCAACTCTCTGGTTAGCACTTAGATTTCTTCATACTGCATTCATAGCAATGTTTTGATGAAAGATTACATGCCCGCAATTTGTCTACTAAGATTTTGTTTTAGATGACCTGTTTTTGTGTGTCTGTGTTTGTAAAGGGAGTCAAATCAACCAGACCTTTAAAAAAAAAGATAATGTACAACTTCCGGCCGAAAACAAAATAAATCTGGAATGCACAGGATATCTTTCAAGAACAATGAGGGAATTAAGCATATTAAAGTTTTTAATATTTTTCTTGCCATTCTTGGATAATCTATTTGCCTGGGTTTTTTCTTTTTAATTTATTCAATTTATAAGCTGCCTCAAATGAATGTTTAAGTGATTCTAGATGATATGTACCATAGCAAAACAATAAAACAGGTAGAAAAACAGCAATACATAACTGAAAAACTATATATTACTATATTGAGGAAGGAATCTTCATGAACACCAAGGAATATTGCATTAACGCTAAATAGGCAAACAAGTCACTTTACCTCAGAGTCTGCTGAGAAAGCCCCATTGTTTTAGGTTTCCTGAATAATGGCTGAATAAAAACAGTACAGACCTCAGAGGAGATGCTATTCCTCAGATCAGGAATGGCTATGGACAGAAAGTATTTTCAAGTGTCAGACCTTCAATCTACCTGAGTTAAAAAATAGAAATGTTAGAATTTAATTAATATGGACTATAATAACAGGTTCTTGAAAACCTATCAGCATTTCCCCCTTTTTTACCAAAGAGAATTTGTAAAAGGTGAGTTTCTTTCTCGTTTTCCTGTTTTCCCAAGCTAAGCTCACATTTTCCTAACAGTTGCTGTCAGTTTTCTTCAAAGCTGTCTATCTATTTCCTCTACACTGAGGTCTCTTAGATTAACAATTTTAATGAAGAGACCTGTATCACACCGGTTGTACTAGAAGTAATAGAAAAGGCAGACGTAATAGCATTGAGGCAGTTCCAGAAATAGCCAGACCCTGAAACATTTCTGTATGATTACCCATACCCTTGAATTTCATCTAAAAACTAACAGGCAACCATTCAGTTTTCGGATGAAATTCAAGAGTATGGGTAGTCTTATATAAACATATAAACTTTTTTGAGTGTTGATTCTGTCATGTTAGTCTAATCCTCTGATCTAACTATTCCTCAGTTACATAAAAGGATGTGTTCCATACGGGCCCCATTAATTTTTATTCATTTATTTCTGGAATTCTTATGCCACCCGTCTCAGTGATACAGTGACTCTGGGGGGCTTACAATAGGATAAAAAGTAAAAAAAAAAAAGTTCTACCAGATAATTAAAATTAGAGGAATTAAATAGAAAAGCTAAAACCCAACATGACGGGCAGTCCAGTGGTAGGGATCTTCTCTGCCCAATCAGCCACCCAGTGTAGCAGGCTGCTTTTGAAGCCCCAGGCCAAATAGCAGAGCTGAGTTTTCCATTTTTTCTGGAAGACCAGGAGAACGGGAGATGGACCTCGCCTCCAATGGGACAATATTCCAGAGGGCAGGGGTAAATAAACTTTGCCACCATCATATATGTAAAGAAAAGTTGAGGGAAATTCTTATTCAGAAGCATGGTTTCCCTGAGAAGTAAGGATTGAGTTTGTTTGCCTTGCTACAAGAAAAAGAAAATGAAACGGTGTTGCATTTGTACCTTTATTAGCAACTTGCTTTGGCAAAATTAATAAATGAAACTTTTATTATACCACACCATCCCACACGCTCCTTTCTCAGGTTTCTATGTCATACATCTGATGATGTAGACTGTGATCCACAAAACCAAATCCAGCAAATTGACTTTTCTTTAGTACCACAAGAGTGCTATTTTTGTTCACAAATACTAGACTAGAGCAACTACCTCTCAGGAAAAACTAAAATACGTTAGGTGGCTAGCTGGTGGCTTATTTGTTTGTTGTTTTCTCAGGAGTGGCTCTTACGAAATACAGAGATATCGAATTAGTGTCAGGTCTCTTCCATGGAAAAAATGCTACAAGGTGGGAGTGAGATAATCCCTTTAGAAAGCAATAATTAATATCTCTCTGGCAGCAAATGTGGAATTTCTAGGAGATTAGTGCATTGAAGCTAATAAGAATTGAATGAAACTTTCTTTAAAGGGAACCTACATGGGTAAATAGTGAAGCAGGTTTGGCTGGTACTTCTCAATCAAAATCCTGATTTGGGTAATTAAAAGTTTAATTTTTATGTACAACTTGTTAGTCTTTGAGAGAGCATTGACGAGAGAAACTATAAGTGTTACTTTTGCTTCTGTTCCTTGGGACTTAAAAAATAATTTTGACTACGTACAATCAGGTTCTACTGGAGTCTTTGTGGGTTTGTTCTTTCCGTCTGCTAATTTTTATACACGTCTTCTTCCTCTTCTCAGATGACAAAGACCTTCATATTGTCTTCCATTAATATCAAGTAGCCTGAGAAAATCTGCTGCAAAGGCAATTAATTAAAAGGTTAATTCCTAATTGCAGTTTATGAGTGTTGATTCTGGATTCATTGTCTGGGGCAACAACAGATGAGTTATTTATAACTGTAACTTGGTTCTGACAAAGGCTTGGTTTTTTAGCAGTCATGTACTTCCTGTAAAGTCTTTAAACTTGTTGTTGCCGTTAACCCAAACAAGCACACCTCACAAGACTTGAAATGCAAACAAGTTCCCTCAAAATTGCAATAAACTGTATTTATATTAATAAAAGTTTATTCTAATTTAGATATCCCATACAATTAAAATACAGACTTTATGCAGAGAGAAGCTTTTATAACCAATACAAATCCATGTATTTATTTCTAATCTAGGAATGGTTTCCAAACTAATTTACATTCTCTGTCCGATGTAGTCTTGAGACACAATTCTAGATATCAAAATAGACCTCCATAAATCAGTATATTTTGTAGGAAATATACATGGTTTCATAAAGTTCAAAAAAATATATCATAAGTTGAATTGTGATTTCAACTTTTAAGATTTGTTTTATTCACGTATGAATCATTTTTCAACATTTTTGAGGTTTACAATATTATTACATTTTAAGAAAGAATGGTCCAACCTGAACACTTCCTCTATAACAATTTTTAGAAGAGAAACTATCCAATTTCGCAATCAGAAGTGGGATAATATACTAATTAAAAAACTTATCAATTGTTTCTAAATATAATATTTGATAGAAACTTAATATTCATATTGTATTGATATTCCCATTGCTAACTATCTATGATCGCATCTAAATTCTGCATCTATTTAATTATACAATATTATTTAGATGTATGCTTTGATCAATGTGTTTTGCATGTTGTTTACTCTTTGTTAAAGAGAAAAGAAAATATACTCTTTTTCCCTGTTAGTTTTTCCTTTTCAAACTACAGAGCATATAAATCATAGTTAAGGACTTTAAGTAGTATGCTTTGAAATAAATGGACCAAATAATGCGTAGCTCTGGAACCACATGTGGCTATTTCATCCCTCTGCTGTGACTCCCTGTTGCCAGTTGGCTCTACAATGGATAGGACTTTTGGTTAGGACAGGTAGAGGTAAAAGGACACCGCGCTAGGAGACTCTATGGTGGGGGAACTGGACTTTAGGTCAGCTCCAGAATTGAACGGGGGCTTCTGGTTAGGACCTTTGTGGCTCTTAGAATGCTTAAGGTTGCCGACTCCTGGGTTAAGGTGAACGGAGATGCTTCACTGAATGTCTTTCTTTTAAGAGCCCAGATGCTACTTTTTAATGTATTTTGTATTGTGTTTTTATCTTGGTTTTCTGGTATATATTCTGAACCACCCAGAATTGGTTTGGGTGGTGCCTAGTACAAATAAAATAAATAATAAATGGAACAATGTATATCCTGCAACAATATATTTAACACCGGCAAACAACTTCTGCCTACCCCAGGTCCTTGGGAAGCACTAATGTGTGGACAAAAGTGCCAAATTTACTCTAAACATCTGGCTGACTGCAACCTATCATAATAATCTCTTTATAGGTTTATAGTTATTATCTAGACCAAAATTTTTAAATCCTAATCTTAATACACACAAAATTCAATGTTTTCTTCAAATGCTAACATATAGATAGTAAGCATTTAACTTCCAATCTGTTGTATTATTGAAGTGTGGATGAAAACTGAAATGTGGTCCATTTGCTCCTCGGATGCTGAAAGTTTCTTTATGCATGCGTTTGTCTATGCGCATGGGCAAACACATATACTAAATTAATATATTTTAAAGTAATAGAAAAGCTCAAAAGTATTTTTATTTTCAGAATCATAGTTATTGGTATTAGTCACCTTTTAATGTTCTACCAAGTGCTGATTAAGGGCAATTTCAAATGACTAGAGTAAATCAAATAAGCATATACTGTACAACTGCATAGTTTTATGTATCTTTCCCCCAAACATGTTCCACAATTAACCACTGCATAAAAGATACAGGTAGTATTGCAGTCCTGTAAATAATTAGTTCTTTTCCATATCTGGTCCCTTCAGAATGTGAATAAGTATCAACATCCATAGTCACCTGCCATAATACAATCTAGCTAGATTTGTAGAAGTATGAAATTCCAAACACTGAGAGAAGCTTACACAGTAATTAAGAGGATAAGAGAGAACAGAATCAGAAGAAAGAAAACTTGCTCCTAGGTATCTGCTCTCTAGAAAGAACAGGTGGAAGCTGGCCACCCAGAACCTTCTCTGTAGAAATGGGACGGAAGAAGTTTTACAGCTTAGGTCCATATCTCTCCAAGCTCCAGGTCAACATCTTAGCCGGAATTGTCTCACAGGATACTATGTTTTATTTCAATGGGTGTTTACTGGTTAAATGTAGCAATATGCTTGGATTTTTTTATATGTCAATATTATCTCTAGACTTTGTGTTCTTTGCACTTTTTCAATGAATGGTGCATTTTGGCTTTATGCAACTTGGGAGAAAATCAGAAGGCTGAGCTCAGCTTCTCTAGCCTTCACACCTTCCAAAGCTGGATCCTGCATGTGGGCTGGTCATTGTGGCTTTAGGAAAGACTAGTTGCCTGGGCCTCACATTCTTAAAGGCACTCCAGTTTTAGTAAAAATATCAATTTATGATAAACCGTTTTCTGATCTCTTTCCTTTTGCTAGAAGTCAGTGACAACAATAGGCTTATATTATCATCCTAATATTTTTCCTGCAGATGCCAAGTTCGCTTTTTGGATCAACAAGTGCCATTTTTTACAATCCAATGCAGCATCCACGTCTAAGTGGGAGTTTTCATGTCTGCATTTATTGTACCTTGTCAGCTTTGCTTTTGCCATTCACATCTATGTTAAAGTGGAAAGCGATGTGGGCAATGGAGTGGGGTGCTGCTCATAGAATATCGCTGTACTACTGTAGGCGTTTCTTCTGCATTTTCTCTGATAATGGTCATTTGCTTCCAAAGTGTATCATTGATGACATGGCCACCTAATGACCAACAAACTATGTGCATGGCATATAATGAACAATGCATTGGTGACAATGCATAGGAGTTTGAATTTATTTTAGCACAGACTCGTAGATTTAATTCATTTTAATTATTTTTTATTGTATTTAATACAATAATACAATAGCAGAGTTGGAAGGGACCTTGTAGGTCTTCTAGTCCAACCCCCTGCGTGGGCAGGAACTTTATACCATTTCAGACAAATGGCTATCTAACATCTTCTTAAAGACTTCCAGGGTTGGGGCATTCACAACTTCTGGAGGCAAGCTGTTCCAGAGGTTAATTGTTCTACCTGTCAGGAAATTTCTCCTTAGTTCTAAGTTGCTTCTCTCCTTGATTAGTTTCCATCCATTGCTTCTTGTCCTGCCCCCAGATGCCTTGGAGAATAGTTTGACTCCCTCTTCTTTGTGGCACCCTCTGAGATATCGAAACACTGCTATCATGTCTCCCCTGGTCCTTCTCTTCATCAAACTAGACATACCCAGCTCCTGCAACCGTTCTTCATATGTTTTAGTCTCCAGTCCCCTAATCATCTTGGTTGCTCTTCTCTGCACTCTTTCCAGAGTCTCCACGTCTTTTCTACATCATGGCGACCAAAACTGTATGCAGTATTCCAAGTGTGGCCTTACCAAGGCACTATACAGTGGCATTAACACTTCACGTGATCTAGATTCTATCCCTCTGTTTATGCAGCCTAGAACTGTGTTGGCTTTTTTGGCCACACTGATTGCTACTGATTTTCATGATGTCATGTAAACACTGGTTGATGAGCCACTCAAAAATTTTCATTGTGTTTTATAGACAAAATTTCCAATAGTTTTGGCCATCTGCTGGATCGCCTTTATTCCATAAGCGTTACTGTGATGCTCGTGGCCCAGTTAGTAGACATGTGGCCAGAGTTCACTATGACATCAATGAAATTTGTTAGCCAATAGGGACATGGTGGCTCAGTGGCTAAGACACTGAGATTCTCAATCAGAAAGATCAGCAGTTTGGCGGTTCGAATCCGTAGCACTGCATAACGGAGTGAACTGTCCTCACTTGTCCCAGCTTCTGCCAACCTAGCAGTTTGAAAGCATGAAAAAATGCAAGTAGAAAACTAGGAACCACCTTTGGTGGGAAGGTAACAGAATTCTATGCACCTTCTGTGTTTAGTCCTGTGGCCACATGACCACAGAGACATCTTTGGACAGCGCTGGCTCTTTGGCTTTGAAACAGAGATGAGCACCGCCCCCTAGAATTAGGAACGACTAGCACATATGTGCGAGGGGAACCTTTACCTTTGGCTAACAATAAGCTTATATGATAACATTTAATATATACTATTTTATAGGTAAATTATCAATCACCAAAATATCCAGGTGGCAACAAGTGAAAACAAAAGAGCAGCCAGACAATCACCAGCAACAAAGTTCTTTAGATAACTGTATTAATATTGTTGGTACACATACAATTGAAAAGATCACTCCTGACATACAAGAATCCAAAGTTGGGGAGGGGGGCTGAACAGGCACAAACTGACACTTTCAATCAGGGACGTGTCCCAAGATATCCTGTAGGAAGAAAACGTGGTAAAGGAAATCTAGGAATCTGGCTGTGGCTATAGGCTGGAATCAAAGTGACAGATAGCTACCATGGGTGAAGTTAAGGTGGACATTTTGCACTGAAATTTGGAGATTGCATAAAACACCATTTTGCTGGAGTTCAATCTGCTGCAAACTTTAATAATCACTGATCATTCCAGATGTACATGTTTGTAGCCCTTTTTAATTGAATTTTCTGATGGTAGAGCAAAAGGGTGTGTATTTCAACTTTATTGCCAGCAGGTGGTTTCTGAAAGATCTCAGTGGGCTTTGCACTTCCTGTGAAGGCAGTCAGAAGAACAAAGCCTTCTCTCTTGTCTTTTCCTTGTCCTGCTATCTGTTCAATTGTGGTCTCCAGCCTTCTTCTTCATCCCCAACTGGCTTACAACCTTGGGGGGAGAAATGAAGCCGAAAGGAATACTTATCAATGCCATCCTTCAGGCTTTGCTCCCAACGGCAGGTAAGGCAGGCTTTTTATATTCTAAGAAACTATTTTAAAAATTTCTCTTCCCTGAAATGGAGGAAAGCGAAAGCTTCTCTTGCATGTCATATTCTCCTTGTACCAGGAAGGAAATCTCTGTGTAAACTTTTAGTTACGTCTACTTGTTAAAAACCAGCTACACATTTTGTTCAAATTCCATCACCTGGGATCAGTGATTTTCATAAAGTTTTATCACCTGATGAAGAGAAGAACTAGCTGGCAGATGGATTAAAAAAATTTTTTTTTAATGTCCTGTGGTTTTGGCCTGGAAGCCATATGAGCCTGCTTCAATTTAATAAATATATAATAAATAAATAATTTTTAATTTATAACCCGCTCTCTCTCCCCGAAGGGACTCGAGGCGGGGCACAGGGAATTAAAAATACACAAACAATTACAATATTAAAACGAATTAAACTAACCCTGCGCTAAAAGCCCATATAAAACTAAAACTAAACCCTAAAAATCCCTTAAAAACAGTTTAATTTACAAACAATGTTGGACTAACAAAGGTAGCTTTTGGCATTGCTGTCCACCTACTAATAATGCACTTCTCCACAGAATTTGCTAGTAGTGTCTATTCATGAGGGATAGACTGCCTGTCAATGGGAATTGTCACTGTCATGTCTTATATTTGATCAGGGAAATGTCATGTTGTGACTTATATGGCCTTGTTACTCACTTCTTAGAAATCAGTTGATTATGATGGTGTTGTCTCAGGCATACAACGTATTAATCAATGTAGCACTTGGAGGTTTACAAAAAATAGAATATACTTATATTAGGGGTGAATAAAAGAATGAACAAGTAATATTTTGCAGAATTATATTGAATATTATATAGACTTATAAGTACTGAACATAGTGAGAATAACTTTGGAAAAATTACTAAATCTCATTTTTAAACACTACATACTTCTTTTCAAACCCTTAGCATTTCTATGAATGAAATCCAATGGAAACATCTTGAATAATCCCAGTGGACATGACAGATTTTTTTTTGAATAAATACGCCTAGAATTATGCTGCAAATTTTAGAAACTTGTTAACATACATAAAAGATCATAGATGTATTGATTTGTTTTAAAAATAAGTCAGAAAATCTTATTTAAATTTCATTTCCAGACTATTACATTTTAATTATTCATCTTCTTTATAAGAGAGCTGGATAACATTTAAAACAAACAGAAGTTAAAGGGGTCAAATTTAATTCCTTTCATGAGCTACATTATACAGAAGATGCATGCAAACATTTTATGTTCTTTTACTGTACTAGTAAGTCCTGAAAGTAAGGAAAACAAAATGCAGCTTTGAGCCTTCTGGATCCCATCACATGCAAAACTTTTTATCTATTCTAAGAAAGATTATTCCTATTGTAAGTGTACACGTTGAATGGTAGCATTGCAAATGGTAAAATGCTCATTTTACATGGCAATATAGTAAGTAAAACACAAATGCATATTCTCTCTCTCTCATAAGTTTCTGAATTGCAACATAATGCCCACTTAATCCAAGGCTCCTATCAGTCCAAAAGTGAATAAGAAAATATAATAGCAAGAATAAATGGAATATATTTCCATCACTACAGTATGCCTTTTATCTATGTATTGTAATAATTTGGGTACTGTTGTTCTGCAATTAAAAAGTCAGCTTTTGAATTTCTAGTTTTCTAAGACTAAATGTTATTAGTCCTGCTTACTAAAATTATTGATTAAAATTATATCGACAAGTCTTGAAAACTATTGCGCCTTAAAGGATAGGCTTTGGATAAATCTACCTAACGCAGTTTTGTTCACAATCAGCAGATTGTGTTTTCAAATACTTTGGCCCTCTAAACATCAAAGCAATATCATATGCAAACCTTTTGGAAAGAAAATATAGAATGTTTGACTTCAAAGATGCGTTCTACTTAAATACACCTTCAGTCTACAGTGATATAGCTGCAGAGAGAAGAATATAAACATAGTGTTGTATGATAAACTTTAGTTCAGATGGTGTCTTTCAACTTTGCCAAGTCTCCTTCTCATTGATAGCCAAATATTAAGCAAAAGTAATATATATCACTTATTAAAATTGATCTTAATAAATAATAATTGACTATTAATTTGCTAAATATTATTTTTTATGGAAAAAGTTCCTGATCATAAGAAAAAATAAGCTTTGTAGACTCTACAGTGTTGACATAGCTGCTTGTATAAGTTTTGTATGCTACATGTAACCATATAATTCACTAATAATGTATGAACACAATAATGTTCCTTAGTTTTAAAAAAAACCCTATCATTGCAAGGATGTGAAGTATTTTTCAGCATAATGTCTTATTTATTGCATTAATCTACAAACAATCTTTGTGGAACATTAGGCGTATTAGATATATGCATAACTAATTACTTTTATTTCAGCAAGAGACTAGATGTCTTTCGTAGGCCGGCAGTACTGGGCTTTCTAAATGAACATCAAATGTTGATGGTCTTATATGTGGTGTACATATAGTTGATAGGACTAGCCGTACTATTAGAACAAAATGGCTATTTCAAACAGCTGATTTTGGATACCATAAAAATCAGGAAATTATTGATTATGGTATTGGTATTGTATTTTTATTGACAAGGACGATGAGTAACATTTATGTGATTTTGCTTTTTGAAATGCCAAAATAATTTGACATTCTTTAGGTTCTTTGAGGTGTGAGTGTGTGTGTATGTGTGTGTGTAAGAGAGAGAGAGAGAGAGAGAGACTCAAATACACAGATATACAGATAGATATTATTATTCAAAAGGTTTGGGATTAATTTAATAATTTATTATACAAGGTTATGTATCTAAGCTTGAATGTTCTGTCTGGTGAAGTGTCCTCTTTTCTGCATCGTATTGCCATTTCTGCAGATCAGGATTAACACTTTTGTGTGCTGTCCTCTGCTACCAGGATCTTTGGGTGACTTGACTGCAGTAGAGAAAGAGAGGGAATTTTGAACTGCCCTCCTAACCCTACTTTTAGTAGCTCTCTTAACCCAACTGCAGATGTTCTGCTTTATATACAGTATATGATTGCCTGTTACCACCAGTGTTCTATTTAAACTTTTAGTTTGAAAACAAAAGTAGAGAAAATATTGAAAGGTGTTTTGATTATTTGAATTAATTTTAAACAATTCAGGCAATTCCTACCTAATACTTATTCCAGTTGTAAGCTACCATAACCTCTTTTGCACATGACCGTATGAAAGTGGCTGCTTTTGTAAATGATACCGTAGATTAAAATTTTCCAAAACTGATCCATGCCTCAAAAGAGGATCAATTAAGTTTAGGTATCTGTTGGAAATCTCACAACTTTATTTTTCTTTGAGAAAAGTGATCCTTTAGTTGTGTTTCTTGCCTAGATCTAAAAATGAATGCTGGAAAAAGATAACACAAAAATAAGCCTCATTAATTCTTCTGTGGGAATGCCAAACTCCCCACTTGTGAGATACAAATATCTCACAAGTAAAGCATGATAGTTTCTGAATTCGCTAGTGCCTCAGAAAAAAATAGAGAAACAATGGGCTTCATTAAATTTAATTTTGATTATCAATGTGACCTACTATGCAGTCTTCTCTGCTCAAATATGTACTTAGAAATGAAACATTCTTTGTATTTTGTTGACTTTATTCAGCCCTGAGAATTAGCCAATTAAAAATAATTGTCTTAAATCCTAAGGATTGTAAAATATAGAATCTACAATTTCTTTTTGAATATTCATTGTATGACCTAAATTTCTACCTCATTTAAAAATCTTCTTTCTACTTAAAATAACAGAATACATGCCACGAGGAAATAGATGTCAAGAGGACAATTAAATGCCCAATAATTATGAATTAAGTATATAGTTTTCTCAAAAGCTAAAATGACCCAAAGAAAGTAATATCTTTAATGTTTTAAGCCTCTGTCTCTCTAACTCTCTTTCCATATAATATTAAGATCGATGTTAGTTTTCTGTATTTAAAAGCATTTTTGACAAGTTTCTAAATAGAGACTGTTTGGATTTACACACGTCTATTTAACTGCTGATTTTGAAATGGGACTTTATTTGAATTTTAGCAACAGCATTTGAATGTTTATGAATGTACAGCCTTCTCCAACCTAATACCTTTTAGTTGTGTTTGGATTAAAGCTTGCAGCATTTTAAGTCTTAGCTGGCATAGGGTGATTATTATTAGCTCCACATTCTTGAATGTTTGTCCAGTTATTACATTGTGATTTACATCCCAGAGAAGGAAAGCTTATAGTGTGGAAGGGCACCATGAATGTTACATTAGGCTGAATCATGTTGACCAACACTTTCTATGTTACAGGATGGATTTGGTTTGAAGAAACAACCAAACAATAATTAAGTACAATCCGTTAGGAGAAATAAGTCTCATTAAAAGGCGATTGCCTGTTTATTTTGTAATATAGCAATGATTATATTTAAGTGACACAAATATGAGTACATAATTGTGCTGATCTTACGACTTCTGACATTTTAAAACATTATAGAGAATTCTGATTAAATGTTTTTTTCAAAACCTATTATTTTGCTTTGCAATTGAGAATATGAGTTACAGTAGCTATTATATTGGGTATAAGTATTGTCATAAAAGACTTTTTATTCAGAATTCTTCTTTGTGACATTCCATAGAATACTACTACTTTACACTACATCAAACTCAAGGTCCAATCATTTTGATATAAGAAACTCCTCACCTCCTTGAAGTGTTTAAAAAAAATCTTACAATGTTCAGTAGAGTTTTTCTGTAATGATTGCAAAAGCATTCCAGTTTTAAAAGGTAAATAGATAATGCACACGGATACTGTAAAATTCTTATGGCATGTTATCTTACTACAGATAGTCTCATTTAATGCCACAGAGATCATTTGCAATCATAATGGTGATGAAAAAGTAACTTTATAACCAATACCTCTATTTATTATCTTTGTAATTATGTCAGTTAGTATGCATTGTCTTGATCCATTTTTCTTTCCCCAGAACAAACAGAGAGCTTGCCTAAACCAGCAAGCTCTTTCTGAGCTCTTCTCAGAAAGCTCTTCTCCACTGTGTAATGCATTCCTAAAAAGTGCTAACTGCAAATTAACAAGTTCAACTACTGGCTGATCTTAATTACAGCAGTAGATTACAAGACTGTGCTACCAGCTGCTGCCTGAAATTGACAAGACCCTAATAAGATTCACACTCAAGGTTTTCTTTTGCCTTTTAAGCAGCTGGTGTCCTAGTGTTAGCACATTCTTTTTGATATGTATTCTTATTCTGTGCCTGCTTACTCTCTTGTAATCCCTTCCTCTCCAAAGAAGGTAAACATCATTTCTCTTTTTGCTAGTTAACCCAGTGCCAGACCATGGGAATGTGGAAAAAGACCCATAAGATTTCCCCCTTTTTTCCAGCTTCTTCATGATTTGAGTTCCAGAAAACTTTGCCACCATTTGAGCTCATCTGGCTGTTTTGAGATCAATCCTTCTGATGCCACGAAGCAAAGAAACTGAAGTAAAATTGTAACCACAGTCACAGCCCATTAATTTTCACTCAGTGACTGCTTTGCATAACTATATAGGTCTAAACCCCAACTATAGTTGCGAAATAAGGGTTACCTCTTTGCTGCTCACTTACTATTTTCTTTTAAAAAATAAACTATTATATGCCATTACAGTTTTTATTGATTGACCAAAGGTCATAATAAAAAAATTAATTCAATTATTTCTAACAGACCTGCAAATTTTATGAACTTGGTTTTTGGGAAATCAGTTAGATTTATAAGGTAGTCCTTCACTTACAACAGTTCACTTAGGGACTGTTTGAAGTTACAACAGCACTGAAAAAGTGACATGACCATTTTTCACACTTATGATTGCATGGTCATGTGATTTACATTTGAATGCTTGATAACTGACTCACATTTATGATGGTTGCAATGCCCGAGGGTCATGTGATCACCTTTTGTAACCTTCTGACAAAGTCAATGAGAAAACCAGATTCACTTAACTATCGTGTTACTTATTTAGCAGCTGCAGTGATTCACTTAACAAATGTGGCAAGAAAAGTCATAAAATGGGGCAAAACTCACTTAACAAATGTCTCACTTAACAACAGAAATTGTGGTCGTAACTCAAGGACTACTTGGATACATGATTCAATTTAGGTTTATCATGTTCTATAACATCATGGTTTAGTGAGATCTATGAACCGTCTAGATTCTCTTTATTGATCGGAGGGTTAAAATGGGCAAGAATGGAGTTATGGCATTTATTTTTAATAAATGAAAATTAAATCTGGGCTTTGTTTTTCCTCTTTTTTTTAAAACAGTGACTAATAGCATAATTATACTCTGTTCAACTGAAATGGAGATGGCAGTAATCTCTAGTTTTAATTTTGTTATTGAACTATAATTTCCAACCACCTTCCCCATTTTGAGGGTTCTAGGCTTTTCAGCACTGGGGTAAAACATGCTACCTTTATAACTGAGGAATTGGGGCTATTTACACATTCATAGGTTGCATTCATAGTTACAATACAATACAATAGCAGAGTTGGAAGGGACCTTGGAGGTCTTCTAGTCCAACCCCCTGCCCAGGCAGGAAACCCTATAACATTTCAGACAAATGGCTATCCAACATCTTCTTAAAGACTTCAAGGGTTGGGACATTCACAACTTCTGGAGGCAAGCTGTTACACTGGTTAATTATTGTAACTGTCAGGAAATTTCTCCTCAGTTCTAAGTTGTTTCTCTCCTTGATTAGTTTCCACCCATTGCTTCTTGTTCTGCCCTTAGGTGCTTTGGAGAATAGTTTGACTCCCTCTTCTTTGTGGCAGCCTCTGAGATATCGGAAGTTCTTTAAAGATGAGAAAATTTTAAATTGCTTGATATTTTTCATGTATAGTAAAACCACAGTGTTGATAGATGAGATCCCTTCATCAGATCTATGTAGTACAAGAGATTAAACATGATGATGAAAGCTATGTCTAACATTACTCGAAATATTCATTATACTAGACACTTTAGAGAAAAACTGCTAAATATTAATATTAATTTCAATTTATTTTTGCTTTCTTTTCAAATGAAGCTAAATTACTTATATCGAATCACTATTTGATTTCAAATCCTTTGAAAATAAAATATATCAAGAAAAGGATATTTAATGGATATGTTCATTAATAGACAATTTTCAGTCATATTGTTATTGACCAATAACAAATGATATAGAAACTTGACAGAGAAATGTGCAATTTACCTTTAGATATTATCTAAAACCGGGTGTCAAATTCGTGTTGCCCGGCGTCATCATGGGATGTATCATGGCTTTTTCCCACTTCGCTAAACTGGGTGTGGGTGTGGCTAGTGTGTGACGCATTCGGCCTGCAGGCTGCAAGTTTGACAGTTTGGATTTAAAATAATAAAATTTCATGCAAGAGGTTATAAAAGCTGAAAGGCAAATGTAATAAATATATGAATAAAGTATACTTTTTTTTTCTTTTTGCAAAAAACTTTAGTATAAGGCTGTAAAGCATGGGTGTCCAATCTTTGGCTTGCTTGGGCTGCATTGAGTGAAGAGAAATTGTCTTGGACTGCATATAAATATATATAAAATATATAATATAGTTAATGTATATGAATAACAAACTTCTTTTAAAAAAGCTATTTATATTACGATCTTGTGGGGGCAGCACTACTAACTGTCCAAGACCTCATGTAGCCTGGTCTAAAGCATGTCTTATAGGAGAGGAACATTCCTGCAAGGCCAATTTGAATTTAACTAATGGAGTTTCTTGGAAAGGTTAATAGTCTAATATTTTAAGGGCCTGATTTATTACACTAAGAAATAATGAAAATATATTAAAAATTGTAGTAATAATTGTAGTAATTTCTCACACTGTAAGGATTGTGTGAGAAATGAATAATAAATGTCTGGCTAGCTGTTCCCTGCTTTTATCAAGCATTTAATCAGAGACATTTATAGGAACTGTTCTTAGCATGCATAATTTTGCTACAATTATATATAATGGCAAAAAGTTGGCAAAAGTATAGTGAAATGAAACCATAAACTAGACCGTGGTTCCAATATTTGCTGTTAAATATCATTATAAATGCAGCAGAATTTTGCCCCTGAAATCTGTGTTTGGGGATTTGAGTATCCTCTGGAACACATTTGGGACTACCACATAAGAAAAAAATATGATTACATAATCTTTCATGTATCAGTGTCTGTACGTGGTGTTTATTTTTTTAAATTCATGCAATATTTTCCCAAGCAGGTTCTTTAAGTAATAAAAATTGAAAAACTGTAAATAAAAAAGTAGTAAAATATATACAAGGAAATGCATCAAAACACTGCATGTTTTGAAAATGATGCAGAAAAAGTCATTTGGAACTCACAGGCGTACAAGCACAAGTAGTTTTTTTTAAAGCAGCCTTATCTCTTTTTATGCTTACTTATGAGCAATCCTTATTGTAACTACTTATAAATAAGTAGACATTGGTGCTTACTCCTAGGTAGGTACTGCAAATAGAAATTCACAATCTTGTATATTTCTTATAATTGGTTTCCACATGTCATCTA
Source organism: Rhabdophis nuchalis (assembly GCA_039707465.1). Lineage (NCBI taxonomy): Eukaryota > Metazoa > Chordata > Lepidosauria > Squamata > Natricidae > Rhabdophis > Rhabdophis nuchalis. Next base: position 27,369,417 of record CM077649.1, on the reverse strand, counting down.
TTTGTTGGTGCAGTTCACATTTCCGTACTGATTTGTAATATGTACACTAAGCAGTGAGAAAAAATGACCCAGGTCACATGCTGTTTTTACAATAAAAAGATCAATTTCCCCCCTCCCTTGGCTTCATTCTTTGTTTACTGAGTCTTCTCTATATGTGTCTCCGGCTACTTTCCTCAAGAGTCAGTGGAAAATATTTGTTTCTATAACAAACTATTATTATCGAAAATGGATGACAAACAGTATTGTCATTTCAACTGAAGCCACCCACACTTACCTAGTTAATCTAAGATTAGCCTGTTTATTATTTCATACCAGTTTTGTCCACTCAGGAGGTTGTTTTCTTAGTTTCATTTAATGATTATGTGAGAAGTGAGGTGAGGTAGAGACTACCCATTGACAGGAGTGTCTGCTGGAAATCTTTTGAAAAGAGCAAAAATAATGGGAATTCTGCTCAGTAAACCAGGGAGCTCTGTTTAGTGAAGGTTTTATTTAGATGAGTTAACATTTGTAACAATTACCTGCATCCATCTCCTCCCAGAGCTCTGTTACCTTTTTAACTGTTCTGCATTTATCCTTTTGCTTCAATTCCCATAAGGAGGTAGATGCCAATACCATGTCTTGTTGTATGCTGCATGGACATTGTGTAGCTCTGTTCCAGCATAACAATAACAGATGTCAACCTCCGCTTTGCTGCTTGCTTCAGCTGCCATTGAAACGGGGAGGGAGGGGTTTTGGTATTTGGGTATGGGACTATATGGTGCAGGAGGACGATTTGGAGAAGGGAGTATGTTCTCACCATCTACTGTGCATAACATAGCCTCCACTGGGACTACCCATAGATAGTTTTAATTCGGGGATTTTAATTGGTTTTAGCGCAGGATGAGGATTTAATAGTTTTTTTAAATTTTGTATTGTGTTTTTGTATGTATTTTAATTTCCTGTGCGCCGCCCTGGGTCCTCTTGGAGAAGGGCGGGATATAAATTTAATAAATAAATAAAAATACCACTGGCTGGGGCCGTGCGGTGGTCAAGGCCAACGGTCTTGCATGCCATCCTGATGATGCTCCTGGAGATGCAACACCCATGACACCATAGGGGATTGCACATTGGACAATGGGGTGGGGTTGTTGGGGGGGGAAGGGGCTGGTCACATATTGATATGTATGCTTTTGCGCGCTGGGATTTCAGACCTTGCTTTACCTCGCTGCTATCTTTTCATAACCAGTAAAAGTACTCTTAATTCTTTCAAATGGAGTTGAGTGATTTCTTTCTTGGTTATCGTTAGAGGCAGACATTTACATTTTCTCGCTAGCTTGTTACTATAATTATGAACTTTCAGTAGGGTAATAGGGTAATAAGTTCAATTGTGTCTGATTCTTAATGATTGCCTGGATGAGTCCCGGCAGTTTCCTTGGCAAGGTTTTTAAGAAGTGGTTTGCCACTGCCTCCTACCTAGGTTTCAGAGAAAGTGATTGGGTGAAGGTTGCCCATCTATTTTGTATGTAGTGCAGGACTAGAATTCACAGTCTTCTGGTTTTTAGCTTGAGATGCCTTAACCACCACACCACACTTGGTCTCAGTGTTTGGTTAAGATAATGGAATCATTGAATATTAACTTTTACAATATTTTTGCTAGTTAAGTTAAGCTGCCTATCTGTTAAAAGTATAATTCTCAGCTGTCCAATCCTTCTAACAGCTATAACGTATTTCAAAGTAGTATTTAAGAGGTGGTGTGCTAATAAAAATATGCGGTGAAAGTCTAATGCAGCCACATCTTCTGGTTTAATGGAATGGAATACTTTATTTGGCCAAGTGTGATTAGACACATAAGGAATGTGTCTCGGCTGCAGAAGCTGTCAGTGTCCATGCAAAGCAACAGAGTAATAATAATCATAATAATGATACTAATAAGAGGGGGTAGTAGAGAAGATGAGAAGGATAATAATAATAATACTACAGCCATAAACATGGGTGAATATACTTAGACATAAGACAGAACTGAGAGGATTAGGTGTTCAGCCGAATGATGGCATAAGGGAAATCTGTCTTTGATTTTCATATCATGGTAGTCTATAATATGCTAGAGCCATTATTTAATCGTCAAGAGAATCTCTATATGCTTGGGAAGGTGAGATGAGGGATCATGGTATTATAGTCTGACTCTATTGGTCATTTGTTACTCTATATAACTACCACTCATAAAATGCACCAGGGGGCAATTCAAAGTAGTCTATATTACTTTATAACTCCATTAATGAATGTATGATTCGAAGATGCTGTAATTATTTTTCAGATTCTATAATTTAGCTGCTAAGTGCAACAGCTATTTGAATTCCATCAACGCAGACGTTCTGATAGCCTGGCCTCCATGTGCTTTTTAAAGGGTAATTCTAAAGTACTATTGTCAGAGGATTTCTTGATGTTGTTGATTTGACAGCACCTTTGTCTTGATTTGCTCTTGTTGATGTCAAGTCTGTCCTTTCCAAATGCAGATCTCTTTATTTGCAGATTTTGCTCTCTGATCTTGCTTGCACCTGCAGTTGTCCCTCCAACTCTTTTTGGATACCCACAATATCTCTCGTACCCATAGCATAAATGCAAGACCAGCTGTGCAAAACTAAAAAGCATCAGTCATTGGAAGCATTTTTAATACTTTCTAGGAGGAATTCTGCCCATCTTTTGAAAAGGTTGAATAACCTTCTGGAGAAGGGCGGGATATAAATCAAATAAATAAAATAAATAAGTCCTTTATATCACATACATACCTTGAAGTATTTTGGCAAAACAAAAGCCATCCTTTTGTCAGACAAATGCAATGTTGGCTATTAATGTACCGAGTTGAAAATCTCAGTGGAATTAATGAGACATCTAAAAATTACGTACTAGCATTGTACACAATGCACAAAATAGCTGCAAAAGATCACATTAGGATAGGAACACATTTACTAAACAAAGCTGTTTTCTATGCTAGACAGAAATAAAGAAATATGCTAGAATTGTTCCAATTCAGTAATGTTTTTTCTATAGGTGCCTTATAAATGATGTAATACAGTACATTGTAAGCTGGGGCTCTTTCTTTCTCTGTTATTATTTGTTGGTTGTTGCTTGTATGCTGCTTTCTGAGACCTGCTAATTGAAAAGGCTTATCTATTTTGTCTTTGGCCCCTGTGGCTAAGTTGTTATTTTTAGAGCCAGTTGAATTTCATTTAAAAAAAATATCTGGCTATGGTTCAGTATTCAAACTTTTATAGATACCATTGATTTGGGGATCTTTTTATATAATTCTTCCATGTATTTATGTCACTTCTTTTAATGTCTTTTTCTCCAATTGGTTCATTATTTAATACATTGCACATTTAATTATTATTTATAATTCTAATTCATTAGAACAGAACAGAACAGAACAGAATAGAATTCTTTATTGGCCAAGCAGTGGCGTAGCGTGGGGGGTGCAGGGGGTGCGGGCCGCACCGGGCGCAACATCTGGGGGGGCGCGCTCGCACTCGCAGCTCCCCGTCGCTTCGGGAAAGGGGATCGAGTAAGGCAGGAACAGCGGCAGCCGGGGAATGTGGCCACCGCCACGGGGACCGGAGAAGCGTAGCCCGAAGCAAGAGCGGCTGCAAGAGGAGGCGTTTTCTCCCCGTCGCCCCGTCTTCTTCCTTGGGGAAAGGATCTTAGGGGATTTTTCATATTTTTATTAGTATTATTTCTCGGGCGGGGGAGGGGGGATCCGGAATCCAGGAAACCGGGAGGGGGCGGGAAATCGCAGGGAAAAAGAAGAGAGCTCGGCGGGCGGAAGGTGGGGAGAGCTCGCGCGTTCCAGCTGATTCAGCAGCGGTCTTGTGAATGCGCGGAGATGTAGCTGACAGGGCGGGAGAGGCGTCCCGCTCTCCGGATCGAAGGGAGGCCAGCTCTTTCGGGTACCTGCCGGCTGCGGCTGCCTCCCCTACCCCGCTGCCGTCGGATCTTCCTGCACCCCTCCTCTCCCCCCTTCCCGTTTCTCGCTTCCCCGCCGCTCCGCATGCTGCGCCCTCCCCGTCCTCGATGCCGCTGCTTCCCCCGGGGGAGGGCTAGAAAGGCACCGAGGATGAGCGAGGGGGTTGCCTCGCCGCCGGGTGCCACAGCCGCTGCCGAGGAGGGGGCGGCGGCGGGCGGGGGCCCTGCGGCGGGCGATGGAGTGGAAGAGACTCGAGTGCTAAAATCCAGGGGTTAGGGGGCGCAAATTACTTGCCTTGCCCCGGGTGCTGACAACCCACGCTACGCCACTGTGGCCAAGTGTGATTGGACACACAAGGAATTTGTCTTTGGTGCAGATGCTCTCAGTGTACATTGTAGCTTAACTGAGAGAAAATGACTAATCCAAAATCACCCAGTTGGCTTTCATGCCTAAATCAAGAACTCAATTTCCTGATTTCTAGCACAGTAATTTTTCCACTGTATCAAACTGGCTCCGGATTACCATCTAAATCATTCATTGAACCACTTTTGCCTAAAAGATTATCTTGATTTTTTCTTACATCATTATCTTTTCCATTTAATTATTATACCAAGTTTCTTTGCATTGCTTATTTAGATAAGCAATAAGAACTTTGTGTGCTTGCCTTTCATAGCATATTCCAGATGTTAGTTTACTCCCAAGTTATCATTTCAACCGCTGTTCATTAGTATAACTTGTTTTAGAGGTCTGTCATGAGAGTCTTGCAAGAGTCTGATGCTAGAGTCAATCAACTTCCATGGTATCTGCATGTACATGTACTTGGATCACTTGAATATCTGAATATGATCCGAATACCCAATTTTGGGAACTATAACAGAGTACGGACTTTGACATCCTTTAAAAAAAATATAGGAATAATGTAACTTGAGGTACCGGAGGAGCCGACGACTTTGACGTGACTACTCTCAAAATTTCTATGTAACCCTTACCCTACCCCACAAAAAATGTAAACTCAATAAAACTTTTTCAATATTAAAAAAATATATATATATAGGTACCATATTTTTTGGAGTATAAGACACACCAGAGTATAAGACGCATCAAGATTTTGAGGAGGTAAATTAAAAAAAAAGTTTTTGCCCTCTGCAGACCTCCCAAACTCTCTGCACACCTCATTTTTTGTGAAAAACGGGGCATGCAGAGAGTTTGAGAGGCCTGCAAAGTGCTCCTGGGGGCTGGGATGGGGGGCAAAAATGAGCAAAAATGGCCTTTTTTTGCCAAAAAAGGGCATGCACGGCCTTTAGGAGGCTTGTAGAGTGCTCCTGGGGGCTGTGGGGGGAAGGGGCAAAAATGAGCAAAACCCGGCCCATTTTTCACTTGTTTTTGCCCTCCCCAGCCCCCAGGAGCACTTTGCAGGCCTCCCAAACCCTCTGCATGCCCATTTCTATGAGGAGGGGGTGTTTCAGGAGGCCAGAAATGCTGTATTCAGTGTATAAGATACACCCCGATTTTCACCACTTTTTTGGGAGAAAACGGTGCGTTTTATACTCCGGTACCTAATTTCTCTGATTTTTTTGAATATTATAGAAAGCTTGGTCCTCCTGTGTCTTGTATGGCCCATTGACCCCAAAATGTCAATGCTGAATCGTGACATTTCTGCTCTCACAGTATCAGGCTTGTCTTGATTCAGGTACCAGTGAGCACTGAGCTTCTTTTTTGCCTCTGACCACATCAGCAGATACTGTAGATATTCTTTCATTTTTAATCCAGCCACATCATAACCTTTAGCACGTCTCACATTTGCCTCTGCTCTTCTCTAGTAGCTTGTTGAACGCTGCTCATTTTCCAGTATGATGTTGCCATTGTTCTGGGTGTGAACGTCCATTTGGTTTTAATTATAGAATATATTAGGGTGAGTTATAATTTATTTATGGTATGGATCATATTTAGTATGATCCCTTATCTATAGCTGAACCTTCTGGCAGTGTATTTTTTGGACGGTGTAGCTCTTAGTGACATTGAGACATGCAAATCTCCCTTCATTACTACAAAGTAATAATCCATGCTGTGCTCTTCCAGAGTTATAAAGCAGATTTAATACATATTGATATACTGTGTGGAGGTTATGAAATAAAAAGAACATACTGTTTTAACTTTGGTATAGCCTTAGGTGCAATGCAAATGTGAAAGACAACTTCTAGAATGGCTTCTCACATTGTGCTAAAATCTGGATACCGAGTATGCTATCTAATATAGTTCATATGTGCCCATAGACATCCCTCCGGCTACTTCTCAGGTTTTATCCCTCATCTGATGTTTTTAAAAAAAATATTTTATTTCTTTTTTTTACATTAGCAAATTAGCAAGTTCCAACTTAAAGTGGTAGTCGCTCAGAAAGGTCGGCACTTCAGCAGGTTGAATCCCTAGTGCTCCTTACTTATCCCAGTTTCTGCCAACCTAGCAGTTTGAAAGCATGTAAAAATGCCAGTAGGAAAAGAGGGACCACCTTTTTCCTTTTTGGTGGAAAGGTAACAGTGTTCCATGCGCCTTCGGCATTTGGTTATGCCAGTTACATAACCACAGAGACATCTTTGGAAGGCACTGGCTCTTTGACTTTGAAACAATGAGCATTGCCCCCTAGAGTCAGGAACTACTAGCACATATGTTCGCGGGGAACCTTCACCTTTAACTTAAAGAGGTAAGAATCTGTAACCCAATTCTTAGGATGTTTGCCTCTTTAGTCATAAAAAATACAGGGAACCATAGATGTAGAGAGAACTTGGAGTTTAGAAGTGAGGAATCACACCTACAAGTAGTCCTCAACTTACAACCACAGTTGAGTTCAGAAATTACTAACTTCATTATTAACTGAAATAGTGAAGTGAATTTGGTCCAATTTTATGATCTTTCTTGCCAAAGTTGCTAAGTGAATCTGGCTTTCTCATTGACTGCTGGTCAATAGGTTGCAAAAGGTGATCACATGATCCTGGGATACTGCAACTGTTAACTCCAAGATGTAGGAGACCTTGGCAACATGGCATAGTTTATTTTAATTGTAGATTCTTGAAAAAAAAGTATAATAGTTGAAATCATGTAATGCACTAAGGCAGGGGTCTGCAAAGTCGGCTCTTTTAAGACTGGTGGACTTCAACTCCCAGAGTTCCCCAGCCAGCATAGCTTCTGGGAGTTGAAGTTATAATTCTGGGAGTTGAAGTCCACCAGTCTTAAAAGAGCCGACTTTGCAGACCCCTGCACTAAGGCATAAACAAGTTTTACTGAGCCATCAAAGGCAGAATATTTATTTGATTCTAAAGCTTTCTTTCTTACTAATCCTAGTTACTTTTTCCTTTGCTGAGAGTCTTAAATGAGATAGTGTAACAAAAACAATTTTTGGAAATATATTTTAATGAATTAGTTAGGCTTAGGGTAGGGGCAGGTTAAAGTAAAAAATATTGATCGATCTGATCATTTCAAGTTCTAAATCATATTTTGAATTGGTTCTTCATAGAAATCAAGGCTTGGATTTATAACCACAATTACTGGATTCACATAATGGTTAAGGCAAAACACATATTATGGCTTGATGCAGTTTGTAAATATATCTAACATATCCTATTCTTGATAAGAGCCCTCTAGTTCACTATTCTGGCATTGATATATGTCCCTATTTTCAATGAGCTGCATTTTCTCCTTATCAAAAAAGAAAACAAATAAGCCTTTATATACTCTTTTTTTGAAAGGATAAAAAGGAGTATAACATGAAAAGAAAAAAAAGGAAATAAATGTTGTCTGGGGAATCAATTAAGCTAAAAAAGAAAGGCAGGCAGAATACAAGGAAAAGAGAAAAAAAATTGTAAAGAAGCCCATTAATACATATGAAGAGCAGCATGTAAGGATCAGTTTGAGGGGAATAATTACTGAATAATAGCATCATAAGGTATCTCTGCATTGTTTATTTCCTGCTAGCTATAATCCTTTAGGAACAAAAGGGTGAATGGAGATAGATATCAGGGACAGCTTTAATTATGCCATTAAGGCAGTGATAGCTATTTTTTTTTTCCATAGAAAAACAAAATGAAGTGCTGCTTTCCTGGGAATTGATGCTAAAGTTCTGAAGAGCTTCCATACGTTACTGCCTGAAGGGACAAAAGAGCTTTCAGTGATTGATATCTGAAGTAGCTGGAAAGTTCAGTTTCTCTAGATAAATAGCTCAGGACAGCAATAATATCCCTGGTGCATATAAATATACCAAATTAGAAGAATAGAATAGAATAGAATAGAATATTGGAAGGGACCTTGGAGATCTTCTAGTCCAACCCTCTGCTCAGGCTAGAAACCCTATACTATTTCAAACAAATGGTTGTCCAAACTCTTCTTAAAAACTTCCAGTATCCCAACTTCTAGAGGCAAGCTGTTTCAATTGTTCTGTCAGGAAAATGGTATGATTATATGTACTTGTACATACATGTGTATTAGGGAGAGGGAGAAAAATGAATTATTTGTTCAATATTTACTAGAATCTGAAGAAAGTGGCAATTTCCTTCTATTATCAATATGTCATCAAGGCTAGTAGTCCTCTAGGGTAATTTAGGTGGTCTGCATGAGCCCTAAAAGTCCAAGTACCAAAATGAACATAAATGAAAGAAAAATAATACAATGAAACTTTGGGAAAGGTAGATTCATGGTAATAATGTAGCTAAAAGGTTCTTCACACCTCCTCTGGACTCTGTCAGCACTTCCCCAAGGGATCTACACCTCACAATCTGGAAATCCTAGGGTGTAGGGCCGTGATGGCAAAACGTATGGCACACATGCCAGAGGTGGCATGCAGAGATCTCTCTGCCAGCTGCTCTTCTAGATTCTGTTGCATGCATGCACACTGGCCAGCTGGTCTTCGCATGCATGCATGCGCCGGAACCCAGTAGAGAGCAGCTGACTGGTGTGCATGTGTGCAATGGAACCTGCCTACCGCATGCATGTGCACCGACTAGATGCTCTCTTCCAGGTTCCGGCATGTTCTTGTTTTGGCACTCAGTTCCGAAAAGGTTAACCATCACTGGTGCAGGGTATCATAGGGTAGGCAAATGCAGACTTGGGCTGTTATTCATACAGTCAGTTCACCTTTATAGATAAGGGTAATTTCCAAGTGTCACAGCCCCCGAGGCAGGGCTGTGGCAACAGAGTGCACTGCTGTATTGATTGTGGCACTGTTAGAGAAATTATTCCCATAAACGTTAGTAACTTGGTGATTTGGTGTCCTTTCAATTCTTTATTTTTGATTTCATTTGTCATGGGGCTTTCCTCAGAGTTGTACTGAGTAAACATTAATCCCACCCTAACAAAGGCAGAGCAGGAAATGCTTCAGAGATATGACCTTCTCAAAAATGTTGTTACAATATCAGCAGTAAAACTTTACTGTACGTTGCAGAAAAAATCTGATGGATCAATGATTTGGCAATATATAGTAATACATATCTGCTCAGTGATAAGTACAATATAACAGTTAAATGGAGTGTATTCCTAAATAAGTGGGTAGAATTTTGGCCTCACTGTCTTTGTTGTTCTGTTTTTATCATCCTGAGTTTGTTTCTGATCTTTTCCCTATTTTTAAAAATCTGCTAAGGCTATGCTCTGTATCACTTTACTTTTTAAATAAAGCTTGCCTTAATGGTTCATTCACTTCTCTCCCACCGAGCAGCACTTCAATAAGTTTAGATGTGAAAATTACATTGGGCAGATCTTAAGGTTGCACCCTATTGAGGAAGTGGCTTTCATACTAGTAAAATCCATCAGCCAATGGGTGGTGGGGAGAAAACCTAGTGAAGATCTTGTATGAGGAAATCATGTAGGATGTCTTAAGCATAGTGTTCACATAAGATCAATTCAACATTGGTGTGACGTAGCTCTACTTTGTTCTACAGGTTTCATGTGTCTTCCTGCTGTGGTTGAGGAGGTGGGGTTGGTTTTTGCATCAGGAAAAGAAGTAAAGCATTGGCTTTTGCTTGCTGTTTCAATAAACATATATGAGATGATAGTCTTTATCAACAGAATGATCAATTCTTGTAAGTCTTGATCTTTTGTTTTCATTGGTGATGTTTCACACAATATATCTCCATGTCTGCAAGAAGTAATGCCACTGTGGATTAATGGAAATGTAAAAACAAGTAAATTGTACAGTAGGTGACCTCATACAGTCGACATGGCTCTATGTTGTTTTCTTGGCAACAGTAGGAAATTCTAGGATGCAGTTTCTATTTCCCAGCGTTGTTTGGTATTTCCTAGAGACATCCCATCCAAGTACTAATAAGGGCCAACTTGTTGATCTTCTTGACCTTCAGCTATGTCTATCACCTCTCATAGAAACACAGTGGGTTTAATAGGCCATAGTCTGGCATAATAACCTCAGTGAGGGTAGGTATACAAAGAAGACCTGAAAGTTTATATAGTTTACTGGTGGAATGTTGTCAGTACAATTTTTTAAAATCCAAGCAAACTCTGAGCATGGACAAGGAACGTAGGTTTGCCCCAAACAAGAACCATTGATTGAGGGTTTATGAGTGGGAATGCCACTTTCACATTTCCTTCAATGGAAATAAACCTCAGTAAGATTAAGTGTTAATTGTTAGTTTTGCCATCTGTATATTAGTTCCATGTCCACTTTAGTTGTTAGCTAATGTGATCTGAAGGTGATGTGTGATTGGATTTTAGCAGTGGTGAATTCTTCCTTGAAAATGATTTCTCTCCCTCCACCCACTCACTATCTTTTGGTTCATCCCTTCCTCAGTAAACTGTTATTAGATCCAACAGTACTGGGGATTTTTGCCAGACTCCAACCTTCCATTTTTGGGGAAGGTTGTGGAGACGATGGCCATGCAGCAGCTTCAAAATACTCTAGAACCATTTCAGTTATAGTTCAGACCTGGATGGGACTGAAATACCATCAATTGTGTTTGTGGTGCGAGCAGGATGGGAGTGGTACATCCATTTCTCTTCTTGACTGTCAGAAGCTATAGACAGTTTTGATACCATTGTTCCTGGTATCCAGACCTGACTTCAGAGGCTGGGAGTGGATTTTATTGGATTGTGTTGCTTTTCTTCCTTTGGGCATAATCCACTCAGTGTTGATTACAGGAAGAAATCCAGTTCCTGCTTTGTGAAGTTTCATAGGGACCAGCAGTTGTCCTGCTCCTGTTTAGATCTATATGAAGGCATTGGCAGCATCAGTATACTAATGAAATATGTCTCGGCTCTGGAAACATTTTTATTTATTAAACATTTTTATTAAAAGAAAAGAAGTGAGTAGAAGAGCTAACATTCCATCTTTGATTGTTTGGAAGGGGAAGCTCAATCTTGTAGTGGAGAAAATGAAATGGAAACTGCATCCTTTCCCCTTTGTTAAGACTTATCTGGGGTCTGAAATTTTATCAGGTACCATATTCTTTCCTGACAGTTATAACAATTAATTAGTGGAATGACTTCCTTCCAGAAGTTGTGGGTGCTCTAATATTTAAGAAGAAATGGACAACCATTTGTCTAAAATGATGTAGGTTTCTGCCTTGAGCAGGATATTGGACTAGAAGACCTCCAAGGTCCCTTCCAACTCTGTCATTCTGTTATTTTATTAGGAAGAAATTAAATGTCTGTTTCACAATGTTTTTGAAAATGCTTCAAGACATGTTATGACCTTAAGAAGCTAAGGATAGAGCAGAATAGGAATAACAGAGGTGGAAGAGACCTTGGAGGTTTTGTAGTCCAACACCCCCCACCCCCCCGCTTAGGCAAGAAACTGTATACCATTTCAGACAAATGGTTGTCTAATCTCTTCTTAAAACTTCTAGTGTCACAACTTCTGGAGGCAAGTTGTTCCACAGTTAATTCTGTCAGACAATTTCTTCTTAATTCTAGGTTGCTTCTCTTCTTGATTAGTTTCCATACATTGCTTCTTGTCCTCCCCTCTGGTGCTGTGGAGAATAGCTTGACTCCGTCTTCTTTGTGGCAAACCCTGAGATATCAGAACAATGCTACCATGCCACCCCTAGTCCTTATTTTCATTAAACTAGACATACCCAATTCCAGCAACTGTTCTTTGTAGGTTTTAGCCTCCAGTCCTTTAATCATCTTTGTTGCTCTTGTCTGTTCTCTTTCTAGAGTCTGAACATCTTTTTTACATAGTGGTGACTAAAACTGAATGTAGTATTCCAAGTGTGTCCTTACCAAGGCATTATAAAATAGTATTAACACTTAACGTGATCATGATTCTATCCCTCTGTTAATCAGCCTAGCTGTGTTGGCTTTTTTGGCAGCTGTAAAACACTGTTGGCTCATATTTAAGTGATTATCCACTAGGACTCTTAAGTTCTCTCTCACAGTTACTACCGTTGAGCGAGGTACCATCTATACTGCACCTGTGCTATGGCTGCTATGGCTTATGAATAGATTCAACATTCCCTTTTCTTAACTGATCAGCCTTTTCTTAGTGAGTAGCTTGTATTTTACATTGGAATTATTAGTCAATGTATTTTTCAAATACATTGGAAGACAATACTGAAAGACAATGAGAACAAATGTTTACTGCAGCTTTTCAATTGAATATATGAAACAGGAAAGATACCAAATTATTGGCTAAAGTAAACTTTTGTGACAATCGCCCCAAAAAATAAATGCAAAGAAATGTACTAAATACAGAACAATAAGCTTAACAAATCGTGCCCAGAAAATATTCCTGAGAATAATTCACACAAGAATATACCAAAAAAATGAGGAACGTGTAAGTAACATACAATTTGGTTTCAGAAACAATCTTGGTACACGAGATGCCCTATATAAAGCATTCAAATTCTTGCATAGCGTTGTAGAGATGTCAATCACAGTGTTTACATGTGATTCATTGATTTTGAAAAAGCATTTGATAAAATAAGACACAGCAAACTATTACAAATCCTGAAACAAGTGGAACTAGATGACAAAGATATCCGAATCATAAAGAATTTATATTAACATCAGGTAGCAAATATGAGACTAGGCCGAGAAAGCTCAGTTGATGCTGAAATATGAAGAGGGGTGAGACAGGGCTGTATTCTGTCTCCACTGTTGCTTAATATCTACTCTGAATCAATTTTCAATGAAGCACTAGAAAAATATTGATGCTGGCCTCATGGTAAACGGTGTTCAGATCAACAATTTAAGATATTCTGATGACACAGTTCTGCTTGCCATTAAGAATGAAGATCTTCAGTTCCTCATCAACACTGTCACCGAAATAGCTGAAAAATATGGCTTGAAGCCTAACACCTCAAAAACAAAGATCTTGGTTGTCAGCAAGCAACCCATTAATTTACCATCGATAACTTCAGAAGGAATACCACTAGAAAAAGCTGAAGGGATCATGTACCTTGGTTCCAATTTACAGTACATGAAAGCTGGAACATGACTACTGAAGTAAAAACAAGGATAGAGAACGCTCAAACAGCATTCTTCAAAATGAAAAAGGTCTTCTGCAGTCACGACATAAGCCTAAGACTGAAAATCAGGCTTGTCAGAGGCTACATCTTTTCTATCCTGCTCTATGGAGTGAAGAGTTGGTCTCTGACAGAAAGCCACTTGAAGATACTGGAAGCATTGGAAATGTAGATTTACAGGCGGCTGTTACATATAAGCTGGGTTGACAAAGTCAGAAATGAGGAGGTGATAAGCCCAGAGGCGTAGCGTGAGGGGTGCAGGGGGGGCCGGGCGCACCGGGCGCAACATCTGGGGGGGGCGCGCTCGGGCAGCCCCCTGCCCAATCCAAAAAGCCCCCTAGATGGCATCTCTTGGGCGGCATGAATAATACATTTAAACACTTCAAAACCCGCGTTTGATCCCCGGCGCGGCTCGACGGATGGCGCTGGGCTCGGAGCTGTCAGAGCTTCTTTTGCAACAGTTTTGGCTTTTGGGGGGGGGCGACAATGAAAAGCAAAACACAAAAAAATCCAAATTGTTGCAAGGAGAGCCTTTCCTTTCCTTCCTGACGCAGCGATCACGCCAAAGCTATGGGAGAGTGGGGGGAAGGAGGGAGGGAAAAGAGGAGGAGGAGGAGGAGGCGGCACGGGGAGGGGGGGAAGAGGAGGGGGGCGCCCGTTGGCAAAGAGAGAGAGAGAGAGAAAGAGAAAGAAGAAGAAAGAGAGGAAAGAAGAGATAAATTGGGGAGGGGGAGGCAGAAGGAAGTTTCTCCGCTGTTTCAAAGCGCAAATCTTTCCCCCTCGATTTGGATGGGCTCCCTTCCCCAAGTGGGAGGGAATGAGGAGGGGCTGGGAAGGCAGACTTTCCTTCCAACTGGTGCTTTCTGGAAGAGGGGGAGGAGGAGGAGGGAAGAATGTGGAGAGGAAGTGCGTAGAGAAGAGGAAGGAGGGAGGGGAAGAGAGAGAGAGGAGGGGGGAGAAGAAGAGGGAGGAGGAGGAGGAAGAAGTGGAAGGAAAAGCGGAAAGAGGGAAGAATGTGGAGAGAATGCCAAGAGAGGAAGACGAAGAGGAGGAGAGGAAGAGGTGGAAGGGAAAAAACGGAGGAGGAAGGAATGCAGACAGAGAGCGCCAAGAAGAAAGAAGAAGAGGGGTGGAGGCAGAGAATGAAGGAGGAGGAGTAAGAAGAAAGAAGGAAAAATGAAGAAAAGGAGAGCCACCAAGAGGAAGAGGAGAAAAAAGTAGGGACAAGGAAGAAGAGGATGATGATGAAGAAGAAAAGCAAGAGGAAGGAAGAGTGAAGAAAGAATGGAGAGAAAGACAAACCACTCAGGGGCTACAAGAACATCGATTTACCTATTTTTATTTTACGGATGTATTTGTGTTCCACTTTAATAACTCCAGGCACTAAAACAGACTTGCAAGCCCTTCCTCTTTTTCCCTCTAACAACCCTGTGAGGTGGGCTAGGAGATAATTAAATCCCCATGTTCAACAACCGTCGGTCGCTAATGTTGAGCAGGGGACTTTGCAATCCTCATACATGCAGACAGTTGCCCAGCTCCCAAATTTTGATCGGATTCAAAGCGTAAAAGCAGTGAGATACCAAATAGGTGAATTTTATGATGCTTTTTTCGAAATATCAGAAATTTCCGAAGATCAACAAATTAAAAGCGAGACAGAATCTCTTGGAAATGCAATGAAAGACTATAAATTTTTAGTAACACTGGTTTTTTGGTACGATTTACTGTTCCAAGTCAATTATGTAAGCAAGGAACTTCAAAGTAAATCTGTAGAAGTATCCATTGCACTTTCTTCATTTGAAAAACTTTTAAAATGGTTAAGCGACTACAGAAATACTGGATTCAAACAAGTTTTAGTTCAAGCAAAAATTTTTGCACAAGATTTGGAAATATCTACAGAATTTCGAAATAAAAGGCTTCGGAAAAGAAAGAAACATTTCAATTATGAAGGCGATGATGAACCTATTGTAGATCCGATAAACGCATACAAGATATCTTTTTAAAATTTTGTTTTAGATAAAGCTACAGAATCACTAAAAGATCGTTTTGAATAATTCAAAAATCATAATGACTTATTTGGGTTTCTGGGAAAATTTCAAAATATGGAAAAAGAAGCACTTCAAAAACATGCAGCTAAATTAGAAATTTCTCTAACAGATTCTAGGTTCACAGAAAATGATGCACCAATAGTGAAGGAAACTGATACAGATGGAAAAATGTTAGTTGAAGAAATGGAAGCTTTAAAATCTATCCTTCCATCAGAATTTTTTGAAAATCCATTTAAAATGTTCAAATTTTTATCGGAAAATGACAGAGCAATGGCATTTCCAAACTTGTTTATTGCTCTCCGAATATATTTAACAATTCCAGTGAGCGTTGCTTCTGGAGAGAGATCATTTTCCAGGCTAAAACTAATAAAAAAACTATCTGAGATCGACAATGACTCAGGATAGATTAAATAGTTTAACAATTATGTCGATTGAAAGTGAAGAAGCAAGGAAATTGGATTTTCAAACTATTTTAGAAGAATTTACAGAACAAAAACTTAGAAATATGTAAATTCATATATTCATATTCAATGATGTAAATTTATATTCAATAAAATGTAATTGTTTTTGTATTTTGCATATTTTTATTTTTTAATGTATGTAGAAGTTTACCTATCTTATGATCCATGATATTTGATTTATATATATATTGAATTTGCATTTTATTTAAATATTTAATATATAGAGGGCCCCGCAAAAAAAATCCAATCGGGCCCCGCACTTATTGGATCCGGGCCTGCACATACACGCACATACACACACACACACGCAGAGTGACTGATGGGTGGAGGGAGGAGAGAGAGACAGATACAGAGAGAGAGAGAGACAAAAAAGAGAGAGAAAGAAAAATAGAAAGAAAAACAAAGTGGGAGGGAGAGAAAGAAAGAACTTATGACCACAATTGAGCCCAAAATTTTGGTTGCTAAGCAGCACTGTCATTAAATGAGTTTCACCACATTTTCCAAGTTGGCCACGCCCACCCAGTCACACGACCGCTTAGCCACTCCCATAGAACAGGCCACACCTTTTGGCTCTCAAAAGAAATTTCAGTCGTGGTACTGTTGATATTTGGCTCTCTTGACTAATAAGTTTGCCCACCACTGCTTTAACTAATCTAGTGGAAGAGACTCGAGTGCTAAAATCCACGGGTTAGGGGGCGCAAATTACTTGCCTTGCCCCGGGTGCTGACAACCCACGCTACGCCACTGGATAAGCCACCTGGGAAATCCAAGGGAAATAATCAAAATTATAAAAAAGCAAAAGTTAGAATATTTGGACATGTGATGTGACACCCAGAAAAATACAGCATACTTCACTTGTATGTGTGAAGAAAGACTGCAGGCAAATGAAGTCCAGGTAGAAAAAGAATATCATGGCTTCAAAATCTAAGGGACTAGTTTGGACAAAATTCAACAGCACTTTTTCGTGTGGCTATTGATAAAAATAGGATCGCCACATGGTCGGCAACGTCCGATGATGGATATGGCACAAGAAGAATAGATTTGAAAAATACTGGCTAGGGAAATAGGTCACCTTTTCACAGCAGAAACTTAAGTGAGGTATCAAACTCTGTGTTTGTTATGCTGTTGTCTTGCAAAAAGTTGGTGCTCAAATGCAGACAGCAATTCCATACAAAGTTTTTCATTAAACTGATGATGTCCAGAATGCGGCCGCGCGGGTAATTATGGGTGCCTCAAGGCAAGCCCACATAACACCTCTCCTGCGTGAGCTGCACTGGCTACCTGTGGCCTTTCGGGTGCGCTTCAAGGTGCTGACGACCATCTTTAAATCGCTCCATGGCTCAGGGCCTAGCTACATACGAGACCGCCTCCTGCCCCATACATCCCTTCGACTGATCCGCTCCCACAGAGAGGGCCTTCTCCGGGTACTGTCGGCTGGGCAATGCCGGTTGGTGACGCCCAGGGGAAGGGCCTTCTCTGTGGCAGGCCCAGCCTTCTGGAACGACCTGCCCCCCGATCTACGTACCACCTCAGACCTCCTCCTCCTCCGCCAGCGCCTCAAAACGTATTTATTCCAACAAGCCGGCCTAGCATAACCCCCCGTTTCTGACTTTTATTTGTATAAATTTTAATTTATAGGGTTTTATAAGGGTTTTAGCACGGGATATAATTTAATAGTTTTTAATAATGTATTTTTGTATTTATGTATGGGTTTTTAATATTGCCTGTGCGCCGCCCTGGGTCCTTTTTAGAAGAAGGTGCGGGGTATAAATTTGAAAAAATAAATAAATGTTCCCAGTTTGTAATGTGAGAAGAGGGTGGGTGGGTGGGGTACAAAGCCAGGATTTCTGTATAAATCATTGTTAAGGGCAGCAACCATCTTATTTTCTTCTTGTGCTCGAGTACAGTCAATAATCTGTATTTTCATCAATTTACAACTTCTAGAAGACTCTAGCAATTTAGCCTGAGACAGAAGGAAGCAGGTTTGCCGAATGTATCTATGGATTGTCTTTGAACTATTCTCACTCCTCAAATGTAAAATACATAATTCTATGTTTCTGCCTTCTAAATAAAGGTAAATCAAATGCCAGTTCCAAGAGCTTGAGGTATGAGCCAAATTATTTGTTCATTATGTCTTTAGCATTAATTTGGGTCACCCTTCCCAAACCAAGGTGCCTTCCAAAAGTGGATTTCAGTTCTCAGCAATAGTCATGGCTGTTGAAGAATTCTGGGAACTGAATTCCAGGCATGAGTTTGAGTGAGTACTTTGTTGTTCTCTCATTCTTTTTGTGGAGGTGGGGGAGGAGTAGTCTTTGCTACCTTGAGCATATGTGGAGTTTCTCAATAATGTGTGACTATGTTAAGTCTGGAAGTGACATGCATTTGCAGAGAATCTAATTAAGGAAGGCTGCTCCAGGTCGTCAACAAACATTTAGTTGGTTGGCTACTGCACACCTTTGCAAACCTAGGTGACAGGTGTGTGGATAATCCTTCTTCCAGCTTTGCATGCTTGCTGGCTACTCAATCTTTGCTATGAAGATTTCAGTATATTGTAAGAGTGTTTCTCTACTAGGAGGAGAGTGAACCTACCTTTCTTCACCATCTGTTTTCCTTTTTCCTGGAATTCAGACTGTATTAATATTGTTACCGTTTCAAAACTTGCCCCCTTTCTCAGCCTAAGAACTACATTGGCCTAACACACAATCTTGATACAGAAACTTCGCAAAGGAAACCTTACAGGAAGGAGCCCCAGCTGTCAGTCTTGAAAAGAAAGATTTGAAAACATTTCTGAGTAACCACACTGCATACCACAATCAATTAAGGGAACTCTGTGCTGATGTCAAACTGAGCTCCATTTTAACTCTAGCAGATAAAGTTTCCTTCAAGGTGATGTTTTATTCAATTTAATGACCCTCGTTAAAACAAAAGAGGTGTGGGCTTCAACCCAATGGATCAGTGAGTTCTTTAATGCCAGATTTGCATTTAGCGAAGAGAATGGAAAATGTCTATTAGTTGATTAAATACAGATTTGAAGATATATTTCCATTCAGATGTTTGTTCTAAAAGTGAGTCTGTGGCATTCTTTTAAGCAAAGTAATGGAGCATTGATTTTGTAGTATCCTACAGCACCACTGAACCATCATTGTACCAAAAATAATAGCAGTGGGGAGAGGCTTTATATGACATCAACACAGCAGTATTATAATAGGTGGGTACTATGAGGCAGTTTTGAGAATGGTGCCTAAATGAATCTGCCAATTCAGAAAACCACAAGGCAGGTGGCTGGCTCAGTAGAAATGGAACAGAGGAAACGGCTTGATCCTGATAAAAGCTTTTTTATCATCTACTTTAGCTTCAGGGATGTGTAATTTGCGCACTTGTGAAACTGCATAAGACACTGCTCTCATTCCTAAACCTTGGATACAGCCTATAAAGCTCCTTTGAAACTTTCCATTTAATTATATTTTAACACGACAAAATGGAAAAACTATTAAACATATGTGAAAAGGATGGCATCAATTGTATGGTTTTTAATTTAAATTTGCATTCAATAAGATAAAATTGACTTTGTGCTTATTTTTGTGCACCTATCTTATTTTAGGAATAAGAACATATCATATTATCGATAGACCAATTGTGGCCCTCAGTTTGAAAAACATGGTAAAAAGTATATCATGATGTACACAGATTCCAGTGGACAATATATTTCAAAGCATTTTCCCAGTGACCAATAGTATTAATTAAAAAAAAAAAACAAGTGAGAAAAATGTTGGCTGATTAATATAGCTGAAAGTTTAATTTAGTGCTTTTATTGCTTATTTAATTGGGTAATGCCAAGGTACATAACTAAAAATAAGGCTACACTTTCCAAAGAATATCAAGGGGATGATTGGACATTGGAGAATTGAGTCCTATTTTTCTAAAAGAAATAAATGAAAGATGGATTCTCATAACACTATAAACCAGGGGTCTCCAACCCCCTGGGCCAGAGTGAGCTGTGGAGAGAGAGTAGCTCAACTCTTAGGAAACTGTAGCAAACGCTCCGCTATCCTGGTGGCTGGCCAAGGCACTCCCCGGGGGCAGGATGGGGCAACGGCCTGCATTGGGGGGGTTCACGGCACCACCCAGCCCTGTGCGGGGGGAAGGGGCTGCCAGGACGCAGCCCGTCCTTCCCTGCCCCAGCCGAGGATCCTTTGCCCGGGACCCCTGGCAGTTTTTCCACCCAGTTGCATGTGACCGCCGAACGTGCGGGGCCCACGTGACTCCACTCACCCTCTGGAGGCTCCCACCGGTCTGCAGAATTTTTTTTTTACATGAAACCGGTCCTTGGTGCCAAAAAGGTTGGGGACCCCTGCTATACACAACATGGAGTTTGTGACTCAGCATGCACACAGTGATATTCCACCACTGTGCTTTGCAAATCATGGCTATATAGCTTAATATTTCATGCGGAGTTTATGTATGTAATCATGCTTTCATGAACTTGCAAAGATAACCACTGACTCAGTGGTGGGTTCCTAACCGGTTTACTACCTATTCTCTGAGAGTGAGCATTTTGCATGCGTGCGCAGTTGAGTGAAAACTGTTCTGCGCATGTGCATAAAGATGCCGGCGATGGAAGAAGAGACCAGGGAACTGGTTCAGGAGTATGGCAGGCCTGGGTTGCTGCTGGTTCCAGCGACCCAGGCTGCCAAACTACTACCAGTTTGGCTGAACTGCTCCGAACTGGTAGGAACCCACCACTGCACTATGTTAAGAATATCCAATATAGTTATTTTCTTTTGTGTGTTGAATAACTGTTGCTGTGGTACCAATAGACGAGAAAGTTGGTCTTTGGCAGGCTTATTCTTCAATGTAGTTGATGTAAACATTTCTAAAAAATAATTACATTGGTTCTGTCAAAGGCTTTGGAAGAATAATTTCATATGTTCTAACAAATACATATTTGTTGATAATACTTCAGCTGCTTTTAAGTATATGCATATTTATTTGGCATGTTTAACCCATCTTTTTTTCCAGAAACCTCAAGATGGCATGTGTGGAGATCTCCTCTATTTTTATCTCTGTAATTACAGTCTTGTGAAGTAGGTTTGGCTGGGAATCTTGATCCAAAGTCAACCAGTGACCTTTGTGAACAAGTAGAGGCATAAACCTGAGTCTTTTCAGTCCAAGTCAAATATTATAATCATGCCAAAAGATGAAGAGGAATATTGCAGCATAATGAAATATCTTTAGATATTGGATGCTTGTTTTAGAGATCTCTCAGCAACAAAATGGACAGTTTATGGATCTATTAATAATAAATAGATATGGAAATACTTCTACACCAGGAAGCAAAACAAAATCCTGAGTGCGCTTCACAATTCCTCTTAAAGCTGCTGGAGAACTGTAATTTTTAATGTCACAAAAAGGGGAAATGATTACATAGAGGATTAATATTTAATTAAAGTGTATTTATATTTAATCAACTTGATTTTTTCTTTGTTAATGTACTGACCTTTAAGAGTTTATCCTTTAACATATCACTTAAAGACAAGTATAGCCCTTGGCTAAAATAACATTGCCTATTTCTACTTTAAATAGTGTTATTGAGTCATTAACAGGTGGCCTCAATTGTATTTGTAATAAAGAACATGGGCCAAATCCTGAAAAAAGGTGCTGATGGTTAAAACCCATTGAAATCAGTAGGACAAATTAGTTGCAATGATCTATGGCCCGTTAATTTTACTGGGATGTTTTTCTGGGGAGCCTGGATATCTAGAATCATTGAACCATTGTTATACAAAACAATATCAATGAGGGGCTTTATATCACTTCAACAACAAATTACTTTGTTATTAATAATATCCAAGTCTGCAAAACATGCATGGCAATATGTAACTTTCAGATTCCCCCATGAGTTAACAAAAATGGAAGTTGCTTAAAATCATCAAGCAATCGGCATGCTGATTGAGAAAGTAGGAATTGTAATCTTTAGATCATTAGTTTATGGAGGCTGAGCTCCTGGTTTGTTTTAAATCCTTTCTCGTAGAACTGACTTATTGGTTTTTTGTTTTGTTTTAAAAAAACAGATGCGGATGCACTGGGATTAACAGATCCAAAGCTGTGCTACATTCTGGATGGGATCCTTTTCATATATGCTATCATCATCACAGCCCTTTTCATGAAAGAAAAGGTAAGATTTTTTCAGAGAGATTTATTTATTTTTACATACATACAGCCAGATGAGAAGAACCTGAAGTAAAAAAGGTCCCTATGACCATAATCTTTTTGATTGTATGTTTGAACGTTGATGTAAACTTTAGAAGTGGAAATTAAGAAAGATTCCTTTGTGAAATCAACTTTCACCGCAACAGTTCTGCAATACTGCAATGTCCTCATACAACTAGTATAGAAAGATTATCCTTCTGTATCTTAACCCAGAGCTCAATACCCAGTCAAAATGTTCCATTCATTATTAGTTTTTGCTCTCATATTTTGCAGATTTATATCAGTTTTCCCAATGTTGTGCTTCCCAGCTATATTGCATTGCATCCTGCAGTGGCCACAATGTCTTGTAGTATTATGGAAGCTGAAGTTCCACATCAGTGAGGAGACATATTCAGTTAAAAGGACTACTAGGCAGATATCGTTTGCAAACAGTTTGGAAAATATGGGAAATTATTAAGTGTGTGTGTGTGTGTGTGTGTACATTCCAACATAACTCTGGAATGCCTTGAGCAATTTCAACCAAACTTGGTACACGGATGACTTACTCTCTGGAGAAAAATACTATGGGGTTAAGACACTCCTAACAGCCCTTGGGGTATGTGTGTTCTGTTAAGATATAGCCTCTTGTGCCTTAAAATGGCATCTACTCTACTGCCGTAAAATGGCTTCTACTATACAGTGCAGTGGAGTTGCCATGGTAGCAGCTTCACAGTACTCCACAAGGGGACTCCCTCTGTAGTAGTAAGGGTGACATTGGTCCGGACATTTTCCCTCTATAAATAAATACCAGGGCAATAGCGGGTTATCAGCTAGTGAATAATTAAAAATAAGAGTTTGAACAACTGTTCTGTTGTTTTTGTTTTGTTCGATATTGCTACTTTTAACAATGAGCTTGTGTTTTATGGAGAGAACCAGAGTTAAGAAATCATGAAATAAAGTATAGCAGCCTACCGTAACTTGGTGTCCTACCCACAGGGAATTCTGGGAAATGTAGTTCCATTACATTTGGAGGGAGCTAATATATAGTATTAGCTGAAGGCTCAATAATACACTGTCACTATTTCATAAATCACGAATGGCCTTTGGAATAGAAATGGGCATTTTTGTGAGTAAAAGCTCATATGACATGTTTGTGTATATTTTTTCCAGCTAGGCAATCGCTGTACTGAATCCAAACCACCTCAAAATGCAAATGACATATATAATGTAAGTAGTGAATTTCTCATGTCTCTTACATAATCTGACATCTGAAAATGAATTAAAGTGATGAGAAAACGTACAAGAGAAAACATAAAAAATTGAAATATCATTCTGCCTGTAGAATCCAATGTGATTTAGTCAGGGGATCAAGTCAAAATGATTCCTTTTAGTATAGTATAGGGATTCCCTACTACCTTCTTCTTCCCAAATTACGAAATGCCAAACTAAAAGGGGCGAGGAGGTTCTTGCATACAACTATAGGAGAACATCCAGGCCATAGTTATGTAGCTCATTTGTAATTAAGGTAATAGTAATGGTTTACTTGATATAGGATTTTGCTTATTCAGTAGGCTTTCTGAAGGACACACGTTCTGTCTCTCTAGATCAGGGGCGTCAAACTCGTGATGACACATTGTCACAATCACAACTTTTCCCCCTTTTATTAAACCAGGGGTGAGCGTGGCCAGCGTGTGACGCATCTGGGCCGCAAGTTTGACACCCCTGCTCTAGATGGATAGATAAAGAGAGAACTTTGCCAGTTTTAGATTTCACTCACATCAATTGGGATTCATAGAATAGCCAATGGTAAGGAATTCAAACATTTATAAACCAAAACATTTGGCAATAAACACTTCTAACTAAGAGACACTTGCAATTATTGCAATATTTTCACTATATTCCTGAAAATCCCAGATGGGATTTTGAAATATTTAGTTATTAATTAGAATAACTGCCTTAAGTCCTGCTGGAGGGAAAAAAAATCAACTCTGGCACCCCTATAGAGATGAAATCTCTGTATGTGGTGGTTTTCATTTCCTTTGTACTGAATAACATGGTTGCTTAAGGTTCACAGAATATATTATAAGAGGTTTAAGGCAACACTAAATAATACTTAGTATGCTTACCTTTTTTCCTCCTACCTGTCCTCAAAGGACACTGGGATAACTTTATGGCTGAATAATGAACATTGATTATTTAAGGTGAGAATAGCTTAATGAGTGAGCAGGGTTAGGGATGAAATCAGTTCATGAGAAGTTATATACAGGTAGTCCTTAGCTTATAACAGTTCATTTAGTCACCATTCAAAGTTACAATGGGATTGAAAATAGTGACTTATGACCTTTTTTCACATATATTACCGATGCAGTATCCCCACTGTCACATGATCAAAATTCGGATGCTTGGCAATTGGTTCATATTTATGATGATTGCAATGTCCTGGGGACATGTGATCACCTTTTGGGAACTTCTGACAAGCAAAATCACTTAATAACTGTGTTACTAACTTAACAAATGCAATGATTCGCTCAACAACGCTGGCAAGCAATTGTAAAATGGGGCAAACCCACTTATTATTATTATTATTATTTATTATTATTTTATTTTTCAAATTTATACCCCGCCCTTCTCCTTGCAAGGACCCAGGGCGGCGCACAGGCAATATTAAAAAACCATACAAAATTACAAAAATACATTATTAAAAAACTATTAAATTATATCCTGTGCTAAAAAACCCTTATAAAACCTTAAGAATTAAAATTTATACAAATAAAAGTCAGAAACGGGGGGTTATGCTAGGCCGGCTTGTTGGAATAAATACGTTTTGAGACGCTGGCGGAAGAGGCGGAGGTCCGAGGTGGTGCGTAGATCGGGGGGTAGGTCGTTCCAGAGGGCTTGGCCTGCCACAGAGAAGGCCCTTCCCCTGGGTGTCACCAACCGGCATTGCCCGGCCGACGGTACCCGGAGAAGTCCCTCTCTGTGGGAGCGGATCGGTCGAAGGGATGTATGGGGCAGGAGGCGGTCTCGTATGTAGCTAGGCCCCAAGCCATGGAGCGATTTAAAGATGGTCGTCAGCACCTTGAAGCACACCCGAAAGGCCACAGGTAGCCAGTGCAGCTTGCGCAGGAGAGCTGTTATGTGGGATTACCCATAATCACCCGCGCGGCCGCATTCTGGACTAACTGTAACCTTTGAGTGCACCTCAAGAGGAGCTCTTAACAAATGTTTCACTTAGCAACATACATTTTGGGCTCAATTGTTGTCATAACTTTAAGACTGCCTATACAAATTTCCAATTTTACGTGAGTAATGGGATAAGGTAGATAAAAAGGCAGAGGACACTTAATGTGTGAGAGATTTATCCTTGGATGGGAAAGAAGGGTGCTACAGAGGTTAACCCTTAACCACAGATCTGAGGTCATAGTGCCCGCAACAGTTTTCCAAAATGTTTGAAACACCCCTATTTTTAAAAATGGACCATTCCGGTTGTGAATAGAATTTATAAAATTTGTTAATTTGATCAATAAATGAACATTCTAACTATACAACGTAAATTTAACAACCTATCACTTTCATAGATTAAGAAAATTGTGTGAGTGATCATTATGACCTCGTCTATAATAGCATAGCTAAAATAGTATGTCTGTGACTAAGGGTTAAATAAAATGAGAAAATTACATAATAAACAGTTGTTGCTATAAAAATGTTTGTATGTATGTATGAAAATGCTTATGTACCTAAAGTATAATTGAAAAGATGGGGAAAAAAAATTAAATACTAAAAACTTGTGAAAATTATGTTTACTGATGTTTTTAGCTATTTCGTCTTTTTTCACTTTTTTTGTATAGTGCAGTGATGGCTAACCTTTTTGTCCTTGCGTGCTGAAAGCGCTGTATGCACGCAACAGCGCATATGCCCTCACCCATAATACCATGCACGTGAGACCCCTCCCCCATGTGCCCTGGCCCTCTGCACATGTCTGTGCTACCCCTGCGCTCCTGTTGACCCCTGTGCATGCACGTGCGGTCCAACCCCGCACTGTTTTGGGCCTAGAAGGCCCCCCTTAAGCCTCCTGGGACCAAAAGCGGGGCGTGGGGGATGCCGTACCCCTCCCACTGCCCATTTTGGGCCTAGCAGGACTCTCTGAAGCCTCCTGGATCCATGTGGGGGATGCTGCACTACCCCCATGCTCCCCCCGCTTGTGTGTGCAACCCCGCACACCCCTTCACATAAGCGTGCATCTACAGCATGCACAGCAGACCCAAAAATAAGCTGGGTGGTGGGAGGCATGCACACGCACATGTGCAGTGGAGCTGAGCTGGGGTGATGGCTCGCGTGCCAGCAGAGAGCATAGCTTCGCCATCACGGGTTCATTGCTTCATCTAAAATCAAATTCTGGTTTGGTTAAAATCAAGATGTTTGAGTTTAGTTTCATTTTTACTCTTATCCTTCTCAGTTACCCATCCTTAACTTAGGGAAAATTGGTTAACTCAAGAGGAGATCAGACCTTGTAGCTAGTAGTATCTTTTTTTTCTCTCTTGCAGAAGCTATCTCCTGGACGCAGAGATGAATATGATTCTCTGGCAGTAAAAAAACCTGATTCAGATCTTGAAATGGCCGGGGAAAACCAGGTATCTTCACCATTTTTTCTATGCATGCAGTTGCCACGAAACATATAAGCATAGCTTAGTGGAGGACACCCCAAGACCGTGACCCCCTTGTACTTTGAGAAATGAGTCTACAACTGACTTCTCTGATGGTTATGACAAAGTTGTGCAAGGGATTTTGATGTAACTGCTCTGTCAGCTCACCTATCATGCCTTCTCTTACGTCTTCAGACTTGGTATATATAAGAATGATTGGGAGAATTTTTCTTTCTTTCTAGCGCAGAAGAAAGAAACCTCAGGACAAAGTTTACACTGTGAGTAGATCCAAGAACTGACTTATTATAGTTTACTTAATTATGTACTAAGGATAGATGTGTCTGTGTTTGGAAAGAAATTGTCTTCATATGCAACTTTTTCCAGAGTTTTATGAATAAGGTTTTTTTGGGGGAAAAACATTCTCTATGCTGGGATGCAACACAACTACTTCACACGATGCAGAAAGGAATAGAAGTGTATAAAAACCAACCAGTCTATTTTGTATTTATGAGTCTTAAGATACTCACGATTGCCCCATTTTGCCTTTCCTTTCCTGTAACAGAAAAGAAAGCTGCCAAGTTTTTAAGCTTCTGTTATTAGCGCTTATATCATAAAACAGTATTCTAGTTTTTTTTTCTGGATTGCTTTTTACCTGACCTACCTGAAAGGGCCAACAACGACAGAAGGAACAGCCCTACGGTGTTGATAAGTCATCCTTCTCTGGACTTTTAGGAGATGTTTATCAGAGTATTGATCAATTTTGTGTGTGGGTATTTTGCTTTCTATATCAGAGGAACCTAACTTCTATGTTGTAAATCAAGCTATTGAGCATCTGCAGGACATCTGACCTTCCTTTATTCCAACAAATCCTGTGTTTATAGTTTAACCAAGTCCCAGGTTGAAGAAAAGATTGGAAATGGTTGCTCTCCAGATAGCGTTGCTCTCAAATCTGCATAAATAGTGCCTGAGTTTATAATGGTTGACAAAGACAAAGCAGCGAAGAGTAAATGTTTTGCTAGTATAATAATCATAAGCACTTACATCTTTGGAAATCTTTTTCTTACAATTTGGCCTAGAAAGAGTAAGGATATACTGGCCAGAATGAAAAGATTAATCAAATACATCCGAATCTGTATTAAAAAGGCACTAGAGAAAAGCGATTTTTAATTTTCTTTTCACCAATACTGTTTTATTGTTTTCCATGGCTAGTCCCTACAGCGGGATAAGATGGGTGAAGCATATAGTGAAATTGGAAAGAAAGGAGAGGTAAGTGATATTTTCTATCATTTTAGATGCACAAAAGGTAGCTGCATCCACAAATTTGTCACTGTTGACGTTAGGCAGGGTTGCACTTCTCTGGACTGAGTGGGTACTTTAAGGTTTACCCTTTGTTATATGAGTTGCACTGGCTTCCTGTTTCTTCCAGGTGCTGGTTGTTATCTTTAATGTCTTACATGCCATGAGATCCCTGAGGATTTCTACCTATCAGAGGAAGATACCTCCAGATCTCTTTCCTGCCATCTAGTGCAGGGGTCTCCAACCTTTGCAACTTTAAGTCTGAAGGACTTCAGCTCCCAGAATTCTCCAGCCAGCAAAGCTGGCTGGAGAATTCTGGGAGCTGAAGTCCTTCAGACTTAAAGTTGCAAAGGTTGGAGACCCCTGATCTAGTGGGATCTCTGAAGTGTGCCTTTTCTGGCAGGCCCCTTCTCTTTTAGCCTTCTGAAAGGCCATCAATGCATGGCTTTCTACCCAGTCATTGAGGTAGAGTGTAGTTGCTCTGAATTGGTTGTTGGAGTATCCCAAGAAGATGAGTGAGGTGCTGAGTTTTGGTTGTGTTTGAATTTGTGTTTCATGGTTTTTGTAATTCAGGGTTGTATGGTTGTGCGTCGTCCAGAATTGTGTTTTAAAATGAGCATCTATACAAAGCTTATACATGCATTTCTACTCAAGCTTTCTCAGTCGTATACTTTAAGCAAGTGATCCCCAACTTTCCTGGCTCTGCAGACCAGCAGTGGAGGGGAAAGAGGGAACAGTTTTGTGCATGCCATTTGCACAAATGCACTTTCATGTGCTTGCATGCTTGTTCCCCACTTGCACAGCCTGATTCCCAAAAAGCCATGGTCTGGTACTGCGCCATGGATCAGGGCTTGGGGCCTCCTGGTTTAAGATGCATTGAACCCCAATTCCATAATGCAGAATAATGACAGTATTAATTCAATATAGCTGAAAGCACCAGCTAGTGAGAAGGTCTCTTATCAACATGGGTCCTGGGTCCTCTGTGGAGAAGGGCGGGATATAAATTTAAATAAATAAATAAAATAAATAAAACATAAAATTATCTAGAATAGTTGAACAAAACAGAAGACAAATTTGTTCTCTGAATATAATTCTTCCATAGCATCTATGTCAATTGGGTTAAATTGTGGGGTAGCCCACAACTTATGACTACAATTGGGGCAGTACCCGCACAAGAGTTAACTATTTTTATTGCTCATGTCCATAATACAAATATCTTATCAGATTACCCTGGTGGTTTGCACCTGGACTAGACTAGGTAAGGTTTAACAACATTCAAAGGGGAGGGATTGGACCGTGCTCTCCTATGCCTATGTAGAGATTCCTGACTAAATAACCGCTTGACTTCTCTTCTGATTAATCCTGGCTTTTCCTTTTTCTAGAGACTTGGTGGCAAAGGCAATGATATTCTTTATCAGGTAAGATAACAACAGAATCCCTCCCTGTAATTTATTTAATTCTTAATTCACTGAGATCTGCCTAAAGCAATTTATCCACTGTTCGTATCTCCCCTTCATTCTCTAAGTACTTTTTGGTCCTCTTGCCAGCCTATGCTTGCAAGAAAGTTGGACAAGGCAACACGGTTAAGAAGTAGTTGAATTCCTCTTCTTATAAATGTTGCTTTAGTACTCTGGCTATAGGGAACACTGAATCTGAATCTATGGCTAATAAGGTCTAATTATTTGTTTTCTAATCATATCTTTTCTCTTTATCAGGGGCTCAGTCAAGCAACAAAGGACACATACAATGTCCTTCAAATGAAGCAGTTGCATTCTCCTCGTTAGTTACAACTGAACCTAAAAAAGGAAGAGAAAAAAGAACATTCCTTATGGTGGAATGGTAGCAATTAAAAGAGGACAGTTCATTTCAGCAAAGCCATTGCCTTGTTTGAAGAATGCTATTGTACAGTCAGCAAAACCATTTCATTTCCAAATAACATCCTAGGTTGTTTTTTCTTTAAATGTACATAAGTTTAAAGATTCTGCTTAATGTATAGTTGCTCATATTTAGGAGCAGAAGTTGTGATTGCTATTTCACTGGATAGTTAAATAACAAAACTATTTTTCTTCCTTAGGTGAAAGGCAAAATATTTTATTTTCCTATAGATGTTTTTAATTGAAGGTAGCTGAGGAACTATTTTTTTTGGGGGGGGGAGAACATACTGTATTTTTCTGAGTATAAGACGCACCTTTTTCCCTCCAAAGAGGCTGAAAATCTGTGTGCGTCTTATACATTGAATACAGCATTTTTTGCCTCCTGGAACCCCGCCCCCTTCACCAAACTGGCTGTGCCTAGCCTTATGGAGGCTTCCAGAGAACTCCTGGGGGTTGGGGAGGGCAGAAATTAGCCTAAAATGGGCTGTTTTTGGCCCCCCAGCCCCCAGCAGCACTCTATAAGCCTCCATAGGGCTATGCATGCAATTTATTTGACACAAAAATGGCCCATTTTTGCGATAAATGAGCCATTTTTTGCTCATTTTGACCCCCCTTCCCCGAGCACTCTGCAAGCTTCCCCAAGGCTATTCATGCTTTTTATTTGGAAAAAAAAACGGCTCCATTTTCATGGAGAAACGGGCAGATTTGGGGAGGTTTGCAGAGTGCAAAGGCTTCCCCCTCCCCTTTTCGGAAGGCTCTTTAACTGTTTCTGTGCCAGCAGAAACAAAGTCTTAAGGTTTGCCAGCTATTTCCTTCTCCAGGACATGGATAAATGTACCTGGAAACATCAACCTATCTACCTACTCTCTCTCTCTCTACCTACTGTATTTCTCTCCCTCTCTATTTCTCTCTCTCTATTTCTTTATCTACCTACCTACCTACTCTCTCTCTCTCTCCCTACCTACCTACTTTATTTCTATTTCTTTCTCTCCCTCTCTCCCCCTCTATCTACCTACCTACTTTTTTTGTAATTTGCCTCTTCAAAACCTTGGTGCGTCTTATACTCCAAAAAATACGGTATTCTGGAACCTTTCATCAGTCTCCAGGAATTTGGATTACTGTACAATCTATCAGTCAAAACAACAAGGCTGGTGATAAAGGAATAGAAAAATAGTCACTCTTTAAAATTGATAACTCTCAAATCATTAAATAGTTCAGGACTTACTGAAAGTAGGTATCTTTTATATTGAAGATTAGAATAAAAAAGAAATTTGTTCAGATGGTACTTTGAATTTCAGTGTATGAGTAAACAAAGTTCTGTTCACAAGCTTGAATAATTTCTCACAAAACGTAATTTTCTTTAGCATCAAAAATCTAACAGCCTTTACTACATTTGATTTGAATGATGCTTGTAAGCAAAATACAACCCCCCCCCCTTAAAAAACAAAAAAACTGAACACAGAAATATGAGTATATTTAATAAAGCAATCAAAACTAGTTTTGGTTTAGAATTACTTCGTTGAAGAACAAAAGTCTTACTTTTGAATAGTAATCATAACAATAGTCTTGTGCTATGAAGAAGTGGACAATTACAGCTTATGCCTGTTTTTGCATGATTAAAATAATGGTTAAGTATATTGTCTGTTGCGTCATTATGTACATTATTCCTAGTGGCTATATCTCATACATATTAACTGCAGTGAATACAAAAGCTTACAACTTGACCAGAATCCATTAGTGAACTTTCTTTTTAATACTAATACTAATACTAATAATCTTTATTGTCATTGTACTAAAATTACAATGAAATTGGTTAGATCAGATTGATCTAACACTGATCAATTGATCTAAAATTGATCAGATTTTAAGTCGTCTAATATGACTGTGAAGGCCTGCAAGGAAGAAAAACGGAATTTGCATGGGAGATTGCACCTTTTCATCATCTCCAACTAAGTGTCTGCCTACTTTTGGAGTTTGTGGGTATAAATCGAATGTGGAGATTTTATCTTGAATGCCATGACAAAATGGGTGCTGATAGGCTTTTCCCTTTACAGCAGGGGTCCCCAACCCCCGGTCCGCGGACCGGTGCCGGTCCGTGGCTGGGTGGGAACTGGGCCGCAGGGCGGAGAGGAGGAGGAGGGAGGAGGGGGAAGCCCCCTGAGCAGAGCATGCGGGAGAACGCAGGCGCGGCTGTTCGCGCTGTTGGAGTTGGGCTCTTCCTCCTCCCTCATCGACGGTGGGACTCCTGGGCGGCGGCGCCCCTCCCTACCGGCCGCCGATTCCCTTCCTCCCCCCCCCACACACACATACGGAGCCTTCTCAGTGAGTGAGTGAGCAAACGAGCAACCAAGCCCGGGCGACGAGGCAGGCTAAGGCAAGTGAGCACGGGCTAAGGAGGGTCTGCGGTGGGGGGGCGGGGGCGGGGACGACGACAGACAGACAGAGAGAGGCAGAGACACAGAGAGAGACAGGGAGGGAGGGGGGGAATCAGAGTGACAGACACGCACACAGAGACAGGGAGAGAAAGAGAGACACAGAATGGGTGATTAAGTGCGTGGATGCGAGACAGACAGACACATACACACACATAGAGTGTCAGATGGGGGGACGAAGGAGAGAGACAGAGATAGAGAGTAAGAAAGGAAAGAAAGTGGGAGAGAGAGAAAGAAAGACAGACAAAGAGAAAGAGAGACAGAAAGGAAAGAGAGAGAAAAAAAGAGAGGAAGAGAGGAAGAAAGAGACAAAAGAGAGAAAGAGAAAGAAAGAGAGAGAGAAAGAGGGAAAGAAAGAAAGAGAAAGAAATAAAGAGAGAAAGAGGGAAAGAAAGAAAGAGAAAGAAATAAAGAGAGAAAGGGGGAAAGAAAGAAAGAGAGAGAAAGAAAGAGAAAGAAATAGAGAGGGAAAGAAAGAGACAGAGAAAGAAAGAAAGAAAGAAAGAAAGAAAGAAAGAAAGAAAGAAAGAAAGAAAGAAAGAAAGAACTTATGACCGCAGTTGAGGCCAAAAGTTTGGTTGTTAACCAAGACCATTGTTAAGTGAGTTTCACATTTTCCAAGTTGGCCACGCCCACCCAGTCACATGACTGCTGAGCCACTCAGCCGGTCCGCAGAATTTTCTTTAAAATGAAACCGGTCCCTGGGGCAAAAAAGGTTGGGGACCCCTGCTTTACAGTATAGAGAAATGTAGCTGAACTGCAAAAGATGGACCATTGAAAGCCACAGATACAAAAACAACAACAACCCAAGCCTGCCATCTAGTGGTTGATCAGCTACAATATATAGGATAATCAATAACTGGTATATGATATTTAGCACAGCACTTAAGACTTATATACCACTTCACAGTGCTTTACAGCCCTCTCTAAGCGGTTTACAGAGTTAGAATATGGCCCCCAACAATTTGGGTCCTCATTTTACCCACCTTGGAAGGATGGAAGGCTGAGTCAGTCTTGACTGATGAGATTCAGTCTACCAAACTGCTGGCAGCTGGTGATAAGCAGTAATAGCTAGCAGTACTGCACTCTAACCACTGCGCTCTTACTATTATATATTCCTAACAAAATGGCAGCCCTAGACAAGTCATCTAGGGCTGCCATTTTGTTAGGAATATATAATAGTAAGAGCGTAGAGGTTAGAGTGCAGTACTAGCAACAATGCTTCTTTCTCCCCTCTGTAGAATACTATGCATTACCTGTGCTTACCTTTTTTTTCTGGGCAGGTGAGTGTATTTCCAAATAAAACACTGGTATGCAATAGTTAGTCATTACTTCTACTTTTTAAAGTTTATAGAATGCATGTAGGCTTTAAGCAATTCTAGAAAATAAACGATGCTGCAGACTGATATTATGCATCATGTCCATGTTAAAAAATTAACATAATTTTTGAATGGTGAAATAAGTAAAATGGAACAAGAACTTTAGGGAACACAAAAGACGAGGTCATTAAACCCCTCAGAACCACAGTGGGCCACCAGCTTTAAAACAGGAATGCTTGCACAGACGTTACACTGTGTCCAATATAGCTCTGAAATAAAGCAAAGTTTTTATTAAAGACACAGACCAGAATAACATTACAATAGTAAAATAAAAAATAAAACTGGATTACACATCAATAAGAGAAATGAGACTTTGAGTAAAATTAGGGGCAATGAGGACTGGGAGTAAATCCACTGCAAAGATTCAAATTCCATGGAATATCTTCTTTGTGTTTACCTGTCTCATTTCCCCCCTAGGAATTGAGTTGATTGAATTCGTCTCTAGATCATGTACAGAAAATACAACAAGCTTTAAAAAGATGCTTGTTAAAAGAGGCAATAAGTCCAGAAAAACCTAACTGAAAGTAAGCAAAGAACTCATACTTGAGAATACTACCCTGTAATCATACTATGGACTGCTATGTATTCCACTCACTATTGGGTGGGACTGAGATGTTAGTCAACAAATTGGGAGTTGGCATCTTGAATTCTGACCACAGCAGTTTTTAGATTTACTTATCCAATGTTAGGTTAGTATGTAAATTATCAAGTTCAAAAGACTCAGGAATATGTCAAATTCTAAACTCTGGTACTGGACATGTAGAGGGCACCTCTTAAGTTCAAAGAGTTTGAAAATACTATGTTAGTATCTTTTGTATAGGCTAGCAGTTGGTGTCTATTTAATCCATCTATTGCTGTACCAGAAATTCTATACCAGACATTGTAATATATTTAATCAAATTTTAAAACGCACATATCACAAATACTTCTCTATAAGGAAATCAAATCATATATGATATTTGAAATAATTTTGAAAAAATAACTGTCAGCTTGACATCCAGTGTTTAAAAACCTAAAAGGAAAAAATTTAAAAAAGTTAAAAGATAATATTAAAGATTAAATTAGCTATTATGATTGCACAGATAGGAGCACATCCGAATTAATACACAATACAAATTTTAAAACTGCCTCTAAACTCTCTTTCAATTATGAACAACTGCATACATGGGTACATAGATACGAAATGTATCTTCATCCTCTTACTTATCAGTAGCTTACTCTGCCCTTGACATCCTTTGATAATGAGTTAGCTGTTGAAAAAGGCTCCTTTGAATAGTGAAAAAAACTGAGTTTTGTATACATTCAGTTCAGAGCTGAAAACCACTGTAAAACATAACCAGTCACAAAATTATCAGGAATACTGTGTATGATTTTAGACTATAATACAGACAAGAGAAAAGCCTACCTGTTTTTGTACTTCACTGAGAAAACAAATTACCGTTGGCATAAAGTAAGGTCAGTTTAAGATAGAGAAAATCTAGATGTTGGCATTTCATTTTGTCTCTAATATTTTTTTAAAAATCACAAACACGCACATGGATGTTAAAACACTTGGAAAAATGGTTTAATGAAGTTTACAACAGAAATGAACTGTACAGTTACAGTAAGTCTCATATATATAAAAATTACAGCAGACAAATGCATCTACACAAAACCTACTATTTTCATCCTGATTCACTGTAATCTACAGTTTCTCAATGCCCACAGCCGCCTGCAGGCAGCCACTAGGGGGAAAACAGAAGATATCTTTAAAGAGACAGCATTCTTTTGAGCTCCCTCGGGATACGGGTCTCAGAGTGAGCATAAGCGAGAATGAATGTTGTAGGATATGTAAACCACTCTTTTATGTTGACATACATTCCAAATTAAATTATACAAATGATCATGAAAAGAAGAATCAATGAAAGAAAAAATCTGTTCATCAATGTAAATGAAGCTGTGTAGTCCACAAAGATTACATACTAGGTAGGTTTTGCAAGAGAAAGGGCAATAAACCTTTTTCTAATCAATGTTTCCATTGCCTTACGGCAACATAATTCTCTTTTAACAAATAGAAAAAAAGTTATGACATCAGAACCATGCATTACCCTTTAGGAAACGGCTTTACCTGGCTTCTTATCTGGCCTTTGGATATGAATGGACGATGCCTTCTGAGTAGGGCAAAGGTTCAATTTCACCCATATAAGCATGCTGTCTCTTTAAAAAAAGCTCTCTGTTCAGAATGGCAATAAGAGAAAATGCAATCTAAATTGACAATCTGGTGGAAATTACAGATTATGTACATTTTTCCTCAATTATGAACACCTAGGCAGTGAAAACTATTGTGTTAATACATACATAGACACACCCAAAACATACAAAAATACTATTATTTCAAACTACTAAGAATAAGACAATCAATTATCTCCATGCTATGACTTTTAAGAGCATTACACAGAAACAAACAAGGATTTAAACACATTTTTAATATCCCAGAAATATACCAAAATATACATCTAAGCTTTGGAATTACTGAGGTTAGACTAATGCAAGTGCTGGGTAATTGTACTTAATACACAAGTCTAAGGTTCTGCAGGAAAGAAATTATCTTTGGTATCTGCATCAGGCTAATATTATTAACATTTGGATTTTGCTTTGGGATAGAGCTTGTATGACCCTAGAACCAAACACCCCTACTCAACTGAGATTTAAAAGATTTGTGTAAAAAGTTCCTTCGTTGGCAACCCCCCTCCCCCAAGTTTAAAAAGTCATAGGCATCTACCTAGCAAAAATGTTGAGAAATACAATGCATAGTTGCACAGTGGTGCTGCAAAAATAATGAACAAGTAACCAAAAGGAAAAAGCGGAAAATAAGAAAAAAAAATCAGATATTTCTCACAATAGGACAGCCTCTTCCAAGCAGTGGCAGGGGGGAAGCTCAGAAGTGCACCTTAGCATGTATTAATCAATTTATCACTCAGCTCACAAAGGGTTAAAAGTACCCATCAGAGCAGCCAATCATGCACCAAGGTCTTCAGCTTCACAACCAATATATAAAGCTCCATCAAATTTCCCCAAGCTTTTCTCTATGCCCCTTGGATTTGTAATCTTGTAAGAGTACTTTGCATCCCAAACGGAGTGGGAGAAAAGTGACCATGCTGACCAAATCCATCCTACCTTAGATCAAAGCATCCATTGCATCTTGGACTGGAAGGCAACAACCACTTTGGGGTTCATCTCTTCCACACCCAGAAAAGATGGCTTCCCGGATTTGATTGGTGCTGAAGATGCCCTTTGTCTTTGGTTTGTTTGTTTGTTTTGAGTTTATACAATCATTAGGAAATCTTTGGTTTTGGCTGGAATTTTTTAAAAGAACAAAACAAAACAAAGAAACCGCTCCCCTCAGCATATAGCAGGGCACCGTGACCTGGCAAAGCTTCCCTTTCTAAAGGGGTGGATAAAAGTACATTCAAACTAAAATGGTAGAAAGAGTATGGATGCAGCTTCTGGTTTAACCCAGAGGGAAGAGGTGACAAATGAACAAGATTGTCAAATAATAAAAGAACATGTTTTAGAAAAGGAGTGACACACAAAGACAACAGGTTAAAAGGTAGAAAGTGGTATGTATGCACACAATTTGGCCCTGGCTTGATCCTGGAAAACAAGAGCCCTGACATCTTGCCAGGAGGTGGCAGAAGGCAGCATACAGATTTCATGCACAGGCTGGGAAAGAGATGGGTATTCAAAGGCTACAAGATGACCCCCGGTAACCAAAACAAATAAAAGATTGCAATTTGCCCTCAGTTTGCAGTAGCTTTTAAGCAGCAACATTCAGAGGCTTTTGGGGATCTGTCCCCAGGTTACAGGTCACGGTTTGCTATAGGCCAGAGTTCAATGCTAATTAAAGGAAGGGTGGTAGACTTGGCATCTCTGTAGGGTTTGGAGAAAGTTAAAGCAAGTTACTCGGTTACGAGTTAGAAATGAGGTATACGACAGCTCCTGTACCTATGGCGGATAAATATCCGACACCTATTCATACCTAGCCTTAGATACTATTACAGAAAAAGGAAATGGAACACCAACATGGTAGGATCAAGGAGTGAAAATGTCTCATGATGCGCTGAAAGATTTTGTCTTCTGGATTTTAGAGAAAAGTGCAATTCTTCTCCAATGAGTTTTAAGTAAGTAGAGTTATCTATGCACTGCCATATCAATATCTACGGTATTTTCTCCTTGAAGTTCAGAGAAACAGAATCTTAAGCTTTAAAATCATAATAAGAATTATATAGGGCAAACAATGGCTCCCTGCCCCCACAATAATGCCCTTTACAAAACTACTGAAAAAGTAGCTTTGCTTGATGTATATCTTAATTAAATGCAGACGTACATTCCAACATATATCAAATAACTTATAGTATTCTTATCACCAGCACCATCAGTGCTGAAAACTTTCTGGTATATCAAATAAAGTTAGAAATTATTTGGAAAACTTATTTTAATGGGTTTTACCCACTGAAAAAGCAATATTGTTTTTGGTGTGTCAGAAGAAGATTGTGACAATGAACATTGGAGGAAGAGTTCACAACAGACTTTAAGTCAATATTTTGGCTTCAGCAAACAAAGATAAGAAATAAGGCAGAAGAGAATCATTGCAGTTCTCTCCATTAAGAATTTTTCTTTCAAGATCCCACCTAACAACTGTTTCATTTCCTTCCTCTCATTTTCAATATCTTTTGTTCCAAGTGCTCTTATCTTTGAGAGTATTTTCCTATTCTCTACCTATAAATCTAACTAGTTTAGGAAAATCACACAATATTAATACCACTTTACATAAAGTCAGAACACCAAATCTATTATTAAAGCTTTCAGTGAGGTTATGCATTCTAGCCGATTTACAAAGTAAGAAATGGACAACCCATATATAATTACACAACTGCTTTCTTTATACGAGCGTACATCGAACTTGATTATTGCAGTTAATCAAGCCACAGCACGTCATGTGAGAATATTGAAAGCTCTTCTGGTGAGTAAAAAAAACAACAACAGTTATCTCCAACATTTCCATTATGTAAAGAAAAAGACATCACTCAGTACATCTGAACTGTGCCAAAAGATGATGCATTTTTTAATATTTCAGGTTTCCCTGTTTCCAAATATTAGCTTATGACTTTGGGCTTTGTTTTAATCAGTTATTCATTCCAATATATCCTCAATGAAGTCAGCCAAATTAAGCCCAGTTTGTACAGGAAGAAAAACCACTATAAACTATGTCCTCAAAGAAAAAAGCTATCAATATAAACTTCTAAGACCACCTTTTTTAAAAAAAATCTTAACACACTCCAAAAACAGGAAAGTTGGCAAAGATTACCAGTGCCTTTAAGCATAAAAGCCATTGGAAATTCTCCCCTACAGTCAACCTAAGTCCTTCATTCTCAAATAATATGCCAACCCACAAATACACATAAACACTAACATTATTTTAAAGAATATGTTAGAATAAGGATGGAATAGACACATTTAAAGAATTCAGTTTTCAAACCAAAATATGTATTATTTGCAAAAAACGACTCAGCCTCTCAGCAAAATTAATACAAGAATAAGGATCTATTCAGTAAGAAATCCTTTCTCCCAAGGACTATTTTACAAGATCATCTTTCTCCCCTATGTACACTTTGTTTAAGTGTTCAGAGAAGATTAGTGTTTAGTTTGGTTTATCTTCTGCAATTTTTGGTCTAGACAAGGTTAACATTGTTACTTTAAAATTATTTTAAAAGTATTTATTATTCAACACTACAATCAATGAGTAGGGAAAAAGCAACCACTTTACCATAACTTTCTGATTTAATTTAGATGGAAATCTTCCCCTCCCACCCCCAAGTTAAACATCTTGGCTTAAGAGTAAACCTAGTGCAACTACACAGGTTGAAATGGGTTGCTAATTTTCTGTGTGTACAAATAACACAATATAGCAACTCAAATTGGTAACCTGCATGCTGTCGTTTGAAATATTGAATATTATTGATAAAATCAAAGAATCCCAGATTTAGGAGTAAGTAACCACTTCCTTTGGCAAGATAAAATTAAAAAAAAAGAGAGATGGAAGTTGTAAGCAACATTTGACTTCTAGTAGGAGTGTACTTGCTATTCAAGTGTAAAACTTTGTTAAAACTTCCAATTTTGAGTCAGTTACTGGCTGGTTTGAATATTTTGTAAGTATTCAACCCTGAAACAGAGCTAATTGAACTCAAAGCCCTGTTTCAATTCTGAAGAATCTCCAAAACATTTGGGCAACCATTTTGTACTCAGAACAGCATCATAAAGTCTCACACTTGAAACAGTTTGAAATGTTTTTTACACCCCTGCCTCTAGCATAGTTAACATACTTTGCTTTTTCCCAACGCCATCCCTGTAAAACACAGAATTCCAAATACATACACACTGGGTTTCCAGAAGCTTAACTAAACTCTACCACTACAATTACCTCCACTATTTATAAAGATGCTCTCTCCTGATTTTTCAGTCTGCAAACAATACTAACAAAGCTATGCTGAGGTATCTTTTTAAAGGTGCCAGAAAACCAGCTGCTACCAAAGGCATTGTTTCTACAATTCTGTAACATTGCCTGCTTTAAAAACAAGAGATGAGAAGGGACAGAGTGATCTTCCAAATTATTTCAGTCAAGATGTCTTCATTTTACTTTCCTGGTCAGAAAATATATAACAAAGGTACTAACATTCAGTTCAACAACACAAGTTTGAACAGAAGTCAGAATGCGCCAGGAGATGTCTACAAATACAGCAACATTAAACATCGTGAATAGTTTTCCTTCTCAATAATAAAGCTACATTAGTTCCAGTGTGAATCAAAGATCATCATAATTTGCCTTAAGAGCAAATCTCTGTGCATGCAGTAGAAATGCAGGTTGTGTTCCCAGAGCAAAGGTAAACGTCCGCTGCATATTTTACGTTATAGTTTCCTAAAATGGGATATAGTATTTCATATAGGAAAAATCTAAATGTGTGAAATAGCTTCATATTCTTAAATAAGGGATTAAAAGTCTGGCATGTGCTATAGATAATTCATCAGAATTAAAAACCGAGCTTCCTATTCATAAATGGTTATTTGGACAGGGAGTGGGAGATTAATCAAAGATTGATTTGATTTCAGATTTTCATTAACAGTTGATTTAGATGTCTTTCTATATCATGAAAATAGAAATTTGTTTA
This sequence comes from Rhabdophis nuchalis, assembly GCA_039707465.1. Lineage (NCBI taxonomy): Eukaryota > Metazoa > Chordata > Lepidosauria > Squamata > Natricidae > Rhabdophis > Rhabdophis nuchalis. The sequence continues at coordinate 27,328,498 of CM077649.1, read as the reverse complement.
GTATTGCATGGTGTATATTTAAAATAGTCTAGTAGAAATATGGAATAGAATGAAAACTTCATTTTCCATTTAGACCCAATATGACTTCATGAATTTGAAAGCAATAGCAAAAAATAAGTGGATAATTAAAAAAAAAAACCTACTTAAAATGTTAAAAACCAACAATAATCCATAATAAAGCAAGAAGAATTCAGGACAATGAATTGGCACTAATTACAGTTGTGTTTCTTCTCCTCTTACCATTAAGGAACGAACTCAAATCCAACTGGAATACTCAAGAGATATGATTTAACTTTTCCCACCTAATCATCTGAAATGCTGACAAGTTAAATTTGGCCCCAACGCTGCACAGAACAAGAATTGTGCAGTTGAGATTTTAAAATAATATATTGCTTTAAGAATACTAGAATGTAGCTTTGCATAATTGGCCAATGTATCCTAAGGTCACAGACAACTCTTATCAACAGATTTTTCTTCTGGTAGTGTTTACTTTATGATCACTTTTTCCTATATACATTTATGAAGTTTTGAATCCTTGTAGGATTTATATGTTAAAAAGTACATATAGGGATACACAGATTAAGTATAAACATTTCAAACTTTTGAGATAAAACAGGGAAAAGAGTCAGGTCATGCCATTTTTTTGGTCCATCTATAGTATGAGAATCATAATGAGAATTGGAATTTAATGCTAACATTATTTTAAGCAAATGTAAGTGAAAACATGGTTTATTATTCATTGTATGTAACAAAATAGAAAGTCATGTATTTACTTTTGCACCATCAATATAGTTGGGTAACTCCAAAAGCAAGATGGCAAGATCAAATCCCACAGTTTGCCAAATGATTACTAGGTCAGAAATGGATTTTACATATTTATTATGCAAAATCTCTCAAGTGTTTGAAATTACAAGGGGAACGGCATTATTTTCATGTGAAACCACTACTAAATTAATAGGGGATGGGGTGGGAGGGCTTCCTAAAGCAAGACTTCAACAATATTTTTCAGAGCTCACCATTTGCAAGCTTCATTTTGTATGGAAAAAAATGGTTCTAGAAATATATGTTTTGCTTACTATTTTGTTCCCTATTTTGTTCATTTGACTCAAATTTCATATTTCAGTGGTCCTGTTCTACCCTCCCTTCCCCCCAAATGCCAAACACAGTTTCAGAACCTGTCCACTTCTGGTTGCATATCCACATTTACTTATTGGCAAAAATTTCCCATTCTATAATTTTGGTTTGGATTGAAAAATTAGAGTATATTGGCAATATGTTTTTCTCTTAAATATATGTTTAATTATATCTTGCTGTCAGAATTAAACATAAAAGACTATTGCCAATCAAAGTGATAGTGAATTAAATAGGGGCTATATCTTTTAACAAAGAGCCAGTTTACATTGTTCTAGATTCTTGTTTGTTGTAAAATATCAATCAGGACAGACAAAAAAATAAATAAAGAGCCCAGATAAAGATGACTTATCTGAATAAACTTTTCACACATCATGTACAAGTAAAAAGAAAAGTTAAGGAGAATAAGGCAACGATGGATTTTAAGCCTGGTTTCTAGCATTGGAATTTCTGCAATTCCTCTGCTCTTCCTTATATCTTCAAATGACATATACCATCTTTGGCTGAATTATCTAGTATATAGCTAAAATTTACATTTATTGTAATGCATTCTATCAAGTCAGGATGCAACATTGTTTCCTCTGGCAACTGAAAGTGAAAAAGTGAATCCAACTTTTGGGATTGCATTGTTTCTCAGCAGCAGAGAAAGACTGCTGTATTTCCCTCACTGGCCACCTGAATCCTCATTCACTACATTAAAATTCTCAAAAGCATGATATCCTCCACAAAGTATGCCTACATCCTTGGGCCAACATGTAATGTTTCTAAAATTGGGTCTGATCTCTGTTGACAGAAATAAGATGTAACCTGGGATTGCACTTTCCTCTAAAAGAATTCTTCCTATCCATCTTGCCTTTTTATATCACCACATCAGATTACTAAAGTTAATATGAATGTGACCCACTCTCTTAATGGTTATTTAGATACTGGGAGTATTAATTGATCGCTGTATTATTTCCAATTTCTGTAGGCATCAAATAAAATCACTAAACATATAGATCTGTATATGGAATAGATACAGAAATGGCAAAAAGGTCCAATACTTTTAGAGAGAGTTCAGCCATCCCAGTGCTGTCATATCTGAGAGATATAATCCATATTTCATATGCAGTCAGTCTACAGATCCTAGGTATTAGTATTCAAGAAAAATGGCCAGAGAATCAATATTATATATTGCCAGAAGATGTTTACAAAACCAATGAAATATGAATTGGTAATAACTTAGCTAAAATAATATTTTTGGAGATCTAGCTCTTCAATTTGAACAATGTAATTCAGTGTGGGTTGAGTTACAGCAAGTGGCCTAGAAGATATTCTTGAACCAACAGGATAATTGGACAGTCTATTAGCATGGTTGTAATAGTTGTATTTCAATAAAGTGTGTGTGTGTGTGTTTTCGTAGATTTTCACGGGTGTAGGTATGCTGGTATTGCCATCCTCGAGTGTTTTCCCGTGGATTTTTTATTGCAACGTTTCGGCAAGATCTTACTTGCCATCCTCAGGCTTCAGTCTGTGATTGTGACTGCGAAGGCGTCGCCCTTCCTTAAATCTTGGTGGGGGGTGGAGTGCTGACTAGGGCCCCAATTAAGGGAGGAGACATACTGTTTCCTTTTCTGCCTTTTGGCTCATCACCAGAGACCATCTAGACAGAAAGCCATGAGTTCCATTGTGTAATTTTTTTATATGTGTGTTACGTTTTTGAGCTGATCAATAAATAAGTCAGGGAGACTAGTATAGATCTATTTCGAGCTAGCTGATGAGAGCTAACAAGCTCGAAATAGATCTATACTAGTCTCCCTGACTTATTTATTGATCAGCTCAAAAACATAACACACACACACACACACTCTTTATTGAAACACAACTATTATTGCCCTGAACAAAAAGGAGCCATAATACATCAGAAAAGCATGAATGTTATGCTCTTCAAAAGTAAATTGTTAAAAAAAATATTCATATGATGCTTGTCACATATATGAACACAGTACATGAAATCCATAATGCATAAACTGGTAGCACATGATCAAAATGAAAAAATAATTTTGAAATTCTAAACTTCAGGGGTTCAATGTTTTCAACACCTGTTGTACATTTGTTACTTTATAAGATGGAAGAACAACTTTCTCACTGCAGAAAGTATTTACAATGACCTTAAATACTCACAAGTTAGATTAACCTCAGACTGTATCTTAAAATATTTGTCAAGAGATTTATTTTCTCAAGATGTCATTCTTTTTACACCTTTAAAATTCTGGCATTTTGGTTTCATTAAGGATAATCAAAAGTTTCCTCCTGATTTGAAAGGAACACAGATTGTTCAATTTTCAGAAATTATCTTCATCTGCAAAGACTGGAGAAACTAGGATAGAAATCTATCTGTTCCACCATAAATCATTAATAAATTTTTATGGCAATCATCTCTAAGGTGAAATTTGCCAGATGCACTAGATTGAAATTCCCATTATCCTCAGCCAGTGTTATTTCTATATTGAGGCAAAGAGAAAGGTGATCCAATTCTTTGAAGGATACCAGATAGAAGATTGATGTAAAATAAAGTAATAAGATTCAAGAAAAATATTGCAAATTTTGGATTATAAAATGGTGTCTCACTGAATGTGATGAATAGGACAACAAAATAATTTATCTATGAAATGGGAACAGTATCACTTGTAACATATTTTAGAACACTGAGAGATTGGCACACAATTAACTCAAGTGATAGAATTAATAAGTGGTCGTTTCTAATTAGTAGAAGATACGTATACAGTGCACATATTTTTGAGTGCATAACCTGCATTTGTAGTGACTATCAGAAAGTTGTTGCAACTACTAGAATATGTATGTGTTTTCTGGCCCTCTATATTGTTTATTCCTACAGATTCTCCAATTGTACACATCTGATATTTTGCTGGTTTTAAATCAATTGTAACTATTACAATATTATGAAGCTGATGATTATTTTAGACTGTGCAATAATATTTATGTTAATTTATGGAGCATGCATATTACTGAGTAAAACTAAGTAGGTGGCAAAATAATAAATAGTGATAACCATTAAAACTCCAGTATTTTTGTATTATTGGAAATTTTTAAACAATATCCTTATAACTCATCAAGTACATAACTGAACCACTTAAATCAAACATAAAATTTACAATTCAACCAAACAATTGCTGGTTTGCCTGTTTCTGAATTTCCAGTTTCTCTGGTACAAAGGTTATATTTAAGGTTATAACTTCTTTTAAGAGTGTGGCTATTTGTAAAACACAGGGAAGAGTGGTAAGGTCTGAAAAATGTTTATAAATAAGTTGATACAATGCCTGTTGGATTCATGCATTGTATGAGCAAATTAAAATAATTATAAATGTTTTATAGCAATCATCTGAAATAATTAGAATTCTGAGTATCTCTATATCATACCTTAACACCTAACAAAAACAGTGAACCTAATCAACTACAGGCAGACAAGCCAAATTAATTTCCCTGAATTTCTTTGAAATGTTTATGATGATAAAATGGGTATATTTTTGTTTTTTGGTTCATAAATCCATAGGACCTTTTCCTTGAAGCCTACGAGTGAGCAAACACAATCAAAAGTCACCATTACCTTCTTTGCTTTTATAATTATGTGTGTGTTTGTGCATGTATAAAAAAGCAAAATCTTTTTTCACTGGACAAAATAAACATTTACTGGACTGATATTTACTTTGGTAGAAATTAGTCAATATAATGGCATGTAAGTCAGCATCTTGAATATTCTCCTGCCTTCTTACCTACTTTGACTGTAGCATGCTGTTGCTATAAGTCAATTTAACTTTTGACCCAAAATATTATAATTGTATTCTGAGATTAGAATTATGGAGATAGCATATTTCAGGATTTAGACTGATCCAAACTGCTAAGGAAAATGCAGAATCAGCTAAATTAGTAAGCATTTGCCATTGTCATTCTATTTACCCACCCCGAACCATGGAAATTAGAAAATAATCAAGTTAAGACTTTGCCCTAAGGATATACAAAAAGATCAACCTCTCCCCACCAAAAGATTAAAACAAGCAGCAATTTTTACATAAAATAATAAACAAATGAAAATAAATTGTCAGTAGCATCTATCACCTCTCTGCATCTGAACTGCACTTATACAAACTAGTCCATTAGTACAGCAGCTTGCTAGAAATTGACTTTGGTTCAAGCTTAGTTTTAAAAAAATAAAACATTAAAAAAAATAAACACACATTAAAGACGGCGGACGGACATTTGCTCATTTCCCTGCTTAACAGTTCACAAGTGTTTTTTTTCAGTTTTAGGAAATAATTTCTTATATTTAAATAGCTTGTGAATCAGGAAGTTGAAGATTCATAGATGAACAGAGAACAGGCAGCATGATAGCAGGTGGAGAGGAGACAGATTTGCACCAGTTGATAGTTAATACAGGTTTGCAAACTGGAGTCACCAACCAGAAACGTCCCTATAAATGAACTCTCAATCTGTTATTAGCTGATGAGACACAATATTTTTTGGGGGTGGGGGGTAAGTAATGGATTGCAGCTATGTGATCTTAGGAACTTCCTTGTCCCCCTTCCCCATATTCCAAATAGTAATAGACAGGAACATTGATATTTTCCAATTTGTCTCAAGGAAATAGGAAAGTGCCAGCTTTGCAGTAGTGATCCAAATTCTTTTCATCTGAGTAAATACGAATTCAGGTCAATATAACATTTTCTCTGTCTCCTTTCCTCCTTCTCTCTCTCTCATCCATTGTCAGCAGTTGTTTGCACATACTACTTGATGCTTGAGAACAGTTTTACCCTCTTTAGTAGAGATGTTTACTGCCATAAATGATTTAGCAGCAAAAACCAGAAACAGCACAAAACATTGCAAAATACATGCAACATGCCAGTGCTTATCGTATTCCACAGCAAGTTGGCTTGTTTTCCAATCACCCATAACCACTATTTCCCACAGCAGCAAGCAATGGTAAAAACATTACAGATTGTTTACAATGGAACAAGATTACAAGGCTGCTTGTTATGGCTGTGTTGCCGTAAATGGTGCTTCCTGTTCATGTGACCCAGTTTACTTCTGGAACAGAAATGTTTTAAATTCAAAATAATTTTAATACAATCATAAAAGCAAGAGACTCCAGGAAAAATAATTTCTAAAAATGAGCCAATGCAGGGTTTTTCTTTTCTTTTTTGAAATCCTATGCCAAACAGCTGGTAGGAAGATTTAGTGGACGTATATGAGTTATCAGCAATATAGGCAGTCTCCTGAGAAAGTAAATAACAGAAATATTTCCAAAGTTGTAAAGTGGCAATTTCCATGCAATTAGGAAATAAGAGAATCATTTCATTCACCACAATTGTTGAAACAGACTCTGCAGGCCAAATCCTTTCCCCCTTGGATCAACAAGAGCCAAAAGACGTGCAAATGAGGGCTAGATTTGGCCAAATATGATGAACAAACTGCTGTCTAAACAAAACTCCCACCTCACATGTGTGGACTATCTTTGCACATGACCCTCAGTATGTTTATTTTAACTGCCAACACTTCTGAGAGAATCCCATAAAACACTCCACCAAGGAAATGATCAAGAATATTTGTGATTCACGTGCTTCCCTCTCTTCTCCCTTTCCTTTGAGTGGCATGGGAGCTCACTGTTCCAGGAGCAAAGAGAAATGTGTCCAAACTTTCTTTGTCTCTTTATGTAAAAAATAATAATAATCATAAAGAGATACACAAGTAATACAGGCCTGCCTAAACTGTACCAGTTAAGAAAGGAACCCCCAACACGATTGATAAGATTATAAACATCTTGTATGACATTATGGCCTGTACAACAGACCAATAAAAGATAATTAAAAAAAGATATTCAGATCAAAAAGAAAAGAAAAAAGAAAACCCATTCCTATGTTTGAGTTGATAACCCACCTTAACTTGTCACTGAGACTGCTGGAAATGATAAGTAGTCCTTTTTTTTACATTTTTGGTTAGAAAGTTCTCCAATCAATGAAGCAATCCTGAAAAGACAGTGTTTCTTATAAAATTAGGCAACTGTTTGTCCCAGTTTTAAATCCTTCTTTTTCTTGCTGTTTTTTTTTCCTGTTTCTAATATTTTTCCTTCTCTCCCTTGTCCCCAGTAAGACGGCATGAGGAAGCCAAACATAATTTGCAGTTCAGAAGCCCAGCTGCCAGCCAATCTCACTGCAGCATGAAACAGGCTAGGGTTAGCACAGCTGAGCCCAACTCACTGTGCCTTGGAGGCTGTAGTGGTGGTGGAAGCAGCCCCGCTGGCTGAAGCCACTGTGAAGAGAGAGTTCTGGATAGATTCCGCTGAGGTGGAGGTGGCATGAAGGCTGGCAATTGGTCCAGAGGCCCCTGCGGAAGCTGCAGCAGCAGAGACCAAACTAACTGGGTTGCTGGTGAGCAGTGAAAGATTCTGAGGGTTCAAGAACAGTGGGGCAGTTACGATGTTGGGTGTACCTCCAGCATTGGCAAATACCAAGTTTCCAGTTGCATCCAGCGATGTTATTGGAAGAGAGCCACCAGATGCAAGAGCTAAAAAGAGGAATAATAAATATTAGCATTAACTGATATTTACAAAATAACAAACAAAATAAAAAAAGAAAAGGTCTTCCTTTTAAGGTCTCCTTAATGATTTGATTTAATGATTTGATTTAATGATTTAATGATCATTTTCCACATAGGGAAATTTACAATGTTTGCCACATAGGAAATACAGATTTGAAAAATGAAGGTTCATTAGATTCATTATGAAAGATCATGAAAATCACAAAATTGCATTCCTAAAAACTTGGGATGAATTCCAAAATCAAGGCAAAGACTCCTTAGACTCTTATCAAGTAGCTGGGAGATGAGAATCTCTCTTCCTCTCCCTCTCTCCCACAATGTGGGTATTCTGCTTGCCAATTCTGCCTAATTGACCACATAATGAGATTTGAATTTCCTATTCAATAAGATGTTCAAGCATCTTTAATCACTGAGCTCATATCTTCAGAAATCTTTAGTCTGTAGCTTCAGAAACCAAATAGACTTAGATATACTTCTAAATATGTACCAAATTCAAATGGAAGGGGGATTTTAAGCGATTGTTTATTTCACAAGAGAGCCACTTTGGTGTAGCAGTTAAGGTGCTGATGTGGAAATCACAAGAATGTGATTCCAGGCATCTCTTAGGCATGAAAACTGGTTGGGTGACCTTGGACCAATCACTCACACTCAGCCCACCCTACCGCACAGGATTGTTGTAAGGAAATTAAGAGGCAGGACAATTAGGTATCTTTGCCACCTTTAACTAGAGAGAAATAAAGAGAAAGTAACATCTTCCTAATATTTCCAACATTTTGGGGAAATTTTGTATGTAAGTATTTTGGTTTTACCACTGATCCTAACAAGCTCTCTGAGTTCAAAGCAAGTTACAAGGTAGTTAAGGTGTCAAAGATTGTTATGTAATTTAATATGCAAACATGTATATATCAGAGACTTATTTGTTGCCTTTCATCCAAAGATGGACTGAAGTAGACATTTTTAATCATGTATGTTTCTTTAGAAATAAATCCCTATTAAATTATTCAACTAGGCCTTTACATTTTAATTATACATAATATCTACAACTTTAAAAAAAAGAAAAAAAGAAAAGAAACTTAAAAGGGACAGAAAGTATAATGTAGTAGTAACTAACCTTGAATAGTTGCCAATGTACTGTTGCTCATCAGAGCTGGGCTGAGAGCACCACCTAGCGTCCCAGGATTGAGACTAAGTAAGGCACCTCTGTAAATCCAAAACGCAAAGCAAAACAACCAAACAACCAAAAAAACAGATGAGTTGTTAATTTAAAGGCAAACTGTATCTTTTTCTAGAATTTTAACTATAAGAACTGAAGTAAATCTACTAAATAAACTATTTAATTTTGATTATATAATAACACACTATAGCACTGTAAATATTTGTGGACTAAAGTGATAGAAATATGTACAAGGATCCACTAAATATTTTTAAACTAGGAAAAGTGTCAAATGTTATACTGTTATATTTTCATTAACCGAGAATTAACAAGATATGTAGATTTTTTAATCACCATATATTCTAGATAAAGGTACTGAAGTGTGATGACCCCTAGGCTCTCTCACTGACTTTTATATTTTAAAAACAAGTTTTAAAGATACTCACCCAGCTGCAAATTGGGAAGATGCCATCAAGCCTGGATTCAATCCTGCTGCAGCTGCCATAGCAGCCAGACTTGCATTTGCAGGCAACTGTGCAGCTCCTTGTAGTGCAGCTGCTGCTGCAGTTTGCAGACCAGAAGCAGTTACCATCACCTGGCTGGTCCCAAGTGCCGAGGTCAGGGGGGTGGAGGTTGTCTGTGTTGTGGTTGTCTCGCTGGCACTGGATGCCTCAGATGTGGAAGCAGAGGCAGAAGGAGAAGGACTTAGGGAGGGCGATGTTACTGCCGAGGAAGCTGGAGGTGCCGTAGAAATTACAGTTGCGGTATTGTTGGGTATGGTTTCTGTGGTGCCTAAAATTATACAATATTTTAAGTACCTGGATGAGACAGTGCTAAAGGGAGCCAATGTTACTCTGATCTCAGAGGGTGCCACAAAGAAGAGGGAGTCAAACTTTTCTCCAAGGCACCTGGGGGCAGGACAAGGAGCAATGGGTGGAAACTAACCAAGGAGAGAAGCAACTTAGAACTAAGGAGAAATTTCCTAACAGTAAGAACAATTAACCTCTGGAACAGCTTGCCACCAGCAGTTGTGAATGCCCCAACCCTGGAAGTCTTTAAAAAGATGTTAGACAGCCATTTGTCTGAAATGGTATAAGGTTCCTGCCCATGCAGGGGGTTGGACTAGAAGACCTACAAGGTCCCTTCCAACTCTGCTATTGTATTGTATTGTATTGATGGAACAAAAGGGTAAGAATTAACTTGAATTTAAATAGTGGCTAACTCAGGGCAGATACATGTATCCTTACTTAACAACTCTCCTGTTTAGTGATGTTAAAGGTTATGACAGTGCTAAAACACTTCATGGCTGGAATATACCAATTTCATATGCCTATGTCTTTTGAGAAATACACAATATTATTTCCAACTATGCCTGGCCACTCATAAATGTTTAAAAATAGTAATACTGTATATGGTGTTTTGTATGTGTAAGAACCCTAATTCAACTGAAGAACTCTTTTCAGGACTCACATGCATTTCCTGATGCTATCAACCTCCTCCTCAATTTCAATACTATAATCTTAGTTCTTTGTCCAAAACAAGAGACTCCTGATCTCTTTGCAAGTCAGTCAGAAATTGAGTGGCATTTAAAATACCCTTTTTGTAAATCTGTTTCTATTTTATTCATTTTGGTTTTTATTTTTCATAAATATTTTTTTGTACCTCTGCAAATCTTGGAGCCTGTTGGTAGCTCCTTTTTGTTAATGCAACCATTTTGGCTATAGAATAATTAGCAATGATCTCTGAATTATTATTATTTTTTAAAAAGATGGAATTATATATCACTCTGTTCAATATTTCTATTGTTCCATTTAAAGCCTTTCCATATAAAAGCATAAACCACATAAGGTGAATTTTAACTTATACCTATTGGTTGAAAATCCTATTACAGAATACAGTTTCAAACACAACTATAGGGAATCAAGTGTGCATATCACTTGAACTGATTTTAGTCTCTCTTCCCTTACACACTCAGTGATTCTTTTGCATGAACATTTAGTATCAATAATTAAAGACTAAGAGTAATTTATTTTAAAAATTCAATATGGCCCAAAACCCTAGGCAATCACAATATTAAGAAACAAAGTTCTTACGGTATTAAGAAACAAATTATAATATGGATGCTTTAAATTTTAGATCAGAATTATTATTTCTTCTGAAGCCTCTCAGTAAAAAAATCTATCTTTTATTGTATATTTCCCTTTACTAACAAAGTAGTCCATGCAATAGTCATCTGCCTTTCTACAAATCTAAGCATTTTTATATCTCAAATAGTAATTCTGTATTTGGCTCAAGAACTTTACTAAAGTTTACTAACTTTATTTGTACTAAACAACACCAAACTTCAGCTTAATCAAGAGTTGCAGAAGAAGTCAATTTTGATGCTGCATACTGATCAATTGTAAGTATTTATTAAATATATTATCCAGACATCGTTTCAGTGTTTCCTCAATCTGAATTAAGAGTTACATATGGGAGGAGTAGATTACAACAATTTACAAATTGAAACAAACAAACAGACCTTGGTGTCCTTTTAAAAAGCATTAAATCTGAATGTGGGTAACAATGATTCATTGACTTGGTAACTAAATTATGGAACTGTTTCTTGAGAGAAGTTTGGCTTAGTTCCATTTTCTGTTCTTTCAAAAAAAAAAAAAATCGCACTGCAAGTATGTTTATTCACCCCTACATTTTTGTATAACTACTACTTCAGAATTTGGCTGCATTTAAATAGTTCTATTATTTTATTGTGTATTAAATGAACATTTTTTAAATATTTGCATTTATTATTTTTAAGCACTGGAATTTATTATGATGGTTATCATAATAAACATGTGTATGTTCACGTGTATGTATGTATGTATGTATGTATGTATGTATGTATGTATGTATGTATGTGTGTATACACACACACACCTTTGTAAAGTACTCTGACAGGATAATAATAATAATAATAATAATAATAATAATAATTTTAATTTCTATCCCGCTCTCTCTCCCCAAGGGGACTCGAGGCGGGGCACAGGCAATTAAAAATACAACAAATACAAAATACAAAGTTAAAAATAAATTAAATAAATCCTGCGCTAAAACCCATAACTAAAAATTACCCCTAAAAAACCCTGACCTAAAAAGAGACTACCCAAGGCCGGCCAGACGAAAAAAGTGCGTCTTTAATTTTAAGCGGAAGGAGCGGAGGTCCGTGGTTGTCCTGATATCGGGGGGAAGGTCATTCCAGAGGGCTGGGCCCACCACAGAGAAGGCCCTTCCCCTGGGCGTCGCCCGCTGACAAAGTCTAGTGGACGGCACCCGGAGAAGTCCCTCTCTGTGGGAGCGAATCGGCCGTGAGGATGTATGGGGCAGGATCCGATCCCGCAGATAAAGTACATAGGTATGATGATAATTTTATGTTTAAGAGCAAGCTTTTAGATTCAGTTTCACTCTAAATGGCCTCTTACCTGAGACTGCCAAACTAGTTACAGTTGCGCTGGTTAAAGGGAGCCCAGGGTTGACAGTCAAAGCGGTAGCTGCACTGCTTGCCACAAGGCTTGGTGTAGTTGCTACCTATAGATCAAAAGAAAATAGCTGAAATCTTAAAAAAAATAAAGATGTCACAAATGAATAAAGGAGTCAAACGAAAACTTCTATATAGCTTTAGATGTTGACCGTAACAAGCTGTCTTTTATTATTAAAATCATTAATCTTTTTATGTGTGTGGAAAAATGAAAGTAAATACATTAACATATTACAAGAGTTAAATGCAGTATTCAGAATCTCATGCGTTAGGAGCTATTTTTCTTCACCAACTACAAAACAGAAATAAGAACTGAACTGTGTACATTAATGTCCACTCATCATAAGAATCAAATTTTGAGATCCTTAAGAGCAAAAATATTGACATCATCCTCTTGCTGTTCTTAGTAAGAATTGTTACATTATCTCCCAATCTAACACAATTCAAACGGTTTTGAATTTTTACCAATGAAGTTGGACAAGGGAACATTGCTTTGATGGGTGAGTTGCTGGTTCCACTACTAGGTGGGTTAATTCTTTTTTCCTTCTGGCGCCGATTACAGAACCAAACACGGATCACCTCTTTTTCCATTTTCAGCTGGTCAGCTATCATGGTTATCTCTTCCGAGGTAGGCTTTTGGTTCTGAAAGATAAAACCATTTAGACTATTTTATGTTGTATGATACAGTTGGGAACTACAGTATATTTCTTTCTATATTAAAAGAAAACTACAACAAAAGAAGTAAGTACCACTGATATGCTAGATACAAATTATATCTTATTACAGAGTGAAACAAATATTTATATCCCTACAAAGTATTTAGAGTTGGCTTCACATTTAACTGCTAGAATATTTTATATGACTCTCACTGGAAACCACATATGATTCATTATCTAAAAGAGTAGCAGGCTAAGTTTTAAAAACATATCTCAACATAAAAACTTTTTATTTGGGAAAAAAAGTCGGATATGGAATTGAATTTAACTTGGTAGATCTTAATTTTGCTTATGGAAAAGTACTGCCTCTTAAGTTTGGGATTCTCTTGTCACAAGGTTTTAAATGATTAAATCTTGCCTGAATTGTTGCAGTAAGAATAGATATTCTTCAATTAGATGGGTTTTTTTTTAACCAATAGTTCATTCTGTTTAATTATTCTTATTGTACTGTCTGCCATTGTTAATTACTGAATATTATTTTAATAATGGTTTTGAAATACTATACTGATATAATCATTGCCTTTGTATTCAGGGCTAATCTAATGTTACCTTGAAAATTCTTATTCAATTTTATACTGTTTGTAAATCTCTTTCCTATTTTTTTTTTTTGCTTTTTTCTTTTATGCTTTTTCTCTCTAATACATCTTCAATTATTTATTAAAATTAAAACATAAAACATTCAAATGACATCTCAATGCAAAGATACACTTGTTTGTACGTGACCTATTTTCTACACAAGTTCTAAAAGTCTGCATGTATGAAAATTTGCACCCCATTTCATCAACTTTTTAAAAACAAATGATTGCAATAAAAACTAAAACCTTATATACTAGGATAGTACAGTGCAAGTACTGACCTCCAGGAAACTCTTCTCTAAGGCCACACGTATGTTGGTCTCTATGCTGGTGCGTTTCTTCCTCCTACGGTTCAAGCCCTCAATCCCCAGCCCTGGAGAATTCAGGGCACTTGGGCTGGAAAGAGCTGAATCAGATGAGAGGTTTTCTGCAAAAAGGTCATGTTAATGATGGTAATTAGTGTAATGTAAGCATTAAATTAATTTAAAAAAAAGTAAATTTCATTCATTGTGCTTGCCTAAAAACATACATGCATTCCAAAGTTTTATTGTTTGGAACCTGAAGTTCAGATGTACAAATCCATTTCAACAAAACAAGAAGCGTACCCATTTGTTCAAAGAAAGGAGACCCAGAATTCCAATGAATAAAATGAACGTCCCACAACTATATATACTAACATCTTGTTTATTAAGCATATGAGTTTACGCTGTGCTAAACTTCATATGTCCTTATTTAGAATAGTAATTTGATGTCTATCACTCAGTATTTTGGTTCAAATATTCTTTAACACTTGTCTTAAGAATATAAAATTGTATGCAATGCTTATGAGGTTATTTTTAACAGAAAACAATTATAAGACACAAATGTAGAAAAGCTTCAAGCTTTAGCCCATACTGTATAAGATTTCTTTTGAAAAATCTGTCAAGTTTTACTTATAAATCCTATTCCACAAAATTTTTGTATAATGTATTAAGTCATCTACAGATATAAGTTTCGCAAAGTGTATTTTATCCTCAGGAAAATTAACAGGAAGCATTTTCAGAATCCCACAAATCGGCTGTGAAATTATGAGAAAATCTACAACTATTTACCTGCATCATTGAGCCACTTTTCCAGAAGTGGTTTTAACTTGCACATGTTCTTAAAGCTGAGGTTCAAGGCTTCAAAGCGAGAAATAGTAGTTTGACTGAAATCATTTCCATACAGTTTGCCCATAGCGAGCCCAACATCACCCTACAAGGATGAAAAGACAATAATTTGTTGAGGATATCAGATGTAAGAAGATTTCTACTCAGCATGTGAGAGATGGTTTTCCACTTTATTGTCGAATATCTGAGATATTTATTGCTCACAGTAGTTTAGTTTAGTTTATTTCGAATTTATATACCGCCCTATTCTCCCGGGTGGGACTCAGAGCGGTGCACAGAAAAGATAAAACCCACAACAAGTAAAACAATATAAAATGGAATTAAATAATTAAACTCTGTGCTAAAATAGTTTAAAATTATTAAAATTCAGTTAAAATTATTCGTTAATCTATCTATGTCAGGCCAGCCAGGTGGAAGAAATGTGTTTTAAGTGCCCGGCAGAAGAGGCGTAGGTCCGTGATGGTTCGGATGTCAGGGGGCAGGTTGTTCCAGAGGGCTGGACCCGCCACAGAGAAGGCCCGTCCCCTGGTGGTCGCCAGTCAGCATTGACCAGCAGATGGCACCCTGAGGAGGCCCTCTCTGTGGGAGCGGACAGGTCGAAGGGAGGTATGTGGTAGGATGCGGTCTCGCAGGTAGCCAGGACCCGTGCCATGGAGCGCTTTAAAGATGGTAGCTAACGCGGAGAGGGCGCGCAATTTGGGTGTCCTCCTGGATTCCCGGCTGTCTATGGAGGACCATGTGGCAGCCGTGGCCAGGGGGGCGTTTTACCAGGTACGCCTGATGCGCCAATTGCGCCCCTTACTGGACCGGGCTGCCCTTCGCACAGTCACTCAAGCACTCGTGACATCCCTGCTCGACTACTGTAACACTCTCTACATGGGGCTTCTCTTGAGGTGCACTCGAAAGCTACAGCTAGTCCAAAATGCAGCCGCGCGGGTGATTACGGGAGCTCCTAGATGCTCCCATATAACACCTATCCTGCGCGAGCTGCACTGGCTTCCTGTGGTCTTTCGGGTGCGCTTCAAGGTGTTGACGACCATCTTTAAATTGCTCCATGGCTCGGGGCCTAGTTATATGCGAGACCGTCTCCTGCCCCATACATCCTTACGGCCGATCCGCTCCCAGAGAGGGCCTTCTCAGGGTGCCGTCGGCCGGGCAATGCCGTCTGGCGACACCCAGGGGAAGAGCCTTCTCTGTGGCAGGCCTGGCCTTTGGAACGACCTCCCCCCTGAACTTCGTACCATTTCGGACCTCCGCCTCTTCCGCCAGTGTCTAAAGACACATCTTTTTCAGCAAGCCGGCCTAGCCTAACCTCCTGTTGGGGCTATTTTAGATAGTTTTAAATTGGGGTTTTAATCTGGTTTTAGCATAGGATTGTTTTTCTAGTAATTTAATATGCTTTTAAATTTTGTATACTCTGTCTTATATGCTTTTAAATTCCTGTGCGCCGCCCTGGGTCCCTCGTGGAGAAGGGCGGGATATAAATCGAATTAAAATAAATTTAAAAAAAAAACACCTTGAAGCGCACCCGGAAGACCACAGGCAGCCAGTGCAGCTCGCGCAGGAGAGGTGTTATACGGGAGTACTGTGAGGGTCCCAAAATCCCCCGCACGGCCGCATTCTGCACTAACTGGAGTCTCCGAGTGCATCTCAAGGGGAGCCCCATGTAGAGAGCATTACAGTAGTACAATATGTTCATTTTACAACTGCAATAAAAACGGTCATATCTTAAAAACTTGCCACGGATGAGTTAATCCAACCAAAGAGATTTTCTGTGGGAAATTATGAAGATGTTTTTATAACATAGCTCCCTATCTATGGATGCAAATGTCAGGGTTCTGAGTAATCATCCCACATCAACCCTGAGGTTGGCTGAACTGAGGCCATTTTTAATTTTTCCGCTTCTGTGCTGACAGCAAGGCTCCATAATACTAAGTGTCAGCTCTACCTAAACCAGAAGTTCTTTGTTAGTACATTACCTTTAGGAATCTGACAGATTACTGTCTTTCCTGACAGTAAGAACAATTAACCTCTGGAACAGCTTGCCTCCAGCAGTTGTGAATGCCCCAACCCTGGAAGTCTTTAAAAAGATGTTAGACAGCCATTTGTCTGAAATGGTATAAGGTTCCTGCCCATGCAGGGGGTTGGACTAGAAGACCTACAAGGTCCCTTCCAACTCTGCTATTGTATTATTGTATTATTGTATAGATATGCTTCAAAAGTTCCATATCAAATTGGGCTCAAAACATCCACTAAGCATTTATTTAAATATATCAGTATTAATAAACATTAAATAATATTGCAAATTTAGAAATAAGAAACCACTTCTAGTTGGGAAAAGTGATTAAGAGCCTCAGATCTGAATACTATTGACCAAATTCCTTCTACATGGAAGTGCGATCATACCTGAGTGAATCCAAGTTTTATCCGTCTTTGTTTAAAAGTCTTGGCAAATTGCTCAAGCTCCTCAAGATCACTGGGCTCTTCCAAGCTGGGTGTATCAATTCGCTTTGGTGTTGTCTGGCTCTGTGGAAGTGACTGAATAGGGGTCGCTGCTATTGTGCGTGTTGGGGTTGCTGGCTGCTAAGAAATAGAAAGTAGAGTAATATGGAAACTGCAGTAATAATGTACTATAAGAATGATATTTTAATTGTCCTGTTTTCAATCCAAGTGCACTTGCACTCAATAATTTATGTCGCTGTGCCAGAGGTTCTCAAACTTTGGTGATATACAGCACCCTTGCTTTCTCAGTAAATTTTCCATGGTACCCCTAGGGTAAAAGAAAAACTGAACAATTATTTTCACTAAGTACAGGTAATACTTAGTCCTCGACTTACGACAGTTTGAAGTGACCGTGAGTCACTTCAGTGACCGTTTGAAGTTACAATGGTACTAAAAAGTGACTCATGGCCATTTTTCATATTTATGACCATTGCAGCATCCCCATGGTCATGTGATTTACATTCAGATTAATGGTTCATGTTTATGATGGTTGCAGTATCCCGGGGTCATGTGATCATCTTTTGCAACCTTCTGACAAGCAAAGTCAACGGGGAAGCCAGATTCACTTAACCACCATGTTACTAACTTAACTCTGATTCACTTAGCAAATGGGTCAAGAAAAGTCGTAAAATAGGGCAAACCTTACTTAGCAAATTTCTCACTTAGCAACGTAAGTTTTGGGCTCAATTTTGGTCGTAAGTTGAGGACTACCTATATGCAGGGGTGAAATTCAGCAGGTTCTGACAGGTTCTGGACATTTTGAATAGTTAGGAAAACTGGCAAAATACCACCTCTGGCTGCCCCGAGTGGAGTGGAAATGGAGATTTTTGCAGTATCCTTTCCCTGCTATGCCCATAGAACTGGTAAGAAAAAATATTGAATTTCACCACTGCTTGTATGTATGTATGTATGTATGTATGTATGTATGTATGTATGTATGTATGTAACTGGCACTTTATTTATGCCAAAGTAGCATTTACAATTATTCAAATTAGGTTAAAATTTAAAATATCCCATGGGGCTCCTGTGAATTTACTGTTGTGACTTAGGTGATATGACAAGGTTTGGGAACTGCAGCACTATGCAATGTGAATGAGCTAAGGAATGTTATATATTCATTGCATTTCTATCTAACTATAGTGTAATAACTCTTGGAAGCCCCAAGATTGAGAACAAATTAAACATCCATGCTACATTTTTAATTATGGTTCAGTGACTAAATGATAAAATGTACACATATAACAAGATCGACACTATTTAATAAAACTATAAAAGATGGTATAATACATGAAATATCTAGAATACTCTCTAAAATAGCTCCATCTTCCTGAAAGCAATCATAGCAGAGGTTAGTATAAACTCCACCATAACAGTATTCCAAAGCAATGGTATTGCTATTGAAAGCGGTGCCTCCTAACTCTGATTTAGTTTGTCTCTTGGAAGCATGGAAGTGCAAGATTTTCTCTGGACGACTGAGTAGATCGGAGAAGGTCAGGTAGGAGTTGATAATCCTGCAATTGTAAAAGGTGCCAAACCACAGAGGGCACCATAGGCTAAAATCAGGATTTAAAATTTTAGCAATAGCACTTTGACTTATATACTGCTTCACAGTGCTTTTACAGACCTCTCTAAGAGGTTTAGAGTCAGAATATTGCCCCCAAACAATCTGGGTCCTCATTTTACCTCCTCGGAAGAATGGAAGGCTGAGTCAACCTCGAACAGGGTGAGATTCGAACTGCCAAATTGCAGGCAGCAAGCAATCAGCAGAAGTAACCTGCAGTATTGCACTCTAACCATGGAGCCACAAATTTAAATTTTACTTGGAAACTGATTAGTCAATGTGTGGTATTAGTATTATGTACTCCTAGGAGTATGTGCCAATTATCACATGGCCAACAGTGTCCTGGTAAACCCATGTACAGTGTACTGCAACCAAGTTGCAATGAGGGTCTAAATTACATTAAACAAGTTCTTGTGTCCCAGTTTAGGGATAATATTAGTAGCTTAATCTGAAATAATGTGTATACATTATTTCAATTTTAGAAATAGATACAATTGGTATCACCATAGATGTTTGGAAGGAAATTAATACTTTTAATAATTTTATAGTAATATAAAATCGACCGTTGACTTACCTGAACGGTCCTTCTATGTGTGCTGCGAAGGGGAATCCAAAGCATGGGTTTAACATAGCCCTCTAGCCTAGAGACGACTGAGTTATTTGAATGTTGGCCACACCTCCTCCTTCCGCACATGCTCAGTTTATTTATACGAAGGTAAGCCGTCCAAGAACACCACTGGTCCGAGCGACAATGAGACAAGTCCGGTGCACAGTCACAAGTCAGGTAAGGAAGGTTCCGAACAGCCGAAGCCGAAACGGGCGGGGTTGGATTCCCCTTCGCAGCACACATAGAAGGACCGTTCAGGTAAGTCAACGGTCGTTCTCCTGTGTGCTGCTTTGGGGAATCCAAAGCATGGGACATGCCAAAGCTGTAGACTTCAGGGGCGGGAGCGAGGCTGTTCAGGAGTTGCAGGTGTGGCCACAACCCTCTGGAGCACTCTCCGCCCAAAGGCAGCCTCCGCCGAGGCATAAGAGTCAATCCGATAATGTCGTATAAAGGGCGAGGGAGAAGACCATGTCGCCGCTCTGCAAATGTCCTCCACAGACGCTTGTGCCGCCCAAGCCGCAGAAGTGGCAGCGCTCCTGGTGGAATGCGGAACGATGCGGCTGGGAACTGGACGGGAACGACTGTCATAGGCCAGGGCAATACAAGCCTTGATCCAGCGGCCTATCGTGTTGGGTGATACCTTTTGACCCATGGAGGCTGGCTGGAACGATACGAACAGGGCCTCCGAACGGCGGAAAGAAGCCGTACGTTTGATATAGCGACGGAGTGCCCTACGAACGTCCAAATGATGCCATTGACGCTCCAGTTGCCGCGAAGGGTGCGGACAGAAGTCCGGAAGAACCAATTCCTGTGCCCTGTGGAACGGTGTGTTGATCTTCGGGAGGAAGGCCGGGTCAAGGCGAAGCACAACCGTGTTCGGATGGAAAATACAGAGATCTTCACGAATCGATAGCGCAGCCAGTTCCGAGACCCTCCGTGCGGACGTAACCGCCACAAGAAACGCCGTCTTCAGTGTTAGCAAACGCAGGCTGATAGTCCTAAGTGGTTCGAACGGGGCCGCAGTGAGAGCTTGGAGCACGAGTGGCAGATCCCAAGTGGGATAACGATGTACGACGGGTGGACAGATGTTAGAAGCGCCCTTCAAAAAACCGCTGGGGTGACGAGCTAGAGACCGAGACCCCCCGCATACCAACACCGTGGACAAGGCAGCCGTCTGCCGACGGAGCGAGTTAGGCGCAAGTCCTTTCTCCAAGCCCGTCTGGAGGAAATCCAGCACCTGTGGGATGGTTGCCCTCAATGGGTCCACGTGAGCTGTGTGACACCAAGAGCAAAAGGTGCGCCAGGTGGCCTCATATATGCGGAGTGTGGACGGACGTCTGGCCGCCTGTATTGTTGCGATGACTTTGTCCGAGAAATGTTGCTTCAGTAGGAGAGCCCGCTCACATGCCACACGGCTAGCTGTAGGAGTTGAGGGTCCGGATGGACCAGAGGCCCCTGGGACAGAAAGATTTGGTCGTCCGGAATGCGCCATGGAGGTGATACGGACAGGTGAACCAGGTCTGCATACCATGGGCGTCTGGGCCACATCGGGGCGACCAGAAGGACCTCCGCCCGTTCTGCCAAGATCTTCTGTATGACGACAGGCACTAGGGGAAGCGGAGGGAAGGCATAAAGTAGTGTCTCCGGCCATGGACTGCGGAGTGCGTCTGTGGCCTCCGCTCCTGGCGTCCGGAACCTGGTGAAGAAACGCTCCAGCTGCGCGTTGTGGGGCTGAGCAAAGAGGTCCACCTGCGGCCTGCCGAACCTGCGTGAGAGGTCCTGGAAAAGGGAGGGGTGCAATTGCCACTCCCCCTGATCGACTGTGGCTCTGCTCAGCCAGTCTGCCTGTGTGTTGGAGACACCTGAGATGTGTTCCGCCCTGAGGGACAAGAGATGTCTCTCCGCCCAGTGCAAGAGAAGGTCGGACTCCCGTAGGAGAGCCCTGGAGTGGGTTCCCCCTTGACGATTCACATGAGCTTTGGAGGCCACATTGTCCGTCAGGACTAGGACGTGGGAGGCTGACACTGTCGGTCGAAACTCTCGGAGGGCCAGGCGTATGGCGCGGAGCTCCAGCCAGTTGATACTGTTGCGCAGTTCCTGAGGCGACCACCTGCCCTGCGCCACCAGGCCTTCGGAATGAGCTCCCCAACCGAAGAGGCTCGCATCGGTCGTCACCACGACCCGCTCCGGCTCCTTGAACAAACACCCCCTGGTGAGGCTGGAGGACATCCACCATCGCAGGGACTGCCGGACCTTGGGTGGTAGACGTGTCCTGGCGTTGGAATGGCTGGTGTGATTCCGCTGAAATGGAAGCAGAAACCACTGCAGTGGTCGTGCGTGAAACCGGGCCCAGGGGACGACGTCGATGCAAGAGATCATCTTCCCCAGGAGCTTCGACAGGGAAGCCAGAGAGGGCGATCTCAGTCGGAGAGTCTGCGAGACCAATTCCCTGAGGCTTTGACGCCTCTCCTGGGATAGGGAGACGATGCAGCGGTCCGAGTCTAGAACCGTACCCAGGTGAAGAAGAGACCTGGTCGGGTTTAGGTGGCTCTTTGGAAAGTTCAGGACGAATCCGTGGAGCTGCAGAGACTCTATCGTAACTTGGAGGTCTCGGTGGGCCAGGCGTTGAGAAGATGAGAGGACTAATATGTCGTCCAGGTAACAATTGACCCTTACCGGCACCGAACGTAGAGAAGCCGCGACCACCGCCAGCAGCTTGGTGAAGGTGCGCGGGGCCGAAGAAAGGCCGAACGGGAGGGCCCGATACTGATAATGCCGGCCGGCAAACTGAAATCTGAGGAACCGCCGGTGAGCCGGGTGGATGGGCACGTGGAGGTATGCCTCCTTGATGTCTATGGAGGTCATGTAATCTCCCTGGCGTATAGACAATAAAATGCTTTTTAATGACTGCATTTTGAATTTGCGATATTTTAGGTAGTAATTGAGCCGTTTCAAATCGAGAATAGCTCGCCAACCCCCCGAGCCCTTTGGCACCAGGAACAGGATCGAGTAGAACCCCGATCCTGCCTGACCCTGGGGCACCTGTTCGATGGCCGCGATGTCCAAGAGATGTTTGATTTCGGCTTCCATGAGTTGCCGCTTGGACGGGCACCTGGGTATTGGGCACCTTATGAAGCGTCTCGGGGGGAGAGAGAGAAATTCTAGGGTGAGACCCTGGGTCACAGTTTGAAGGGCCCAGGCGTCTGATGTAGTCTCGGCCCATTGACGAGCGAATGCAGCAAGGCGCCCGCCAATAGAGCCGGCCTCGAGGGAGTCATCGATAACGGCGAAAGGACCGATTACCGGATCCTCGAAAGGGCCTTCTGTGCTGGGCCTGATTGGGCTGCTGCCTGGTACGGTCCCGGTGTGAGGGCCGATCCTGACCCCTGTCCTGAGCCGGGACGTAGGGTCTGGCATAAGGCTGGTTATAGGGAGCTGTCGAGAACCCTGAGTCGCCCGCCCGAAAGGACTGCCTCCTAGGATAGGGCTGGTGCCTACGCTCAGGCCGCCTGGCCACCGATGGAAGCACCTTCCGCTTATCCCTTGTTTCAATCAGGATGGGGTCTAGGGCCGCTCCAAAGAGGGACCCACCTGTGAATGGAGTAGAAGCCAGGCGCCACTTTGAACGGACATCCGCCTGCCAGTGGCGGAGCCAGAGAAGACGGCGGGAAGCCATGTTAGATGCCAGAGCCCTGGAAGCGAACTTGGCCGCTGTGAGGGTGGCATCCGCCGAGAACTCCAGAGCTGCCACCAGTTTGTTGACATCCTGGTGAAGTCGGAGATCCTCGGGGGCCAATCTATCTTGCAATTGCCTAAGCCATAGCAGGGAAGTCCTATTGAAAAAGGAGGCTGCAGTAGCAGCCCTCAAGGCCCAGGCCGAGGCCTGATGAGTTTTACGGATAACGACCTCAGCCTTGCGATCCTCAGCCTTAAGCCCTTCAGAGATCTCCGAAGGGATCAAAGCCGGGGAGGCCAAGGCTGCCACAGGAGGATCAACCGTCGGAAATTGGAGGAGGGCGTCCAAATCCGTAGTTGAGGCATACAGCTTCCTATCCCCATTGCTGGGAGGAGAGATAGCAGTGGGGTGCTCCCATTGCTTCTGGACAAGGTCCATGAATAGCTTGGGGCAAGGAACCAAATCCTGTTCCTGGACCTGTTCGGCAAATACGCGATCCGTGGCCTCTAGACCCACATCGGTGCCAGCCTGGGATGAGGCACCCCCCATGTGAGCCGTGGCCTTGGCCTTGAAGAGTAACGATTTAAACAAGGCCGGGCTAAAAAGGCCTGAGTGGATAACAGAGCCCTGATCCAACCCTTCATCCTCGGACAGGTCATATTCAGGTAGCTCCCCTTCCTCCACTAATTCAAGCCCTTCGCTCAATAGGGAGTGGCTGGGGGAGCCGGGTTCGGCGAGGGACACAGAAGGTTCCCTAGCCAAGACCGAGGTCGAGGGATGGTAGGCCCTGCGAAGCAACTCCGCATCCACGCCTTGAGAAATGGCGGCAGCAATCATGCTGCGGATGCTAGGGGAGAGGGCCTCCCCGGAGTCTTCAGGTCCCCGAAGGCCCGCGGCCGTAGGGGTAAAGGTGGCAGAAACGTTGGGCCTAGAAGTCCCAGGCCCAGAAGAAGCCTCGGCAGGTCCCGAACCCCCCGAAACCACAGGCGGAAGGCCCTCAGCCCGGGCCTCCAATGCCGGAGGGGCATCCGGAGACCACCCCCGCACCTGGGGAGAGGCGATGGGTAAAGGCAGGGCAGACACCTCGGGCAGAAGGGTAGGTGGGGCCCTGGGAGGTACACGCGCCGCTGCGCCCGTTTTCCCTTTGTCCGAGCGTTTTGCAGCCTTCCCGGAAGTTGCGGCCGAAGCACGCGGTGGCAGGGAAGAGGCCCTGGCCGTGGCCCTACTCGCCCGAGAAGTGGATGGGAGGGGAGGGGAGGAAGAAGAGGCAGGGCTCCCCATAGTGGCAGATTGCTCAGCCATAATACAATTTTAAAAGGCTCAATTGACAAACCGCAAGGCAATTCAATAGGACCAAATAGCCAGCCGAAGCAAGGCCGAGCAGTCTCGAAGCGGAGGAAACAAGAGGCGAACCAACTCGTTCGATAACAGGCGCTACAATGAGGCTGTACTGGCGGCAATGCGGAGGCGCGCTTGCGCAGTTCCGCTCGGCGCGAAAATCCGTCGCCCAATGGCCGCGCCGCTTTGCAAACCAGCGGCAAATTCAAACAGCGGTAAAAATGGCCGCTCCCAAATCGCGCTCCGCGTCCCGAAAAAGCCGCCCCAAACGCCGTTCCGGGAAGGAGCGCTCCCCAACACACGCAGCCTGATAGCGCCGGACGAGCGGCGCCGCCGAAACCAAACCGCCCGACCGTAGCCGCGTGGAGGCAAAAGGCGCTTCGCCATGGCCGCTCCCAGTTCACAGCCCGCTCGGCTGGAAATGCCCGAACTCGAAGGCCTTCTCCCGCGGGAACCATTGCAGGCGGCGCACCAGCCTGTCAAGGAATCAGGAGCCCGAGGATCCGAACGATCCGCCCCCCACCCCCCATGGGCCGCTGGAGCCGCAAGGGGGGGAAAATAAACTAGGAAAGCACTTACATTCCGATACATCCTATAATCCAACCAAGGGAAGAAACATCAAACGAAAACCAAGAAATTAACCATTACAACTCAAAATAAATAAAAAATCCTCTGGGAGAGGAGTTAAACGTGTCTCTTTAGGCTGGACTGAGTTAATAAACTGAGCATGTGCGGAAGGAGGAGGTGTGGCCAACATTCAAATAACTCAGTCGTCTCTAGGCTAGAGGGCTATGTTAAACCCATGCTTTGGATTCCCCAAAGCAGCACACAGGAGAAGAAGTACAGATATTTTGGAGGATATCAGTAAGCATATAAACAAGGATGACTCAACAAATAATTCACAATTTCTGAAAAGCTTTGATCAAAGAATCCTGGGTCAACTCAAGTGCTGTCATAGATTAGCAATTAATTAAGACCAGGGAGCAAAGAGTAGGCATAAATTTTCAATTCTCAAAACGCTGAGATGTACAAAGAGGAAGTCCCTCAAAACTCTATTTCAGGACAATGGATATAATTTATATTCCATAAATTAAATGGAAGTAGGGCTGACTAGCAGCAATGAAAGGCAGCTAAATCAAAAGTGATTATAAAGAATGGGCTTCCCCAAGCAAACACAGTTCAGAGTAAACAGGTGTAAAGAGTTACATGTTGGTGTTTAAAAATCTAAATTTTATCTATATATTAATGGGATCTGAGCTGGTAGTAATTGACCAGGAAAGGTGATCTTGTAACAATGTAATAGTGGAGAGTTTGAAAATATCAATGCAGTCAGGAGCTGCTGTACAAAAGACAAATGTCATGAATGGAATCATAGAAAGGGAATTGAACTACCAATATAATAATACTATATAAATCTATGTTGCGAATTGCCCTTGACTATTGTGTACAGATCTGATCATCAGCGCTGAAGTTAACGTAAAAAAGGGAAGATGATTGGTGGGATGAAACAGTTTTCATGAAGAAAAGCTACAACAATAAGAAGGGTATGGGAAGATATGGTAGAATTATACAAAATCATTGATGGCATAGATAAAATGGATAGAGATAAACTTATCACTCTCCTAATGTTCTCACTCTCCTGTTAACATTCAAAATGATCCATTGAAAATAAACAAATGGAGATACAGGATTGAAATAAATATCATTTTAAAACCTTGTTGGAATAATAGAAATAAACCTCTTTGAGAGAAAGAGATATCAGAACATCTCTATTTTTCCTTCCATGGTAAAGACCACAAGGTCAGTTAGAACAATTAATCAATGGAACAACTGGCCTCCAGAGGTTTTGAATGCTCCAACACTGGAAGTTTTAAGATGATGTTGGATAACCATTTGTCTGAAGTGGTGTAGGCTTCCTACCTAAGCAGGGGGTTGGACTAGAAGACCTCCAAGGTCCCTTCCAACTCTGCTATGCTATGCTATGCTATTCTGCAGTCCCCTGCTACTGAAGATGGATGCTGAATCACCTAGAGACAGCAGAATAGAAGAGAAAGATCTGGAGAAAATCACAAGAATGGGGCAAGGACATTAACTTACCTGTGATCATCATGAAGACTATGTTTGGGAAGAAAGTATTCAGCATTACTCCTATCTCATTCTCCCTTTCCCCTAAAACAGGGGTCCTCAATTCCCAGCCCACTACTAGGCCTTGAACCATTCAGATCTGGGCCACGGAAGTAGTGGGAGAGTGTGCATATCCCCACTTGTGTAAACAAAGCTGGAAAGGTTGGGGAACTCTGGCCTAAAATACTATGCTTCCAGTAGCCTTTCTCCAAATATTTGTTTGCAGACAATTGAAAATGAAAATGAATTGGTAATGTTATTCCATGCCCTGTTGTCCAGTAAATTTGTGGCCTTGGAAACAACCACAGCAATGTGTGACCCTATAGGACGTGACATGATAGGCATTTTGAAGGCTGCCTGGATTAATAATCCTGAAGAATGAGACCAAGAATTCAAATCATGCACTATTTCATTTATTCTACTGTATCTCATCAGTTAGCAGAATAAATAAAGCAAAATAAACAAACAATGAACTGACCTGAGAGGTGAAAGTGATGCTTGGCTGAGACTGCAGGAGGTTGGCTTGGCTTTGCTGAGGTAGTTGCGTTAAGAGATTCTGCGCTTGCAGGAGACCTTAAAATTGAATTTCATTTATATAAATGAAATTAATTAGAATAGTTTGTTGCAGTACGGGTTCTAAAATGCACAGCATTTCTTCACGTGTATCATACTTGTTGCTCAAGCCACTGTTAAACAAAGTCTATATTAACTCTATTATTTTCTTAAAAACAATGGAAACCGAACAGGAAGTAAAATATTAGGTAACCTCTTATATTATTGTGCTTTTGGGAGCATAACTCATGTGGGCACAATCTCTCAAGCCATAGTTTGCACTTTAATTCTGAGCTACAGCCTAAAGATTATAAAGAAAAAAAGTATGAGATTAAATTAAATTTTAAATAAATTTAATTTGTACCTATATCACATTAAGAATCCCAAAGAATTATAGATGTTTGGAGAACCAAATTGTTTGGAGGGCCACTTAAAACTCTTGGTTATGAAATCTACTGTAAGTAGTGCAGTATATGACTGAGGCGTATACCAGATAACTGATTAGGCAAAGAAGGACATGGATTGGAAAGGAGGGAAAACCTTTGACTCCATTAGATGAACCAATTGTGCCCCTTCTAAATTGGGAAGCCCTTCAGAAAATCAGTCTTATTCCATTCACCTCATGGCTTGATTACTACCCTGTGCTATACATAGGGACTGCCTTGAACACCCTTCAGAAACTTCAACTGGTCCAGAATGCAGCAGTGTGGGCAGTGATAGACATTCCTCAGAATGTCTATGTGAGACCTCCACTTTACAAGCGGCACTGGTTGCGAGCATGCTCCAAGTGTAATTCAAGAGGTTGGATATAATCTATAAAGACCTACATAACATAGGAACAGATTATATGAAGGACCACTTATCTCCCCTGGTCCGTATGTGCTGATATAGTTGGTGGGTTCCAGGCTCTTTGATTGAACAGTGCAACTGGACCCAGGAAATGTGATTTCTCTATCATGATGCCTACTCTTTTGAATGAGATTCCCACCGAAACCAGTGTGATTCTTACCCTGGTTCTGTAGGCCTTAAAAGACATCCCAGGCCTTTGGTTACTATGAAAGGAATCTCTTGTGGTATTTGTTTTTCTATTTTTTGTCTGGAGCAACTGGATACCATCTTGCTTTTTTTGGGGTGTTTTTGTTATACCCCAAACCACTCAAAGTCAGCGGTGTTGGCCAGTACTTAAATTATAAAAATAATAAGTGTATTGAGTGATTATTCTGTGCTAGCCAAAAACATTCAGCAAATCATGTTTAGGGTATGTCCCCTTTGATTCTATTGTTCAATATTACTTGGTGAATTCCATGAATTTGCCTACAGCAATCCATTTAAAAACCAAATACAGGTAGTCCTCGACTTACGACCACAAATGAGCCCAAAATTTCTGTTGTTAAATGAGAATTTGCCCCATTTTATGACATTTCTTGCCACAGTTGTCAAGTGAATCACTGCAGTTGAGAAAATAACCTGGTTAAGTGAATCTGGCTTCTCCATTGACTTTTCTGGTCAGAAGGTCACAAAAAGAGATCATATGACCCTGGGACACTGCAATGGTATGAACCAGTTGAAAGCATCTGAATTTTGATCATGTGATCATGGAGATGCTGCAAAGGTGGTAACTGTGAAAAACAGCCATAAGTCACTTTTTTCAGTGCCGTTGTAACTTTGAATGGTCATTAAATGAACTGTTGAAAGTTGAGGACTACCTGTAAATTGAGGGTCCTTTATTTAGTATATATACTATATAGTGTAATCTTTACTGAAGAGGAAAGGACAGGACTTAACGCTTCCTTCCAATTATTTTGATGGAGATACAGGGTTTACAGAAAATTTGAAGTTTACATACACATCTTCTTTGTCTTTTAAAAAGGATAGGAAAAATAAAACAAAACTTAAGACTTCATAAATTAATGGGCTTTTTTTAATTTGGAAAGGAAGCCTACTTCCAATTCGTAGTAACTACAGCTTTTTGAACTGCAGATGTTACAGGAAGTTGTGCATAGTTTAAAAGCAAATTCATATGGCTTTCAATCTTTTTGACAACTCTTAGACAGGGCTAGAGGAGGAGGGGGCAGCCCCCTGGGCAGAGCGCGCGCTAGGGCCGGGAGAGCACAGGCGCGGCCTCTCGCGTCATTGGGGGCCCCGAGAAGGGCGAGTGAGCCGACTCACATACACACACACCGCGCTACAGGTGCCGCCTGTTCCCCCTCCCCCTCTACGCTGGCCGAGCCATGGCCACCGGTCCGCGGAATTTTTTTTAACATAAAACCGGTGCCTGGTGCCAAAAAGGTTGGGGACCCCTGCTCTAAGCCACAGGTGTCAAACTTGCAGCATCACATTGCCATCCCTTGATGTATCACAACATTTTTCCCCTTTATGGAGCTGGGGTGGACATGGCCTGTGCATGATGCATCCGGCCAGTGGGCCACCAGTTTGACACCCCTGCTTTAAGCCAAAAAGAAAAAAAAAGATCTATAATATAAAGATACTATTCTCATAATAGAGTTCTTTTGTTGATTAATCAATAGGCAATTAGGAGAACAACTATTTTAAAAACAATTTCTTTATCTTTCACACATAATAAATGATTCGTATAAAGGGACACAAGTATATACATCCTGATCAGGTGACTATCACCAGTCAGATGGTTCCAATAGAGCAGTTTCTTTTTCTTACCCCAAAAGAAGCATGCGTGTAACCAATTTTTTTAATATTAGTGTCTCAAAAATACAGGAATTTGCTGCATGGAAAACTCTAAAAGATCATCTCAGAAATATATTGCTTACCCTGCTGCCCCTGCGGTGTTTGTGAGATGATGAACTGTGCTGGTTGCAAGTTGGTAGTTGGATGCACCAAGACAAACTGTTGCAGATTGAGATTTTGTTGCTGGAGCTGCTGTAGATGCTGCAGATCCTTCAAGAAGGAAAACATATGAGATATCCAAAACTAAGCATCTTCCCCTTCTCCTTTTTAAAATAAAATAAAGCCAAAAGAAGGATTCCAAACTTCTTGCTTCCTGAACACAATGTACTTATATACACCGTTGTATAGTTTGGCCAACCAATGAGAAGGAAGGACTCACTGGTGAAGATCCTAATGCTGGGAAAGATTGAGGGCAAAAGAAGAACAGGACGGCAGAGAATGAGGTGGCTGGGTGGAGTCACTGAAGCAGTAGGCGTGAACTTAAATGGACTCCAGAGGATGGTAGATGATAGGAAGGCCTGGAGGAGCTTGTCAATGGGGTCATGATGGATCAGACAGCTAACAACAACAACAACAACAACACAGTTGAAGGGTATATATGGAACAATATGTGATAAAATAAATGTTATCACTCCTTCCACTGAAAAACTTTTAAAGTTTTCAGACTTGCTGTATGTTCATAACAGAAATAAATCCTTAACAGCAAATCCTGATTCTTCAGGCTGGCTCCTTTATTCTCTGAACCTGTCCCTCGGTGATAGGAAAAAGGCAGACCCCACTGAGATTTTTCTGCAGCAGCCTTTGATAACAGGAAGATCTAATGGGCTCTGTCTCTTTGTAGGTGCTCATGCACCTACTTCTGTGCAAGCAACTGGCATTTTTAGAGGGGGGAAAAGATACTGCCTTTCCTATTACCTTTTTTCCTCTCTAGCCACCAAAATGTGTAGGATTTCCCCATTTATGCATAAGAAAGGGATGAAATATAAATGAAGCAATGCACACTTTGTAGATGGCCAAGACCAATTCATCATCATGATAATGTTTACTGTTTTTCTATTAAAAAATAAATACTGGGAATTGTACTGATGGATTGACATGATGACCACTGAAACATTGGTAAATCAAAGGTAACAAATTACTCAACACGCGGAATGGTAAAAACGGATTATTTTATGACATGGAAATAAGTGATTTGTTATTTATATTATCCACCAGTCTATCATATAATACTGTTATATAACAATATGAATAACAAAAGCTAGACAGAAGGCAAGAAAGATCACTACATAATTTTTAAAGATCTGCTTAATGACTTTACATAGTTTGAAAATCTCATGAAAATTAATGGACAAGGCCAAACTTTTATAACAATAAGAGCAGTTCCCTAATAATATTAATGGTCTTCCCTTTATTAGATGTGTTCAGGTAGAGACTGAGGCTGATTTACCATTTGCCATTAATGAATTATTTTGATTCCTATATTCCTATATTTCTAATCAGCTATTAGACCTATGGCCACCTCCAGTGTCGTACTCCCTCATTGGGTACCAGACCAACTGGATGACCCAGGTCTTTAAACTCTTTGGCAGACCTTACTCCAGGGGCATGGATGTTAAAGATCCCAATCCTCAGCACAAGGATTTTGACTTAATGGTCTACGTGTCATTTGGATAATCTCCTATGTCACTAATTCCAATGACTAAATCTATTACAAGAAATAGTTATTTGGTGGTAAGTTATAATAGGAATTCAAATAAGAAAAGGCATGTTGTTAATGATAAAGGAAATGATGGAAGTATTTTCTTCAGCCTACAGTGTAAAAGCTTCTAGAGCAGAGGTCCCCAACCTTTCTGGCTTGATAGCCTGGCGGGGGAGGGGGGGAAAGAGGATAGTTCTTTGTGTGTGGCAGGCAGGCATGCATGCTCACATGTGCTGGTCCATTTATGAGACTGGCAGATACATGCGCACATCGTTCACACAAACGGAGCTGTGCATGCGTA
Organism: Rhabdophis nuchalis; assembly: GCA_039707465.1. Lineage (NCBI taxonomy): Eukaryota > Metazoa > Chordata > Lepidosauria > Squamata > Natricidae > Rhabdophis > Rhabdophis nuchalis. Next base: position 27,296,607 of record CM077649.1, on the reverse strand, counting down.
CGTGCTCACCCACTACTTGCGTGGCCCAGTTCCAAGTGGGCCACAGCCCAGAGGTTGGGGACTTCTGTTCTAGAGGTTATATGAAGATTTGAACATGACGTTTTGCTTTGCTGATTCCACAGTTCAGCTTTATCAACTAAGCTTCCTCCTCTCACTTTCTACTTTTTTTTAAAAGAAAACTTCCTTCCTTCCTGGATTGAATAGTGATCGATTTAAAAAGTTACACACTTTCTGCAACAAGGATATGGCACAGCAGTTACTGGGCACCCAAGACATTCTCACAACATGATATATAATGGATCTAAGCTTCAGCTGTTCTGCGAACGACAAAGTGATATCTGGCCAACTAAAGCCCTTAACAGTTTGAACCTCACCTGTGCAATTTGTATCGGCTGAGATAGAGGAATCTGTGTCATGGGCGTTGCAGCAGAAGCTGAGATGGTGGCCCCTGCAGCATTGTGCTGCTGACTGGCTGAATGCTGCACCGCAGCTGCCAGCAACTGTGCCTGTGCCTGTTGTAGTAATAATTGCTGCTGGGCTGGTGTTAACGTAAGCTAGAAACAAGTTTTAGGACATTCATTAATAAAAGAAAGGAAAAGCTGCTTTCTTAAGTATCACTGTTAATTTCTGAGAAGTTTTTATTAAATAACCTATTTTATATTTTTTGCTTCAGTAAAAAAATAAAAAATAAAGCTATCCAGTTAATTTTACATCACTCAAATGGGGCTGGCATGTGCTTGTGACCATTTGTATGACTGAGATCAGAGAAGCAAGGTTCTCTATGACTCCTCTTCAAGATTAATGTGAAAAAAGTAATTAGTAAGCAAGCAGTGGAGAGAAACAGCACTGACAGGAAATAGCAAGCAAAAAGAACAAACCATCATTGACAGGCTTTGAAAGGAAATTTACATCCTCCAGAAGCACAAGCGATTAGCCAGATGAATGAAAAATAGCAATACTGGCTGTGGTTACCAAACAACTGATAATACTCCAGCTGCTTCATATTAGTATGAATCCCTGCCATGTTCCATCGTCCCCATTATGCCTTAAGATATAGATGAGGAACATGTGCACCATTTGTTCCTTTCCAAGGCACCCCCTCTTCCGTCTGTCTTTTTGTTTTGATAACATTGAGCTGGTAGGTTGACATCTCTGCCAGTTTCCAAACATGCATTATCTCTATGAAACAGGTGGCATCGAACTCCCTCTGACACATTAATATTCTTCCCAGTTTCTGTAATGAGAGAGCTTCTAGGTTCAAAGACCTGGATCCACTCCCTATATTACAGGCAAGAACATTTCAGCAATATGACCCACAGCATTTCAATAAGTCTGAAGGATGCTGAATAGGTCCATGCAAACATTCACACATAATCTTATCATAAGCCTTAAAGAATGATACTCAGATTACAGTGAAATTGTGATTTATATGCTATTTTGTTATTGTTATGGCATACATGCTCAATTGAAAAATGTACAAAGAGCTCAACTGAGAAGCCTATATAAAGAGCTTTTCATCTCATGCCAACTTTTAAAATGTTAATCTAAGGGTTCATTTTTCTATATGAAAAAGAGAATGTCAACAAAATGGGTCTGCAAAGTTGGCTCTTTTAAGACTGATGGACTTCAACTCCCAGAATTCCCCAGCCAGCCTCCTGGCTGGGGAATTCTGGGAGTTGAAGACCACCAGTCTTAAAAGAGCCAACGTTGCAGACCCTTGAAGCAAAACATGTATTCAAAGTTACACTTTAGGATGAATATTAAAACAACTGATTCAATATTCATGAATATGAGAGTGATTTTATTGTGACTTCAAAGACACCAATACATTTTTATTTCAATCATGTAATAAGTTACATTGCTGTTTCTATGATGCTACTGATTTCATCACAAATTGCTTGTCTTCTAAAATTTATGTTTCAGTTTCAAAAGAGTAGAAAACAAATGTGTAAAAATGTACTAAATGTACGAAGAGGTTTTGTTAAAATTATCTATATCTATAAACACTAACATTTTGCAATAGAGCTGCTTTGCTTAGGAGATTTTAAACGTATTTATATTTACGTAAATATATTGTCATAGCCAGCAAGGACAACTACTGCCACCACTTATAAAATTAAAAGTGTGAAACTTAAATATTAATACAACATATTGGGCTTAGAGATCAAAAGTCTACTCTATTAGAATCCAGAATGTCATATGAAAATGCAATATTTAAAAGAAATAGCAAAGAGAATTTTTGTACTTTCTCTCTTTATGTAGAGTAATGATCAGAAAAACCAAAACAATCTCAATTTTATCATCTTGTCAGAGATTTACAGGAATGCATAATATTGATAAATTCAGATTCACTAGGATTACTTCATTTTCCTTTTATGGGTTGTTTGGCTAATACCACAACTTGAGAAGGTTGCTCATTCTCATTCACTACAGCTGATCTTACCCCAGTTATCTGCCCTCCAGCCAACATAAGCTGTGTTTGCGGTATGGCCGCCTGAACTGAAGGCTGCTGTGAAGGCTGGCTTGGCTGCTGAGTGTCCCCAGATTCTTCATTAGATTTAGACTAGAGAAAGAAAAATACAAACTTTGTAGAACACATCAGTTATTAGTGTGGACAAAAACATATTCTACTGTAGTGTTTTCCCTGTTCATTGATTGTGAATTAATTTGTTTTAAAAAAAACACTTTTAAAAACTTATTCATTTCTATAAGTAATCATAGATAATAGATGGGGTTGTATCTGTTTTCGCACCAGTAAAAAACAAAATATTTGGAACAAAAGAAAAGAGCAGTAATTTCAGGTTATGTTCATAGTTGGATAGAAATGAATATGTTGAATACATAAAGCCTCTGATTTATTATCTCCCTATCACTTATGCATTGGTTTAAACCAATACATTAATTAGTGCTGCTAAAGCTTCCAAACTTTCCTAGTCAATGCAATGTTACTGATAATTCTTAGATGCACACCTTCACCAAGTATGTGACATTGCCCAACCCTATTAATTACTGAGAAAACCAATACTAATACACTGAAGGTTTGGATCACAGGATCACAATCTCCATGTATCCATTTTATCAATATGGCATTCAATTTAAACAAGATACTAAAATGTTTGTATATCAAAAAGTACCAGGGGAAAGAAAACCAACACTCAGAATACAAATATTATTTCTGATCAGTGAAGTTCTAGTATTTATAATGGCAAGCTCAGTTTACATATTTAAACTATTTTATAGAAAAACAAATGAATATATAGCCACAAGGTAGGAAATACAAGCAAGAAAGCAAAAGAAAGACGGGGGGGGAAAGCCCAAAGAGGGGTTTATGCTAATTAAAATCGCTTATGGAGAACATTAAAATTCTGCATAGATTTGCATATTTTCCACCACCTGTTTTGGGGACCGCAGAGCAGGCTAATTAACATAGAGGCTCTGATTAATTCTGCCAGTCATTGAGAGATAATTACAGCACAGGACTGTAAACATTCTGCACTGGAGATATAGCCTGTTTGCCAACATCTCTCTCTGGGATTGAAAAATTACCATGGCAACCAAGTCAATGTTCAGCCTCTTTTTTACAGAAGAAGGTCACTTTTCCTACTCCTTTCAGAAGCATCATTTGTAACTAGATGTGTGTTCTAGAGGGCTTCAAGAATAGTCTTCAGTCTTTAGTATTTTTATAACGAAGCCATTTCAAAATACTATTTGTTATATTCCTTTTCTTTTTTAATACATTGCTTGAATATCTTAATAGTAAGAATCAGAGGATCACAATTTGATGGAGCATCATACAATACACAAAGCTTATTTAGTCAGTTATATATCTTTGATAGAAATGAACAAGTTTTAGATTCAACTATTGAAAATAAATGTATTTTCTCCAGCATTGTATAACTTTCCAAAATGATATATTAAAAAGATAGGATAAAATGATCATGATGTTCGCTTCCGTAATATAAAAGGAGCTCTTTTTAATAGTTTTAACAGCATTGCTGTTGAACACCTAAGTTAATGATTATTGTGTCACACTATTCATATTTCAACTAAACGGACTGAGACAGATGAGAAATTTAAGTAAGTAATTCTTACCTGTACATTTAAGGATTGGGCAGCAGCTTGTAAACTTGATCCAGGAAGCTGAACCTATAAAAACAATTCGTTTTTATGAATAGAATCAACAAAATGGTTGCAAAGTTTCCCAGCTTGAAAAACACATACAACTTAAACCCTGAAGGCTATAGTTAGATAGGCTAATAAAATATTCTAGTTAGCAGAATGCAATGGCAGTATTTGCCAAGAAAACTAAATTGATATGAAATCATAATGAGTGAAATTTGCTAGGTGGTTGAATCCCATTACAGAATTGAAATGATCAGAAATGTTTTAGGAGCTGACTAAATCAAAACAGCATTTTTTATGAAGCAGTCAAAATTAGAATCTTATTAAAAGTTCATTAGAAATTTGTGGAACACAGAATCATAAATAATATGAATCTCACGAAATGTTAAATTTATTCAGATTTTAATATGTTGTGGGAGCCTAGATTTGAATGGCAATGCATTCTTTATAGGTTAAAAATCACCCCAATGAAACATTTTAAAATGTTATTCTCAGAGAGACTAGGCCCTAGGGCATCCTTGCACAGAAGTTTAACGATTGTTTAAAGTAGGGTTTTCCACCATGTTTTGAATCATTTTCGTAAGAACACAAACTTCCAAATCATAAAGGATGTGAATTTTCCTACACACTGTGTTGAACTACAGCACAGCTCTGGGAACTCAAATATATCAGGTAGTATATATGTAAATAGGAGACATAAACAAGGTAGTTAGGATATAAGCAAATACTCTTTTCCAACTTTTCTCACATTTCTGGGTTAGATTCCATAAAAGTATAAGAATGCCATCTGTCACCAAGCAAGTAATTATCTGTAAAAAAGCTTCTATCAGCAGTGCCAACAGCCAGTTTAATCTCTCTGCTCACTAGTATTATGAGATAGAATAGCATTCATTGGAGAGGTTTGCAAACCAGCATTGTAATATAGCTGTCATAGAGATATGGTGAAGGTAAAAACAATTTTTGCTGTTTCAATTCTTTTAGAGTATCAAATTATGAATAGATTTCTCTTACACATAATTGGCAAAAATACTTAAGACCGCTTTAACGAAAACTAAGTTCAACATGCTGCATTGTTTTTTTTAAAAAAATCTCATTAGATAATTGTGAATGATGCTATGTTGTGTCATAAAGATATTTATATAGCCTACATTTTATTTTTAAATAAATTCATCCTATTTGATAGATCAGCCAATTATCACAGATACTTAGTGTTCCTCCCACACGAAATGTAAACTCCAAGGTAGCTCTGAATAATGTTTTATAGTGTGTGTATATGTGTGTGTGTGTGTGTTACGTTTTGGAGCTGATCAATAAATAAAAGGAAACAGTATGTCTCCTCCCTTAATTGGGGCCTAACAGGGTGTTGTGGAACAAAGTGTGTGTGTGTGTGTGTGTGTGTGTGTGTGTGTGTGTATGTATGTATGTATGTATGTATGTATGTATAAAATAAAAGTATGAACTGGGTATCAACTGAATAGAGCACACACATTTGCAAGAATGCTAAGAAGTTTTGCCAACTAATCTTGCAAACTATGTGAATTTAAAACCAATATACAAGCTGTTATCATTTTATAGTTAAATAGACAATTGTGACCCATTGGATTATCATTTCAGAAATATTTCATTAACTGAACAAAAAGGCAGAATAACTATGGATGAGAAAAAAAGCAAAGGGAGCAGGAGCAACTTGACTTCTTTGCTGGCTTTCCCACAGAATTTCCTTGTGGGAAACTGGCAGTGAATGTTTGGAAATCACTATCATGTGACTGCAGCTGGCTGTGGCACTGCAGCCACTAAAGCTGCCACAACTTTCCTACATTTTATTCCCACAGATTGTATACGCATTCTGTAAGTTAGTCCATCTGAGTTATGCTGATTCCAAAATGGTGGTCCTATGATGCACCATTTCACTAACTGAAGGTTACACACACACACACACAAACACGGGTTTAGCAGTATATAGATGGCAAAAGACATGTTTGAATTTAGTCTTTTATATCTACTGCCCAGTGACAAATGTATATTATACATTCTAAATCAGGGGTCCCCAACCTTTTTGGCACCAGGGACCAGTTTCATGTTAAAAAAATTCCGCGGACCAGTGGCCATGGCTCGGCTGGCGTAGAGGGGGAGGGGGAACAGGCGGCACATGCATGCGTGGGGGGGCGAGTCGGCTCACTCGCCCCTCTCGGGCCCCCAACAGTGCGAGCGGCCGCGCCTGCACTCTCCTGCCCCCGGTGCGCGCTCTGCCCAGGGGGCTGTCCCCTCCTCCCTCCTCCTCCTCTCCAGCCCTTTCTAAGAGTTACACCGCTCCCTGCGGCCCGGTTCCTATCAATCCACGGACCGGCACCGGTCCGCGGCCCGGGGGTTGGGGACCCCTGTTCTAAATGATCTTAAAATGTATTTTAAAAATAACACCCAGCACACAAAGCTTAGGGATAGCGGACAATAGATGAATGGAAGATGTTCAGTAGAGGTAGTACAGATAAAATGATTGAATTGTTAGAATACATGTATTGTAGAATATGTGTATATATACATGTAATACATGTATAGAATACATTAAAATTGATGCATGTATAGCATTATATATATTCTCATGTATGTTCCTTGATCACCTACATGTATATATCCTAGTATCATCACTGATAATTTTGTGTATTACTGCCTTGTTGCATTCGCTTCAAACACCCAATATTCTATCACATTTATGTTTTAGTGAACATTATAGGAACCAAGGCTAAGACAGCCAAATCACATTGATTTTGTTTACTAAGATATTTTTTCCTGCACATCTCATCAAGAAGCATAACCAAACTTGATTAAGTAGAGCGTTGGTTCTTACCTGATACGCATCTTTTCATAGGGGGGGAGGCAGCGTCTAGTGTGGGTTGATGACTCTCTTCTCATTGGAGGTCTGAGTCTGGGCAAAATTAAGCCCCGCCCCTCGTCACCGGGCCCAGCCCAGTTTCGACGAAGAAATCCAGACTCGAAGCGTCTTGTACATCCACTCTTGCGAGTTGTAGACCGGTCCCGGTGATTGCTTGGTCGAGCCGCTTCCCTGCTTATTGTCCTGTGATCCGGAATTCTCAGGTATTACCGGTAGGGAGCCAAGGAAAACAAGAATCAGACAAAATTCCCCGGGTTGGGGCTAGACGCTGCTTCCCCCCCTATGAAAAGATGCGTATCAGGTAAGAACCAACGCTCTTTTTCCATAGTGGGGGGAGGCAGCGTCTAGTGTGGGACATACCAAAGCTATAGGTGTCCCTGGGCGGGAATCGTGTTTTGGCTGGAAGATCTGTCGGCTCGTGTTACTGACTGTAGGACTCTGCGACCGAAGGCCGCCTCCGCCGAAGCGAATGAGTCCAGTTTATAGTGGCTGATAAAGGGAGAAGGAGTGGCCCAAGTGGCCGCTCTGCAAATTTCCTGAAGGGATGCCTGAGCAGCCCAGGCCGCTGTGGTCGCTGCGCTTCTGGTGGAGTGGGCGGTTAGCCGACCCGGACTCCCCGCAGCTGCTGTCTGGTAGGCCGTGGCGATGCATGCTCGCAGCCATCGGCCGATGGTTGCTGATGAAACTTTCTTACCCTGAGAGGACGGTTGGAATGACACGAAGAGTGATTCCGAGGTTCTGGAGGGCCGTGTCCTCTTGATGTAAATCTTTAAGGCCCTCCTTACATCCAAGGTCTGCCACCTTCTCTCCAGTGGGTGAGACGGGTTCGGACAGAAGTTGGGAAGTACCAGCTCCTGAGACCTGTGAAAGCAGGAACATACCTTGGGGATGAAGGAGGGATCCAACCTCAAGACGACCCTGTCCTGATGGAATACGCAGAGGTCCTCCCTGACCGATAGTGCCTGAAGTTCAGAGATCCTGCGGGCTGACGTGATGGCTACTAAAAAGGCAACTTTCAAGGTTAGATATCTTAGGGAGACCTCCCTTAGTGGTTCGAAGGGAGGCCCCGTGAGGGAGTCTAAAACCTTGGGTAACTCCCACGATGGATACCTGTGCACCGTGGGAGGGGACCTGAGTGAGGCCCCCCTCAGGAATAGACGTACCGTGGGCTTCTGGGTCAAGGATGTTGATCCCCCGTAGGTCAGAATGGACGAAATGGCCGCCAACTGCCGTCTGATGGTATTCAGTGCCAGTCCTTTGTCTAGCCCCGCTTGCAGGAACTCCAGGATCTGTGGGATAGTGGCCCTAAGGGGATCAATAGACTTACCCGAACTCCAGGTGCAGAAGGTCCGCCAGGTGGAATCGTAGATGCGATTCGTGGAGGGCCGTCTGGAGGCCTGGATGGTCTGGATCACCCTGTCGGAGTAGTTGTCCTGTCTCAGGATGCTCCGCTCAAGCGCCAGGCGGTCAGCTGCAGCCACTGAGGTTCCGGGTGCACCAGTGATCCCTGGCCGAGGGAGACCCGATCCTGTGGTATCTTCCAGGGCCGGTCCACCGAGAGCGCCCTCAGATCTGCAAACCAGGTCCTGCGAGGCCAGTGGGGCGCTAGCAGGATGATCTCCGCCCTTTCTGCCACTATTTTCTGAATGACCCTGGGCAGCAGTGGGAGCGGAGGAAACGCATACAGAAGCCCGGAAGGCCATCTGCACCTCAGTGCGTCTGTCCCCTCCGAGCCCGGCGATGGGAAGCGAGACATAAATCTCGGGAGCTGGGAGTTGGCCGGGGTGGCGAATAGGTCGATGTCCGGAAGGCCAAATCGGGACACAATGTCCCGGAATAGCGACGGGTGCAGTCGCCACTCGGCATTGTCCACTATCTCTCGGCTGAGCCAGTCCGCTTGCACGTTGGCCACCCCCGAGATGTGCTCTGCTGTCAGGGAGAGCAGGTGGCGTTCGGCCCACAACCCCAATTTCCTGGCCTCGACCATCAGGGAGCTGGATCGAGTGCCCCCCTGTCGATTCACGTGCGCCTTGGCGGACACGTTGTCTGTCAGAACTAGAATATGTCTCCCCCGCAAGGAGGGGAGAAAGTGCCGTAGGGCCAAATGGATCGCTCGCAACTCCAGCCAATTGATGCTGTGAGTCAAATCCGATGAGTCCCATTGGCCCTGGGCCATCTGTTCCTGGAAATGGGCCCCCCAGCCAAAGAGACTGGCATCCGTGGTGACGGTCAGCCTGTCCTGTTCCTTGAACTGCCGACCCTCGGTGATAGCCCTGGAAGTCCACCACCTGAGGGAGCCGGAAACTTCCGAGGGAATGCGAACCTTGGCCTGGGAGCAGCTCAAGAGCCGTTTCTGAAACGGCAAGAGAAACCATTGGAGGGCCCTGGAGTGAAGCCGGGCCCATGGCACGATGCCAATAGCTGATACCATGGTCCCCAGCAGCTTAGAGAGGGTGGCCAGGGAAGGTCTGGGGTTCCCTGCTACCTGAATGACTAGCTCCCTAAGAGACACCTGTCGTTCCTGGGATAGGAACACCCTCCCTTCTATAGTGTCAATTAGAGCTCCCAAATGCACCAAACGGGTAGTGGGGTGGAGATGACTCTTGGGAACATTAATGGAAAACCCGTGACTCTGCAGCGCCCGGATGGTGTAGGTCAGCTCCTGGCGTGCCCTGCCAGGTGAGGAAGACTGTAGGAGGATATCATCTAGATATGCATTTAGTCTAATAGGGACGTCCCTCAGGCTGGCCAGCAAGGCCGCGAGCACTTTGGTGAACACCCTGGGCGCGGAGGAGAGGCCGAAGGGGAGGGCCGTGTATTGGTAGTGGTTCCCCGAATAGGCGAACCTAAGGAATTTCCTATGCTGGGGGGCGATTGGGACGTGAAGGTACGCCTCCGTTAGGTCAATGGAGGTCAGCCAGTCCCCATGTCGGATGCCTGCTAAGATGGTCTGCAAAGAATGCATCTTGAAACGTCTGTAATGGATGAACCTGTTTAATGTTTTTAAATCTAAAATAGTCCTATAACCTCCGGAGGACTTGGGGATAACAAAAACAATGGAATAATACCCCTGGCCCTGTTGGTCCGGGGGGACAGGCTCAATCGCCTGTATTTCCAACAGGTGTTGGATGGCCTCCTGCATGAGGCGTCTGCGCCCCGGATTGGAAGAAACCGGGCAAACCTTAAAACCTGAAGGGGGAGGGGACGAAAACTCAAGGAATAGACCATGGCGAATGGTGGCCCTGACCCAACCATCTGAGGTGGTTCGATCCCACTGGTCGGCGAACCTGGCCAGCCTACCTCCTATGGGATAGGAGGTGACCGGAACGTTAATTCCGGCGGTACTTGTGGTTTCCCCCTCCCCGAAAGGACCGCTTGGGCTGCTTCCCCCTCTGGTATCGATCCGGGGCCCCTCTGTTTCTGGGGAAAAACCCTCCCTGTTGTCGGGGGCCCTGAAATCCATAGCCCCCCCCCGAAAGGACGAACCGTAATCCTGGGAGCGGAAGGACGTTCCGGCCTCCTGGCTCCGAAAGGACTGACGTCTGGGGTAGGGGGAGACACGGGAAAACCCCTTCTTCTGATTTGTGGGAAGCACCTTGCGTTTGTCTTTGTCCTCTACCAGGAACGGGTTCAAGGCTTCCCCGAACAGCGAGCTGCCCGAGAAGGGAGCAGAGGCTAGGCGCCACTTGTGGCGGACATCCGCCTGCCATTGCTTCAGCCACAATAGTCGACGTGATGCAACCGATGACGCCATAGCTCGGGAGGCGAATCTGGCGGAGGCCAAGGTGGCGTCCGAGGTGAACTGCACCGCCGCTACCAGCTTCGCGATGTCCTGGTGCGCTCTCAGATCTGTGACTGGGGTGCGTTGCTGAAGATCTTGCAGCCACAGCAGACAAGGCCGGGTGAAGAAGGATGCTGTCGTGGAGGCCCGCACAGCCCACGCCGCTGCCTGGAACCCCCTCTGCAGGGTGAGGTCGGCCTTCCTTTCCTCCGGCTTCAGTACCTCTTCGGGTGCCCCAGGCATGTTGGCCGAAGTGTGGAGGGCGATGACCGGAGCGTCCACCTCAGGGACTGCGAGGAATTGTCCCAGGTCCTCCGATACGTTAAAGAACCTCCTGTCTGAGGCGGAAGGGCTTGGTCCCGACGTGGGGTTGGACCACTGGCGCTTCACCCGATCAATGAAAATCTTTGGCATGGGGATGGTTTCCGTCGGTGTGTCCTCGTCCTCAAATATGGTCTCCGCTGACACCATTGCAGTTCGCGGGACCGCTGGAGGGTTAGCGATGGCTGGAGACATCTTGGATGCCGCCATGGTTTTCTGTAATAAAGATGTAAAAAGAGCCGAAGGAAAGAGGCCCGAGGAGGGCTTCTTTTCCGGTACCTTAATCTCATCGTCCGAGAGACCCATCTCTCTGATCTCGCCCTCCTCGGACTCTGATGAATCGCCCAGCTCCTCCTCACTGTGGTCCTCTGGAGTCAGTGGTGCTGCTGGTGGGAGCAGTGGGCTGGCAGTTGTCGCTGGAACTGGTTGGACCGATGTGCTCCTCTGCTGCCAGCCTGCCGAAACCCCCTGGGAGAAGGCCGCCGCTATAATCTCCTGGATGCTTGGTATCCCCAGGGGTTGCTGTGGGATGGGTGGGGCCGTAGAGGTCGATGGGATTGCCTCCTGGTGCGGCCTAGGCTGCAGGAACTCCCCTGCCATTGGGTCCAGGGTCAGGGCCTGCTGAGATGGTCCCCAAATGCCTGTAACATCGATGGGGAACAGAGGGTTGAGGGAGGGCCCCCCCCCTGATGCTGTGCTGGGGACATCATTAGAGAGAGCTGCACCTGTGACTGGTGCGGCAGAGGCGAGGCCGGGATGGGTATCGCCCTGCTGGCTGCCTTGGAGTGAAGCCGGTCTAAGGTCTTCTCCTTCCTCTTCTCAAAAGCAGAGGAGGTGGAGCCGGATGGCTTCTTGGCCCTGTCCGACTTTTGGGAAGCCTTGCCTGATTTGGATGTGGCCTTCCCCTTCCCCCGCGTTTTGGCCTGTGCCGATGAGGAGGGATCGGACTGTGGCCCCTGCTCCCCCTGGGGCTCTGTGCCTGAGGTGGGGGCTGGGAGAGGCCTCTGCTCCGCTGGTGCCAGTTGCTCCTTGGAGCTGGCCTCCGGAGCTGCTGGGGTAGCCATCTGTCTGGGGCGATTGAAAATTCTGCAGGAAAAAAGCCCTTTAAAATGAGGCTTGGCTCGGCTTCGGCCTGGGTTCTCTTGCCGCTGTTTTTGGCCTTCAAAAATGGCGCTTTACTCTAGGCTCCGCCCCCTTGCTTCCTGTGGGAGCGGAAGAGGCGCGCTTTTTAAAACAAAGGGGAAAGGAAAAAAAAAAAAATATGGCTTCTCCCTCCACGTGGCCGGCTCCTTTAAGGGACGGCTGAATCTCTCTGGGCTCGGCTGGGGCTGCCGGGTCGCTCCGCGGCAGTAAGGAAGAGAAAATTCAAAAAGTAAAACAAAAGGCAAGGAGGAGGCTAGCGAGCGCTCCGACTGCCACGGATCGCCGCTCAACCTAATAGGGAGCGGCGGAGCGCCCCCCCGGCGAAATCCCCGCAGCCGCTTTTACTCACTCCTTGGATGTCTTCAGCGCGGAAGAAGCGCGCTCCGGGTGAGTTCCTTTGGATCTTCTGCCCCTTTGGAATCCGGAGGGAGTCTTCCTGCCTGTTTGCCCTGCAAGGGCTTAAAGGCTCAGCTCTGAGGCGTGCTGCTCCAAGCAGTCAATTGCTCTCAGGCCGTTTACTCCTTTCCTCTTTCCTTTCTTCAATTTCCTTTGCAAAATTACTTGGCAATCTAGCTGTAGGTTAAGACGCTGTTCCTCCTTCGAGGTCTGAGTCGAAACTGGGCTGGGCCCGGTGACGAGGGGCGGGGCTTAATTTTGCCCAGACTCAGACCTCCAATGAGAAGAGAGTCATCAACCCACACTAGACGCTGCCTCCCCCCACTATGGAAAATAACCGATTTTCACAGTAGCACCAGCTGCATGCTCCATACATTGCAATACTTGAATGGGTTTGGAAGTTGAGGCAAATAATTTATATGTTTTGCACAAGTAATAGTATGGCTATGTACACAAAATCGTCAGGACTGAAGTTCAATGTGAAGGAAACTCTATTAGGAAGCACAGGTTTGTTTTCTTGTCTATATCTGAGAAGGTTCATGCAAGTACAGGAATGCTTCTGTGTTCTGCCATTGAAGAATACACTGTTACTGAAACAAGTATTAATTAAATAGGACAAATCAAACTCAAACTGAGAATTAAGTCTCTCTCTCTCTCTCTCTCTTTAAAAAAAAAGAATACTTTGCTATATAGAACAACACTGTATAGACAAACTAGGTCTATTGTATTTTCTGTTACAGGTAACTAGTTTCCTAAGCCCTTTCATGTACAATATATTGTAGTCAGACAGTTGTGAAAAGAGAAATCCATATGTAAGATATTTTCTATAGAATCAGAATTACCACCTAAATTGTCAGAAAATTCTAACATCTGTCAGACAAACAAATAGAAGTGTGAGAGAAATTGATCTTCTAAAACAAGTTTTACCAGGTGTAGAAATAATCAAGTCTACTGGCAGCTGGTAGGTAGACAAATTAAATTTATTTGTCACCCATATCGCTGTGGGGCTACTCTGGCTGGCTTACAACAGTAGAATGAAAAATTGTAAATATAACAATAGTAAAACAATGAAACAATAAAAATGAAGTACTGCAATATTAATTAAAAGATGGACATGGAGAGAACAGGATGCACAAGGGGAGGTAGGGTCAGCTATTAGTCCGGTCACCTCCAGTGTCGTACTCCCTCATTGGGTACCAGACCAACTGGAAGACCCAGGCCTTTAAACTCTTACAGAAGGATAGGAGGGTGGGGGCAGACCTCCCTCCAGGGACATGGATGTTAAAGATCATGCCTTTCTTTACTGTTAGGGGAGAAAAGTACCTTACAGCCATTTATTCTTACAAATAACGGGGGAAAACCCTTTTTAAAAAAGATAGCTGTTCTCCACTTAAAAAAGTAAATGTGAGAAGGGGCAATCTATTCTAGGCAATAGTAACATTTCCCAAATTTCCAATATTTCCCAAACAAATAAATAAAATCTGTTAAACCAAATTCAGAAGGGAAACATGTGCTGTCCTTTCCAAATCAAAATTCACTTTCTATTTTAGAAGAAAATAAAAACATTTATTATGTGTTCCTCAGAATTTGGAGGCAGGGTTTGCTTTTGGAATTGAGAAGACCGCCTCCTGCCCCATACATCCCTTAGACCGATACGCTCCCACAGAGAGGGCCTTCTCAGGGTGCCGTCGGCCGGACAATGCCGACTGGCGACACCCAGGGGAAGAGCCTTCTCTGTGGCGGGCCCAGCCCTTTGGAATGACCTACCCCCTGAATTACGTACCATCACCGACCTCCGCCTCTTCCGCCAATGTCTTAAGACATATTTGTTTCAACAAGCCGGCCTAGCCTAACCTTCCATGGGGACTTTTAGGTAGTTTTAAATTGAGTTTTTAAATTTTGGTTTTAGCGCAGGATAGGTTTATTTAATAGTTTTTAAAATTATATTTATTGTATTTTGTATGTTTTTAAATTTCCTGTGCGCCGCCCTGGGTCCTTTGTGGAGAAGGGCGGGATATAAATTTAAATAAATAAATAAATAAGAAGTGATGGATCTGACAAATTAACCTCTGACCATGTCAATATTAAAAGTCTCTGACATATAAGATCAGGTATTGGAGAAACAATTGGAATTCTCAACCCATTCCCTTTTTCCTACTCCAAGATACAAGTACGATTTGGCAGTACCCTAAAATGACCAAGAAGGAATGCACAACTTTAAGTAGTATATAAATAGTATATAAAAAAGGTAATTCTTTTGAGCAAGAATCTCCATGCACTTATCACATAAAGAATAAATGCTACATAGAAAGGGATAGGCAAGCAAGAATCTATGTCTTTTTATCTCACCAAAGCTAATACATTATAAGATAATTTTGATTTATTAGGTGTTCTAAAATATCCAAAAGATAAACAATATACAAGTCTAGGAAACACCAGTGCACTGTAAAATTATGATTTAAGTTACAGCTTTAAATGTATGTTACATTAGAATATGAAACTCTTCTTTCACTCCTTAGCTGCACTACACTAACTTCCTGACTTCTAGAATGAATAATCATCTCATTTAAACATGGGTTTTAAAAATCTGTCATCCTACTTTGAATATGACAATAGAAACAGTCAAGAAACTATTTTTGTTCAACTACTCTTTATGTGGCAGACTCCTAATTCAGTTTTTTCCTTTTCGATAGTAAGAATCTGTAATGGAAAATTATTTTTATTATCAACTGCCACTTTTTTAAAATAGCATTTTACGAAATGTTTTTATGTACAGTATATACAATCACTGTGCTACCTCTTCCCCTGTTTGTACATATTTATCTCCATGTTTGCTAACCACTTGATTTGTAAAACAAAAAAATAAAAAAAAATAAAAAATCATTGTCAAAATCCTTCATCTCATTCATGATGGCTACTGGAAATTCTTCTGCTAACATTCTTTTAACTACCCCCTAATTATCTGTTTAGTACTTAAGGCTTTTAGTGTCTGAGAACAAGAGGATTTGAAATCAAATGTCTGAATTAGTCATGTTTCCATCCAAGTACATAAATCCAGTCAAATTAAATCAAACTCAGTAAGGCATGAAACTCTTCAAACTTATTGCTTATAATCAAGTGGTGTGTGTTTGTGTGTGCGTGCGCATGTGTATTTTTTGAGTCAGAGCTGACTTCCTAGCAACTGCCAGGACTAGTCCCTGTAGTTTTCCTGACAAGATTTTTGGAAGTGGTTTGCCAGTGTCTGCTTCCTACAGCTAGGAGTGTGTAACTGACCCAAGGTCACCTAGTTGGCTTTGTACCTAAAACTTGATCTCGGTACTCATAATGGTCTCCCAGTTTCTGGCCTGATGCCTTAACTACTGCATCAAACTGATTATCCTTATTAAAGTGATCCCGCTACAAAATTTGCATCATTCTATGCAAATTAATTAAATGGATTCCAAAGCCATCAACAGTTATCGATAGTAGCTTTTACCTAGAAACTGAAAATAAGCAAAAATCCAAGCAATGGTAACAATTATTATGATTTGCAGTTCACTTGAAGAATCAAATTTTATGTAACAACTTTTAGCTGAATTTCGGTATCTTTATAATCAGTAAAGTATAAAGATAATTGGAAATTATGTCATTGCTCTGTTGTCTTTTTGACAGCCCTTATATTCCAAAAACCTTATGAATGTTCATAATTTATGCAATTATTTAATATATGCAATTGTATAATGTGCTAAGAACATTGTGTAATTTTGTGGATATGCATGGATTCCTTCCAATGGCAATATGAGGCACTGTAACAGACATATTACATGATCATGATATACTCTTTTTATAAAGAAATAATTGAACATTTCTTTTTGCTGTTTAAATTTTCTTCCATATGTTGGCTGCTAAATATTTCCAGAATCTGGCAGATTTTATAGAAGTTATTAAAATAGCAGCCTTATACTCTACTAATCCTGAACATAAAAATTATCTATGTGACTTTTTTCAAGAGATCTGTATAAAAGAAGAAAAACCTGATGGAGATGTCCAAGGAACGCCTGGGCTGTGGAGATTGCCCCTGGAACAGGCACCGTCTGTTTCTGAAAGTCTAGGCCATTTGTTTGTGTGCCTAGAAAAGCAAAGTTATAGCCAATTAAAATTCTTCTTAAAAGACAATTCTGAAAAAAATTGCTGGTTCCTTAAAATCCAAGTAGCAATTCAAAGAAAAGCTTAAAATGTCTGTATTTTAAGCCTCGGTATTTAGCATATTTTTTTTAATATTACCGCATTTACTGTTCTGTTTTAAAGCCACTTATTAATAACCTACAGTAGAATAATGTTACTAAAATTTCCATCATAAAAGTTAAAAATCCAACTAGCTAAAAATACAAATATATAAAGATCAACCTAATAAAATACAAAACAGGATCTAAAACTATTAGTAGATATAGAAGCTAAATAGCTGAAGGAACCATATCGCCTTAAAAATTGAGAGAAACAAACAAGTCTTAGTTTGAAACCAAACAAAAAATAAAATAAGTGCTACGCAATTTCTCAGATCATCCACTAAATCAGCAATCACTATTAAAATGATTCATTCTTCATCCTCAGAATGATAGGCAATTGGAGGAAATTTTCAGTACATGATGGAGACACATACTGTATTGCAGAAGAATTCCTCAACTTATGACCACAATTGACCCAAACTTTCTGCTGCTGAGACATTTGTTAAGTGAGTTTTGCCTCATTTTGCAATCTTTTTCTTGCCACATTTGTCATGTGAATCACTGCAATTGTTAAGTTAGTAACATGCTTGTTAGCTGAATCTGGCTTTCCCATTGACTTTGTTTGTTAGAAGATCACATGACATCAGGACATTACAACCATCACAAATACAAGTCAGTTGCCAAGCATCTTTATTTTGATCACATGACTATGGAAATGCTGCAACAGTCATAAATGTGACAATGGTCAGTTATTTTAATGCTACTGTAACTTTGAATGATCACACAAGAACAGTTGTAAGTTGAGGATTACTTGTAATCAGAACACTTGAATAAATATAATGCTAGGAAAATTAAAAAGTACAGAAAATATTAAAACAAAAACTTTACAATAAAGTTAAAATAAGTTGGAGTATAAGACGCACTCCCCCCCCAAAAGTGGGTGGAAATGTCTGTGCGTCTTATACTCTGAATATTGAAGGGGGAGTTGGTGCGGTGCCGATCAGCTGCTCTAGAATGGGCTGTGGTGAATGAACGTTGGCGGCAAATGGGCTGTGGTGAACGGGCGGCAGCAGCAAACAGGAGGTGGCCAATGGGCCACGGTGGCAGCAAACGGGCCACAGCAAACAGGCCAGATGAATACTGAATGGATGCTGGGAGGCAGAGGCAGATCCCCTCCCCCCTGTTTTCGTCCCCAAAAGCTAGGTGCGTCTTATAGTCCGGGTCATCTTATAGTCCAAACAATACAATAAGTTGAAGTCGTGCTGGTTCTTCAAAATATGGCAGTAATATAGCATCTTTATTTATATCCTAAATTATGTTGGACCTAATTAGGGGCTAAATGCAGCCCACTAGATTTTTTTTTTTTTTTTTTGTGATCCCTAGATTCCTCCACAGGGAAGCTAAATATCTAGACTCCTTTTTTGCATTTCTGAGGAAATTTAAGAGGAACAATTGATAGCTTAAGTCTTGCAGCTACTTTGTACTCATTTTGTTTGGTAGAACTGGTCAATAGCCCTGACTACTTGTATAGTACAGCCTCAACATATCACAAAAAAAAATCTCAAAATCCTTTCAGCCATTAGAAGTCATACAACCGATATAGAAATGTCTATTGAGATTCTCAGTCATCCAAAGGTGTTTGTTCAAAGAAAAACAAAGACAGTCCAGCTGCCTTTTGAAAAAGCATCTTTGGGACAACCGATACAGAAGAAATACAACATGGAATCAGATCACAGAAGTACTGCATTTTTCGGAGTATAAGACATACCTTTTTCCCTCAAAAAAGAGGGTGAAAATCTGAGTGCGTCTTATACACTGAATACAGCATCAAGGCTAAATATAATTTAACCAGAATTTCTGTTCTTGGAAAGAAATGGAAAAGTACTACTTTCTCTATTTGAATACATAATATGAGCTCTGGTCAGATTAAGATTTATTATCCTAACCTATAGCTTCAACAAAATATCTTAACTTTATAGATTTTCAAATATATGATTTAGCAATTTTTAGTGGAACTAGATAATAAACAGGAACTATATTAGATGCTAACAAATGCTTCGTTGAGGGAAGGAATGGTACTGCCAGACTTGGAGGAGATGGGGAAGACTTCTCAAGAGACCATGCTCTAATCCAGCCATTATAGACATGTATTACCCATCTCCAATCTTTTAACAAATGTTCAGAAGATGCTAGATGAATCATTTTATCAGTCAGGATTTAGGCATGAAGACATTGATTACTTGTTGGCTTCCAGGTCCAATTAATTGTCCTAGTCATTCTCTATTAATACTCTTTATTGTCAGTAAAAAATATTGATCCAAATAGATTTTGTCCACTACAGCAGGTTGAAGATTATCTCCTTCAAAATAAGATGGGAGATTAAATAACTATGCCTTTGTGGTAAAAATCCCTTCTGCAACAACTTACCCCCTGAAGTTAGGATTGTCCTTAACTTGCTAGCATTCTCAAAAACTGTGAAGACTGCTTTTTCAGTAAGTGTTTGGCGTGGAGGAAACAGCAATTGAGGCAACTGCTCAGGGGAATATTTAGTCTGGCTGGGTGAAGTCTTGTATTGATTTGTTCTTGTTGCTGTTCTGAGGTATAAATTGCCTACACCAGGGGTCTGCAAAGTCGGCTCTTTTAAGACTGGTGGACTTCAACTCCCAGAGTTCCCAAGCCAGCATAGCTGGCTGGGGAATTCTGGGAGTTGAAGTCCACCAATCTTAAAAGAGCCGACTTTGCAGACCCCTGGCCTACACTATTTGAGTACTGTATTTTTCGGACTATAAGACACACCAGAGTATAAGATGCACCAAGATTTTGAAGAGGAAAATTTAAAAAAAAAAGTTTTTGCACTCTGCAGACCTTCCCAAAATGGCCCGGTTTTTTTTGTCAAAAAAAGGCGCATGCATAGCCTTTAGGAGGCTTGTAGGGTCCTCCTGGGGGCTGGACCCCCGCCCCCAAAAGAGGAAAAAATGCCCCCCCCTTTTTTTTGCAAAAACGGGCCCATTTTTGTAAAAAAAAAAAGGGGGGGGGCATGCCTAGCATTTAGGAGGCTTATAGAGTGCTCTTGGAGATGGGAGTGAAAAACGAGCAAAAAACCGGCTTATTTTTCACTCATTTTTGCCCTCCCCAGCTCCAGGAGCACTCTGGAAAGCTCCCAAAGGCTATGCACGGCAATTTTGCAAAAGGGGTGGGGTTTCAAGAGGCCAAAATTTCTGTATTCAATGTATAAGACACACCCAGATTTTCACCCTCTTTTTTGAGGGAGAAAGGTGCATCTGATACTCTGAAAAATACAGTAAGCAATATATAAATTCACAGATACATAAAAAAGCAAATAATATATTTTATTTTCTGAATCAATGAAATATTAAATGATTGGTTTTAATTTTCTAATTTATAATTATGCTTCTGATACTATAATAATTTGTTCAGAGTATAAAAAATTCAGGAAATGACTTGGAAATAAAAATCTGCTTGTTTTAGTTATTTGAGGAAAAAACAGTACGCTCTTCAGCTCACAAGAACATCATTAAAACGAACAACTGTTTGTCCTAATAAATTGAAAGATAAATTATTTTGTAAGGTGAAACTAATGGAATTGCTAAAATTAAAGATTTACTAATTGCCATTTCAATAAATCTTGTTAAATAAATCTCTGTCACAGGAGTATAATAGGAAAAGAGTTTGACTAGAGACTTTATATTTTTATTGAACTTGAATTTCACTGTTTAACAACTTAAAAACTGCTTTCTCCAGCATACCCGACATGAGTATCTGGTATGTTATAAACCTATAGAAATCTACACGGATAAGCTATAAAAGCAACTAAAACATTTTTTAACTAAGCTATTTGGTTGAATATGTATCTTATTCAATCCAAAATCCAAAGGATGTAAGTAGCAACAGCAATTTGCACATATCCCCAATTAGTGTGAGCAAAGCAGAGATATGCCGGAACCAATTCACTGGAGCAGTGATGGCTAACCTTTGTGGTACTGAGTGCCAAAAGTGCCCATAATGCATGCACTCCCTGTGCACCTTGTCCCCTGCATGCATGCATGACCCCCGCATGTGCCCATCTCCTACACATGTAACGTGCCTTCGCATGCGCCCGTATCCACACATGTGACCTCTACACATGCATGTGACCCCCCATGTGTGACGCATGTTCATGTGAACCCCACACATGTGTCCTGCCCCCATGCATGTTTACGAATATCCTACATGTGCCCCAACCCCCACGCATGCGTGGCAGAGACCCAAAAATTAGCTGCCTGCTGGGAGACACACACGTATGTGCAGTGGAACTGAGCTGGGGCAATGGCTCACATGCCCACAGAGGGTTCTGTGTGCATGCGTGCCATAGGTTTGCCATCACAGCACTAGAACCAAATGTTACATTTTGTGAATGTTGTGAATCAGTTGAGACCAGAGCCCTCATCAGTTGTTTGGTGGCTTGTGCTTATTGTATATTTATCAGCAGGTACTGTATATATCAAAACTTGCATACCTGAGACTAAGCCCTTCTTAGTGGAAATGGCCAAGAGGGAAAGGACCTCTTGCCCATTTCCTCTGAGAAATTTACAGAATGGGATATAATTTGACTAAAATTAGGATCAGAGAATATGGCTCTAGGATATTATTAAGTCTCAATCTAGTTCTCAACCATGCTGTTCCTGAATATAATTCAGTGACCTCTTTTTCATTTCATTTACAATTTAATTAAAATGTTTATGATACTAGATGAAGCAGAAATGGTAACTGCAGACAAAATTACTGAGCAATTCATAACAAGAAAGCATTTCTTCAGGGAATAACCAATCAATTCCCAGTGTATCATAATAAACTCCACTATTCACATATTATTCTTAATTAACTTATATTGCTCCAAACCATTGTAAGATTATTTTTAGCAGTAGTTATGAAGGCTGGAAATTGTTTAAAAATATTTTTTAAAATCAAAGGAAAAAAAGCTTTATAGTAGAATTAGTGTTGAATAAAAATGGTGGTACTCACACCAAACCAAAATACTATGTACAATTACAATGTGAAAAATAAATGGAAAGGGTAAAGAAAAACAGACAGCAACTCAAAATAGCTGTTATCTATAACAGCTATAGATAAAACATTTGAATTTAAAACAAATTCTTAAAAGTTATTGTTGAGACGGTTTCTTTACCAACTGCAAATATCATAACCTAACTATACAGTGTCAGTTAAAATAGTTGTTTGACATGTTAAAGAACAGTTTAAAAAACATAACTTTTGGAATGCCCTGTTATCACTGTAAAATACTGATATAATGGACTAAACTCAAAAATAACTACAGAATTGAAATCTAGGTTGTCAATATGTTTTTCTGTTACACATAGGCAATTATTTCATTCATAACAGCAAACCCAAACAGGCCAACAAGCACAAAAAGCAACAATTGCCAACTTCACATTTTATATGTAACAGGTTCTCTACCATGTTGGGGAGGGGTTAAACAGAAGGTATGTATTGGATAAATACAAATCTGAATAGAGGTATTAATAAGGACAGCTCTTTATACTTCAGGACAAAATGTATATCTATTATTAATACACATTTACATAGGATTGGTGCATAGATGCCTTGCTCAACATATTGCCATACTGAACACAGAAAAGCAGGAAGCAAGTAAATCTGTTCATGTAATTTGTATTAATTATTATTATTATTAAGAAATCTAATTCAAATAATATATAATCCGTACCTGTTTCCCCATCCCCGCTTTCCATTTTTACAGGTTTACTGGTTTCTGACGGAGTATTCATTCTTGAGTCTGCATCAAAAATAAACAAAAAAGACAGTGATTAGGAGGAAAAAGTATTACTGACTCTATCTTTATGACTGAAGTAATCATGACATTTTTATTTATCAGTCTACTGTACCCTAATTGCTAAGTTTGCATTAATGAATATATTAAAAGAAAACCAGGGCATAAAAATCCCTATATGTCGCTACAAAAATTTAAATACTGCTTACTATTAAAAAGAACTACTGGAATAAGAAGTAGGTGTTCCACTGTTGCAATTAATTATTTTGGCAATAAATAAAACATATTGGTTAAGCGAGTAGCCTTGCACCGATATTTTGTTTCACTGGCATTTTCGACTGAGTTTTACTTAAACTTTATTTTACTGAAATTCTTATTCAACTTTCCTTCCACTGTAACTCTCCCAGTGCCAATCACATTTCTTGTACTGATGCAGATAGATCTTCTGAGAAGTTCCCATGATATATGTAAGCTATCATTGTGCAATTGTATTACTATGCTAATTTGAATGTGATGACACCTCCCAACATTTATTTTTAAGAAAGAACTTGAAATCTCCCCAAATTTTGTCACTGTGTAGTGGTAATACAAACATTTAATAACAATACAACATTTACATATTGTGCTGATAGTAGGAGAGTTGAATTTATTTCTAGGAGTAAAAAAAAAGATTCAAGAAAATAAAACTGAATAGTTCTGAAATTTAAATGACGGAACAAAGACCTAAATCATAAAAATAATTTTGAACCCATTTCAAGTACTATCATTCATTATACCCCAGATCTTTATTTAACTTTGTTCCATCACTTTCCAGTTATGAAGGGACTCTTTTCTGCACGCAAACTGATTTCTGTTGGAATTGTATGAAGCAATGATATTGTAGGTAATATGTTTTTTGTCTTTATAAAATACCATCTATTCTTCATCTTTCCAGTTATGGAAAGGTTTTAATTACTACAATCCAGGTAATCTTTCTAGAACATTATGAAAAAAAGTAAACAAAAACACTCAATAAACCATTTGTCTTTTGTACCTTTATTAATGTACTAAATCTTCATGAACTTATTTTTTTTCTGTAAAAATTGATAGTGAGGGAAAATCCCTGGTACAAGAAGCCTTGTGTTTATTTCTGTTGTAATTTTTTCCTCACATCTATTCTTAGCCATCTTTATCCTGGGTAGAAAGAACAGCTGTCCATTTCTGAAAGCAATGGGGTAAATTGTCACTCAACCTGGGAATTATAAATCAGAAGACAGGAGTAATATCTGGATTTGAATGCCTACTTAAATGGTTTCTCTGCTTGAATGACATGCTTCTAAAATGGAGTTTTAGTAAAGTGATAGGCCCAATTGTGACAGTATGTAACATATACTGTCAAGTTCAAATAATCAACAAATCTTGTACAACAGATACCTGGGAATGTTCTCAGCTTTCCATAGAATTTTACAGGCAAAAACTAAAACCAGTTAGCCACTAGGAGAGCACAGAGAGTGCCATTTTAGGACAACATATAGTATTTATTTATAAGTAAAGCCTGTGTTAAAATTGCAGTGAAAATTGCCAAAGGCAAAATCAAATCCTCCAAATCTGTGAAACAAAATAATCCACTTACTTTTATCAGATGGACAAACAAATTTTGAGAAAATAATAACTTTTAGGCAAAGACTGTCGTTTTTCATAAGGTAAAAAATGAGATGGGAGAAAAACGCATATGTTAACTTAAAATAAGCATATTTCTCCATGAGCAGTAGAATTTCCCATTTTTGTGTTTCTCCACTGCCATTTTGCATGCATAACCCAACTTTGCCCCCAAATTGCCTTCTAGTGGCGGAATGGAATCTGCCAATGAAATGTTACCAGACAAAAATTTTAGCTTAAAAATCTTTTTGAAAATCTGAAAGTACCCTTACAAGAGGGTTTTGTTTAATGCTGTATTGAAGCAGACAACTTCATAGAATCTTCATTTTCAAGATTGGAATTTGAAGTAATTTGTATAATGGCAAAAAAATACATTGACAATCTGGAATATAATTTAGTCAGGTTACTTAAAGCTTCATTTTTTCAATGTAAATTTAAATTACTATGTTATATACACACTAGCATACTTCTGGACATAATCTTGTTCCTCTTTTAGTATAGCATGGGGGAAATGCATGTTGAACATTAAAATAATATTTTTTCCAATTAAGGTTCAGTCAAAGTACGTGAGACAGATATAATAAATTTAAATAAATAATCACAAACAATTGGGCTATCGCTCTTAATATAAAAATGTCATATTGAGTACATATATATGAATGTGTGTGTCTGTACATTATTTTACATCTTAGTTTTATCATTTGCTTCTTTGAACAGGTGATTATGTCAGCAGCTACACCATAATGCAAACTTAATTCTTGCATCATACATGCAGTTATCTGAATAATACAAAACAGAGCCAGATCATATAGTAATAGTCAGTATGCAAAATCATGCCAAAAATGATGGTACAGTACTGTCCTCTGTAAGGCCAATTCATTCATATAAATGACCAGTTTCCTCATGATTACACGTTGGCCTAAAAATCAATATCTCTCTCTCTCTCTCTCTCTCTCTCTCTCTCTCTCTCTCTCTCTCTCTCTCTCTCTCTCTCTCTCACACACACACACACACACACACACTGCCCTAAATACTGAATATTTGTAATATAAATATGCAGTATGTCTTATTTACAATGATTCAATCTTCAAAAATTATTTTTTTCTATCTCCACCAATTATAAGCACATTTGTAAAATAGAAACTTCTATACTTGTTTAATGAATTTATTAGGCTGCATCAAATACACACACTACACAGACACATAGAAAGAAAGAGAGAGAAAGAGATTGTGTATGTTAGGCATAAACGTAAATTGAAACAAATACAATAATTTGTCACAAAAAGATCTCAATATAATGGAAACATATTTAATGGGATGTATTACCATAATAGTATAAAAATGATCATAAAGAGCAAGAAATGATGTATGTACTTCAAAATAAGAGAATGCACTTGCTCTCACATTGTCTAGAACTTAGTTGAAGGAAGACAGATAATCCCTTATGCCTTATTACAAGACTGCTATAATGAATTTACAACCACATGATACAGTGACACTAAGTAGCTCAAGAGAACTTCAAAAGCAAACAGAACCTCCATGAACTGCTTGTGAACTCCCAAAGGCATCTGGCTCACCAATATAAGAAAATTCAGAAAGAACTGGAATCCTGCTATAATCCGTAAGATGAGTCTAATTTAAAGGTGAATGCAAAAGTACTAGACAAATGTATTTTTAATAGCAGGTAATGGGTATAATGCACCATAATTTGAATAGCACATGGTAAACAAATCTACATTTTTAACTATATCTTTTTCATAAAATACAGCAAATCTAATGTTTTTATTATGGCATTAAAACAATTATATATTCTAAAGTGAATCTAATGTAAAGATGAACGCAAAAGTATTAGACAAATGTATTTTTAATGGAAAGGTGTGGCTATAAGGCACCATAATTTGGATAACACATGGTGGAACAAATCCATATTCTCTTTTTCATAAAATGCAGCAAATCTAATGTTTTATTATGGCACTAAAACAATTCTGTATTCTAAAGTAAACGAATTCTAATGAAGCAAGACAGAAAATAACAGGTGCAGTACTGAAGTCATATGCTAATTAAGTTCTAGATTCATTCTTAGTACTATTCTGACAGATCTCTAATACTCCAAAATTAGCCAACCACATAATCGTTACCATTTCAAAACAAATAAAAAGGGTATGAACACTGAAGTCTATGTATAAAGCTAATGTTCATGAATATTTTTACAGTTATCAAAAATACAGTTATCAAAAATAATGCATCAGATTCCCAAAATTTCAAAAGGCCAGATGAAAATCCCTTGAATACAACTGAAGTGAAAATCATGTTGGAAAATTATATGAAAAGCTTGAAATAATCATTCTAAAAACAATTCAATCTGTGCTGTTTTTATTTAAAAGTAACTAAATTTTTTCATGTTTAAAAATGCTAAATATTAAAAGTCCTGGAGATAAAAAAATTATATTAACCTTACAAATATTTTTTTTAAGAATAAAACCATTCATTTAATAGAAATTAAACTAGGAGATAATGTTAGTAGCTAAACATTGGTATCAAAAGCATTTACTTGCTTTAAATAGTTGTATGACTTCAGTTCAGAAATATATACATACAAATAAAATATAAGATGAATTAATGAAGCTACAATGGATGACAGTATTCTCCTAACACCCTAGAATAGATGCAGTAAGTAATATATACAAGTAAGCAAATTCTTATTTCTGTCAAAAGGCAAATGTTTTAAAATTTAAAATTCTGTAAGCTTCCATTCTTGACAGTCATGAGCAACTCCATTTCTCCAATGCTGAAGAGTAAGAATTTCTGGAAGAAAAATGAAGAATGGGGAAGGCGTTTGCTACTGAATCACTGACAGATTTCAACATTTCAAATGCATCCCCCAATCGTACATATGCAATTAGGTCTGTATGTTTAGTCAATTTTAACAAGCGCTATTTCCATATTACGTGCTTGCAAGAAGTCAGTGGAACTGATACCCACCTAAAACATAGTCGCTGCAGTCCAGCATTGTTGTGCAATCTTCTGTAGTTTTAGATAGTCCAAGGAAAGAGAAAAAATACTTTCTAAAATAAAAGATATATACTACTCTTAAAAGAAGAAAGGGGGGTCGGGAATAGGAAAAAGTACAACTTCAGTTACACCATAGCAATCTTCAGCTGAACAGAGAAACTTCAGTTGCTCTGTGGACTTTTAGTCTCTCCTACTAGCTGTGTCTGACATTGTCAAGGCGACTGAAGCATGAAAAGTTCCCTTTTTTAAATAAAATAGAAACAAAGATTGCAGCTGGCAGTTTCCATAATGAAGCTTAATCAGTATGCGCCTGATTAGGGCCTTATGCAAATCTCCCCTCGTTAGCACAGCAGCCAGCACTTTGAAGTCCATGAACAATTCATTTGCAGAGTACACTGAAAGCACTCCCTGCATAATTTAAATCATGATATAAATATTTATCAGCTCATTTACATATTAATTGGCAGTGCATGAAGGGAAAAATTATCTTCCAAGTGCCAGCATAATAATTAGGGAACAAAATGAAATTTCTTCCAATAGCTTTGCTTCTCAGACCTAACTTGAGCACAGTACCATGGAGAAATAGGGAAGGGAAAGAGGTAAGAACATTCTCTTAAAATGCCACTGAAATGACACATACAAATTAAAAACAACCCCACAGACTTAAGCATCTTTAATCTTATTCCTCCTAGCAACAATTAGTTTTGTAATAAGAGATTTGGAAAAGCTTTCTTCACCACCTAAATAACCCTCCCCTTCCACCCCTATTAGCAAGTTAGAAGGTGAACACAATTTACCTA
The DNA here is from genome assembly GCA_039707465.1 of Rhabdophis nuchalis. NCBI lineage: Eukaryota > Metazoa > Chordata > Lepidosauria > Squamata > Natricidae > Rhabdophis > Rhabdophis nuchalis. The sequence goes on along the minus strand of CM077649.1, from coordinate 27,268,493 downwards.
ACTACAACCGTGCATTTTTGTGATATTTGCTAAATGAGTCCTGCAAAAGAACAAAATCCTGCAGAGAAAAGCAGCACAAGTCCAGATACTCATGTTTGTTGCTTTAGAAAGGTAGCCAACATTGATAGATATGACAAGCAATATTTTCTACCTCCCCTAGATGCCTTAAATGCTGTTCCCTAAATGTACTTATATGCATCTGTAAAAGTAAATATTTATATTCCTAAGAGGTCTCATTTTATTAAAATCTAATGAAAATCACTCTCTCAAAAACTAGCTTAAGAAAAAAATTACGTAATGACACTGAAGTTTTTAAAAAGACCTATAGCACATAAATGCTATGCAAAATGTGCTCTAGATGAGATGTGAAGGAAATAAGGAATCTGTAGGAAGAGAAAGGGATCTGTTCCACCACTTGTTTTGATCAGCATTAGATACAGCCTATTACTGCAGCTTAATTGGATTTGTCCATAATCCACCATTTAGTCAACCTTTCATAATGAAGAGAGCTATTAACTGCTGGATAGTTTTGTTTTGTTTCATTGTGAAGGAAAATAAAATTTTCGAACAAGTCATTTTACATTCATAATAGCAAGGAGTTTTATGCAAACCATGATGAGCAATCTTTTCAGCAAAATGAAGTAATGGTATTTTTACTTATTCATTTCAATCAGAAACCTGCAGATAAATAATTAGCTGATTAATTCAAACCTACCCAAAGTTTAATATGTATTTGCACAGGCATTAATTGTATCTTTAGCCATATAGGCATCTGTTCTTGTAGGCAAAAGACTTGAGGACACGAAAGGCTGAGAACCAGTGCTCCCTTCTCGTCAGCAAAGGACTTGAGAAAAGGCCTTTACTGATGAGAAAGAGACCTGGGGGGATGCATGCACCCCTCGCAGGCTCCGTTATCATCAGCAAAGGACTTAGACCTTTGCCAATGAGAATGAAGGCCCACAGGGATGCACAGGCTACTGATCTCACGTGATATTGTGGTACTTTACGTCATTCTCTGCAAATGCACCAAAGGCCTGAAACACCAAACAGGCTAAAAAACTGACTAGATCTTCACAAGGTGGATATCCACCGGCTTAATGCCTGTAGAGATCTGGGGAAGGGGGGAATATGCAGGGCGAACGTTGCAGAGCCTCTGTGATTGTTCTTGTTGTGGTCTGTTGGCAGACGGTCCCTCCAGCAGCCAATCAGAGGTGGAGGAGGCATGGGAGCCAGGATCAGCATCAAGGCAACCTGAGAGCTCCGAGGGGGAAGAAGGAGTGGAGCTGGCAGAGAGAGAGAGAGAGAGAGGCGGAGCCTGGGCTGTCCATCATCCCTCAAATGGAGAGTCAACAGTTCCAAGGTCTGGAGATGGCTGATAAGGAAGAAGAGGAACAGCTGGGTCCAGGGCCTGACATGTGGATGTGCAGAAGAGGAGAGCAGTGGAAATCCATGGGCCAATCCTTGGGAAGGAAGAGCCACCACTGCTAACAAAGCTCCACCCTAGCTTTGTGGATAAAAGTGTCGTTGGCTTACCTGAACGATCTTCTCTGTGAGCTGCGAGGAGAGTCCAACGATGGGTTAATTCTGCCTGATTGCCCTGGACTGGATTGATTTTCTTGAAGCCACGCCTCCTCTTGTGTGCTTGCCAGAATTTCAATATAGGCGTGGACCAGTAGTTCGTTCCTGTTGGTCTCAAGGTGTTCAACACTCCTGGTGCAAGGTAACAGTCAATCAAAAGGTAAATAGGTGAAAGGAAACAGTACAAACAAGCAAGGTGTAGGAATCTACGCTAGGAGCAAGGGCGGGTTTGGACTCTCCTCGCAGCTCACAGAGAAGATCGTTCAGGTAAGCCAACGACACTTCTCCTGTGAGCTGCTTGGAGAGTCCAACGATGGGAAGTGCCCAAGCTAAACGTTCCCAGGGCGGGAAGTAGAGTCACCGGTAGATTCCGTCGCTAAGTGAACCTGCTGCAAAATCCTGCGACCAAAGGCCGCCTCGGAGGAAGCAAACTTGTCCAACTTGTAATTGCGGACGAACTGGGACGGAGAGGCCCAGGTGGCCGCCCTGCAGATCTCACCAAGCGATGCTTGAGTGGCCCAGGCCGCGGAAGTCGCCGCGCTCCTGGTGGAGTGTGCCGTGATGTGCGGAGGCACCCGTTGAGCTTGATGAGCATATGCCGAGGAGATGCAGGATCGCAGCCACCTGCCAATGGTGGCTGAGGTGGCCTTCCTACCCATGTTGCGAGGCTGGAAGGTGACGAACAAGGCTTCCGAACGCCGGAAATCAGCTGTACGTCTGATGTAAGTCTTGAGCGCACGTCGCACGTCCAACTTATGCCATCGGCGCTCCCTGGGATGTACTGGCCGTGGACAAAAATCGGGTAAGACAACTTCTTGGCCACGGTGGAACATGGAGTTGACCTTCGGGATGAAGGTGGGATCGAGTCGGAGGACTACCCTGTCCTCATGGTCCTCCCTGACCGACAACGCCGCCAGCTCCGAAATCCTACGGGCGGATGTGATGGCCACCAGGAACACCGTCTTGAGCGTGAGGCGGTTAAGGTCACACCTTCGCAACGGTTCGAAGGGCGGGTCGATTAGGGCCCTGAGGACGATGTGCAAGTCCCATGTCGGATACCTGTGAATGACGGGGGGGCGAAGGTTGGTGGCCCCGCGCAGGAAACTCTTGACGCTGGGATGTCTGGACAAGGATGAGTAGGACCCAAAGGTGAGCACGGTGGAAAGTGCGGCCACCTGACGGCGGAGAGTGTTAGCCGCCAGACCTTGTTCAAGCCCTCGCTGAAGGAAGTCCAGCACCTCTGAGATGGAGGCTGAAATGGGGTCGAGGCGGCGCAGTTCACACCAGGCGACGAAGGTCGACCAGGTGGCATCATAGATTCTGGTGGTCGAGGGTCGACGCGAGGCCTGAATGGTACGTATGACGCCTTCGGAGAAATTGGCCCGTTCTAACAGCCGCCGCTCACATGCCAAACGGCTAACTGCATCCACTGTGGCTCCGGGTGTGAAATGGAGCCCTGGATCAGCGCCACCTCCTCCGGAGGAATCCTCCACGGCTTGCTGACAGACAGACTCACCAGGTCCGCGAACCAAGACCTCCTGGGCCAGTGGGGAGCGACGACGATCACTTCCGCCTGCTCCGCGAGGATCTTCCGGATGAGACCGGGTAGCAGGGGGAGAGGCGGGAACGCGTATAGAAGACCCGGGGGCCATTGGCACATGAGGGCATTGGTGTCCTCCGCCCCCTGACTTTTGTACCTGGTGAAGTACCTCGGGAGATGTGTGTTTGCCGCGGAGGCGAACAGGTCGACTGCTGGCAGGCCGAACCTCCGTGAGATCTCCAGGAACAGATCCGGATGCAACTGCCACTCTGAGTTGTCGATGGTGGCCCTGCTCAGCCAGTCCGCCTGGACGTTGCTCTCCCCCGATATGTGTTCTGCCTTGATGGAGGCCAGGTTGTCCTCTGCCCAGAGGCCCAGGCGTTCGGCCTCCTCCATCAACGACCTGGAGCGAGTGCCCCCTTGCCGGTTGATGTGGGCCTTGGCCGATACATTGTCTGTGAGGAGAAGAACATGGCGTTTCTGAATGGCCGGATGGAAGTGAAGAAGAGCGAGGCGAGCTGCTCTTAGCTCCAGCCAGTTTATGCTGTGCTTGAGCTCCTCCTGCGACCACGTCCCCTGAGCTACTCGGTTGTCCAGGTGGGCTCCCCATCCGAAGAGACTGGCGTCGGTGGTGACGACCACTCGGTCCGGCTCGCGGAAGAGACAGCCCTTGGCCAGGGACGCCGCCTTCCACCACTCCAGGGATGATCGTACCTGGCTGGGAACCGGAACCGGTCTGGGAGAATCGCTGTCCTTGGCTCTTTGGAACGGCAACAGACACCACTGTAGATGCCGAGAGTGCAGTCTCGCCCAGGGTACTATGGAGAAGCAGGAGACCATCTTGCCGAGGAGTTGCGACAATAGGACAATGGGAGCAGTTCTGGATGTCCTCACCTTCTGTACAAGGTTGAGAAGACTCGTCACACGTTCCTGGGACAGGTAGACCTGGCAGGCGACGGTGTCGATGACCGCCCCCAGGTGAATTAACCTGGTAGTGGGAGTCAGGTGGCTCTTCTGCAGGTTGATGGAGAACCCGTGCAGTTCGAGGGTTCTCATGGTCAGACGTAGGTCCCTGATCGCCTGGCGGTGGCTTGACGATTGAACTACGATGTCGTCTAGGTATGCTTGGAGACGAACGGGTCGCGACCTGAGCGATGCCAGGACTGCCGCCAGAACCTTTGTGAACGTCCTCGGGGCGGAGGACAGACCGAAGGGGAGGGCCCTGTACTGATAGTGTTTGCCTGCGTAATAAAACCTGAGGAACCTGCGGTGTGCCTTTCGAACCGGGACATGGAGATACGCCTCCTGGAGATCTATGGATGTTAAGAGATCCCCCGGTCGAATGCAACTCAGGATGGACTGGAGGGACTGCATCTTGAAGCGTTTGTATGCCAGATGCTGATTCAGATGTTTGAGATCCAGGATTCCCCTCCAGCCCCCCGAATTCTTGGGAACCAGGAACAGGATCGAGTAAAAACCTGACCCCTGGTGTTCTGCCGGCACCTGTTCTATCGCGTTTATCTCCCTCAGGTGAGCTACCTCCTGCTCCATGAGTGACCTTCTGAGGGGAGAGGAGGGCGTGGGGCAGCGAATGAATCGCCTGGGAGGGAGGGAGGTGAACTCTAGGGTGAGACCCATCCGAATGGTCTGAAGGACCCACTGATCGGATGTGGTCTGCTCCCAGGCCGCCTGAAACAGTTGGAGGCGACCTCCTATGGGAGCTGTCCTCTGCGGGTCACTTAAACTTGCAGAAGGGCCGGGATCCGGACCCACCACGGAAGGGGCGCTTGGAATAGGATGAGCGACCTCTGTCACGGAAGGAATGTCTATCCTGACCTCTGTCAACCCCCTGATGGTAGGGCCGATGGTACTGGCCTGAACTAGTGGAGGGCTCAGAGGCGCGAAAGGACTGCTTCCGAAAGGAAGCAGGGCCCTTGCGATCGGATTTCTTGGAGACTGAGGGCATGACTTTCTTTTTGTCCTTGTTCTCCACTAGTACGGGTTCAAGGACCTCCCCGAAGAGCTTCTCCCCTTTATAGGGGGCAGAAGCAATCTTCCATTTGGAACGCATGTCCACGTTCCAGTGACGAAGCCTAAGAAGCCTTCTGGATGTCACATTGGATGCCAAGGCCCTGGAGGCGAACTTGGCGGAACTGAGGGTGGCATCGGCGGTGTATGAAACACCTGCCATGATCTTACGTAACTCCTGCCTAGTTTTGGAGTCTCCCGCTGGTACTTTGGCGAGGAGCTGGCGAAGCCATTTGAGCGTTGCCCTCGACATAAAGGAGGCCGAGGTGGCAGTCTTAATTGCCCACGCAGCCGCCATGTGGGTCTTGTGGCAGGCCTTCTCGGACCTTTTGTCCTCCGCCTTAAGGCCTTCCAGGAGATCTGGAGGTAGGACAGACGTGGATGTAAGGGCCTGTACCGGCGGGTCCACTGGAGGCAGCTTAAGCAGGTCCTCCAGTGGGGCATCTACTGTATAAAGCTGCTTGTCTATATTACTGTGTGAAGCTGCAGTGCCCGGCTGGGCCCACTGGCGTTGAACCAGGTTGAGAAACATTTTTGGCACTGGAACTATCTCCTGAGTCTCCTCAGGTTCCTCAAAAAGACCCTCATCGTTATCAGAGACCACCTCAGGGGTCGGTGCAGGAGCCGTGACCTTCATGCGGGTGGAAACCTTAGCCTTGCCTAAAATGACTTTAAAGGTGGAACTGCGGAAAAGGCCTTTAAAGGCGGGTTTTTCCGGGGCAGCTTGTTCATCCCCAGAGAACTCCTGTTCGGGAGCCAGGTCATCCTCCGCAGAGGAGTCTCCACTATCTAAGGACGAATGGGGAGAGGGAGACCTGCGAAAAGCCTGGCGCTCAACTACCTTGGGGGTACTAGGCCCCTTGGCTCGCTTGCTCTTATGCTTCAAGCCATCAGCAATCCCTTGGGATATGGCCCTATCAATGATTGCCTGCATTTCAGCCGAAATTGCAGGCCCCTGATCCTCAACTGGTCTGGCCCTCTTAGGAGGCCTAGGGTGAGCTGGGGGAGGAGAAGCTGGCCTGGAAATGGGGGTACCCTCTTCCTGAAATAAGTCATCATCACCCCCCAAGGAAGGTTCTGGGGAGTCATCCGAAGAGAATTCCTGTTCTTCCTCTTCCTCTGCAACATCTCTGCCCATCAAGGGAACATCCTCATATTCAGCCACTTGTGCTTCTTGAACGATCACTTCAGTGATTTCTTTGGAATGTTCCTTGGCTTTACGTTGGGCCTTGTCAAATTCTTTGTCTAGGGCTTTTTGGCGCCTGGAGGCAGCCCTATCCTGTGCCTTGTCCTGCTTCTTGCCCCCGTTCTTGCTAAGGGCCTCAGAGGCAGCCTTACTGGCCTGCCTAACAAGCCCCCTGCCGGTGGATGGCCCTGGCTGTTCCTGATCTTGGGCAGATCTTTCAGACATCCCGGGGCTGTTAACTCACCACCTGAAGAATGAAGGACTCACAGCAGGACGAGCACGGAGCAGCAGGAGTAATTGAAGTGATGAGAGAACAGTAGATCAGCTCCTGGGAGACTGAAAAAACCACCCTCCGAAGAGCCGGATTTACTCGGAGGTAAAGGAGAGCCTGCCGGATCGTGGCCGGACAGGAGCGTTTCCCAAGCCTCCGTTGGAGCCTGCAGATGCAGCTAAGCTAGGATCTTTTGGAGCGTTCCTTGGAGCGAAGCTGCAGCCTAGAATCCTCTTCGCGCCTCCGCACACCGGCAAGAAACGGCGCCAGGAAGTAGCTGCTCAGCCTCAGACCAGGGGCTTCCGGCCGCTTTCGCGCCTAAATTCGCCGCCCCCGCCTTCTCCTTGCTGCAAAAAGCGCCCGCCAATGGCTGCAGAGACCAAAAATGGCGGGCGCAGTTTGAACGAGCGGCGCGAAGCCGCTAGCACGCAGCCCGGCCGGCCAGAGACCGGTGTAGGGCTCCGATGCTCCAGCTGGTCAGCGCTAGACGGCAGGGCACTCTGGCCACTGTCCGAAGCGCTGCCAGGCTCCCCAGGCACTCCGAGCCTGGGGTCAGTCAGCTGAGTCCGCGCGCGCCCGGGCGAACCCAGGACGCGTCGGGAAGCTGTCTTCTTCCGTGAGCTATAAGGGAAAAGCTCACCAACACTTTGCAACCTAAAATAACTTTTAAAACTCACTTGGAGAGTCCAACTAAGTCCTGTTAGCAAAATTCTTTAGGAGAACCAACAGAACGTGTCCTATAGGGCTCAGACTGGATTGAAATTCTGGCAAGCACACAAGAGGAGGCGTGGCTTCAAGAAAATCAATCCAGTCCAGGGCAATCAGGCAGAATTAACCCATCGTTGGACTCTCCAAGCAGCTCACAGGAGAAGGCAGGGGGCGGAGATGAATAGATGGGGCAGACAACTATTCATCTTCTGGCCAGATGGACTTGTTAGCCTGTGGTGAGAGAGAAACTTTTTGCTGGGCCTGCCGGCACGCCTAATAAAAAAATCTTTACGTTAACTTTAGAGGGTTTGTCGTGTTTGGGGAGCTGGCTCAGAACAGTTCTTAAATATAAACGACTGTCGTGGTGCTACATGTGTTGTAAGTGTTTATGGGGTTATGTCATAACTTTGAACCATTGCTAAGTGAACTGTCATAACATGAAGATTACCTGTATTAGTTCCTGTGGTTGCATATGGCTATATGAAGTAACAAAAAAAAAAAGTTACAGCTCACAGGATCTTGCAACTCATGGAAGACACACCTATCCTATGAAAATCTAAACATAAAATACCGTATTTATCGGCGTATAACACGCACAGGCGTATAACACGCACCTTCATTTTAAGAGGGAAATTTCAGGAAAAAAATTTAAATTTCAAATAAAGAACTTTGAAGCAAAATAAGGGTAGCTCAGAACTTTTTTTTATTAATATTATTACCACTTATAAGGTAAATAATGTAAAAGGAAAATGTGGTGAAACTCACTTAACGACGGCCTTGGTTAGCAACCAAACTTTTAGGCTCAATTGTGGTCATAAGTTCTTTCTCTCTCTCTCTCTTTCCTCCTTCCCCCCTCTCTCCATTTCTCTTTCTTTCTCTCTTTTTCTCTTTCTTTCTCTCTCTTTCTCTTTCTTTCCCTTCGTCTCTCTCTTTCTATCTGTCTCTCTCTCCTTCCTCTGCCCATCTCTCTCACTCTGTGTTTGTTTGTCTGTCTGTCTGTCTCTCACTCACTTAATCAGTCTCTATCTATCTGTCTCTCCCTCCCTCTCTCTGTGTGTGTCACTCACTCTGATTCTCTCCCTCCCTCTCTCTGTCTCTGTATGTCTGTCTTCTCCTCTTTCCCCCTGTCTGTCTCTGATTCATTCTCTATCTGTGTCTCTCTCCGTCTCTCTCCCTCCCTCTCTTTCTCTCTGTCTCTGTCTGTCTCTGTCTTTCCCTCCCTTCCCCCCTGTCTCTCTCTGTGTATGTCAGTCACTCCCTCTCTTCCCTCTCCCCCCGCCCCAACCCGGGAAGCAGCAGAAGGGCCGGCATGCCAGAGGTTACGGACGCCTCCTCCCATAGCGGGCCAGGTCGCCCGGCAGAATATTGTGCAAAAGTTTATTTATTTCAGTAATGCAACTTAAAAGGTGAAACTAATATATGAGATAAGACTCATTACATGCAAAGCAAGATAGTTCAAGCCGTGATTTGTCATAATTGTGATGATCATGGCTTACAGCTCATGAAAACCCCAAATCCACAATCTCAGAAAATTAGAATATTACATGCAATCAATAAAACAAGGATTGTACATAGAACAATATCAGACCTCTGAAAAGTATAAGCATGCATATGTACTCAGTACTTGGTTTGGGCCCCTTTTGCAGCAATTACTGCCTCAATGCGGCATGGCATGGAAGCTATAAGCCTGTGGCACTGCTGAGGTGTTATGGAAGACCAGGATGCTTCAATAGCGGCCTTCAGCTCTTCTGCATTATTTGGTTTCATGTCTCTCATCTTTCTCTTGGCAATGCCCCATAGATTCTCGATGGGGTTGAGGTCAGGCGAGTTCGCTGGCCAATCAAGCACAGTAATCCCATGGTCATTGAACCAGGTTTTGGTGCTTTTGGCAGTGTGGGCAGTTGGAAAATGAAGTCAGCATCCCCATAAAGCTTGTCTGCAAAAGGAAGCGTGAAGTGCTCCAAAATCTCCTGGTAGATGGCTGTGTTGACCTTGGACTTAATGAAGCACAGTGGTCCAAAGTCATGTTGCTCAATGGTCCAAAGTCCTCTTTTCTGATGAGAGCAACTTTTGCATCTCATTTGGAAACCAAGGATCCAGAGTATGGAAGAGAGGCACACACTGCAAGATGTTTAAAGACCAGTGTGAAGTTTCCACAATCTGTGTTGATTTGGGAAGTCATGTCATCTGCTGGTGTTGGTCCACTGTGCTTCAGTGGGACTGACTTGGTGGGGTCTTAACTAGGGCTTATATTTGGGGTAGAGCGTATATTAGGTGCACACGTAAAAAATCAAGCTATGGCTTATTTTCAGGGAAACACAGTAATATAATTAATATAAGTTCCTTTCAATTCAAATCATTTACACATTTTTTAAAATATATGTTGAATAGGGATTGGAAATAAACATACATACAGTACATTTTAGCATAACACTAGAATCATTTCCCCGTCCATATTTTTTTCAATAATTCTGCCATACAATAATGACAGAAATGTATTTTCGATCTGCTTTTAACAACATTTTTGATTTTCAACAATTATATTCCTTTCCTTAAACACAAACACTTCTTAATGCCACAGCTCTTGCTCTGGGACACAATCGAAGAGCTTGGGAAGTTATATATCAAAAAGATATAATTTCTGAAACTAATTTAGGACAAGGGTCATTTGATGTCATATATGCCTCTATTTAAAGCATTTATAATTAATTTTTATATGGAAATATCCTTTATAAAAGGCTGGGGGAAAGAAAAGAGTGAAAGAAAAGAACTTCAATTATGCCAACATATCTCAATCTTTTGGCCATTCTCTACAAGCAATTAACTGTATTATTGTAAAGGGCAAGTTTGTAAAGTCTTAATGCCATTTAAATGATTAGTTGCAGCAGTTAATTTAAAAACCTGATACCATCTTAAAAAGAATGCTAGGTACTTTATACTCTATTTCTTATTTTCCTTCACATATTCAGCAATTGCCTTTTATTCTAAGGCCTTACTTGCTACTAAGGATTACTTAGTAGCAAATCATTAAAGCAAGGATAACAGAGCCTTGTTTATCTCAGATGTTTTTGTTTTTGTCCTTCTTTTCCTGTTCCAGTTGTATAGCACAATAACAATTTTATCCATATTTTCCACTGTTCACTATTTGTCAGCAACTTAAAACAGAATCTTATGGTGTGCAAAACAGGACAAATTATAGATATTTATTATCTAGCATATCAAGAGCAGTTCGGACTGCGTAAAACTATCACACAGCATGTTGTGCTCTTGAACATTATAACTGTTTGGGAAATTGTTTTGTTTCTTATTTTTATCTCTTTGTGGATTATGTTTTAATTGATTTTGTGCTAACAAACTAGTTACAAATATTAAGTATCTGCTTTCAATAACTGGATACTATACAGTTAGCACTGTAGTGAAAGTGAAAGTATCCCCATCAGTCCGACTTCCAATACGTTTGAAAAGAAAGAAAAATTGGAGTGGAGGTGTGGGGAGTTAATGGTGATGGTGATGGACTTGCAATCTGAAATTACTTACTTCTAGTGAAATCTTACTAAATTCAAAACAAAGTTTTACAAAGAAGAATCAATGACCATGCTCCACTCTAATTAATCAACCAATAAATATGCCAACCCTCAATACCTTGATAAGTAAAAAACCGAAAGCAACATATCCCTTCTTCTTCCATGAAAAGCTCACCAACAACTAAAGTTAAAGTAGAGCTGTTGAAACTCAAGGGGGAACCAAAAAACATAAGAATCCTATAACTAATAAACATTAATTCCCACGGTCACCTCATAAGAAGAATATAAATACAACTCTCCTTTTATTTTCTGTAGCTATTGAAAAGTATATTCAGGCCACCATACAAATGGATTTTTACTAGTGCATTGAAATACGTATTTAACACTTACTTACTTACCGTATTTAAAAACTGCTCATTTCCCTCACAGAGCAACTCAGGGCAGTGCAATAAAATGATTACAAACTGCTGATCGCTTTAATTACTTATTTAGGTATAAGGATCATGATGTTGGGTCAAATCTATCAGTAAGAAATGTCCTGCATTTTTATCTGTCCCTGATACACACTGCAGCTCTTCTAGAAATATTTTAGTAAAATTCCTGTCTTTTTCTATCCAACTTACTCATTGTTTTTCCTTCTTCAACATAAAAAATAACAGATTTGGAAGGGACCTTTGAGATCTTTTAGTCCAACCCCCTGCTTAAGCAGGATACCCTATATCAGGGGTGTCAAACTCAAGGCCTGCAAGGTGCTTAAATCTGGCCTGTGGGGCCGGCCTGGAAATAGCAAAGGACCAGCCCATGGTGCCTCTGGCAGGCAAAACACCTCCCTGTGTCATTTTCTGCCTGGACAGCCCCCCCACAGCATTCTGTCAGCGAAAACGGGACATGGGGGCGCACACAGCCCCCGTGCCCCATTTTGGCCAGCAGGGTGCTGCAGGAGGCATCTGTCCTGTCTTCCCCTCTCTCTGGCCAGCCTGCAGAAAATTACAATACTGATCTGACCCAAATAAATCCAGTTTGACACCTCTGCCCTATAATATTCCAGACAAGTGGCTGTCCAATCTCTTCTTAAAAACTTTCAGTGATGGAGCACCCACAACTTCTGAAGGCAAACCATTTCCAGTCAACTTCTACTTACATAACAGGGCCAAGGCATATGAAGTGCTGCTTGCTAATCACTGCTTCAAAAGGTTTCTTTCTTCCATATCTGTTTAATTGATGCCATAGTTCATAGCAGTCTTATTTACCATCTCCAAATCACAAGCATTTATCTTATCCCTCACTCTTCCCCAATGTTCAGCTTTTATAGCTATATATCATCACTAAAATTATTAATTATTCTGATTTTTCATGTCATTGAACTATCCTACCATTCACGATCATTGTCTAAGTTTGCTATTATCTTCCTCCCAATAATAGATCACCACTTTATTTCTCTGGCACACTGTCCATCTTTAGTTATTCTTGAATCAAAGCAAACAAAACAATTCACTACTTTCACAGTAAAGAATGGATTATTTAAATACCCTGGTTGTTACTATTTTGTCTTTTTATTTAATATCAACCTCATTTTTTTATTTTCTATTTTTGTCAGTATAATATAATTTAATCACTATTTTTTTCAGTCCCTCAGAATCTCTGGTGAACAAGTATAACTGCTCAACATTCTGTCAAAGAAGTTACAAATAATTCATTCTGCTATTCTGTACTATTCTCATCCTTAACTCCTTGATTTATTTTTCTCTAACTAGAATGAGCATTCAAGCTCAAATTCCTATATGATTTGAGCAACCTATACATTTAAAAAAAATAGATAAACTTTGTATATAGGCTTTCATTTTAAAAGCATTTACATACATATTATGTTTTCCCCCCTCTACATTAAATTTATTGTAATAGATGTGTTTCCATACCACAAAAGGAAGTAAAATCAAATGATATTCTGTACACAATACATACCTATTTAATATAAATCTAACAAAATGGAAGTGTCTACTTCAAAAGTGTTCTTAGATTTATGTATATATGTATCAAGTATGTGTGTATGTACCGTAAGTATTTATGTTTAGGGCATACCAGTAGATAATTTTTTGCTCCCTCAAGTATATATAGTGAGAATCTGGAAACACCCCCCACCCCCACCCCCATACATACATTACAGCTATTCCCTTTTAGAATAAGAAACATTGTGAAAAATGTAAATAGCTATGAGAAATAGCATCCTAAGAAAATTTGATTCATTAGCTAAGGAAAAGAAATTAGCTAAATCTGTTTTATACCAACACCATTCACTGCCCCTTTCCATGCATTTCCATCCTTGCAAACCATCTTTGCTTCTCTGTCCATACTTTGCTTCACACATTGCTCTTTTGTTTTTTGAATCACACCTCTCTTTTAGGATCTCAACAACACCATTCTGCAATTTTCTCAGTCTTTCCATTCTTAGCCCATTCACTCTTCTTACAATAGATTTGTTTTGCAATTCAATTCTTATTCACCCCATGCAACAAATAACCTCAAAATTCTTTCATACTGCCCACTCACTTTTGTATTCAGTCCACATTCATTCACATTCCTTTATTCTTGACTTTACCTCTTCTTGTTTTACCACACACATTTCTTAAGTACCTCATTCCTATTGCATTCAATTTATTTTTATGCTTTTCCTGGCATATCCAACTTTCACATTCAGATATCAAAGTTAAGCAAAAGTACATTCTCATTCATTGCCATTTTTGCTTTTTTTGACATTTGTTCCTAACGACAAACCACTTGCCACTTAATTTAATACTGGTATATTTAAATTTTCTCAATTTTTGCATATTTAGTAAACATGCTACCAACCCACAAATTCATCTACTTGTTCTAGTTTTTTCTAACTTATTCTTGTGAAATTTTGATTTACATCATAGCAAGTTGTATATTTTAAATGACATCATTCAGGAAATGAATTAAAATTGCTGCAATGATGTAATCTTCAATTTACCGTATTGGTATCAATAAACCATTCCCATCTGTTAAAATTTGGTTCCATCTATATTTGTAATTGTTTAGCTTGGTCAAACAATACCTAGATCGTTGGTATAGGTAGTCATCGCTTAATTTGAAATTTATTTGATTTATAAACCGCAACCTATCTCCCGGAAGGGACTCAGGGCGGTGCACAGGAAGTTAAAACAAGTATAAAATAAATAAATAAACACACCATACAAAATACACCACAGTAAAAGCTGATTAAATTTAGGAAGCCCTGTGCTAAAAATTTAAATACAAATCCCACTAATTAAAAACCTCAACCACTTTAGAACACAGTCTATATAAAATGGACTGGGCCAGGCCGGCTTGATGGAATAGGTGCGTCTTCAACCGCTGGCGGAAGAGGCAGAGGTCCGTGATGGTCCGGAGTTCGGGGGGGAAGGTCGTTCCAGAGGGCTGGGCCCGCCACAGAGAAGGCCCTTCCCCTGGGGGTCGCCAACCGGTACCCGGAGAAGACCCTCTCTATGGGAGCGAATCGGTCGAAGGGATGTATGAGGAAGGAGATGGTCTCGCACATAACTAGGCCCCGTGCCATGGAGCGCTTTAAAGATGGTTATCAACACCTTGAAGCACACCCGATGACCACAATTGGGACCAGAGTTTTGGTTGTTTAGTGAAGCAATTGTTAAGTGAGATGCTTTACTTAACCCACGATTCCAGCATTCCCAGTTGTAGTTGTAAAATAATCTCACAGGTCATCAAGTTAGTCCTCTAGTATCCCTTTCCATGACTGTGGAGGAATTTTGAGCTCCATGTATGCCTGCATTTTTGCTGCCAAGGTTCAAGCAGGTATGGGGTTGTGTGTTTCTCCCGGTCTCTTCAGAGCACTCTATGGAGATGGGAAGAGATTTTGGATTGCATTCATGCTTGAATTTTGGCTGCCAATCTCAAGAAAGCACAGAGCTGGGTATCATTCTCTCTCTACAGTAGTGCCAAAATTGTGGAAACCTTTTGGGAAAAGTGTATTTTTGAGGTTTGGTAGCTAATAACACCACTTTGGGGGGGGGGGGAGTAGTACCATAAAATTATATACCAATGGAAAGATAATTTAATCAAGAATGTAATGCAAGAAAATGTGTTCAAGTATCTGTATTCTATGAAAGGTTATAGCCAAATAACCAGAAAAAAGGAAGCACAACTTGCTTAGGTTGAGATCAGGTAGCTTTCCTTCATCTAATTGTAGCCAATGATCATGAGAGTTTAGACAGCCAATCAGATGTCATTTTGTTTTGGCAATAAACCAATCAGATAACAGTAGAATTCAGTTATTGATGTCATGTATTGTAGCTGAGCAGAGGACATTTGTCAGTGTGTTATGTGATCACTATCAAGTTGGTTGAGGTTTTTTGTGTTCTTTCATTTAGTGAGCTTGTAAAACGTAATAAAATTAAAGTAATGGTGCAAAGAGTTGACTGGTTGCCTAGAAAGCAATGTTAGATAGTATTATTAGTGAACAAGACTACAGTTATAAAAAAAATTAGAAGAAAAAGTGGTGGAACTTTTACCAAAAGTGACATTTCTAAGTTTTTGAAGAGGTATATGAAGACTCAGTCAATCCAAAGCCATACTGCTAAAGGCAGGAAGAAGTACACAACAGCAAGTGATGATAGAAGAATTAAGAGGCTGTACGACAGAAGAAAATCATCTGGACATATACAAGATGAAATGGTGCATATATATATATACACATACATACATACATACATACATACATACATACATACATACATACATACATACATATATGAATATTTATTAATATCTCTCTCTATATATATATATATTCGTATATATACGAATATTTATTAATATCTCCTCCCTTAAAAATAGGCATATATATATATATATATATATATATATATATATATATATATATATATATATATATATATATATATATATATATGAATATTTATTAATCTCTCTCTATATATATATATATATTCGTATATATACGAATATTTATTAATATCTCCTCCCTTAAAAATAGGCCTAACAGGAGCTGTAAAAAAAATATTCACTCATCAATAAGAGTCCTGTAAAAGGATGATGTAATCAGGGAAGCTGGTTAGCTCAAGGCATAGAGAGGCTTGCCTCGAGTGCTGGAGAGCACCGGTTCAAATCCCTGTAGGGAAGTATGGCCAGCTGTCTACATATATACTATTGAGCGTATAGTATGGTGTGCTTTTCAAATCTTGATCATTGTCACCGTGTTTTTTAGATCAGGTGACATAATCACTTCTAAACAAACATATCTATATTTCCTCTGTTAAATCATTTACATCTAAACCTTACCATTTCTTACAGGATTTATGACTTCATTTTCATTTTTTTAGATGCAAACTTTTAAAACATTTGTTCCAATTCCACTTTGACACATTACTATCATTCCCATATCAATATCTAAAATATTCCTTCCAGGGTTTCTTCAATTTCATTTCAATTCCATACTTTCATCACTTGTTTTTAATTCCACTCATTCCATTGGAGGGTCCTTGCTATTCACTTCCAAATAATTGGTTAATTCCATCAAAATTATTCTGAATGTTCTAGGCTTTCCGGCTTTCTTTGATTGTGCCTTGAAGCTATCTTTTCTTTCTATATTATTCAATATATATTTAATATGTTGATAACAACTGCAATCAAGTGACTCTTGAAGATTACAAGTATTTAAATAAAATCTACATTAAGGAAATAGATAACATTCCAAAATCTTCATAAAACAAACAAACTGGATATCCTAACCTTAAGACCTTCAGAATGACATCCTTGTTTTTTACAGCAATCAAAAAACTGTACATACTTTTTCCTCTCATCATTCTATCAATATTCTTTTCCGTATCTCCCATTAATGTTGCTCTATATCAGTGATGGCAAACCTTGGCGTGCACGCTCGTCTGGAAGGCAACCCAGAAGAAGAGCTGCCAAGGGGGCATTTGTATACTGGAAAATGAACTTCTGGTTTCTGGCATGCGTAGGTGTGCCGGCCAGCTAGTCTTCAGGTTAGTGACGTGCATGTGCATGCGACAATCTGCTGGCCAGTGTGCATGCTCATGCCAGAAAATGGAAGACCAGCTCTTCCAATTTCCGGCACTGCTGAACACACAAAGCCCAGTTGATCATCATGTGCCCATTCACACCAGAAACCCGGAAGAACAGGCAATGCTGCGTGTGCCAAGCGACATGGCTCTGCGTGCCACTTCAGGCATGCGTGCCATAAGTTCACCATCCTGGCTCTATATACTTCTGCAGAATCCTTTAATATATAAGTAGTCCTCAACTTACTTAATGTAACAGTTCATGTAATTACTGTTCAAAGTTACAATGGCCGAAACAACTTTCAGGAGATGGTTGAGACTGCTGCTAAGAATCACTGTAATGTAATGAGCATCTGCAGCCCCAGCAAGTATAAACAGAGATACAGCTTTGGATATGGAAGACTGACTTCTACACACACAACTGGATCATTGATAAGTCCTGTTCTCAATGAAGAATTTCAGAACTGATTTACTAAATCATAGTAGAAACCCTACCTGAGAGCAGAAGTTTAAGTTTAAGTTTATTCAAATTTGTATACCGCCCTATCTCCCCAAGGGGACTCAGGGCGACAAAGCAAGTCTTGTCAAAGCAAGTCTGAAAGCTTTGTTTGGAAAGAGGACATCAATTCATTTATTAATTTAGATGCAACACTACTAGACCAGGTTTGTTTCACTATTTTCCCTTTCTTCTGTATCTATTTTGTTCTTTTTACCAAATTCCACTACAGATAGTAGCAAAATAATAGTCTGTCCATCACTTACCTCTCTTGTATTCTTCATTTTTCAACCGTCATAAATTATATTAATCTTTCATCATAATCAAATCAAGCAAACTTTTAGATCAGTGGTGTCCAAACTTTTTTCAAAGAGGGCCAGATTGGATGAAGTGAACATGGTGGAGGGCCGAACATTTTTCCGAACGTTCTTTGAACCATTACAATTAAATGCAAATAAATTATTTTATGCCAAGTTAATTGCAAATGACATACTTTTCATTTCATAACATTAAGATCAACTGACAGTTGAGTTTTCACAATGTATTGAAAATAAATTTTAAAAAAACGTACCTACCTCTTTCTCTCTTTCTTCCTCTCTCTCTCCATTTCTCTCTTTCTTTCTCTCTTTCTTTCTCTCTCTCTTTTTCTCTTTCTTTCTCTCTCTCTCTTTCTTCCTTTCTCTCTCTCCATTTCTCGCTCTTTCTCTTTCTCTCTCTCTTTTTCTCTTTCTTTCTGTCTCCCTTTCTCTCTCACTCTCTCTCTCTTTCTCTCTCTTTCTTCCTCTCTCTCTCTCTCCATTTCTTTCTCTTTCTCTCTCTCTCTCTCTTTCTTTCTGTCTCTCTTTCTTTCTCTCTTTCTTTCTTTCCCTTTTTCTCTCTCTCTCTTTCTTTCTCTCTCTCTTTTTCTCTTTCTTTCTGTCCCTCTGTCTCTTTCTTTCTCTTTCTTTCTTTCTCTCTCACTCTCTCTCTCTTTCTCTCTCTTTCTTCCTCTCTCTCTCTCTCCATTTCTTTCTCTTTCTCTCTTTCTTTCTCTCTCTTTCTCTTTCTTTCTGTCTCTCTTTCTTTCTCTCTCTCTCTTTCTTTCTTTCCCTTTTTCTCTCTCTCTTTCTTTCTCTCTCTCTTTTTCTCTTTCTTTCTGTCCCTGTCTCTTTCTTTCTCTTTCTCTTTCTTTCTCTCTCTCTTTCTCTTTCTCTCTTTCTCTCTGTCACTCTGTGTGTGTGTCTGTCTGTCTGTCTCTCACTCACTTAATCAGTCTCTATCTATCTGTCTCTCCCTCCCCTTCTGTCTCTCTCTGTGTCTGTCAGTCACTCCCTTGCCACTCGCAGCGGGCGAGGGAGCAGGCGGGGTGAGCACCCAAGGCTACCGTCATCTTAAGCACCACCGAGGCTGTCGCCCAGCAGGGCAGTCAGGCAGGGAAGCCGGTCGCGTCTCCATCGCGGCTCCTTCTGGCAGGCACCACGGCTTACGTTCTGAGGCCGCGCGTCCGTCTTCCCTGCCTGACGCCCCTGCCGGGCGACCTTGTGCGGCGGGAGCAGCACGTTCTGGGGCTGCGTGGCTGGGAGGGAGGTGAACGCGCCAAGCGGACGTTCTGGGGCCGTGCGTTCACCTCTCTCCCAGCTTCGCAGCCCCAGAATGTGCAGCGATGGAGGCGCGACCGTCTTCCCTGCCTGATGCCCCTGCCGGGTGACCTTGTGAGGCGGGAGCTGCACGTTCTGGGGCTGCGTGGCTGGGAGGGAGGTGAACGCGCCAAGCGGACGTTCTGGGGCTGCGCGTTCACCTCCCTCCCAGCTTCACAGCCCCAGAACGTGCAGCGATGGAGGCGCGACCGGCTTCCCTGCCTGACGCCCCTGCCGGGCGACAGCCTCGGTGGTGTTTAAGATGACGGTAGCCTTGGGTCCTCACCCCGCCTGCTCCCTCGCCCGCTGCGGGAGGAGGCATCCGTAACCTCCGTCCACCTCCCTCCCAGCCACACAGCCCGAGACAGAGGGAGGAAGGGAGGGCCACATTTACACAGAGCAGGGAGGGCTGTTGGAGGGCCGTATTAAACCAACCCCCGGGCCGCAAATGGCCCCCGGGCCGGACTTTGGACATGCCTGTTTTAGATACATTCCTTTGGTGGGTTTACATATGAATATACGTGATTAAAACATTAAAACTAGCACTGGGGATGTTATATAGTTGGATAATAAGACATCTGCAAGCCAACAGCCAAATTCAGAGAGTACCAAGGACTCCACCACTTAAAACATTAATAGAAACAGACTCTTTTCAAGCAAATACTATCAAGCAGCCATCATTGTCATTCATTCATTCTGGCAAATCAAGAATGAATGACATATGCCATACTCTTATGTCACCAATCTATTCCTCTACCTAATAGAATATGTCTTTCTTCAGAATCCTACAGTTTTCTCCAAAACTCATCTCTGATCCTTTTATCTATGGATTCCTTTTGCACTGCATTGCTATTGTCTCAGATAGGTCTTTTTGCCTTATACTGCTCTCTTCACAGCATTCTATTCATTATAAATGCCTATGTTACACTTAGAATTAAATTAGCAGAATATGTGAAAGTCAGAAAAAGATCCAAATTAAGTTTCCCAAACTGCTTGAGACTTTTTGCACACATGAGAGGTAGTTTAGGAATCTACAGGAAAAAGAGAAACTTGCTGAAAAATAATTACTAGGAGAGAAATGCCTATTAAAATAATGTTAGCAATTGGATACCACAGAAGTATTGTTTTCATCATTTAGTTTGAAAAACTGAAGAAGAGGAAAAAGGAACTGAATACTTATTTAACTTCATGCCTAGGTGCTAAAGGGCAATAGACAATAAGAAATATGCCCTGTATGATCCTGTACACATAAACTTTGTATTGTAGGTTGACAGAATTTGTAACAAACCATTCAGCATTATCCAGGGCAATTCTTTAATCACAATTCTTTCCTTGATGTTTTTTCTCTTCACACTATTTGAGAGGATATGGTTGTCACATCCCAACTTCCCCAAGCCAGAATAATTTACATATTATGCAAAACAGCAGGGCTAATCATGCAAATAAGATATGCTAAATTAGCATGCCTAGTTTCTATAATTCCCATCTGGCAATTCATTTTTATTTTTACCAACTTCTGGAAATAGCAAGACTACTGTAATATCCATTTTCTTACTTGTCTGTTCCATAGGTGTCAAAAATAAGTGTCTTTTTTCAAAAATCCTACACCTCGTTTCCAATGTCACAGCAATTGTGAAAAATAAGATTTTTTTTAACCTTTTTGATCCTGCTACAACAGTATAGGACAGTGATGGCTAATAACCTTTTCCCCATTGCATGCCAAAAGTGGGGGGGGAGTGCAAGGGGGCATGCGTAGTCATGCCCACACCCATAATGTTATGCGTGCAACCCCCCCCCCCATGTGCATGCAACCCCCCCGCCCCCGGTTTTGGCGCGCGATGGACCAGTTTTCCCCCCTCCCAGGACTCTAGAGGCTTTCTAGGAGTCCGGGGAGGGCGAAAACACCCTTCCTCTTGAAGGCCCGCCGGAGGGCTAAAAACGGCCCTATGGGCAACCCAGAAGTCCGTTCCCAAACTTCCCATTTGCCTGTAGGGCCGTTTTTCACTCTGCAGGGCAAAAAACGGCCAAAAAAGAAGGCCGAAGTCAGCTGGCCAGCCAGCGCATGTGCACTGGAGCTGACAGGGCAATGCCTTGCATGCCCTAAAAGATGGCTCCGCATGCCACCTGTGGCACACACTCCATAGGTTCACCATCATGGGTATAGAGGCAGAACTTTACCAATGGCTAATCTCTACTTTCTAAATCAATATTAAAGCCCAATTTGAGATTAGCAAACTCTCACTTTCCAATAGAAGGGAATATATAGTATGTAGTTGAATTGGGGAGTTCTTGGTCCTGAGTGTGTTTTCTTACAGATGTTACATTACCAAACTAGGAACTATCAATAGTCTGAATGAATGTGGGCTTCACTCCCTGCTTATATACCTTGGTCTGTGTCAAGGTGTTTTTTCCCCTTGGTTGTTCCTTGAAAAGGGTATTGTTTTCTGTTTATTTGTCTGATATTAATACCTACTTATTTGGAATGTCAATCCTCCAACTAACGTGTCCTGAAAAATCAAGTCCAAGGCATTGGTTGCTGGAAGAGATGTGTTCTAGTCTTTTGTTTCCTTTTTTAAATTTGGTCACAAATGGTGTGTAAATGTAGTTCATCTCCATGTGCCTATTGATTTATCTGAATGCCAAACTTCCAGGAATTCCTCAGTATTTTTTAATTCACCTTGATCCAGAATGCTCTATTTCCCAGCTAAAACTATGATTGAGTCTGTCTGTTGTTGTGCCTTCTGACTGCTAGTTGGTGTTCATGTATGCACTCTGTTAATCTTCTGTCTGTCTTACAGAGTGGCTGTTATACTGTAATGTATGTTGTTGATGACTTCTGTTTTTTCTTCTTCTTCAGCCACTGGAAGAAATTGTGGAGGGTTTTAGCTGGTTTTTGTGCTACTGAAATGCTATGTAGGTATAATAGTCTAATGGAAATTTCTGAGATGTTTTTGGTGTATAGCAGTGTTATTTCCATAGATTGTATTGGTTGTGCTCTACTGAGTTGAGCGGTCAGGCATTTTTGATAAAGTTCGACGAGTGCCCATTTTGTTGGAAGATATTCTCGAACAGAGGTTGAAAATATCTTGAACATATGTTTTTCAACAGATAATCTATTTCCTTTTTTCTGGTGATCTGGTTGCTGCACTGTTTGTACTTGTCTGATGGACAAGCAAATAACTAAGCTCCAAGAGCACCAAGGACTCCCCAGCACATTTTTCCAACCTGGTTTCCTTACAAAATGTTTTGCTTCCTTCATCTCAGTTACTCAAGCTGATTAGTTGGGTGGTACTCTGCACAATTATTTTGTTTTAGGATGAAGGCCTGGAACATACATACTTTATCCTTGCTTAAATGAACCAACTTTGTATATCTTCTCTTCACTTTTAAAAATCTTAATCTTTAATCCTTTTAAATCCCAGTATCCAAGAACATAATTTATTTTCATTTTCTCTTTGTCTCTTCTCAGAAATTCCTTCATATGCTTAACACATCTCTTTTTTAAATCCAAAATAAAAAACGTTATCCAAATCCCTCTATGGTTTGTCATTTCTATGTCTCTTTTGGTTGGTTTCATTTGTAAATCCAGTGTAACATCTTTGACTGGAAAAAGAAGAGTGAAGGGAGTCTCCGAATCAGCAAAACATGTACTGTATTTTTCAGAGTATAAGACGCACCAAGGTTTCGAAGAAGCAAATTAAAAAAAAAGGTTTTGCACTCTGCAAACCTCCCAAAAACAGGCCCGTTTTTTGTCCAAAAAAGTGCATGGCTAGCTTTTAGGAGGCTTATAGAGCGCCTAAATTTTGGGGGAGCAAAATTGAGCAAAAACAAAAAACCTGGCTCATTTTTCACTCATTTCTGCCCTCCCCAGCTCCCAGAAGCTCTCTGAAAGCCTTCTAAAAGCTATGCATGGGCATTTTGGTGAAGGGGCAGGGTTTCGGGAGGCAAAAAATGCTGTATTCAGTGTATAAGGCACACCAGATTTTCAGCCTCTTTTTTGAGGGAAAAAGGTGCATCTTATACTCTGAAAAATATGGTATATTTTGGGTTAACAACTGACATATGAATAGGTCAACTTCTCATATTTCTTTTATAAAATTTGTAGTAAGTAAAATACACAGATTTTTCTTTCATTTTTAAGTTTTTGTTAACACAAGATAAAATTTATGAAGAATGAGTGGTTTTTCTCCCCCCCCCCCCTGAAAGTATTTCCCATCAAATCACCAATTCTACAATGGATGAAATGAATTTGCTTAATAAAAGGAAAGATACAGGAGAATGCAAAGCATAATCAAAATTGTACCAACATTTACCACCATGATATCTACAAAATTCCAAGAACGGATGAGTCTGCCAAAAACTCTTGATGAATAAGAAATAGCTTTTGTTGTCCAAACTGGCAGCGTCAAAATGACAATCCATTTTTGGCAACCCACTAGCTAATCTAAGCTCCCCTTTTCTTCTTTTGAAATTTCCTCAACTTAAATTGAATGCAAATAAGCCAGGTGTGGTCCCTAGAACAGCAATCAGCAGCTAAGTCCCTACTGAGTTCCCATGGCAACATACACAGCTGGCACCAAAGCAGAGGTTGTAGTTGCCTCAGATTGCTTTGAAAGTTTAAACACTTAGTGAATGAAATGTCAATTATAGTATCTTCTCACAAGGACTTTTGGGGGGGGGGGGGAATCTGTACTTCTTTGACTAAGGGACATGCTGCTATGTTCACTGTCCACAGCCTGACACTAAAAAGTAATCACCTGTTATTTGCAGAAAAACAACAGTTTTCAAGAAAGAGAGCAGCATCAGCTCTCATAGAAATAAAAGGATAGATAATACAATTTACACTTCATATAACAAATCTATGCATAAATGAAGTTACAAGAGAGTAATTAAAATGTTTAATAATATTTACATTTTGCAGTATTTTAAGTCATTTTTCCTTTTTTATTGATCATGATTAAATAATATTATTTACAAACAAATCAGAGCTTAATAGATGGAGGCCTGTACCATTTTCTTAATGCAGTACAATGAAAGAAACTTATTTCATATAATTTATATTCAATTTTTATATCATTCTGATGCTTTATATTCAATGTTAGAATTCATGAGACTAATTCTGCTTAAATAGTATTTTAATTGTTGTGAAAATGAGCGTTGGCTTACCCGAACGGTCTTCTCTGTGCACTATGAGATAGTCCAAACATGGGTTAAATTCTGCACATCTGCTCAGGACTGAATTAGAAATCTTTAGCCACGCCTCTGGTTCTGTCCTTAATCCGGTTTTTCAATGAAGGTGTGGATCTGTGAAGTGGTACAACAGAGTGTTCGTCGTATATACTGGAAGGTGATTCCAAATTATGTAGCTGCAAGCTGACGAGAGGCCCTGGGACGGGGTTGAACTCTCCCGCAGTGCACAGAGAAGACTGTTCAGGTAAGTCAATGCTCATTGCCCTGTGTGCTGCTTGGAGAGTCCAAGCATGGGATATACCCAAGCTAAATGGCACTAGGGCGGAAATCAGAAGATTCAAAGGTGTCTCCACTGGAATGAATGCCCTGAAGAACTCTTCACCCAAGTGCTGCCTCCGCTGAGGCGAACTTGTCCAGTTTATAATTCCAGATGAATGCAGAAGATGATGGCCAAGTCGCTGCTCTGCAGATATAATCTATGGGCGCTTGTGTCGCCCAGGCTGCGGTAGTTGCTGCGCTCCTTGTGGAGTGGGCTGTGATATTGTGTGGCACCGGCCTGGCCTGATGTTCATAGGAGAGAATGATACAAGTGCGTAACCGGTGGCCGATGGTGGAAGAAGAGACCTTGTGTCCCATTGATGCCGGCTGGAAGGATATGAAAAGGGATTCAGAGCATCTAAATGAAGCTGTACACTTAACATATCTGTGCAGGGCCCTACGAACGTTGAGCATGTGCCAGCGTTTTTCTCTTGGATGTCTAGGATGTGGCCAAAAGTCCAGAAGAATGACCTCCTGGGCCCTGTGAAATATGGAGTTGATTTTTGAGAGGAAGGAAGGGCCCAGATTGAGAACAACCCTGTGGGGTGAATGATGCATAAGTCCTCCCTGAGAGAGCCGCTAGCTCCGAAATCCTCCTGGCAGAAGAGATGGCTATGAGAAAGGTGATTTTAAGAGTCAAATGTTGGATACTGGTAGATCGTAAAGGTTCAAAGAGGGAAGTGGTAAGCGCCCGGAGAACAATCCCCAGATCCAAGGTGGGATAGCGATGGATGACTGGGGGTCATAGATTTGAGGCTCCTTTAAGGAAGCTGCGGACTGTGGGGTGTCACCCAAGCAATAGATGGTCGTTGGGAGCCAAAATCGTTGACAACGCTGTCACCTGTCATCGGAGCATATAGGGCACCAATCCTCAATCCAAGCCCTCCTGCAAAAAATCCAGGATCTGTGGGAATGAAGCAGTCACTGGTTCAATCTGGGCCTTTGAACACCACTTCAAAAAAACAGCCCAGGTGGAATCATAGATTTTGGCTGAGGAAGGCCGTCTGGATACCTGTATAGTTTGGATGACATAGTTGGAGAGCCTGTCCCGCTTCAGGAGGTCCCTCTCAAGTGCCAGATGGCTAACTGGAGCCACTGGGGCTCTGGATGGAGAAGAGCGCCCTAGCAGAGAGAGACCTCATTCTGGGAAATGCATCAAGGCTGGATGATAGGCTGATGAAATCAGTGAACCAGGTATGTCTGGGCCACAAGTGAGCCACCAGGAGAACTTCTGCCCCCTCTATCAAGATCTTCCGTATCACCTTGGGGATGAGAGGCAATGGAGAGAACATGTTTAGGACGCCAGGAGGCCAGCAACAATGGAGAACATTGATCCCCTCCATGTGGGGGGAGTGGAATCTGAAGAAGAACCTGGGAAGGGTGTGTTCTCCGGGGTGGCAAAGAGGTTGACCTGCAGTTGGCCAAATTTCTGGGATATCTGATGGAAGCGATCCGGGTGCAGGTACAACTCCAACTGATCGATGGCAGCCCTGCCCAGCAAGTCTGCCTGTATACTGTTCACTTTGGAAATGTGTTCCACCTGAAGAGAACACGTGTTTCTCCGCCCATCTCCCCAGGGTCTCTGATTCTGCCATCAGGGGTCTGGATCAGTTGCCCCCCTGGCGGTTGATGTGTGCCTTTGTCGCTATGTTGTCCATGAGAATCATTACGTGATGCCCCTGGATGTCTGCCCTGGAATGGAAGAGAGCAAGTCTCGCTGCCTTTAGCTCCAGCCAGTTGATGCTGTGGGTTACATCCTCGGCTGACCACCTGGCTTGCGCTATCTGGTTGTGCAGGTGTGCACCTCAGGCGAACAGGCTAGCATTAGTTGTGATGGTCAGGCGCTCTGGTTCTCTGAAAAAGCTGCCCTTCAAAATTGCTGGAGATTGCCACCATCGTACAAAGTGCTGGACCTTCTGAGGAAATGGAACCATGACTGATGAATTGCTGGCATTGGCCCTCTGGTGAGGTAAGAGGAACGACTTGGAGCTATGAATGCAGCCGTGTCCATGGCACAATGGAGAGGCAGGATATCATTTTGCCGAGAGGTTGAGACAGGTTCACAATGGAAACATGGTGTGTTGCTCGAATCTGGTGCACTAGTGACCTGATGCTGGTGCGACAGTCCGGCGACAGGGACACTTGGCGCTCCACGGTGTTGATGATGGCCCCAAGATGGAGTATCATGTTGGTGGGAACCAGATGACTCTTCTCCAGGTTGATGGAGAACCCGTGATCTTGGAGGGTTCTCATTGTGTCTTGGAGGTCTCGTGCCTCTTGTGAGTGGGAGGATGGCTGAGTATATCGTCCAGATAGCATTGGAGCCGCACTGGATGGGATCTGAGGAAGGCTGCTATTGCTCCTAATATCTTTGTGAAGATCCTGGGGGCCGAGGACAGGCTGAATGGTAGGGCCCTGTATTGCTAATGGTGGCCCGCATAACAAAATTTCAGGAACCTTGTGTGCGCTCTACATATTGGGATATGAAAGTACGCTTCCTTGAGATCTATGGATGTTAAAAGATTCCCTCTCTGATGCAGCCCAGGATTGATTGGAGGGACTGCATCTTGAAGCATTTGTATGCAATATGCCAATTGAGTTTCTTTGTCTAATATTGCTCTCCATCTGCCATCTCCCTGCTAGTATTTATTTATTTATTTATTTTATTAAATTTATACCCCGCCCTTCTCCTTGTTAGGACCCAGGGCGGCCTAGTAGAAGGGCCTGGCTGCTACGAGTCTTCTAATGTGTGCTCAGACATGGCTGTGGCCCTTGGCACTCTCAGCAGTGGCCGGTGTCGCTCCACTCACCACCTGGTTGCTAGCGTGGAGCAATGGGTAGATGACTCTTTCACTGTCGATTTGCAGCCACAGAGAGAAGAAAATGGCATTGGTGTTCTTTTTTGGTGTGAACCGGAAGTGGCTCCCAGCGCACTTGCAGGCACAGAAAATGAAGGAATATGGTCGAGGGGGCCAACAAGCTCTGCTGTCACCAAATATGTCCCTGAGGTCCAGGAGAGCTAACCCACCAGCAACCCGGACAGGAAAGCTCCCTCACGGCTTCTGCAAGAGAGCGAGGCTGGCCAGATCGGCAAGAGGCTTTAGTGTTGGAAATTCAAATTAGAAATGATCGCCATGCTCCAAATTATGCCTTAAAGCCCTGTCCGCAGTCACCTGATCATCCGGCCAGGCATGGCTGCAAGCAGCTTGGTCCTCGCTGTTTTGACCAGCTGAGAATTGCGGGGTCATCGCAGCTGCATGGGCGTCGGCACTCCAACCCAAAGATATGAACACAGGAAGCCACACCTGACAACTGCGAATGCCCAAGCAGAGCCCCAGGATGCTGCGATGCTTGAGGGAGGAAAATTTAAAATGATGAAAAAAAACCCTCCCAAGCGTGCTGTAAAAGAAAAATACAATGAAAAAAACAAAAAGATAAACAAAGGGAAATTTTAAAGGTTGGAGAGTCCAAACTGTCTGCACTAGACTGCAGGAACTCTTTAGATATTTCTACCGGCCTAGACTGAATTGAAAAACTGAATTAAGGACAGAACCAGAGGCTAAAGATCCAATTCAGTCCCAGGCAGATAGGCAGAATTTAGCCCATGCTTAGACCTTCCAAGCAGTGCACAGCAGAACAATGAAAAACAACATCAAATAGGACTACCAACCATTGTGTAAGATTATAGAAAGAGCTGGATAAATGAGAATAAACTGAAGCTGATTTGTGACAAAATGCCACAAGGGCCTTTCCAAAAATACATCTTGTGTACTAATTGTGCCTGCTTCTAGACTGAGGAAAGGTAACTCATTTATACCTTAGTCAACTACATATCATACTCTATATAGGGCTACTCTTAAGACAATCTGAAAGTTGCCATTGTAGTAGCAGAATGTAGCAGATGGGTGCATGTTAGTATGTTGATATACTACAATTACTCCATGTACTATCCTGGCTTTCAGGTGCAATTCAGGTGCAAAGTACTGGTTTACTTGTGGACCAACTTTTTCAAATTAATTCTGGCTGTTCCATTGTGTTATCATCACAAATGATAAGCATGCTATGGGTCCCTTTTAGAGAAGTGCCAACTAAGTGGAGAATATCAAATATACAACAATTCTAAAATCTTTCTGGCTTTGGGGACCAGTGTTGGAGGGGGGGATGGTTTTGTGCAAGTGGCAGGCACACACAGAGCTCCATTTATGTGAGTGTAAGCACATGTGCCCACCACTCAGGCAAATGGAATGTGCAGTTTTTAATCCATTTTTATTTCTTCCACTTGTTGACTGTCTTCATTATCTGCACTATGTTCCATGGTATATCCAATGCCTTGGAAATTGTTTTGTACCATTCTCCTGACTGATACTTCCCAACCAGTGGTGGATTCCAGATCCCGTCACAACTGGTACCTTGAGACAGGGCTGGACGTCCACCTCGGCAAGCACACTGTGGGCACATGCACATGTGACCACCTTGTGAAGCTCCAGCTCTCAGCGAGGTCGCACAGGTGCCGTACACTTTGCGTGCGTGCGCAATTGGCCCGTTTCCGTCAAAAAGAGGTAAGGTACACAGGCAGGTGGGTGGGCCCACTGAAACACCATTCTGGTACGATGGCCGCTTCTCCCAGCTGCCACAAGTATGCCCGTACCGGGCTGTACTGTCCGGAACCCACCACTGTTTCCAACAATGTGATCTCTTTGATGTTTTGTAAGCTCTTTGCAGACTATGGCTTTTGTTGTAATAAGTAATTGAATAAATGTCAGAAAAATCCTACAACATCTGAACTTTATATTGGCTTGATCAGAGTCACTTTAATTTATGGCAGGTGTGCACTACTATTTACCATCAGTTTGAACGTGATTGGTTAATTCTGGACATAGACACATTCTTATTTATAAGAGGGTGGGCACACTTATGAAACTACATTATTATATGTTTTAATTATTTTTGTTTAATAAATTTCAGTTTTTCAGTTAAATTATACAGCTTATGTATTATATTAAAGGTGGAAAGAATTCTGAAGTGATTTATCTTGGTCTGATTTTTTATGTTTCAAAAACTGGCATTTTAACAGATGTGTATTGACATTTTATATTCATTTTATATCCACTGTATCTAGCATTTCAATTTTGCATTATTTATTTTTCCTAGTTGCCAATTTCAAACAAGTGATTCTGGGCAGCAATCATCATTATGACAAGTGAAAAATATTGTTATTATATTTTAGTTTACTGCCAAATGTTTAGAGGAATATTAATAATGTGTGGTCCCAAAAAGTTTATTTGTGAAATTCCAATCCATTTCATAATTGTTCTTTTTATAACTACTTTTAAAAATATAATGGTTATTGAATAATTCTTGATTGTTTAGAAATCACTTTAGATATAGAAAAAGAATTTTAAATTTGTTTTGTTTTTTAAGTAAGAAAGAGTATTTCTTATTTAAAGAGTATTTACTCTTATTTAAGAGTATTGGCAGAAGGGCTCTGGCCAGATACAACTTCACTGCAACCACAAATTGCTGCCCTGTATCAGCCCTTAAATCCTTTTACTTGTTTGGACAGGGATTTGCAGTTCTTCTTTCCAGATATAGAAAAGTCTCAAGCCAAATGTAAATATGTGACTTTACATGTAAAGAGCATTTTGATTATTATTCAACTTCAATGTTGGTATATATTATGAACCTCCAAATGCATACTTTAAATGTTCTATGTGCTCTATGTGTTCTAATATTTGCTATTTTGGAAGCTTTCTTCCAAGCAGGTGTTGCTGTTTAAACTTATAGTTCTAAATCATGTTTGGCATGCCTTCTCTCCTCATTACCCACCACCCAAATGTAAAACTGTGACTTTCAATCAAACTGTTTGGAACAGACCAGGTGGAAGAAGAGGAAGCCAAATGGAACAAAGATCAGGTGGATCTGAAAGGACAATAAAGAACTGAGCCAGGTCCTTCAAGCAAAATACAGAGTGGAAGTTAGCCAGCAGACAATTAAACAGGGAACTCACTAATGTAGAACCCAGCAGCAGATGGCCAGAGTCTTTGGGCTCAAAGCCAACAGTGGTTGATACGTTCAAGTCCAGACCTGCTATGGATGATAAGCAGCATATGACCAACTAGGGAAAGGTAACCAAGCCAAGAATTTGGTTAATGGATGACATCAAGAAATCTAGCTGTTATATCATCACTGAATACAATCCTTTTTAATTTTATTATTTTCTGTTCTTGTTTCTTCACAGATGGGATATAGTTGCTAAGAGCCAAATACTATCACAGGGCAGAAGCTATACTGCTTCATATTTACATTATTTTTAGTTTCAAAATTCCCAGAGTTATGAATTGTTTAAGCAGATGTTAGGTAAAACATTTCAAATCTTTAAATGTTATGGATTGAAGAATTCATCCTTGATATTACTAAACCTGATTCTCAGAAATAATTAGCTATAGGATTTCAAAGCTTTCCTAATATAAAAGCCCATAATATATACAAGATATTATTACTGAACTTAGGATTTGTCATGCAAGATTCTCTTAAATTTCCCATTTCATGCTACTTAAAATGCCTTTCATTATATAATATGTTTCAGTATTTTGTTGCTCTGCTCTTTTTCCAAAAGTATCTCTGGATAATACGAACCTTTATTAAAATATTTTATATTACTACTCAGAGTAATTATAGGTGTACAATTTTAAAAACCATCTTCACTAGAAGTTGAATTACTTTAGTGCCACTTAATTATCTCTCCAACTGCTTTTAATACAGAAAAGTATGACATATGCTTGGAAGACACACCTTTTTGAAACAATTTATAGTACCCAAGATATGTATCCTTATCCCACATAGCATGGTCTCTTTCTGGAATACCTAAAGAAATATTACAATGCTTTCTGATATTATAAGATTATAAGTATAATTATTGTAATTCAACCAATGTAATTCAATTGACAAGAATACCTATGCTGATATTTGAAAATCTATCCAAATATTGAAACAGGACTAGCTTATTAGTATTTCAGAGGTCAGCCTTGATGTTCTTGGTGTGTCTTTTCACCAACATTCCCCAAGGACTATTTATTACAGATACTTTCGAATAAAGGGATAAAATGAGGACAGATGGCAAGCATAACAAAACGACCAAATGAAGAAACAGTCAGAATGAGTGACTGCATCAAAAGCCAAAATCTGAACAAGCAGAGGACTCATTATTTAGAGGAACAACAAGGGTTTAAGATTAAGTGTAACAACTCAACTATGGGGTTTGAGTTACAAGGATCTTTCTAAATTCATGGAGTGGTATATGCTGTATGGATTGCACAGAAGAAGAAAGGTCTGCCATCCACAAAACCATTGCTGGGACTACATCTGCAATCTTTGGCTTACAGTATAAGTTATGGTGAAAATTTAGGTAAATTATTTATCCATCTAGCCAATGTTTACCTAATCTCATAATAATCTCTAGGGCTTTAGAAGACATTGTTTCACATTATTTTAGTTCTTGTGGATAAGGCTGGAATTTATTGTATTTGTTTTACTTGTTTAAGAATCAAATATATGCGTCTGTTCCTGAGCACTGATATATAATCTATTCCTAAGCAAACTTCAATAAATAAGATATTAATGTATTAGCACTTTTTACTTTTATGTTCAAAGTCCAAACCATTTGGAGATGACAGGTGAACAATATACTGCAATGAAAATATTTATTAATTTCTTTTTAAAAACACCAAGAATATAATAGCATGACCAATATATATCAGGAAAAATATACGTTAGGGTTCTAGAACAATTAATATTGAAATCTTTTAATAAACAAAATGTAGTATGAGATTACACTTGAAAGCTGCCTTAAAACCATCTCACTTAAGAGAAAGGAGTCTTTTAGATTGAAAAAAATGAAGAAAGACATATTTTTGTAAAAGTTAAAATATTAATTTTCTAAAATGGAAATAAAGTACTTGGGGGAAGCACTGCAGACATGCATAGAATTAAAAATAGTATGGAAAAAATAGCATGGATTTTTGTATCCTGTGATAAAGGGGTTGGGGAAAAAATCCCAGAAACCATGCTGCTCAAACCTTTTCTACTTTGTTTATAATACCAGTATCCAGAGACAATCTAAAAAAACCCTCAATAATAGGAAATTCAGAATAAACTAAAGATACATAATTAGCTGATCACTTTAAAAGAACAGTAGAAAAATTCAACCTTGACTGTCATTTAGAAGGACAGATACTGAAACTTATGCTCAAATACTTTGATCATCAAACGAGAAAAGAGGACTCATTGGAAAAGACCCTGATGTTGAGAAAGATTGAAGGGGAGAAAGATGAGGTTAGACAGTGTTTAGGACAGTGATGGCTAAATGTTTTGCCATCGTGTGCCAAAAGTGGAGGCAGTACAGGGGGGGTCGTGCGCGCATGTGCCCTCCTCCCACACATGTGTGCGTGACTCCTGCCCTCCCCCCTTTTGACACACAATAGCACAGTGGACCTGTTTTTCGCCCTCCCCATGCTCCAGGAGCTTTTTAGGAGGCCAGGAAGGGTGAAAATGGTCTCCCCTGTCCCCTGCAGGTCCTCCAGAAGCCGGAAATGGGCTGTTTTCTGACTTCTGGGTTGCCCTTAGGGCCATTTTTCTCTCTCAAGAGGATTCAGGAAAGTCTCCTGAAGATGAAAAACTGCCCTATGCACAACCCGAAAATCCATTCCCAAACTTCCGGTTTGCACATTGGGCCATTTTTCGCCCTCCAGAAGATGAAAAATAGCAGAAAAATGAAGGCCAAAATCAGTTGGCCAGTGCACGCATGCATGCTGGAGCTGACATGGCAATGCCTTGTGTGCCCTAAGAAATGGCTCCGCATAGGTGCCATCATGGGTCTAGAAGAAGGGAGAGGCAGTGGATGAGATGGTTAGTGTTATCAACATAGCGAGCATTAGGTTGAGCAGACCCAGGGAGGGCTTGGCATGCTATGATCCATGGAGCCATGAAGAATCACACACAATTTAGCAACTGAATAACAAATAATCAGTAATCCTAAATTAAGACAGGTACATTCTGGTACAATATAAAGTGGGGCAAAAAAGTATTTAGTCAGCCACCAATTGTGCAGGTTCTCCCACTTAAAAAGATGAGAGAGGCCTGTAATTGTCATCATAGGTACACTTCAACTATGGAAGACAAAATAAGAAAAAAACATCCAGAAAATCACATTGTCTGATTTTTAAAGAATTTATTTGCAAATTATGGTGGAAAATAAGTATTTGGTTACCTACACTACAGTACAAACCAGCAAGATTTCTGGCTCTCACAGACCTGTAACATCTTCTTTAAGAGGCTTCTCTATCCTCCACTCGTTACCTTTATGAATGGCACCTGTTTGAACTTGTTATCAGTATAAAAGACACCTGTCCACAACCTCAAACAGGCACACTCCAAACTCCACTATGGTCAAGACCAAAGAACTGTCGAAGGACACCAGAAACAAAATTGTAAACCTGCACCAGGCTGGGAAGACTGAATCTGCAATAGGCAAGCAGCTTGGTATGAAGAAATCAACTGTGGGAGCAATCATTAGAAAATGGATGACATATAAGACCACTGATAATCTCCATCGATCTGGTGCTCCACGCAAGATCTCACCCCGTGGGGTCAAAATGATCACAAGAACCGTGAGCAAAAATCCCAGAATCACACAGGGGGACCTAGTGAATGACCTGCAGAGAACTGGGACCAAAGTAACAAAGGCTACCATCAGTAACACACTACACCACCAGGGACTCAAATCCTGCAGTGCCAGACGTGTCGCTCTGCTTAAGCCAGTACATGTCTGGGCCTGTCTGAAGTTTGCTAGAGAGCATTTGCATGTTTCAGAAGAGGATTGGGAGAATGTCATATGGTCAGATGAAACCAAAGTAGAAATTTTTAGTAAAAACTCAACTCGTTGTGTTTGGAGGAGAGAGAATGCTGAATTGCATCCAAAGAACACCATACCTACTGTGAAGCATGGGGGCGGAAATATCATGCTTTGGGGCTGTTTTTCTGCAAAGGGACCAGGACGACTGATCCGTGTAAAGGGAAGTATGAATGGGGCCAGGTATCGTGAGATTTTGAGTGAAAACCTCCTTCCATTAGCAAGGGCATTGAAGATGAAACATGGCTGGGTCTTTCAGCAGGACAATGATCCCAAACACACTGCCCAGGCAACGAAGGAGTGGCTTTGTAAGAAGCATATCAAGGTCCTGGAGTGGCCTAGCCAGTCTCCAGATCTCAACCCCATAGAAAAGCTTTGGAGGGAGTTGAAGGTCCGTATTGCCCAGCGACAGCCCCAAAACATCACTGCTCTAGAGGAGACCTGCATGGAGGAATTGGCAAAAATACCAGCAACAGTGTGCAAAAACCTTGTGAAGACTTACAGAAAACGTTTGATCTCTGTCATTGCCAACAAAGGATATATAACAAAGTATTTAGATGGACTTTTGATATTGACCAAATACTTATTTTCCACCATAATTTGCAAATAAATTCTTTAAAAATCAGACAGTGTGATTTTCTGGATGTTTTTTTTTTTTGTCTCTCATAGTTGAAGTGTACCTATGATGACAATTACAGGCCTCTCTCATCTTTTTAAGTGGGAGAACCTGCACAATTGGTGGCTGACTAAATACATTTTTGCCCCACTGTACACAGTTTCCTTTTGAGCTGCATTTGGGGCCAATCTGTTTCTGGGTACAATTCACAGTGCTAGTTTTTTTATATAGAAAAAGTTTTATTGAGTTTTACAAATTTTTTAACAAAAAAGGGTAGGGTAAAGTGAATTAAAAAGATATTTTGAGAACTTTCACGTCGGGAACGTTGGCCCTCCCGGGCTTCTTAACAAGACATTGGTAATACATTTTTCAATAATACAACAAGGTGAAAATAAATGCTTACATATAAATTCTGAATTCTATGTTCTATGCTGGCAGTCGTGTACAAACATCCAGACAAAAATTATACTGTATTAATAAAAATAAAAATAAAAGTCATTTTTTAGATCTAAGTCTCTTGGCAATTGTGTCTTCTTGTTCTCCTTCCTGGCCCCCAGCAGGCGGGGCCGTGGCCCCCTCTGTCCCCCCTGAATCTTCCCCCAGGATAGAGGAATGTTTTTTAAGAAAGGCTTCCGCCTCAGCAACTGTTTTAATCCTTACTCTTCCTCCGTCCCAAAACACCAACATCCCTTCTGGCATCGCCCACTTAAACCAAATCCCGTGGTTAAACAATTTTTTAGATAAGAAGGAATATTTCCGTCTCATCTCTCTAATCTTTTTTGGGATCTGCTTCAAGATGGCGACTTCCTTTTGTTGGTAAATTAACGGACCCTCCCTCTGCGCCTTCAAGATTCCCTCCCTTGTCGACCTTCTAACAAATTTAATATGTATCTCTCTGGGTACTTCATTCATCCTGGCATATGCTGAGTTTATTCTGTAGACTAGGTCAATGTCCCCCCTGATCTTCTCTTTGGGTTTATGTAAATAGTCTGATAAAATTGTACTCATGAGATCAGGAAGGCATTCACCAGGTTCCTCAGAAATATTCTGAAATCTTAAAAAATATGACATCCTCTCAAAATCCATCCTAGACATATGACCAGACAAATCTCCAATTTCAGTATTAACATTTTTAAGTTCTCCCTTTGCCCCAGCCAGCCCCACTTCCAACTCCTCGGTCTTCTGTGTATTCTCCAGCAATTTTTTCTGTGTCTCCAAAAGTTCAAGTTTAGTGCTAGCATTATCTTTTCTAAATTCTCTGATTTCCAGCACCAAGGAGTTTAACGCTGTTTCCATAGCTGTCATTCTCTCTTCCAATCCTGGATTTCCTGGTTGTTTTTTTGAAGCCATGGTAAACTGTTTAAATCAGTGCCACTAAGATGGCGTTTTTTGGGTGCGGCCGCTGGAGCAAGTCAGGAGAAGAAAGTTCCAATCAAAGTTGTAAAAAGTTGTAGAGCCCAGAAGAGAAGCAATTTTCACAGTCAGTTATTAAGACAAAGAAGGCACTCCAGGGAGGGAATCAATTAATCCAAAAAATTTCTCCAATGATAGAGAGAGGCAGTCCAAATCACAAAGAGATGTTGGAAATTTTCCATAAAGAAATAAGTATTCAGGAACAAAGGACAGCCATCTTCCACCACCCACTCTGGCAGCCAGCCGGAGAAAACAGCAGAGAAATTGTTTCAGTCAAGCCGGACTTAGATACATTGTATGAAAACAAGCCGCGGAAGACTTTCACTTGTTGCACAACAGTCCGGATGCGAAATATCCGCTCCCTGCATACCAGGAGCCATTTCTGCGCGCCGCTGCTGTAAATCCGAGGGGGGGGGGGGTTTAGCAAACAAACACCCCCCTCCACATCTCTCTCATCCAAAGCCGCCAGCAATAAAGCTAAAAACACTTACTCTCCACCTCGCAGCTCAAGCCCCGGCAAAGCCATCCGACCCGAGCGCTCCGTTGTCTCCAAATTCATTGTTCGTTACCGTCCTCCGTTGGCGAAGGGAACCAAGCCCCCCGCAGCATGTCTTCTTCCACCTAGACCGAAGACAAGGACTGTTCTCCAGCTGCCGCCGGCAGAACCAGTCCAGGCAAGCCAGTCCTACGGAGGGTCCCCCCCCAAAAAGGGGGGGCACCCTGCCCCGTTAGGGGCAGAAAAAAGAGCAAAACGGCGGACGAACCCCAAGGTTCATCCGTCGCCGCCAGAAGCCGGAACAGGAAGCCACAGTGCTAGTTTTGATCTTTAAAACCCTACATAGCACAAGTCCAGATTATTTGACAGACTATCTCTTCCTGTTGACATCTATGATGGTACGATTCTGTCTGTTAAAAAACTTCATCTGGCAGAATCCAGATAACATGTCTTTCCTGCTGTGGCTATCTTTTGAAACATTATCCTCCCCAAGGTGAGGTAAGCCTCATTCCTGTTAGAATTTTGGAAGGCTTTGACTTATGGATCTTTGGAGAGCTCCTAGGGAGCCTACATAACGGTTGTATTGTGTTTAGACGTTCATCCACAATTTTGCTTTTATTTTTTTTAATAGTTTCATAGTTGTGACATTGTTTTGTTAGTTGTTATACTATTCAAAAAAAGAGTCACATTCAGTGATATTGGCAGCTATATAAACGTGTTTAATAAATGAATAAATAAAAGGCTTGTGAATGGAAACATGACACACTAGTATGTCTCTGCAAACCAGCAGGGATGATGAAGAGGTAAAGACCAACTCAGGAACAATATGATAACCTAATGGAGTTACTTGGAGAGAGAGAAGACATGGGATCACCTACATTTACTTCGGGGGGGGGGGGAGTTCCTTGCAAAAAGTCTGCAGGATCCAGAGAATATATTGGCAAATGCAGAAGACATCATGCTCATAGCCTTACATGAATTTTATTTAAAAGATACTGGGTCTGCTTGATCTATTTTCTAAAGGATAATTAAATGCAAAAATCTTACTAGGATTTTTTAAAGACCAAAAGTAGTGTTAAATATGGAATATTGTCTCTTTTAAATATTTTTTGAATTAAATGAAAGATAAAATCATCTCTTCGGGAAAGAATAATGTTTAAATTTATTAAGGAAGCTGATTGGCAGATTGTTAAGCAAAGAGATAACTAAAAAAGAAGAAAAACATGAAGTTTTAAAAAGAAAATATGATTATAGAAATATGGAGTGATAAAAGGGATTAAAGTGTTATGGACTTTACAAATTAAAACCTATGTTTTATTTTTTATTCCCTTTTATAGATGATAAATATGAAATAAAAAAAATGATTGTTACTAAAAGGAGTGAAAGTTGTAAGAGCGAATTCTTGGACAACTCCAGAACAATACATCTGCTTATGATAAATTCATAATGGAGAATACTGTTGTCATCCAGTACGATTGTTATGTTATGTTATGTTGTTATGTTATGTTATATAATATATTATATTATAATTATATTATGTAAAATTGATATATATTGAAGTAGGTAGGATGGGAGT
Source organism: Rhabdophis nuchalis (assembly GCA_039707465.1). NCBI lineage: Eukaryota > Metazoa > Chordata > Lepidosauria > Squamata > Natricidae > Rhabdophis > Rhabdophis nuchalis. Next base: position 27,229,953 of record CM077649.1, on the reverse strand, counting down.
TTTGCAGAATGTCGAACCTTTTACACATTTTTGCTGAATATTGAAAGATATAAAATTATGATTTAAAAAAGTGTTGAATAAGGTAATAAAAGGATTGTGGTTATGTTTAAGCAGGAGGAAAGGGATGTTTGATTTAACAGCTATAATAAAGGTCAGATATAAGCAGCGTGGTGAAGACATTCACCTCCTACTCAGAAGGTTGAGAGTTCAATCTTAAGTAGTGGCAGTTTTTTCCTCTCTTAAGAGTGCAAAGAAAAACTCTGTGTGATGTCAGGAAGGGTATCCGGCCAGTAAACGCTCAGCTCTGTCCATTCACCCAACTCTATCCTGTAATGCCTTAAAATGAGGTGTTGTTTTTTTTAAATGAAGAACAGAAACAATTTCTTTAATTTTCTTTTTTCCATTCTAACTTTTTCTTTTTCTTTTATTCAATTAAAAATTCATAACAAAATTATATAAAATAAATAGAATATTCAGTATTGAGAAAAGCCCCATATCAATAAGGAATATTTAACAGTGGAACAAATTATTCAGAAAGGTGGCAAGCTCCCCATTGTTGAATGTGTTAAAATAGAGTTTGGCCAGCTATCTCTCTGGGATGGTTTTATTTACAATTTGCAATGGCCAGAGGTTGAACAAAATGTACTTACATGGCTTTAAGCTGTGTAAAGTCAGCTAGTGTGATTTGTAAACTATAGTTAATGACTTATGATGATGGATAAATCTTCCCTCTCTTTCTTTCTGAAAGGTGGGAGGTGTCAGTATTAAAATATTTCACTTGAGTTAAAAGTCAGAAAAAAAACTGCACCAGCTTTCTTTGCCATCAAAACTATTTCAAGGAATGTTTTTCTGGAACACAGATGCCACCTAGAGGAGCAAAAGAAGAAAAACAATATACTCCGTCTACTACTGTAATTAGACTGAGCAAATACTAGAAAAGGCAAGTTTATTTATTACTCTCCTATTACCACACCATCTACCATTCTGCATTTGTGATGTTTTTAAATATATATATATATATCTAAAACTTTGCTTACGTTAGTAATTTGACTGAGTTGCTGGTTACTCTTACTCTTTGTAGCAGAATATATAAATTTCAGGAAATGTTTATTTATTGAATATTGAAAGAAACATATATTTTAGATCAGTGTCCAAGAATAAAGACTATTATGTCCTAATTACAAAGACTGATCAAGGAAATGTTTAGCATTGAAGTGCAGGTATCTGTTGAAGAGAACGAAATGGTGTTTTGTTTAATTTATTAAAAGCAATTGATATATTGAATAACTTAACAGAACTCCAAAGTTACAATACTTTATTTCACTATAAGGTGTTCTACAAATTCTTTTTAGGGCACATTTGGAAGTGTACTTAAATTATTGTTTATTCCAGGTATTCTGGTACAATGCATTATTAAAAATGGCTAAACATAGGGAGTGCAAAATACTTTTAACTCTAATTTCTCTTGATCTTGTCTATTGATCATACTAGATGGGCTGGAAAAATTTAAAACATTCAGAAAACACCAGGCTGTGCTGCATAGAGATTTGTTTAAATATATCCAGCAATTACATCTATTTTTTCCATTTACAATTCAAGATATTGCTTTTCACATAAACATTCTTGAACTACTGGAGTTAAAGTATCTGAATGATTATATTCTCATAATTAAAATTTTACAAGCTCTATTTGACCATATTGGATAGTCTGGAGGAGAATTCAGAGACTGTTAGACACGGCTGAACAATAAGTTTTATTAAAGGAATCTTGAACTTATCCAGCAATGTTATCACAAAGAACAGCTACATAAGCTTCCCATGTGGTCTCATAAACATCTCACAATACTTTGTGATTACAGAATTCCCATTTACAGGAGAACAGATAGAATAGTAATGCATGGCAACCTCTAATGTTATGGAAATGCACTTTGGTTCACCAAAAGAATTCCTGCTGTTATGTCTTTTTCTTGAATGATGTTCAAATCTGTTCCAAAGTTTCCAGTCCTGAGATGCAGATTTGACTATACATGGGAGGTAGAGGTAACATTTTTTTAAACCAGTAGATCCAACACGCAGGCTCAAAGCAACAAAGGCCCAGAATGCGAAGTGTTTTTTAATATTATGAAATGTCATCTGACAAAATAATTATATGTTAATTCTCTAGAGCTTGGTCCTTTGCAATTTGGGTGATGAATAATTCCACCAACAGCCTTAGACTTGGCAGTTATTCAGTAAACAAAAACTGTTGTGTTTTATCTCTGAAGTATTGGTTTTTTGATAGTTTTATATATAGCCGTCTTCTTATACTTTTCTTCATTCTTCTTGTATAAGTAGCTATCAGAATTTTCTGCTAACATACCAGGATGGTTAGCCACTCAAACTGAAAAGGGTGGAGACTGTTAGCAGAAATCCTGGCTTTTTATGAACTGCACTGCTGATTCCTAATTCCTTAAGAGTACGCAGAAATAGGTCTTTTTAAAAAAAGAAGAAATATAATAAAGAATACCAAAAAATCATTGTTAAAAAAGGAACTGGTTCATATATAACTTGGTTATATATACCTGATTTCATTGTAATTTTAGTACAATGACAATAAAGATTATTATTACTATTATTATTATTTTACATTGGTGTTCTCCCATAACTAAATACTGTACAGGTAGTCCTCAACTTGCACCCACAATTTAGCCCAAAATTTCTGTTGCTGAGAGAGATAGTTGTTAAGTGAATTTTGCCTCCTTTTATGATCTGTCTTGCCACAGTTGTTAAACAAATCACTGCAGTTGCTAAGTTAGTAGCACAATTGTTAAGGGAATCTGGCTTGTCCATTGACGTTGTTTGTCAAAAGGTTGCAAAAAAAAAGATCCACATGATCCTGGGACACTGCAGCCCATCATAAATATGAGTCAATTGCAAAGCATCTGAACTCTGATCATGAGACCATGGGGGATGCTGCAATGGTTGTAAGTGTAAAAAATGCCCATAAGTTGTTTTGTTCATTGCCAATTGTGACTTTAAAAAAGTGACTTATGATCATTTTTCACTCTTACGACTGCTACAACATGCCCATGATCATGTGACCAAAATTCAGATGCTTGGCAACTGGCTCATATTTATGACACTTGCACTATCTGGAATCATGTAATCATCTTTTGTGACCTTCTGACAAGCCAAGTTAATAGGGAAGCTCAATTGTGGTTGTAAGTAACCTGTAGTTATCGTATTTTTTGGAGTATAAGACGCACCTTTTTCCCTCAAAAAAGAGGGTGAAAATCTGAGTGCGTCTTATTCATTGAATACAGCATTTTTGGCCTACCGAAACCCCACCCCCTTTGCAAAAAAGCACGTGCAGAGGCTTTGGGAAGCTTGTGAAGTGCGCCTGGGGGCTGGGGAGGGCAAAAATGAGCAAAAAAGGGCCGTTTTTGCTCGGTTCCCCCCCCCCCCCCAACTTCCAGGAGCACTCTACAAGCCTCCCAAAGCTCTGCATGCCCACCCCTTCTTTTTCTTTTGCCAAAAATGAGGCGTGCAGAGGGTTTGGGAGACATGCAGAGTGCAAAAACTTTTTTTTAAGCTTATTTCTTCAAAATCATAGTGCGTCTTATACTCTGGTGCGTCTTATAGTCCGAAAAATATGGTATATTTTATTCATTTATTTATTAAAGAAATGCACATGGCCACCTAACTTTTAGCAACTTCAGGTAGTGTACAGGAATAAAACTCTCAATATAAAACCCAACACACCTCCCCACATTACAACACTCAAACAGACCACTTGATGGGCTCTATATCAACTTTAGATCCCCGGACCCACTGAAAAACATCTTTAGGGCCTTTCAGAAGAATACCAGTTTTGGGATTAGTCTTGCCTCTATGAGGATAATGTTCCACAGAGAAGCACCCACTATGGAAAACTCTTATTCTTGGTCCCACTGAGTGGACCACAAACCAAAATGGACTTGAATCTAAAAAGAAGATGCTCACACTTCCACTCTCTCAAGAGCAATAGGAGCAAACCATTCCCAGATAACTAGGCAAGAACTTGTCCCAGATACCTCCATCAGATCAGCAGTCACATCAACATCTAACTGCAAATGAATCCAAGTTGCTTTCTCTTCCAGAGCATCAGGAAATGACTCAAATGCCCCTGCATGTAGACCTTTATATCCTCCATACAAAGAAGCGGGTCACTTTAAAGAGGGTTGCTGGGTAATTATATGATCTGTAGATGCAATCAGTGCGAAGAGGTATTATGCTTTGACACTAAATCCACAAGGTGGGCATTAGTAGCAGTTCTTACCCATGTTTGGTTGAGTTTGTTCTTTGTCTTCTGCCAGCAGTGCGTTAGATATCACTTCATCCTCTCAACTCCTTTCATGGGGGCAATGAGGTCCACAGGTCAGGAGAAATCTATCCAAAACCTCTTTATCCCTGCCTATTCCAGACAGCAACTAGGGACTCAGCAGATCTTTGGTTAGAATTCCCAGCTCCTTCTGAAACCCATCTGAGATCATCAGTGATTGGAGCTGGGCTGATCTAATAAGTCCTTCCTCCTGTGGAGAGGTATAACTCTAGAGAAGCCCATAATCACCAAGGCATGACCTGACCATTATAAGTATAGGGACAACAGCAGTTAGGATTTATTTTTTTCCTGTTGGGAGTAAAGATGGCATACGAAATAAAGCTGTTAACAAACATTTCTAACCATAGACGTCACTTGGGCCTCAATACAACAGTGACTCTAAGAATTAAGAATGAACTAAATTTCTATATTCAGAACTCCACTACCCATGAAGTCTCCATCTTTAGATTTCTGACTCTGTTAAGTGGACTATGACCACCTAATCACTGCACCTGAACCATTACTCCCAAACATGCATACTATCCCTGATTCAAGTACTGTGGAAAAGTAATCCTCAACTTACAACCACAACTGAGCCCAACATTTATGTTGCTAAGTGAAACATTTAAGTGAGTTTCGCCCCATTTTATGACTTTTCTTGCCACAGTTGTTAAGTGAATCCTTGTAGTTATTAAGTTACTAACATGGTTGTTAAATGAATCTGTTTTCCCCATTGACTTTGCAGAAGGTTGCAAAAAGGTGATCACATGATCTTGGGACCCTACAACTGTTATAAATATGAGTCAGTTGCCAAGCGTTCAAATTCTGATCACATGACCATGGGGATGCTGCAATGGTTGTAACTGTGAAAAATGGTCATAAATCACTTTTCCCCCCAGTGATGTAACTTTGAACAGTCACTAAATGAACTGTTGTAAGTTGAGGCTACCTGTAGTTGAATATCATAATAATAGTAGTGAGCCTCTCCACCCCAGAAATTATGAAGACTGCCCTCATGAATTTGATATAAATGTAAGGTAGAATTAGGGACAAAATAGTATCTTATGTCCTACCGGGCACAACTGTCAGGTCTAAAAACACAGCTATAAAATTTTATATAAAGATAAAAATTAACAAGAAATCATGTAGCAACAGCATGGGCTTACTCTTCTGTTTGTTTGTTTTCCCTGCAGAAAAATATCTTTTTGGGACCATTGCTAGTTCTGCTCACAAACCAGGCCAGAATCCATACTGAAATAACTGATTCTCCAATAACACATACAATGAAGATACTAGTCTCTAAACCATTCTGCCTAAGAAGAGGGTGTTTGCAGTACAGCAATAATTGAGGAAAAACCTCTGGATTTCAAGAGGGCTTTTCCAGGAGTAAGCAGACTCTTTGACATTTGGTGGCAGTACTTTATCACATAAGACTGTATTCACACTTTTTAGACCCATTCAATCAACCACTTGTTGCTAATGTGGATCAGAAGGGCAGGATGGTGAGTGAGCATACAGTATAGAAGTTAGCTTTTATCCACGTTCTCAGATTTCAATCAAATCAAAAGCAGCCTCACACACAATTAGAGCAAATAATGCATAAAGGCAAGATGTTTCGTCCTCAATGCATCACATATCTGTTACAGTGTGCTCCAAAATTAGGTTTTCGGGGACAGAATGTATTTTGCAAATATATTATTGAACAAGTGATTCCCACCATTGATAGAAATGTGTTCTTGTTTAAAATGTGAAATAACACTGGCCTATGAAGCTCAATAAAAATCAATAGCCCAATTTTCCTATCTCCTTGAAATGCCTGGTTTATTTCCTCTACATAAGGGCACTGGTTTCCACATTCCTATTTGTCCCTTTAATCAACTCTTGTTCCTAAAGACAAATGTACCTTCTAAATGCAATGCAGAGTATATTTAAAATATTCTGAAATAAATTAATGGGACACTATGAAAGACTAAAAGCAAAAAAGAATATTCATTTAAAGGTATCAAATCTTCCATTACTACTTCTATTACTAATTTTGATCATGGGTTCCTGAACTTTTTTTCTTTTCTTTCCCAACTGGGAAGCTGAAATAATTTGAAAATTCTTGGTATACAACATAAAACAACCTGTTAATTTACAGATAATTTGCACAAATCCTTTCCCAATCTCCATTATGGCTGGGGCTGCTAAAAACCCAAACTATTTAGCATATCAAATTATTTCCCTCAGAATATTATTGCTTTCCCTTAGTGAACCAGAGGAATGCCGTCAATATAGTTTACTTGGACTTCAGTAAGGCATTTGATAAGGTAGACCATAACCCACTACTAGATAAAGTAGAAGAATGTGGGTTAGATAACATCACCACCAGATGGATTCGCAACTGGCTGACCAACCACACTCAACGTGTAGTCCTCAATGCATCTACATGGAGGGAAGTATGCAGTGGAGTACCCCAAGGCTCTGTTTTAGGCCCAGTACTCTTCAACATCTTCATCAATGATTTGGATGAGGGAATAAATGGAGAACTCATCAAATTTGCAGATGACATCAAGCTGGCAGGAATAGCCAACACTCCAGAAGATAGGCTTAAGATACAGAAGGATCTTGACAAACTTGAACATTGGGCACTATCTAATAAAATGAAATTCAATGGTGAAAAGAGTAAGGTTCTACATTTAAGCAACAAAAACGAAATGCACAGGTACAGTATAGGTGGTACCTTGCTCAATAGTAGTAACTGTGAAAGGGATCTTGGAGTCCTAGTGGACAACCATTTAAATATGAGCCAGCAGTGTGCAGCAACTGCCAAAAAAGCCAACACAGCTCTAGGCTGCATAGAGAGATAGAATCAAGATCACGTGAAGTATTAATACCACTTTAAAATGCCTTGGTAAGGTCACACTTGGAATAATGCATTCAGTTTTGGTTGTCACGATGTAGAAAAGATGTGGAGACTCTAGAAAGAGTGCAGAGAAGAGCGACAAAGATAATTAGGGCACTGGAGACTAAAACATATGAAGAACTGGGTATGTCTAGTTTAGCAGTGTTCCAATATCTCAACGGTTGCCACAAAGAAGAGAGTGTCAAACTATTCTCCAAGGCACCTGAGGGTAGAACAAGAAACAATGGGTGGAAACTAATCAAGGAGAGAAGCAACTTAGAACTGAAGAGAAATTTCCTGACAGTTAGAACAATTAATCAGTGGAACAGCTTGCCTCCAGAAATTGTGAATGCTCCAACATTGCAACTCTTTAAGAAGATGTTGGACAGCCATTTGTCTGAAACAGTATAGGGCTTCTTGCCTAGGCAGGGGGTTGGACTAGAAGACCTTCAAGGTTTCTTTCAACTCTGCTATTGTATTGTATTGAGAAACTGAAGCTTTAGGTCTCTCAGAATCATAATTACATTTTACTTTATTTCTTGCTTGTATTAAACTCTGTACAACTCATGTGTAACTTGAAAGCTTATATAGATGCAAAAAAGTATGTGAAACATTTGAAATAGCTGCAAATTATATAGGACTATAATCTATCATTTAATCTCAGGTCCATGTAATTACTATTAATAGAAAAAGACATTTCAGGTAAACAAACGGCACTGAAAATCAGCTGGCATGCCTTATAATTCACTGGGCCCACATTCACTACTGTTGTTGAGAAAGGCATTTGACTCCTTAGGATAATGTTGTCATAATCAGATGTTGGTTTGAAAGTCCCTATAAAGTCCCAAGAAGGTTAGATTATAAGAGGGCTTTATTAACTAGATTCAATGAAAGGTTAAAAGGAATTAAATTATGGAATTATGGAAGCTATATGTATAGTAAGTACATACTTTAGCATCCCTTTTATCAATAAGGATTAGGATTCTTTAACTGTCTTGCTAAATGTCTTAGAAGTAGTAGGGAAGCTACCACTTGTTTCAGCAATATGGGAAGAATATGCACGTTCCGACCTTGTAATACTTTGCAAACTTTAATTATTTTTTCCATTATTTTTAAAAGCCCATTTATAGGCATTCTTGTATTTTTTTAAAAGCTATACATATTGGTTACCCGTATTGGAACTATTTTTACAACCCAGGTCTGGATAATGAATCACATTCTGATCAATGAGATCTCTGCAGTCCTAAAGGTGTGGTGGTTCAGAGGCTTAAAAGATGCTAGGGATGATCTCTGCTCTGGCAATTCAAGCCCTAACATTGCATGGCGGAGTGAACTCCCATCATTTGCTTCGGGTTCTGCCCACCTAGCAGTTTGAAAGCGAAGATAAGATAGGTACTACTGTGGTGGGAAACAGTGTTTTGTGCAGACTTGTCAACTCCTGTTGGTGCTTGACCTGCCCCAATGCAATGCCCAACTGCAAGGCGACGTTGATGGTAAGACAAGGCCCGGATGACACCACGTCTTTCTGGTGCGGAGCTAGTTCAACCCATATGGTACATCCTGGATAAGCATGTGAGTGTGAACTAAATGGACTATTCAACAGCCAAATAATTATTAAGAACTAACATTGTAGTCTCCTGGCTAATTGTACCATATGCTAAATAAATAATTTGCAGTTTTTTGAGAAAAGAAGTTATTGAACCTCAGATAGCTAGAATGAGCACTAAATGCATTGCCAAGGCTTGCCATCTGTTAATTCACTGTCAGGTAGTTGGTGTACAAGCGGAGGCAACCCCATTTGTTATTCCTCCCAGGACTGATCCCAACAAAAATAGCTCCACAGTGCAGAGAACTCTAGAGTGCAAAGAAGTCCAGAGCAACGGCAAAGAATCTGCAACACAATTTTTATTGCCTCATACTTTTCCCCAAAAACCAAACAAAAGTTGGCTCAGTATGTTTATTAAAGTAATAATACAGTATGCCTTTATTTAACTCTAACAGGACTTGGTTGAAGTTCAGATCACTATAATTCACTGTACTTTAAGTTTTAGATAGTTTTCAGTTCAAAAACGTCATCCCGTCATTCTATTTCCTGCAATGTAATATACAACTTGTACAAATCTTTTCAAATTTATTCATGTAAACTATATTTTAATGTTAATGTTTAATTTTATTGTAATTTTTTGGAACAAAATTTACTGTAATTATGTTATTATATCACAAGCCATCTTTAGGGAGAATATATCTCCATTCAAAATTTCCAGATCATACCTACATGTCCACCAATACTTGCTTTCTGAACAGTCACATAATTCAGTTTCCCACTTTTTCATTCTAAAACATTTGCACTAGTAGCTACTTATGTCTTCACCATGATGAATAGCTTTTACTGCTCTCTCCATTTCTTTTGCTGCAAATGAATAGTGCAAAGCATGTAATGTCTATGTGCCAGCACAAGAATAAAACATAAATATTAACCAAGTTATCAAATGGGAATAATTTTCTAAGACTATCTGAGTCCAAATATTTAATTAGCAAATTCAACATTATTGTCCAGCTGTAGACAGAATTATATGCTTTTAATTTTAAACATTGAAACGTTAAAGCCAGCCAGTTTTCAGCAAACTAAAATGATGTTACTCTTAGTGTGTCAAAGTTTTGGAGTTTCCAGACTTCAGGTAGCAGCAGGAGCAGAAGTAAATTAGTGGCCTTGTAAGAGAACAAACCTGCATCCTGTGGCTACTATGTAGACATTTTGGTTTCTTTTTTGACATCTTTCTCACATTCTATCATGGATGTCTTGCTAGGTGTTATATCACTAGCTGGTAGCAGCCTTGATTTTATCTCAGCTGTGTTTCCGAAGGTTTGGTGGAAAACTAAGACTGGACTGATTTGAGGTGAAGAGCTGGATGCTGGTGGGGTGTTTTTTTTGAGGAAATTGTTAGAAGAAAACCAGAGTTATTCCTCCATTTTTGGGGTGAGAGATGAGATGCTTGACTGATTTGCAGGGCAGTGTTTTCCTCTGACCTGCCAGATGAGAGTAGAAAGGATTGAAAGAAAAAAATGGGGGAGCACATGATTGAAGAATAAGTAGTGAAGATTGGTCAGAAGCACGCAAGTCCTAGGGCTAGACATGGGACCTTATAGTTGGGGAGGGGAAGGTGAGACCTGGAAGTGATGAGTCCTGTAAAAGGAACAAGCAGAGATATCATGATGGTGATGCCATGGGAAGCTGTGGCAGGTGTCAATCCTCCCAGATACTTCAGACAGGAAACATGTCTAACTGAACTAATTCTACTTTATTGTAAAGTTAAATTAATGTAAACTTGCAAGTCTGAAGGTACAAATCTCCTGCCCACCACTTTTAACTGCCTGAACAATTAGGACAAATCCTAAATTTCTTCCTCTGACCATTAATCCGCTGGGGGCTTCTGTCTGATTGTTTAATCCTAGACAGGTTTATTTCCCCTTGTTCCTTCCCTCAGGCCATTCATACATTCCATTACAGTAAGAGATAAAAGGGATGGGCCATTCTCAGTAAGGCAGCCTCTGGGTTTAGCCACATTCCATACCTTTAAGGCCTAATCAGTTTCAGTACCTTTGAATACAGCCAGGTGGGTCTGTAATAAAGCCTCTTTATGTAATCATGGATGAGACAGCCAATCTGGAATGTATGACCAAGACATCTTGGTGACGTGTTTGCAGAAATCAGTCAAGGCTCCAGAGCAGAGGTGATGGTACGGACAGTAGTTCATAAGGTCTGGAAGCTTCCAGGATGTGCTGCTTTGCACATCCAGACAAGCAGATATGAAGCCATGTTTGTGAAGTTGGGCTGTGGGAATCAGATATACCTGCTGCTTGTATTCCTACCTGCCTGTTGCTTGATTTTATAGCCAAATTGTGATTGAGTTCTCTGGGATTATGGTACTAGGGGACTTCACTCTGCCTTTGCCTGGCCCAGAATTGGAAGCAGCTCAGGAATTCATGAACATGACCTTGACCTAGATTACTGACCATCTAATGCCTAGTGAGGTTATATTACATTTGATTTTTATCTCAAGGCAGCAGCACATAACTTGGAGTTCAGGATGCTGTTACCTGTCCTACAGAGATCTAACAACTTGGGAATTTTTTTTCTGGCTGTCCCTATAGCTGCAACAAGGAGGAGGGACCTATTCATTTGATCCACTCCAGGCACCTAATAAATCAAATGGGGTTCTTGAAACTCTAGTGAAAAGTTCACGGTCGCTCTTGGAGGGACTGGAATATCCCTTATATAGTCACTATGAATATTATGCCAAGCATCTAATGGATAAAATTGCTTTAATCTGCCTGGAGTATGCTAATTTAGAGAAAGTATCCAAAATCTAGGTGGGATTAAAATTTGGCAAATTTGTGGTCATGAGTGCTGCTGTTTAGACCTGTATTAGCCTTCCAGAGGCGAGATAAACCAACCGTCCAGATAAACCAGCTATTCCTTCAGCCACCTAGCTAACTCTCTGGTTAGATAGGTCCAACCATCAGTTATTGTAAGGCGATCAACCATATTCAAACCAGCAAGATATTGGAAGCTGCTCCCACTGCTTTTCTCTTCTTGGTCTTTTTGTTTAGATAAGGAAATGTCTCTGGAACAATGACCCAATGTGTTATAAGTTGTCTAACTCTACTTATAATTGCTGCAAATTAATTTAAAATATTGTTTAAAGTGTCCAATTGACTACAGTCAGTTTTAATCTTCCCATGTGATTTCCAACAGCACAAAAGTATTCCCCCCATTACTAAAATCTACATCATTCATATTCATTACTGTTTGCTGCAAGGAGGTAAGTCAATAACTATAAACGCCTACAGAATGTTCCAATTATTAGACTTATTTTTTAAAGACTGCTTTATTATTGTTCTAGACAACTTAACAAAATGAAGAAGCTTTTTAAAATAAATGCTTGATCTGAAGAGGCCAAGTGCTATTGTATAGTCTTTTAAATAGCAGAGAATAACGTATGCTTTCAGAAAGCCACATCAATTTTAACAGCATCTGTACAAGTATAGTGGTATAACACCACTAACAGTGTATATCGTCTGTTCTGTTTGCTGCAAAGAAGAAAATTGCTGGGATGCAGAGGCAGATTTGTTTTCTCTTGTTTTCCTCCCCAAAAGCTAGGTGTGTCTTATACTTGGGAGCATCTTATACTCTGAAAAATACAATGGGTTTAATTAGGATAACTGATCCCTTTGTGCTTCTATCTGAAAGTATAAGCCATATTCCAAAGAAATGAGGAAGTTCTGGAAAGATCATGTTGATAACTTTCTCCAAATAGTTGGATTAATGATAGCTCCCCCCACCTTTACTATATGTTTCTTTAAAATACTAGCAATTTGCTTCTGAAAACTATCATTCATATCGTCTTAGTTGGATGTGTGTCAATACCATACAGTATTGCTCATATTTGTCCTCCATTTATTTTAATCCAGAATATTGCTTTTGACAATATTCTCAAATAATTTATTTTCTATATAGTTATGGATATTTGATGCAATACATTTCTGTAACATCAAATCACAAAATGATTTTAATATTTTACTCATTTTTAATGTTATACTCATCTGCTACACAGTATTGAAAATATAAAAGCCATTTCATAAAAACTTTAGTAGATCTATTAAATTATATGTGCCTTCTTTTAATACTTAAGACATATCTTGTTAATTTTTATATTTTTGAGCATTAATTCATAGATGTTTTATCTAGGTTGCTCTGTAAATACAGGATACATAGCATAGTAAAATGAACATGTCCACAACACAAACAAGACTGATAGCGAAAACTGTCAGTAAAACCATTTTCTTGTGTTCAAGAAAACTGGCAAAGTTCAAAGGGTGAACCAGGATCACCAGGCAGGATGAGACACAAGAAATTACTACCAAAAAAGATTATGAGCAGCTTACCAGTAGTTGCAAGATGCTGGCAATAGTTAAAGACAATCAGGTACAGACTTAAATATTGTAGTGAGAACATTTCCACTGATCCTACAAAATGCTAAACGAAATACTCTTTATCTGCATGATTCTGACATAGCCATTTACTTTGTCTATCTAGCCTCATGTTGAAGAAGCCCTCTCAATTTGTCTCTTAATTTATTTTTGTTATTGCATAAGTCCTTAAATAATTAATTCTAGATTTCCCCTCCAACCTTTACAGAGTTCAGGTTAAAAACCCCGTGATCAAATCCAGCATGCTTTTGTGAATGCATAATCAATGCTTGTGTTGTGCAATCAATCTGACATAAGCACTCCATTACCATGCAATGTAGATTATGATCCCTCAAACCAAATAAAAATGTAGGTGAAATATGAAAATATATTTTAGAAGTTGCAAATATTGAGAGACATCAAATGCAAGTTTGACATTGTGTGGGACTTTCAGGTAGGGCAATGGCAAGCTAAGACTCCATGAAGTAGCTTCTGAGGGAGGGAGGGAGGGAGGGAGGGAGGGAGGGGAAAAAGATATCTCTGGATTAGTTGAGATGACATACTTTGTCAATCTCACTTTCTAAATACTTTTGGATTTACAATTATTTCCAAGTTAAAAGTAGTCTAAGTAATGTTTAAAAAACTACCTGGTGAATAAAAGTTTGTTTGTTTGTTTATTTATTTATTATTTATTTATTTTATTTATTTATTAGTCGAATTTATATAACCGCACCCTCTCCCCGAAGGGACCCGGGGCGGTGCACAGGAAATTAAAACAAACAATATAAAATATAAATAATTAATATCAAATTAAATAGGTTGTCCCTGTGCTAAAATTTAAAAAGTTAAAACATAATCCATTAAAAACCCAATTAAAACAATTTATAATACAGACTGAAGGCTAGGTAAATAATTTAGGCCAAACCGGCCTGATGGAACAAGAGTGTCTTTAATTTCTGGCGGAAGGTGCGGAGTTCATTCCTAAATAGTTCCTAAAGTTCATTCCTAAATAGAAGAAAAATTTTTTTAGAGAAAAAATATTTTAAAAGGCCAAAAAGCTAAATAAGAACTTAATTCAAGAAAAATTTAAATGTATTAAGGGATAAGAAAAAAAATAGAATATTGGAATTTTTGCTAAAAAATTTAAAATAACTTTTGCAAAGGTTTTTGAATTTTAAAATTAAATTATTAATGAAAACAGAAGAAGGGATTCTAGAGTGCGGATGATGGAACACAAGAAATTAATTCAATTAAACACAGGCAAGAGCTGCTATTAAAGCCTACCTCATGATGATTCGGGCGGTGAAGTGTAAGTACTTTTCCACACAAATTGCATCTGCAGATAATCGGCCAGCAACCCTCTTTAATCTCCTCCTGGGGAAGGAGGATACAGAAGTCTACATGAAAGAGCGCGATCTAATTTCCTGATTGACAAAATCGCTTGAATTCGTTTACATTTAGGTGCTGGCGTGATTGCTGATCTAGCTTCTTGCCCAATTACTGGGAACAGTTTGACCCTGTTGCTACTGAGGAAATTGACCTAGGGAGTATGTGTGCAACTACTTGTGTTTTAAATCTATGCCCCTCCTAGCTTGTGAAAGTATCCCAGAAACTGACATGCGGGTGGGTTCTGATGATGATTAATGCTTCCCTATGGGAGGGGGTGATGCCCCAGGATTTAAGGAGGCAGTGGTTGCCCTTTTCTTAAGAAGTCATTGTGAGATTCAACCCTATTGGATAATTTTCATCCTGTCTCCAATCTTCCTTTTCTGGGGAAGGTTTGTTTGTTTGTGTTTCATGTTTCTAAACTGCTGTCTCCATCAAGGAGGTTGTTGAGAAAGTGGCTGTGTGGCTCCAGAGGTTCCTGGATAAAATGTATTACCTAGACCTGTGGTGGTGAACCTGTGGCACGCGGAGCCATTTATTAGGGTACGTGAGGCATTGCCCTGTCAGCTGGCCAGTGTGCATACGTGCGCTGGTCAACTGATTTCGGCCTTCATTTTTGGCTGTTTTTCACCCTTGCAAAGATCAGAAGCACTTCTTTAAATATTTTTATTTATTTATTTTCTGAACAATATTGCAATATTGTATGAAACTGAATTTGGAGAAAAAGATAGACCTTTATAGGAAGAAGTGCCACATAGCCATAAATTACTCTTAATATCGGCTACCTTTGTCAATAAGACAGGCAATTACTTTAGCCATTAATCAAATCATTTTTTAAAAATTGTTTTAGTTCACCTAGGACAGGGGTCAGAAATCTTAAACACTCAAAGAGCCACAAAGGTCCTAAACAAAAGCCCCCTATTCAATTCTGGAGCTAACAAAAAGTCTGGTTTCCCCCACCAGAGTCTCCTCCTAGCGCCGCATCTTTTTCCTCTACCTGTCCTAACCGAAAGCCCTATCAATTGTGGAGCCGACTTGGGACAGGAAGCCACACTGGGAGAGGGAGAGATGAAAGAGCCACATGCGGCTCCAGAGCCGCAGTTTGCTGACCCTTGACCTAGGACATACACTTAATTTATTATTTTGGATTATGGAGGTATTAAGAGGCAGAGTTTATTAGTACTACAGGTTTGTATCAGATCCATTTCATACCTTGTTTTATCCATTTTTAAAATAATTTTGTCATTAAAAAGCATTTGATAATGACTAAATTTCAGCAGTATAATATGGGGATATCGTTGGGGTTGGACATTAAGTGACTGCTTACAAACTACAGGTTGCCCATTTCCAATGTAATGTATTACCCTTATACACAGCTTCCAGCTTTATGATTTGTAAACTGTTGAAATAATTAGAAACCATGGTTGAATAAAGTATTAATTTCTTTTACTGTTTCCTATTAAAATATGTCTAATTGGCTTTAAGAACTATATTACATTTTTTTAAAAAGGAAATACCATTTTATATTTTTTCAAGGTATGCTATTTCTGTAGACAGCACAGTCCTAGGCAAAATTTCCATTTCTGTCATGCAATAAAAAGGCAGCACATTTCAAAACTGGAACACACAGCACCAACTAAATATCCTGCACATTTTATTCTGCATTGACTTTGAAGTCAATGCAACTTCAAACAGAGAAAATTGTATTTATCAGAAAATACATGTTTCCAGCAAAATTTGAAATAGTAGTTGTCATGTTTTTATAATTTTGCTAGATAATAGTTGCATAGTTCCTTTTATGCATTAGAAAAAATGGGATCCTAAATTTCAAAGAACTAAACTGAAAGTTATCATCAACTTACGTGGGCATATCGAATTCTAAATATCGGAACAACTGTTCTGAATTTGATTTTCTCATTATCCTACCATCCTTCTCTGTTTCTTTCTCTTGATGCAAACTTTGATTCTTTTGTATCTTTATTCTGAAAGACTTCTACTGAACACATCAATGTTTCTTTTGTACCAGGTAAAAATGGCATTTTTTTTGGTAGTGAAAAGTAGCAGAAATGCTATTAAAATAGATCTATTCTGTCTCTCATATCAAAAGAAAGATTTTAAATTATTATAACATACAGCTCTGTAACTGAAATAGACATACATTTTTAAAAATACATGTAAGAATTGGTTGTTTTAAAAGGATGAGGATATCAGAAATATGAAAGACATTTATTCAGGGCAAAGAACAAAGAGATAAGACGATGGTGGATACCAAAAGCAAAAAAGTATATAAAAGTTAGTGAACTGAAAAGAATGAAAAAATAGAACATTTATAGATATAATGCAAGCTATATTTTTGAGTAGATTTTATCTGGGCTGTGTAGAGGCACTTTTCTCAGACTGAATTATTTCTGAATAAAAATGTAGAGGACATTTTTAGGAGATATAAAGTAAGCCAACAAAGATGGGAACACTTAAGTCAGAGCCATAACAGTCAGCATAAACTGGAGCATGCTGCAGAAAAGAGAATAGATTAGAAGAGCAGACATGAAAAAGTGTTTAAATTAAATAAGGCAAGACGAGGAAAACAAATGTTAAGAACTGTCATTAAAAAAAGAAGCTTGCAGAAGACAGCAACTATTCTCACAGTGACTTAAAGAGAGATAGATGAAAGAGCAAGGAACCAATTGTCACTGTACTCCTTCTGAAATACCCATGGGATTATTTTATGCTATGTCACAGGAGACACTGTCAGTCTTATGTGGCAGACTGGTATTCTATTCTGTACATTGTCATTTCATCCTCAACACTTCGATCACAATATCAGTGTATTTCAAATGTCATTTCATCAACATACAAAATCATTTTTGTTTTTCATTCTAGTCATGCTGTCTATTCTTCCACCTGTTGTTCTTTCTAAAGATATACCTGTGACACTTCTATATATTGTCATCGTTCTATTATGCAATAATATTTTGTGAATATTCTAGCCTAGCTAGCATAATTTCTCATTCACCCCTGCCTTTTATCTTTCCATTTCAAGTATAAAGCATTCCAGGTTTAACCATATATTTGATTTCTAGTCAAGCTGCCCATCCACTTTTTTATATTACTTCAGTCACCCATTAACTGATTGAATGGTCTTCTGGAAACTGAAAAGTCAGCATAATTAACAAATGTTAGCAATAAAAGTGAAATACAGGTAGTCCTCGCCTTATGATCACAGTTCAGTCTGAAATTTCTGTTGTTAAGTGAGACATTCGTTAAGTGAGTTTTGCCCCATTTCATGATCTTCCTTGCCTAACTGTTAACTGAATTATTGCAATTGATAAGTTAGTAACCTGGCTATTAAGTGAATAATCTCACTTCCCCGTTGATTTTGTTTGTCTGAAGATCACAAAAGTTGATCACATGACCTTGGGACATACCAACAGTCATAAATATGAACCAGTTGCCAAGCATCTGAATTTTGATCACATAATCATGGGGATGTGTTACGATCCAGAGTTGGCAAGCAAGCAACACATGCTATGCGGAAGCTTGACAACTTTTATTCAACCACCCATCACCCACAATTCCCACAATCCAGCAATTCCCTGTCCATTCTCCAAGGTCTCTGACCCCAGGCTGCCCTTACAGTCCAAGAGCAAGGCTCGAATACACACGCCCGCACACGCTTTGTGTGACTCCCAGGAGTGAAAGTTCACAGCAGCATCACTCCGGGGGCAAGACAGGCTCTCAAACTTGGCAAAGTTCACGATGAATGTCAAAGCAGAAGATCAAACCTCAGTCCACACCAGCAAATATTCCAGAGCAAACCTCTTCTCGGAGCCATGGAGTTGTGTTCCAACAAAAACCCCTCCCCACTGCATCTCCTTAAATGCTACTCTCCAGGTGATCTTCTGGAGGAAGAGTGGGGTGCCCTTCTCCCAAGTAATCAGGTCACCCGGCGCTGACTCTACCTCTCCATTCTCCGCACTCCGGGGATCGGGTGGGGGAAGCATTTGCTCATATCTGAAGCACTGTCCCTCCTGTGCTCCGCTGCCTGCCCTTTCCATCTCCTCCCCTCTTCCTTGGTCAGTCTGCGTTCTCTCTTCCTCCATGTCTACTCTTCTGAAGCCTGAGGGACCGTGGACTGCCTTGTCTTCATGCCCAAGTTGTTCCTCAAGGGCCATAGGAACTGTGCCCTTCCCCTCCATTGGCCCTGGCTCCATCTTGCTTGAGACAAAAAGTCTCCTTCACCAGACCTAAAGGCTCTTTTAAGAGCCACTAATAACAAAATTAAAAAAAAATCTTAAAAAAGGAAGTATCCACCACAATCCAAGCCATTCTGGGCTTGATCCCTCCCAGCCCTGACCTAGTTAAGGGACTACCACCAACTCTCCACATTTGCCTATCTCTTTCATATTGTTGCACTTTGGCTGCCCTGCACCCTACCTTACAGAGTGGCAAGCAGTCTCAGAACTGTGAAGAACTTGGAAAGCTGAAGCCACCTCAATCCAGTTCTGGTCACCCTCCCCATCCAGGACCTCGATCTGCATATTGCCCCAGCTTACCTTTTCTGCCTTCTTGCTTCTGCTGCCAACGACATATGCCCATTATGACTATTTGGGCACATTCTGTATTTTTTGGAGTATAAGACGCACCTTTTTTCCCTCTAAAAATAGGATGAAAATCTGGGTGCATCTTATACATCGAATTCAGCATTTTTTGCCTCCTGAAACCCTGCCTCTTCACCAAAATGGCCGTGCGCATAACCTTATGGAGGCTTCCAGAGAGCTCCTGGGGACTGGGGAGGGCAGAAATGAGCAAAAAACAGGGCGTTTTTGCCCCCCCAGCCCCCAGCAGCACTCTATAAGCCTCCATAAGGCTATGCATGCAACTTTTTTGACCAAAAAATGGCCCGTTTTCGCAATAAATGTGTCTTTTCTTGCTCATTTTTGACCCCCCCCCACCCCCCCAGAAGCACTCTGCAAGCCCCCCCCCCCAAGGCTATTCATGTCTTTTATTTGAAAAAAAAACTGGCCCATTTTTGCGAAAAACGAGCCGTTTGGGGAAGGTTTGCACAGCGCAAAAAGGGTTTCCCCTCCCTTTTGGAAAGCTGTTTAGTTAGAGGGATTGATGAGAATTACGTTGGTCAAGTACTATGCCTGCAGAAACCAAAATTTCTTCCAAAGGTGGTCAGTGATTTCCAGCACATGGGTAAATACACCTGGAAACATCTACCTACCTACCCTCTCTCTCTCTCCCTACCTATCTACTCTCTCTCTCCCTACCTATCTACACACTCTCTCTCCCTACCTACCTACTGTATTTCTCCCTCCCTCCCTCCACCTACCTACTCTCTCTCTCTCTCCCTATCTACCTACTGTATTTCTCTCTCTTTCTCTCCCTCTCTATCCATCTATCTACCTATCTACTTTTTTTTAAAAAAAATTGCCTCTTCAAAACCTGGGTGCGTCTTATACTCCGGTGCATCTTATACTCCAAAAAATACGGTAGGCCTGGCTTCACATGATGAACACTGTGAAAGCATTGTGCTCCTGGATATTTGGGGCTGACTATGCATCGTGAAAGAGAAAGAGAGAGAGAGAGAAATACCCAAAACAGCTTAAAGGGTTTCCCCCTCGCCACCCCCATTTTTCACCATGTGAAGTCAGCCCCAAATGGACCAGACACACACCACAAACAGGGGACTGGTACACTACGAATCCTTTATTATTATTATTTATTGGACTTCTAGACCGCCCCCTCTCCCCGAAGGGACTCGGGGCGGTGTACAGGTACAAATTAAAACCATTACAATCAATAATACATATAACTAAAATCGAATTAAATAAACCCCTGTACAAATTTATAAAAATTAAAAACTTAACCTTAAAACCAAATCACAGAATTTAAAAATACAAACTGAGGTGGAAAAGCTGGAATTAGGCCAGGCCGGCTAGATGAAACAAGTGGGTTTTGAGTTTCTGGCGGAAGGAGCGGAGGTCCGTGGTCGTTCTAATGTCAGGGGGAAGGTCATTCCAGAGGGTCGGGCCCGCCACAGAGAAGGCCCTTCCCCTGGGCGTCGCCCGCTGGCACAGCCTAGTGGACGGCACCCGGAGAAGTCCCTCTCTGTGTGAGCGAATCGGCCGAAGAAATGTATGGGGCAGGATACGATCCCGCAAATAAACTAAACTACTCTGTACCTTTTTTTCCCTCCCAGGCCCATAAGGACTTTCAGGTGGGCTGAGCGTGCTGTATTGGAATGTCTGAATGACCTTAAGAACAGTGTGGAAGAGAGGCTTCCTAGAAAACATCTCTTTCCCTTTTTCTCAATATCATTTATGCATTTCATTAAACTAGTCTCCTCAGCAGCAGAAGCAAAACGATAGAAGCGAAGATGAGCTGGGCAGCAGGACCCAAAAGGCAATTGATGAGAAGATAGGTGGGTGGAGGGAGTTTCAGCACACTTATAAGAATGAACAGTTTTCCAAACGCCTGGATTTGGATCATGTGATTGCGGGGCACTACAACAGTTGTAATTTTGGGCATGTGTTTTAAGTCCCTTCATTCAGTGCTGTTTTAATGTCAAAAGTTGCTGAACAAATGCCATAAATTGAGAACTACCTGTACACTACGTACATTACAATCGTAAGATTAACACCACAAGAAACAACAAAATCATACATCTATTCACACTTCAAGAATCAATAAAATCACCATTAAACAAATAAGTTACCAAAAGAAAATACCGTAATCTTCTAACATATCCACTCCATGTCTTGTTGAAATAATCATTTTTTTATATTCTTCATAAGTTCCAATACATGTAGATCCATACGGATCTTGTGAAAAATGCTGTCTAAAGGAGACAGCAATTGAGAAAGCCAATCTCAGTAGTCCCTGATGATCTCCCCCAAGAGATCTAAACAGAGCCTATTCTTGCAGATCATATGAAGTTGTAGATTCCCTATCCTTCAAATCCCAAGAATAGTGCCAAAGATATCTATTAAATACTGGACAGTATTCAGAACATACATTTCTAATGACGTTTCTAACAGAAATACGAAATAAATTCTAATTTGTATGCTTAGCACTGGAATAACTGAGGATCACAAAACATACATAACATAATTTCCTTATGTTTTTACATGAAATACAAGAATACAAGTATTTAAGAGAGATGTTTCTATGATGATATAATTCTATGTTAATTTTGGCATAAACATTTTTTGCTTGCCCTCCATTAACCATGGTAACTGAGATTGGAACCAGCTTCCCCACTGACCTTGTTGTCTGAAGCTGGCAAAGAAGATTGCAATGGCAATCACATGACTATAGGACATTGCTATGTTGTAATTGAGATCCAGGCACCAATTTGTTCTGATAAAGACAAAATTAAAGTGCTTGAATTTATAAACCATTTCTTTCTCAATGAATTCAAATAAGCATCTAACAATCTATAGTTTAAAATGAGTATTAATTACAATAATGTTTTGTTTTCAAAATACATGTTTTTATCTCTAGAGCTAATATATTTACAATCACAACAGTGATAAAACTGAATCTATAAAGGAAATTATTCTCAGATAAATCATTTTCCTATAAGATTTTTTTCATTGTATCTGCTTATATAGGATAATAAATCAAACCAACTGCACCTCCTCTTCTGGTCACCAATGACACCAACATGACAACATTTTTAAAAGTGGTGGAGCATATGCTTTAAACTTACAATAGTTGTAATGCAATCATATTATATTTGTGCCCAATCAGCTGCACATTGCTGCTATAAATAGGGGTAACTGAATTTTGATTACAACTTATACAATACTCCTAATGATGCTTCCACTTAATACCTCTAAGACCAAGAAGGGACATAAGGTCAATTACACTGACCCAAAGAAAATGTACAAAATAAATTGTGTGTGTGTGTATATATATGCTGTCTAAAGGAGGCAGCAATTGAGAAACCCCAAATATTTTATATATAAAATTTAGCTTCATGGCTCAATGATTATTTTGTAAGAATCAAACACATTCTGTAAAATGTCAGATATCTTTCTGCATAGATTGAAGAAAATACTCACTACATTAATCAAGTGTAGTAATGTCGCATTTATTTATTTATTTTATTTATTTATATTTATATCCCGCCCTTCTCCACAGAGGACCCACAGAAGATTTATAAAGCTATCTTAACAATTAGAGCTGTGTTTTACTGGGTATTGCATTTTACAAAATATATTGTTAGTATTTGTTCTAAAAAGAACAAGAATGTTTCCAATTTTACCTATATTAAACCATAACAAACTTAAGATTCCTTTCCTTGCATTTACTGCCCATTTCTCAATGTTTTTTACTTTACACTTGTTATCTAAGTTTCAAAAAAAGACAATATTAGCAATTAAACATGACAGTACTGATTACCTTTTTCAAGATGAATATTGTGATTTACATTATTTTCACTATTGCACATTATTTGTAATTCAAATTAAAACTATTACCAATTCTATCTCTATATTTAACAATTTTGTATTTAATCTGTTGAGTTGTTAAGCTTATTGCAGATTTCACACTTCAAAAATGTGAATGACAAACTGTTCTTTTCACCATTTAAAAACATGGCTAATAAGGACAAAGAAAGACCTCACACATACTGAATTGGAAGGAGCAGCTTTAGAAAGTCCTGTTGTGGTCAGTAAATTAAAAACAAGCCCCTTATCTGAGGCAGATTAAAAAAAAAGGTGGCAAAGCTGAGAGCAGATCTGATGTTGCCCATGCCCCAGGAGGATTTTATTTTCACTATCGAGGCCGGGAGGGGGACATTTTAGTTATTAGTAAATAAATCAAGCAGCAGAGAGCAAGGCCTAAACGCCTGCCAAAGGGAGCCTGGGCCTAGCTTTCTTCCCTCCCTTCCCACATAGCCTGGGATTGATCTCAGGGCCCTATTCGTTTGCCAAGAAAACGTAAAAAGGCAAGAGAGCTAGAAAGAAGAATCATATTGAACCACAAAAGCACATGGGGCGAATGTAAAATATAAACACGGCATTGGGCTCTGAGTGGCTGTTATTAAAGGCCTGAATTACTAAACATGAGAGGCGGGGAAAGTCGGGCGGCCATTTCAATAATATAAACCTCCCCGAATTAGACATTATTCAAATGAGAACGGGAGCAGGAGGGGGGGGGGGAGTTTGATGGGTAAATAATTTGAAAAGAAGAGGCGCATTCAACTTGTCACCCCAGAAACCCTTGCCAAACACATGGGAAGTGGGGAAGCATCGCTGACCTCTCTAGTCTCGCCCCCCCCCCCGCTGCCCCACAAACCAAGGAAGGAGCCTCCCCCCCCCGCCCGCTCTCCTTCCATCTCTGAGAGGGAAGATTTGGAAGGCCAATCCAAGTCCTTTCGGGCAAGCGGACCAAACCGACCCAGTGCATTTCCTAAACGCAGCCCTACCTCCTCTCAAGAAAGGAGGTTATATGCAAACCCACCCACCCCCCATACACTTTCCTGATGGGAGAGCAAATACGCGTGGAGCAGCCCGCGTGCACCTTAGAGGTTTGTCTTAGGACTTAGGCCAAAGATGCCCACCCCGAGGGCAACCCCCAAACTCCCCTCGGCGCGTAGGCCCCGGCCTCTGGGGAAATTAGGCTGCCTGCGGGAGAAGGGCAGGCGGCCGCAGGGGAGACGCAGAAATCCCCCTTTTTAAAAAAATGCACTTTTCTCTGCCTTCCCCCAAGCCAGGGCGACCTCTTGAGGGGACGCGGACGCAGATGCATTGGGGTCCCCCCAAAGACTGGATGCGGCAAGGTTGAGCGCCCTCCTGTTGGCTCTTCTCTTACACGTCCCCCTCCTCCGGCCGTTGCTGCGCCGCCCCCCTTGTCTGAGAGCCTACTATTATACAGTAGATGAATATGCAAAGCAGCTTTGGGTAGCGGCGGCAACGGTCGGCCTAGCTCTCCGAGTTGGGCTCCAGGAGCGAGGGTGGGGGATCCTGCCCGTTGCCCCCCGTGCCCGTGCGCGCGCGTGTGTGTATGTCTATGCGTGCCTTGTGTCTCTTGTGTCTGCACGGCGGCTACCCCCCCACCCCCACAGCTCCCTCCTGTGCCGTTAATTATAATAATTCTGAGTACTAATAAAT
The DNA here is from genome assembly GCA_039707465.1 of Rhabdophis nuchalis. Lineage (NCBI taxonomy): Eukaryota > Metazoa > Chordata > Lepidosauria > Squamata > Natricidae > Rhabdophis > Rhabdophis nuchalis. The sequence goes on along the minus strand of CM077649.1, from coordinate 27,205,251 downwards.
TATGCTAAGCGAGGAAGGCGGGCGGCGGGGGGGCGCGTGTACGAGTATGAATATGAATATGTAAAATGCAGTAATGATTACCTGCCGCCACCGCCGCCGCCGAACTCTCATCTTGACTCGCTGCTCCTCCGTCCGCCATTTTGAATATTTTAATCAAAATCGGCCGCCGGATAAACCCTCCCTTGCTTGTTTGCTCCTTGGCTGCCCCCTCCCTGCTCGCATTCTTTTTTGCGCATGCGCCGACTGGGTGCCTCGCTCCCTCTCCCTTTTTCGCCTGACGCGGCCGGTGCGCATCACCGCTTCTCTCCACTCCCCCCCCCCTCGCCGCTCCGTCACCCCCGCACCTCCCGGCTCCGTTTGCTGGACGAAATCGAGACGTCCGCTATGCGCGTGAGGGCGAGTGGGTGGAATATGGGATGGCCCCGCGGACCGAAGGAAATCCAACCAGCTACAAAGCGACTTTTTCTGCCTGATTTGCGACTCTACTCAAAGCCGTAAGAGACGCAAACACAAGCCAGTTAGGTGAACTCCATGAAAAGTTTATTCAAATTACAAATACGCTCCGCTCATGTTGAATCGGGGAGAGGTGCTCACTTGTCCGTATGCACCAGCTTTACTTTTGTATCGAGTTCTTCCTGACCTCCAGCTCCCACATTGCCTGAGAACAGAGCCCTCAGCTGCAGGGAATTCTTAGTTATTGCAATTTTCTTCCCACGTGCCTTATGCTACCACTGGGTGAACATTATTTCGTGTTAACTTGTTCCTTTCGACACTTGAATCTAAGCATTCCAATCCTTTCCGTATTTTATTCGAGTGTAATCCCTGTACCTTATTTGGAAATTCATTCTCACCCCTTTCAATTTAAAAGGTAGAAATTTCAGTTATATATTTCTATTATATTTTAGTTTTCCTGATTCTTTACAAATTGCGCGCAAAATAAAAACAATACCAAGCCGAAGTTTTAGAATCGCAAAATTCTTGTCATAAGAATAAAGAGAATATAAAGAGTTACAAAATGCCTATAACAAAAAACATTGTGCAACATACTGCTGATTGATCCCAGAGGTTAGGATAGTCTGAATGTAAAGAAATGGCTGAGGAAAATCATGGTCATAATCCCTTTGCTTCATTTCTCCTTCTACCTGCCAGTGGGAAAAGCATTACCTTTAATGGGGGAGAAAGGCTGGAGGGGGAGGCAGATTCTGACAGATGATTAAAGCAGAAGTTTTAACCATCTGTCAAAATATGCTTTTATTAAGGCACTTGTTTTTCAGGTGTTTAAAGTTAGGCCATCTATTCCAAAACAGATTATAAGCAGCCTGAGAAGTGACATTGGATGGTGTGGGAAAAGGTTACCTGATAAATTTCAACTTCAAAAAGCTGCAGTCTCTTGAAAAAACAAATAAACACTGAGATATTGACAAATCATGAACAGTCCATAAGCTGTGGGTGAAGAATCCAGTGGGTCTCCTCTGCATTTAGGCATATATTTACTCTTTTTGCTCTTCCTCGAGTTTACAGTGTTGGAGGGTGAAGGAGTTAACTAATGGATTTTAATGTGGAGACAAAGAACTTTAGAGATTTTAGAGATTTTTCTGCCTAGAATATGAGAATAAGCAATTGAAGGAATGAGGTTAATTAGAAACAGAATTATTTGTTCATTAGATTAGACACTGCAACTCAAAGTCAAATTCCACTTTGCTAATGTGCACACACATATCCAAGAGACCACCACCTCTTTTAAAGAGTGGTATTCACAGGTTGTTCGATCATACCCAACAAACACTTAGAAAACACCAATCAGGCAGGCATTGCATATAAGCCAGATGTTCAGTCTGTCCAGCAGCCCAATCTGAAATGCAACTGAAGGCAGTGATCAAAGGGCAGAAGACATGCTACAGCAGCCAACAGTGGCCTATGAGAGCTGGTAGATCCCAGAGTATGAATATATTGATTACCTGCATCATTGATGAAATGGTAAATTATCATCCATGGCTTGCCTTGGGTCAAGAAAAGGAGGAAAATATTACATTTAGACTAAAATCTCTAAAGATGAAAGTGAGCTGCCTCCAACATGGGCTGTAGATGAGACAAAGGTAGTGTCATAAGAACATCTTATTGCAGTATCTGTGCACACAGATAAAGAGACAAGCAAACAACCTGGACGTGTCCTTTGACAACTCATTGTTACATTTATCATCTAAGGGGCAAGCAACAATGGCAAAACTAGAAACAGAATGCACTCCTTATGAAATCACTTTTAGAAAAGTTCCATTGTCCACAACTCAAGTGGTGAGATAATGTAATTTCAATGATTATGTAAAATTATATAAATAAGCATCAAATGGGTTTTTTTTAACCAAAGCCATAATTGCCATTTAAATTAACAAAAATAGACATGAGTTTTCGATCATATTTCCAATTTTACCCACATTATTTTTTCCCCATATTTTCCGTCTTAAGCTTAATTTTTTCTTAACACGTATCATTATTTGCCCCTTCAAAAATAAATCAATTTTATCATTTCATTTTCCTTCTGTTATTCTATTTTCTATAGGTAGCAAATATCCTCAAATTCAATTTTTATATAATAAGCATTTTACTTAATTAGTTATCCACAATTAATAATGTTAATATAATTCCCTCACATCTTAATTAGCTACATATCAATAAGAGTATTAACATGTTTCATTTTATTCTACTAATCTAGAAGAAGGAAAGAGGCACCAGTCTTGATTCAACTGCAGCAACCACCGCCAAGTCTAACATGAGCCAAAATGGTTGATAAATTTTAAAAAATACTCGATCAACAGAAAACTAGACTGCAGAATTCAAGTAAGCCTATTTTCTTTTAGTAAGACTGGAGATGGTGCAATAAGAACAAGAATTGAGGAGAATGATGAAGTCACTCCGTAGTATCTAACAGAAGCAGAATTACAGGACATGCTCAATGAAGTAGATGCTGATGGTAATAGCACAATTCACTTCCCAGAAGTGAATTTGACAAAGATGGCAAGGAAAATGAAGGATAAAGACAGTGAGGAAGAAATTAGAGAAGTATTCTGTGTTTTTGACAAGGATGGTAATGGTTATATTAGTGCTGCAGAACTTCGCCATGTGCTGACATATCTTAGAGAGAAGCTAACAGATGAAATTAATAAAATATTTAAAGAAGCAGATATTGATGGTGATGATTAAGTAAACTATGAAGAGTTTATTCAAATGATGACAGCAAAGTGAAGACACTGCATAGAACGTGTTAAATTTATTGTACAAATTGTTTATTTGCCTTTTTTGGTCTGTCTGTAACTTATTTGAAAGGATTTTGCCCTTCTGTTAAAAGAGATGCATGTATAATAATAAATCCCATTCTTCCAGGTTTATCTGTCATCTTGATATTTTGGAGAAATAATCAAAGTAACAAGTGTTTGCATATTATTTACTCTGGATGTTTAAGCCCTTCCACACTTCTAAGGTTAGAAGGTGTTGGTTAAATGAGGGTTCATCTAACTCAGTGATGGCAAACCTGTGGCACGCAGAATCCTCTCTGTGGGCATGCGAGCTGTTGCCCCAGCTCAGTTGCACCATGCAGTTGTGCCTGCCTCTCGCCAGCCAGCTGGTCTTGGGTCTGTGCTGCACATGGGTGGGCACGTGTGCATGCGGGGGGAGAACACTTGCGGGAACATGCATGGGTGAGCACATATGGTGTCCACACATGCACAGGGGCGCACAAGCATTGCATTTTAGGGATTCATACTCACTTTGGGCACTCGGTTCGGAAAATGTTAGCTATCACTGATCTAAGTTATATTGAAATTACCGTAGTTATTTTAGGAAGTTGGGCAAAATGTTGAAGTGTAGTATTAATTTGGTGTGGAATATGGACAGCTGACAATATAGAACTTTAAAAATTTGTACTATTGCATGATTGGTAGATTATCCAGGTATTTATACGTTATTTTTTCTACTACTGGTCCTGTACCAAAAACAGTTTTATTCTCTGGTCACTATGCTTTTAAAAACTTTTGCTCAGCCACTTATTTTCAAAAGAATCTGCTTATGGCACAACTTGCCTCAAATCCATTCAAAAATGTAATTTATTTTTCAATAAAAATAATTAATTGAATTAAATTTAAATAATTAAATTAATTTAATAAAAAAGAATTGCTTTAAGCCATTTTCAATACTCCAATTCTTTTTTTAACACATAGCTAAATCTGTATAAACACTATAAAAAACAAACCACTTGCAGTATAACAGTAAAGTTTGATTACATTATTACCACTCCCAAAACATAATCTATGATAGAATAATAGAATATAGGGCAGTAATCTCAAACTAGGTGTCTTCCAGCTGTCTTGACGTTTAACTTCTAGAATCCATTGCCAGCATGCTCCAAAGACATGCTGACAAGGTAATGTGGGAATTAGTCAGATATGCCTGGGGGAATCATGTTGCTGGCGTAATTGTACAGGCGTAATTGTAATAATGAACAATAATACATTAATGCTGTAAACAAACAAACTACACTGTCAAATTGCACACACCTACGCTTCATTGAAAATTATTTTCTGTGATCTAAAATGTGTTTTTGAATTCAAGAACTGAACTAAGCTAACAGCCATTCCACATATTTCAGCAGTAATTTGCATGCGAGTTGATTTAATTTTAAATCAACTTCTGTATCCATAATTGCATATTTCACTTGCATTTTCTCCCATGTTAACTGCCTTTATTGTCCCTATGCCATTTGCTTATTTCGTATTCCCCATGGTGTCCAAGAACGACAAAGTATCAACATAATAAAACATCAAGGAACACAAAAATATCTAAATAAAATGACATGATCTCTGACTTGAACTCTAAGTAGGAGCAGTAGTACAGCACATCTTATTAATATTTCATATTGTATCCTTCCTCTGTGGAGATCAAAACCACATTGTAGCCTCACAGCAACTTCGTGAGGTCATTTAGGTTGATTGTGACTTGCCCAAGGCTATTGAGAAGACTGAATCCATGGAAAGGGTTGGCTCTTGTGCATCCAATATTCAAACCTAAAATGGTAGCATCTGGTCTACATTAATTGTAAATATGTGAAACCATCCTTAGATAAACCTTCAGAAAAACATGTTAGGCAAATAGGAATTACTCTTTAGAAGGCAGCATCTGATAAGACTGAGTTGTACAAATATAACAATATGTTGAAGACAAGTGATCCCTAATATAATATAGAATTACTCTCTTGTGAATATAAAGGCATAAAAAAGTGAAGTAATGGAATATTCATCATGATACCAAGATGATAGAATGAATGATGGCCTTTTGTACCATTAAAGAAAAACTCTTGCTGGACATAAATTGACTCTTCTCTTTAAGCTTGCATCAAACACATATTCTAGTCTGTAACTTAAACATGATGGTTATAAAATAAAAAGTAAGAATTTAGGTGGTCACTCTGATTCATGAATCATTGCAAATAAGACAGCTATTATATTAACTAAGAAGGACTCATATCACTACCTGAATTTGTGCTTCATCAGCAGAGGGACCAAGAAGATGGCAAAGATCTGTTGGGATGATGGAGTGCTGAACAACTAGAGCAATTGGAGTACAGGGTTGTGAGGGTGGATGAAACTGGGTACACCACTGGACTGGAGACATGAGACTTTGTTGCATACCGCATTGTTGGCTTTGGGGTTTGGTGGGCTGTGAGCTGATTGGGTGCAATAACTGTGGCTTCATGCAGCTTTACATTAGGCTGCAGCAGCTACCTCAGCCTCGGACTACTTGCAACTTTCTGCCTGCTTCTTCACTGACTTTGGTTGTTGAAAGCCAGCAGGAAATTACCAAGATTGTCCTTAACAACCTGCAGTTTGCACTAGACAACAGAAATAGGAACTATCAGGAATGCTGTCGCTAAGCAATGTGGTCATGTGATGACACACTTTATGACCACATTGCTTAGGACAAACATTCCAATCCAAATTACTGTTGTAACCTGAGGACTTCACTAATGGATGGGCCATGTTATGAAGATGTTTGAATCACTAGTGGCAAAATTGGCACTACGTATCATTATCTGACAGGAATGACAAGACATACCATTTCCCATTGGTTCATTCTTCTTTCCTCATATAACATATCCTTGCACCTTTTCTCTCCCATCACAATCCTCAGGAGAGCTCTGATAAAGCTGGCAGTCCTCCTCCCTCTCCCTCTCCTTCTCCTCTTGGAACTACTTGGCACTTCGCTGGGAAGAGGTAGGGGGGAAAGGGAGCAGTGATTCAGGAGGGAAACTGCACCCCATTCCTCATTACAGCATGCCCCAAAAGACCCTTGGGGAGGAAGAGGGGTTACCCAGCCCCAGTGTCCACCAGTTAGTCCTATCTTGCCAGTAAATATCCCAGTTGCTCTCTTGTCCTTCTCTCTACATATAATGTAAGCTTGCACCATTTCCCCTTTCTAGGGTAAGAGAAAAGGGACAAAACACAGTAAACTATCTGTGTTCTCCAGATGTTGTAAACCAAGGGTCTCCAACCTTTGCAACTTTAAGTCTGAAGAACTTCAGCTCCCAGAATTCTCCAGCCAGCACAGCTGGCTGGAGAATTCTGGGAGCTGAAGTCCTTCAGACTTAAAGTTGCAAAGGTTGGAGACCCCTGTTGTAAACAACTCTTATGGTCAATGGCTAGGTATATTGGAAGTCATGATACAACATATCAAAAGAGCTACTGAACTACTAGGCTACTGAACTCTTCTATAAATTTGTTTCAGTCCCACAGTTGCTAAGTAGTTTAGTATGAAATATTGTTACATCCTAATGGAGTTAATAGTTTCCTTGAATTTAGGTAATCTAGCGTAACATTGCTCCAATGGTTTCTCCAAGATTAGAGCTTGTTTTATTTGTATTCTGAAATGCTAAACAAAAGCATGGGAATATTTTGGCTAAGTTTATGCAATATGCTAATTAAAATATGGTTGCAATTAGTGACTCAATATGTTGTGCAGACCCACTATTGTGGCTGGTTCATTGAGTGTTTTGGGAGAAGCAGGCCATGGCTAATTAATAAGCCGTTGCTTATTTAACCATCGGTTAGCCTATTTATTAACACTATATTTGTGCACAGTCTATGTTACTTCAATTCATCTAAGTTTATTGGGACACTGAGGCTCCTCTGATTGATCTCCTGTGACATGTGATTCATAGCTAACACACTTTGCTCTGAGGTAATATATATAGGTACCAGCAAACTTGTGGATTAGATTAGATTAGATTTACTGCATTTACATTCCGCCCTTCTCCCTTTCGGGACTCAGGACGGTGTACAGCCAACAGTAAGAATGGATAATAAAAAAGCTAAAATCATATGTTAAGATATATTAAATGGATTGGCCTGCCAATTAAAACCCCCTGCTAAAATCAATTAAAAAAATTATGACAGGCCGGCAGCACGAAATAAATGGGTCTTCAGGGCCCGACAGAAGAGGCGTAGGTCCATGATCATCCGTAGTTCAGGGGGGAAGGTCATTCCAGAGGGCAGGAGCTGCCACAGAGAAGGCTCTCCCCCTAGGGGTCGCCAGCCGACATTGCCTGCCCGACGGCACCCTGAGGAGGCCCTCTCTGTGGGAGCGAACTGGTCAGTGGGAGGTATTTGGCAGCAGGAGGCGGTCTTACAAGTAGCCAGATCTAAAATGCTACAAAGTGCATCTTAGTAACCAGTTAAAAACAACTGGTGTAGACAGGGGTGGATATCCCAAGATACTGCTAACAGTTAGCTTTTGCAGCAATTATTGATTATTCTTATAAGAGGCAGCCATTAAGTCCATTTATAACATGCTGGTTGGGGAATTCTGGGTGTTGAAGTTGAAATATCAGGAGGTTATCCAGTTTGAACAATAGAGGAGAGATAAATTAAATCAAATATTAATTAGGAACGCTAAGCAATTTATTGACCTTTTGGAGAGGATATTGGCCTGGTTTCTCTACTGTAGCTCCATTTCATATTCACAAAAAATTTCCTCCTTTTCTACTAACATTACTTCTCATCTGTAATGCCATATTTTTTAAAGTCTTCACTTTTGGTCTCCAACTTGGGCAGGCTTCTGATTGCCATGGTATTTTATATCTCTGATATTCTGTTCTTGTCATTCTAAAGAGCTATAACTGCGACAACAGAAAATAAGATGCAAGCATTTATATTCTTCATTCTATTACTTTATATTCCCCAGAACGATTGATTTACCTTCTTCAGCATCACTTTTCCTATTTATTACTCATTTATTTCCTGAACATATGAACTGGTTGTTATTTATAAAAAAAATTGTATGAAATCGCTATTTATTTCAGAATGTTTCTCCTTCTATACCATCAGATATTTTTCTTCATATAACAGCACAACTACTTGATCAGATAAAAGAGAAGTAAATATAAAATGAACAGATTATGTTGGGTTTCTGAAACAATAGCAGTGAATCCAAACAAGATCACTTGTTTGCTCTTAGACATCCAAAACTAAGCAGAAAGAACGGCTGGTACTCACTAGGTAATAAAAGTTATTTTGACCTCTAGTTTTTTTGAACAAAACTCCTAATGTTTGCAATTGCAAATCTTATTTATATTTTTAACTCCATTTTAGAAGTGACAAAGGGTCCCAAAATTACTGTATTTCCTTAAAATAGGAGTGGATTGTGAAACAAATGTGCAGTTGGATTTTAAGTGGCTTTGAAGATTGCCTTTATGTTTTCTTTCTATTTTTATTCCAGTTCATATACTTTGTTTCTGTGGTACACAGTCTAGCTTGACGAAGATTTCCTTTGCTTTTTCAACCTTGAGCATTTCTTTTTAATGTCACAGTTTAGATTCCAACTGGATAATTACATTCTTCCTATCTCAGGTTCTTCTGTAATTTCAATTGGTTACGGCATCCTTCATTCTTTATTCTGAATTCCTGGAGTGGCACTAGGTATTGTTCAAAGTCTGCCATGTTCCATACAGTCCTGTTTTTATGCCGTTGCTTGCCCCAAAGAGGGACATGGATTGTTTTTGTGTTAAAAGGACCACTGTACTCCTTTGTCTCAAAACACTTCCTTTGCTGTACTGTTTCTACTACAGATCTTTGAAAGGGAACTCTTACTACAATAGATCTTTTTCTTCTTTTTATTAAACACTTTAAATTTTGTGGTATCAAAGACTACCAGATTGCAATTGGAGTTACAATCTCCAATACAGTTATTAAAAAATAAGCACCCTTGAACAGAGTGTATTTATTTTATTTTATTTTAGAAAGGCAATTCTTGAAGGCACATATGTTCTGTACAAATTAAAAATAGTAAATTTGGCAATATAAATTGATACACACACACACACACACACACACACATGCAATTGTTTCACAACAACCTGTTATTATTAGGCCCCAATTAAGGGAGGAGACATACTGTTTTCCTTACTGCCTATCGGCTCATCACTAGAGACCATCCAGACAGCAAGCCAAGAATTACGTTGTATAATATTTTAGATATGTGTGTTAGTTTTATGAGCTGATCAATAAATTAAATTAGAGAGAGACCAGGATAGATCTATTTCGAGCTTATTAGCTCTCATCAGCTGGCCATACCCCTTACTGGAATTCGAACCGGGGCTATGTTGCATGCAAGGCAAGAAGCCTAGCACTTAAGCCAAGCCAGTTCCCCTTATTGCATCAGCTTAGACAGGGTATATTAGTATAGGTAATTGTTTCACAACAACCTGTTATTATTAAGCCCCAATTAAGGGAAGAGACATACTGTTTCCTTTTCTGCATTTCGGCTCATCACCAGAGACCATCTAGACAGAAAGCCACGAGTTCCGCTGTGTGATTTTTTAAATATGCGTGTTAGTTTTATGAGCTGATCAATAAATAAATCAGGGAGACTAGTATAGATCTATTTCGAGCTTTTTAGCTCTCATCAGCTAAAAAATCACACAACGGAATTCCTGGCTTTCTGTCTAGATGGTGTCTGGTGATGAGCCAAAAGGCAGAAAAGAGATATTATTTATTGATCAGCTCAAAAACATAACATATATGCAGACTTCACAGAACTTGCATTAGTGTATATATTAATGAAGTTCATAATTTTTATATCTTCTAATTTATCCAGTTTTATCATTGTTTTTAGATACATAGTATAGCTTAACATGTAAATTATTAAGTGATATATTTATTTTTTCTCCAATCCTCATTTCACTGAAATTATTAGTTTCATTCTGGACAACGTGATTACAGAAAGAGATTTATTACTTAAAGTACAAAGTTACTTATGGAGTAACTTTGAGAATCCCTAACTTTGAGAATCCCTTCTATATCATAAATTAACTATAATCCTCCAGATACAAGTGAACTTGAATTCCATGAGATTTATTGTTGAATAGTCAAGCAGTTTATTGTGTTATGCAGGTGGTAATTTTTAGTAGATGTAATTGTATGTATTTGGTTTTTGTGTGTGCAAAAAATAGAAATAGCAGTGATAAGCAAGGAAAGCAGGACATGGAGACAGGAGGCATAAAGCAGAAACTGATCTGGAGAGGAAAGGAAATAGTTATCAAATATAGAGGAGAGAAGAATAATACAGAAAATTGAAGATTTACTATTTCTTACAATACTGCCTACTCTCAAATATAACTTTTAAAGTTTGTTTTATAGTTTTTTAGACTTCCATCATAAATCCCAAATCATTTTTATTCCCAAGTCAACAAATAGTATTGCTAGGAAAATGCAGTTTCTAAGAGCGCAAGGAAATACCATTTTGGATAGAAAGTCATTCTTGCTTATTGTTTGATTGATGCCACATACAACATTCAGCTAATCCTCTTAGTTACAGAGGAGAAGGATTTTTATCTAGAGCAATTTACTAGCTTTGCTTCCTTTATTCCCTTCAGTTTTCTTTTCATCCTATTGCACGCTCATTTCCCCATCGCCTGGATCTTGGTTTTAATAACCTTGGGGCAACTCAGGCGAAGCAACTTAGGGAAAAAAAGTAGGATAATGGTTCTTAAATTATAGGCATACATTTTATTGTAACCCGCAATAACGCAACAAAACCTATTCATAAAAATGCTATAGTAAATATCAACATTTGCCAAATCAGAATTTTGGCCCGTCTGAAATCTAATGTACTTGTCTGTTTGCTGAACAGATTTGTATTCTTCCATATCTGCTATTCTATTTTTCTTTTTCTTTTCAGGTAGAATTCATGATATAATTGTATTTATATGCAAAAGTGATTTATTTGGCAAAAAAGCTAGAAAAATAGAAGAATAGTCTTTTATAGACTATATTATAAACAACAATAAGTACAGTTAAAAAAGAACACATGAACTGTCAAATTGGTCAAACACCTTCTCAAATCTCTTCATTCTTAACATTTTGCATGTAAGTAGGTTTCACCCATTTGCATGTACTTTGAAGTGAAATGTGATGAAATATTCTGACATCTATCTTTACTCTTGACACAACTATCCATAGAGCAAAAAGCAGTTTATGATAACTAATTCAGTTCAATACAGTAATTGCAATGGTATAAAATTACTATATAGTCTAAATCTGCTAATTTAATAATACAGTATAAGAATTAAGGAGTGTGTGTGTGTCCTTTTGTAAGTTGGGTGTCATTAAATTCAATAGGTTTTGCAGCATAATTGAATTTAATGACATCCAACTTACAAAAGAAGACTTTTAAGCACATTTTCAGCTATGAAAGGAATGAGAGAGAAAAAGGGGGAAATATTTCAATGACTTGAACCTAGCAATGTTTTCCAAATGTTCTAAGATTTTTAAATTATAATTTCATTTAAATGCTTTCCCCCTAAGCGTTTCAAGGTTGCTGGATCTAAGGAAGAGTGATCACACATTATATTATTATCTCAGCTTAAGTATTATCGAATGTGGCCACTCTATATATAGTAAGAATGCCTGCCTTCACAAACTATGCAAACCGTATTATGGTCTGTTTTTTTGGCTTAGTATACTATATGAATTGTGTTTTATTTATTATTAGCACAAGGCGTGATCCTAACCAGTATACTTCTGTCACCAATAGCTACAGTTGCAATATCATAATGCTATCTCTAAGTCTGACTTCATATTTGCCAGGCTATGCTCTGTTTCAGATTCTATTTTGAAAGTTTCTTTAGCAGGGGTCTCCAACCTTTGCAACTTTAAGTCTGAAGGACTTCAGCTCCCAGAATTCTCCAGCCAGCAAAGCTGGCTGGAGAATTCTGGGAGCTGAAGTCCTTCAGACTTAAAGTTGCAAAGGTTGGAGACCCCTGCTTTAGAGCAAATGGACATGCAAACACAACACCTGTTTACAGTTCCTGAAAGTAGACACATTTGTTTCCAGCATTACATGCTTATAGCAGAAATCTCTCCTTGGCAGCCATATGAATATTTTGGGCAGAGTGTGGTATCAAGGGATCTGTGAAAATGTCCCGTTTTCATTGCATAATAATGTCTCCAGCTGCCTGAAAACTCCCTGAGGTTTTTTTTTTAACACATTAGTTAAATCCAGAGAGAATGCATCATAAGGAAATCTATAACTAGGGCAGCATATTAATATTATGAAATAAAATAAAAATAAATGAATAACAAACAGATTTCTCTCAGAGTTCTTTTCCAGAATGGGGAGTTAGAGAGGCTTTAGAGTGGAAAGATGTATAATAGAGAATAGCAGCAGCATCTGCCATACCCAATGACACAGAAAACAAAACAAAAAACTAATACATAAATTTGAAAGAAACTTTTAAACATTTTGAAAATGCGGCAAAAGGAAAAAAAACCCCACCAAAACATTTTTTTTCCAGGGGAAGAGGAGATATTGAGACCCTACAAGGTATTTTTTTAGCTTAGCATTACTATTACGATTAGAAAGAGTGCAGAGAAGAGCAACAAAGATGATTAGGGGACTGGAGACTAAAACATGAAGAACAGTTGCAGGAACTGGGTATGTCTAGTTTAATGAAAAGAAAGACCAGGGGAGACATGATAGCAGTGTTCCAATATCTCAAGGGTTACCACAAAGAAGAGGGAGTCAAACTATTCTCCAAAGCACCTGAGGGCAGAACAAGAAGCAATGGATGGAAGCTAATCAAGGAGAGAAGCAACTTAGAACTGAGGAGAAATTTCCTGACAGTTAGAACAATTAATCAGTGGAACAGCTTACCTCCAGAAGTTGTGAATGCCCCAACACTGCAAGTCTTTAAGAAGATGTTGGATAGCCATTTGTCTGAAACGGTATAGGGCTTCTTGCCTAGGCAGGGGGTTGGGCTAGAAGACCTCCAAGGTCCCTTCCAACTCTGCTATTGTATTGTATTCAGCAAAAATACTTTTTAGAAAACCTTTTGTACTGCATTTAATACCATGCCCAATAGAGTAAGAGTGCATGGTGATGCTACCCTTACTGTTAAGTTTATTGATTAACGGCCAAATGCCATTAGTTATCCTTTAAATGAAGCTATCAAAGTAAATGAAACTTGATTTCTCATTGATTTAATATTTTAATTCTGAATTGATGGATTATGATTTAATTATTATGTAAATTTCAGAATAGACTCCAAGTGGATGTATTCTTTGTGTCACAATATGAGCAAAGATATTTTGTGAGGCTGTTTTGAATAATAGTTTTATCTGGATGCACTTTGCCAACTATGTGAATTTAGAGGCGACTTCTCCAACCTAGGATCTTCCAAAAAGAGGAGTCATACTCTTAGAATCCCCAGACAGCATAACCTTTAATGCTTATGGAAAGAAGAGGTAACTAAGTCCAACACATTTGGTGGGAACTCAGGTTTTATCTGCAATATTAACAAGAGATAACACGGCTCTGCTCTAGAGCAGGGGTCTCCAACCTTTGCAACTTTAAGTCTGAAGGACTTCAGCTGCCAGACTTCTCCAGCCAGCAAAGTCTGGGAGCTGAAGTCCTTCAGACTTAAAGTTACAAAGGTTGGAGACCCCTGCTCTAGACTACAAACTATGCCCATCATATTACAACCTAAATCAGCACATTTCCACTGAAATGTTCACAAAGTTTTAATCCTTGCCCTCATATTGTCCATTTCTGTAAAACAGCTAGATGAATATAGTCTCCCAGAAAAAGGAAATATAGCTACAATATCATCCCCATGAATCTGTTAACTGTATAGCAGAATTTGATGGAATAAATGTGTTGGTTTCTATCACCTATCATTCTATACCGGAGTGAGCTCCCATTATTTGTCCCAGCTTTTGCCAACCTAGCAGAAGCTGGGACAGCATGTAAAAAAGCATGCTGTCATTTGAAAGCTTATAAAAAATGTGAGTAGAAAAATAGGGACCACCTTTGGTGGGAAGGTAACAGCGTTCCGTGTGCCTTCAACGTTTAGTCATTCCGGCCACATGACCACGGAGACGTCTTTGGACAGTCTGGCTCTTTGGCTTTGAAACAGAGATGAGTTGGCAACAACTAGCACATATGTTCGAGGGGAACCTTTACCTTTACCTTCTATCACCTTTATATATTGTTAGTTTTAATCTCCCAGTTTCTTAATGGAGTTTCCTACTGATTCCTAGAATCTGTCTGTGGAAAATTGACATACTGTTTATTACCACTAGAAACAGAATGATATGTCTTGCTTATTTCTGAAAAACATTTACTCCAATAACATTTGCTTGCATTGAAGATTACATTCCAAGCTGGCAAAGCAAGACATTCTATTAATTTTCTTTGCTTCTTATTAATTCTAGGGCTACCTGAAAAGTCTGGATAAATTGTAGAAAATAAATTAGTTTTCTGTTTTTCTTTGTTTTATTTAGCACCCATCCAGATTTCCCCCCCACAGCCTAGCTATAGCTATCTTAATTTTCTGATCACTGATGTATTTGCAATTTCTAAGTTTCAGAATTTACTCTACTACTTGCAATTTTAGAATGACATGAGAAACCATTCAATCCAAATTATGTTTGGTGATTATGAATTTCCTTATTACTGTAGATTTAGCATTTATTCTACTGATGCCTTTTGTGGTCCTTCTAGGTCTAGGATCATTAAAAATAACATTATATGCATAGTAGTCATAGAAAACCAAACAAACAAAATAAAAAAAACCATTAACTAAATAGAATATGTGACACAGAGCTACTAGTCTGAATATGTCTTATAGGAAAAACCAAGATACATTTTCTACCTCAATAAAGACTTCATCAGTTTTGTATTTAGCTTGGTTGCTATACATTTTTTTCTTCATAATTTGATTTACATTACTTCATATATTTAGGAAGAGGAATATAGACATAAAGTACAAGTTGAGTTATCATGTTAATAAATAACAGCAGTGAAAGTGATACTCATTTTTAATATAGTTCACAAAGTGCTAATATTAAAAGTTTTATCTTTCCCCCATGGAAAAGAATTAAGAGAAAATATTCCTCAACCACTAGCTAAATATTTCTCCCATTATACCTTTGTGATATCTATGTGGATATCAAACCACAAAACTGTGTGTGTGTGTGTGTGTGTGTGTGTGTGTGTTCGGCAGTATAACAGCATTTGCAGTGAGACTGCAAATTAAAAAATATATACTGTTGCCTAACATGCTACTCTTCTGTGCAACTGCAATAGGAAGCCATAAAGAAACCCATTAGACCAGGGGTCTCCAACCTTTGCAACTTTAAGTCTGAAGGACTTAAGCTCCCAGAATTCTCCAGCCAGCTTTGCTTGGCTCCCCATTGATTTTGTTCATCAGAAGCTGGCTGTAGGGTAAAAATTGAGTTCACTCAGAATCTAAATAGAAATAAATGATTTTTAACTTATTTATAAATGAATTGGGACCACTCAACCGTGCATTTTAATCTACCAATTGAGTCCTTCCTAAGGAGCTGGGATAGGCAAAAGTTGTTTAATGGTGTTAAAGATATTGTCACAGGATATCAGCTCTTCCCAGTAAAGCTGCTCTGTGCAATTGATTGATGGCAATTTTGTCAATGCTGATGGTGTTCAAATGATGCTCCAGTCCTTTTGGGAGTGCAGCCAAGGCACCTCTTACTATTAGTATTGTCTTTGCTTTCTTTTTGCCACAATCACTCTACTTGCAGGTTTTTGTGATTTTCTCCAGTTCTTTCTTTTTTATTTTGCTGTTTCTAGGTACTGAAGTGTTCACACTCCAGGCTTTCTTGTCTTTCTTGTTGCCAGTTGTTAAGTCTGGCAACAAGAATTTGTTATAATTATTTGTTATAATAATTATTGTCATAATAACAATAATCTGAAGTCACAGTTGCCAGTTCTTTAGCTGGTGTTGGCCTTCAATGGCTTTGAGTTCTTTCCAAGAACCTAGGATGCTGTAATGCAGGGGTCTCCAACCTTTGCAACTTTAAGTCTGAAGGACTTTAGCTCCCAGAATTCTCCAGCCAGCAAAGCTGGCTGGAGAATTCTGAGAGCTGAAGTCCTTCAGACTTAAAGTTGCAAAGGTTGGAGACCCCTGCTGTAATGTATCAACATAGTAGATGATGGATCTAAGCAGTCCCAGGCTATGTTCTCGGGAGGGTCTTTGGTGCTCTCTGAGCTTGCTTGTTTCCTTGCAGACATTTCATTTCCCGAATTAGGTAACATCATCAGTGCTAGACACTTCAAGACTGCAAGAAGACAAGCAAGCTCAAAGGGGACCAATGACCCTTCATGTCAGTCCTGATGTTCTTTCTGAAAAGAAGATAAAGGAGAGGGTGCCTAATTTGCTAAAGAAAATGGTTCAATAACGATGTTGGCTTTCTCTACTGCTGACTTCCTCTGGTTTGTCTCTACTGTCTGAATCGCTTCTGATAAGACTTCAATTGCTTTGCCCTGGACAGACCTTTGCAGCTCTTCCAATTCTATTTGTGCGAATACTTTGTTTTGTATTATAAATGGTTATTGATCTGGTAGCCTCTGCTCTGTTATTTCTGCTCCTGAATGCTTATTCATTCCAGAATAGGTACATTATTTTCATTATGATTATTATCAAAACATTATACAAAGTTTACATTGGATCAAACTAAATATAAAAATATGACTGCTCAACTCAGGACTGATATAAAATAGCAGCTATGAAAAGGCAACATAGTACAATAGTAAATTTGTAGTACCCTGTTTCCCTGAAAATAAGACCCCTCGGATAATAAGCTCAAATGGACTTCTGAGCGCATGCGCTAAAATAAGCCTCCCCGAAAATATTGCAACACAGCAGCAGCCATGACCACACTCGCTGCCTCCTGCACCTCAAAAATAGTAAGACGTCCCTGAAAATAAGGCCAAGCGCCTATTTCGGGGTCAAAAGAAAATAAGATCCTGTCTTATTTTCAGGGAAACATGGTGGTAATCCTTACTCAAGAATCCAGTCAAGATGTATTTATTATTTCTCATTTGACCTCACTTTCTCATTTTACAAAAGCATATTGTAAAAGGTATAAAAGGCTTAATGGTGTGAGCAGTTAATTTGTCTAAATAATTTAAATAAAATTCTATTCTTCAATTTCTACAGGTAGATGGTATTTATTAACATTAATGGTTGGCATTTATGATTACAATCAGGATGTCCATTGGAAGGAGGGCAAAAGAATCCAGAAGACAGTCATAACTGTATAATTAAAGCTTTGCCCTGGGGACAGGCTATAGGAACAAGGAGGCTGTGTATTTGTCTTCTGATAAGATTATATTTTCTATTCTTTGCTCAAGTTATATGCAAGTGTGACAATATCCAACTAAGGTCCATTTCATACAGGTATACTGGGAAATATCTTGGGAAATATCACTGAGATTAAAGGTCTGAAAATTTTCTATACTAGCAATTTCAGAACAAAGAAGCAGATGTCACATAAGAGAAGCACATACCATATTTTTTGGAGTATAAGACGCACCAGAAAGACGTACCCAAGTTTTGAAGAGGCAATTTTTTTTAAAGTAGGTAGGTAGATAGAGGGATAGAGAGGGAGAGAAAGAGAGAGAAATACAGTAGATAGGGAGGGAGGGAGAGAGAGAGAGTAGATAGGTAGGTAGGTAGGTAGGTAGAGGGAGGGAGGGGGAGAGGGAGAGAGAGAGAGAGAGAAATACAGTAGGTAGGTAGGGAGAGAGAGAGTGTAGATAGGTAGGTAGGTAGAGGGATAGAGAGAAATAGAGAGAGAGAGAAATACAGTAGATAGGTAGGAAGAGAGAGAGTATAGGTAGGTAGGTAGAGAGATAGAGAGAGAGAAATCAAGAGAGAGAGAGAAATACAGTAGATAGGTAGGGAGAGAGAGAGAGAGAGAGAGAGTAGGTAGGTAGGTAGGTAGATATTTACAGGTGTATTTACCCATGTGCTGGAGAAGGAAATCACTGACCACCTTTGGAACAAATCTTTGTTTCTGCTGGCACAGTACTTGACCAACATAATTCTCATCAATCACTCTAAACAGCTTTTCAAAAGGGGAAAAAAAACCCTTTTTGCACTTTGCAAACCTCCCCCAAATGGCCCGTTTTTCACGAAAAGGGCCCGTTTTTTTCAAATAAAAGGCATGAATAGCCTTGGGCGGGCTTGCAGAGTGCTCCTGGGGTGTGTGTCAAAAATGAGCAAAAAATCGGCACATTTATCGAGACAACGGGCCATTTTTTGGTCAAAAAAATTGCATGCATAGCCTTATGGAGGCTTATAGAGTGCTGCTGGGGGCTGGGGGGGGCAAAACACCCTGTTTTTTGCTCATTTCTGCACTCCCCAGCCCCCAGGAGCTCTTTGGAAGCCTCCATAAGGGTATGCGTGCAGCCATTTTGGTGAAGGGGCAGGGTTTCAGGAGGCAAAAAAATGCTGTATTCGATGTAAAAGACGCACCCAGATTTTCAGCCTCTTTTTAGAGGGAAAAAGGTGCGTCTTATACTCCGAAAAATATGGTATGTCTTTCTGACATACTTATGTTCCATCTTCTTGCAGAAATATCTTTTCAAATAAACTCATGTTGCCTTTTAAGGTTGTGGATTTTAGTACTGTATCAGTGAAAACTAGGGTTCCATTTTCCCAAGAATGGAAACTGTTCAACATATATTTTTTAAATTATTTTTAAAAATAATTTTTAAAAACTCAAGGGTTCTAGAAAGATTTATACATTTTGGGGTGAAATGGGGAAGGAAGATTGGTATTAGAAGTTAATTTCTTAGAAATGAATCTGTGGACAATATAATAGCTGGAGAAAATTGCTCAGACTTTATGCATCTCCTCAGTAAAATCTTTTTCTATAATTCTGCCACATAATAGGAAGGAAACCATTGTTGATGTTTTACTTCATCATATACAAAATCCATGGGAGAGGGCAGGTCTTTACAGCCTTTGCCATAGCTAAAAAGAAATGTAATATTTGGATTATGCATCTCATTTGCATAAATTTGCATCGGAGATTACTAATCTTGCATTTTTCACTCATGGCTCAATCTGAGTCATGAGTGCAAAGTGTTTTCTGTGTCACAGAAATCACTTTCAGCATTGCATAGACAGTATTCAAAACCCCAATCCAGACTTGTTTTCTAAGAATGAGAAAATGAATCTGCTGATCCTCCTTCTCCATGTTTACAGAACCAGTAGAGGAAGCTGTCACAGCAGAGCCTGATTCAGATGACGTTAGGAGTGAAAGCCAGAAGATAATTTTCACATGCATTTACATGAACAGAAGAAAAAGAATTCTTCAAAGAGTTTAACCCCCCTCCCCCGCCTTTCTTGCAAGAAGCAGTCTCGTGGGCTGAAGAGAAAACAGCTTCCCTCTTAACTAGTCATGGTATTTATGGCCCTGTCATAAACTTTCTTTGAACATAAGAAAGTAGAAGAACTTTAACTTGAGTCCAAAGAGATTACAGGATGGTATGATCATGTGAAGGGCACATGAGGATGAATCATCTTTGCCCGTTTTAAAAAGAATCAAATGGTCATTTGTCTTAAACAAGACTCTCATATTAAACATGATGGACTGCTACAATTATATCTATAGCCATATATCCATTTCATTCTAAAGCAATTGGCAATTTGATGGTCCTCATTTAAATTGAAGGTGGGGGTGGAGGGAGGACGGGGACTGAGAACATTGCTTGGGAACTGTGAAGGTGATTTGAGACTCAGCTGTATCTTAGGCTTGCAGTAAAACAGGTTTATCAATTCCTGGACTGATTCAGCTGCCGTCACAATCTCCCCTTGACACCTGTGCCAGATAGTTTGGTTGAATGATACGCAGCATTTCAAGTTCCTTACTACAATGTGGAAGGTTCCATTATTTCATCACTTATGGTTATTGCTGTCAGACGTCTTATTTCACCAATAATCTGTATATCAATATTTCTGCAAATTAGAAACCAGAAAGATTTTGGCATGTCCACAAAAGAATAGTACCATAAGAATCAAATCGAATCAAAAAACAGAGCTGGGAGGGACCTTGGTCCAGTCCAACCCCCTGCTCAGGCAGGAAATCTTGTACCAGTTCAGACCTATGGTTGTCCAATCTCTTCTTTAAAACTTCCAGTGTCAGAGCATTCACAACTTCTAGAAGCAAGTTATTTCTCTGATTAATTGTTTTAACTGTCAGGAAATTTTTCCTAAGTTTTAGGTTGCTTCTCTCCTTGATTAGTTTCCACCACATTTCTTCTTATCCTGCCCTCAGATGCTTTGGAGAATAGCTTCACTCCTTCTTCTTTGTGGCAACCCCTGAGATATTGGAATACTGCTATCATCATCATCATCATCATCATCATCATCATCATCATCATCATCATCATCATCATAATAATCTTTATTGTCATTGTAAAAATTACAATGAAATTGGTTATGTCTATCATGTCTCCCCTAGTCCTTATTTTCATTAAACAAGACATATCTAATTCCAGCAACCGTTCTTTATGTTTTAGCCTCCAGTCCCCTCATCTTTCTTGCTCTTCTCTGCACTCTTTCTAGAGTCTAATTTGCTTCCTGTTTTGGTACTTCTGTGACAGCAGTGTAGGAAACCGTTCAACATCTGATTCCCTGCTTACAATTTAAAATAAGACAGTCTATTCAACTGTTGCACTTCATTACCAGGTTCTTTCACTGCATGTGTTTACCAGTCTATGCCAAAGGGAACATACAGATGAACAGTTTGATGTGTCCTCTCCTTCCTTCTGACAGGCAATACAAAGTGTATTAACTTAAATTTCATCTTTGTAGCAAGCCCAGTTCATTAGCAAGGCTGGTAGGCAATGCCATTCTAATGATTTAGACCTGGCGAAGTTAATTTACAGTGTTTAGTGCATTTCTACCAAATGTCTGCCAGTCACTTTCTTTAATGTGGGCTAGGAGAAAGGAAGTGATTTTAGTCTGATGTGTGGAGTGTGAGAATCTGGCCTGGACAAGGAAACCCGCAGAACAGTTTATTCCTGCTTTATCAAGAGGCCCTTATCACCACCTGTATTGTCTGCGGCATGTGACTCATAACAGTATGGTTGGTAGCAGAGTTTGCACAATGTGTCATTCTATTTTCTGGCTGAGGTCTGGGGAGATGTGATAGAATAAAGTCCAGAGTCGTAGGAGTGAGGAGAAAGCAAAGAGACAAGAACCTTGGCTGTCTGTGAAAGAATCCCTCCTTCCTGTAACTCTGGACTACATTCCGCCACAGTAGAGTTCTCAATAAAACAGGAAGGAATCTCTTTTCTTACTATATTGGAACCTCTTGCTGCTTTCTTGAACTGTAATGGTATGTGGGAATGACCCTTGGAGACAGAGGAAAAACTGCAGACTGGACAACTGTCATGTAAAAGATGTTTCAACACACAAAAGGAGGAAATAGTAGGGGAGTCCCTAGTTTTCCAGAGAAGAAAGAAGGGGAACAATACTTTCAATTTTGCAAGAATCTGTTAATTTAAGGATCCAATCTGCAGGGTCCAGTCTGAGTCAGTCATCGAAACCAGAGGTTCTTCCAAGACTTCAAATTTGTGCTGGAGCCCATCAGAGAACTTCTCAATTTCCAAGATGTTCCCTAAGGATGGGCTCCAGCACAAGTCTGGTGACCAACCCAGATTGAATCCTGCAATATTATCCTGGGACATACATATTTGCCGTCATTCACAAAAGTTAATACTGATATTCACTCTTGTGCTTCTTGACTGGATTATCTCTGATAATTACTCTCTTTAGTAACACCAAGACGACTATTTTTTTGTTGACAGGAATGTGCTTGCAATAATGTGTTGGAATGATATTTGGAAAGGGGGGGGGGGGGGCAGAGCCATAACCAAATCAACTGTTGGGCAAGAGGCAGCTTAGGAATGTGGGGTTAGCAAACATCTCAGAAGGGATCCTCCCTAGTTTCTTGGGCTGTAAAGGCAGCTGGAGAGAAAAGTACTTTAAGACTTACAAATTCTGTTAATGTACCTTGCATAGGTTATATTACAATCTTCCAATAGAATTAGTTCCTCTGGGAATGCTTCCTATCTGGCATTTGTTTCATGTGTGCTCCCAGGTTTGGCATTTGATTATTCATCCATACACTCACAGCTTTGAAAATAGCCACACTGAAATAACTTTCAACCAAACACTGAAGCACAATTTTACTGATTACTCTGTGTGTGCGTGTGTGTCTTTTATTCCCCCAAAATCCTTGCTTTGTTGATTCACAAGACTGGCACCTACTCTAGCCTTGCTGATTTACAGGTCTGGTAGATGTTGATGTGCCCAACTTCTTTTATCTGGTTTAGGGGACACGTTTCCTTTGATTCCTTAATGACTTAACTCTTTCTTAACTATCTCCTGAAGAGATCTTTTAGACAAGATTCCTGCTAGCCACCATGCTTATGTGCCTACATCGTCTTTAAGTATGGCAGCTCCAGCCTAGTTTTACTCACAAGGCTGATAGTTAGAAGGCAATGTGTAACTAATTAAGGTCTTTTCAATTTCAGGCATTTTATGCTGCAGAATAAAGCTAGAGAGTACTAATCAACTAATTAAGGTCACAGAACAGAGCTTAACTAGTACTTATCACTTATTAGAGAAAAGCTGCTCAGGAAGATATATTCAAAAAAATTGGACAATAATATCTGATTTTAAGGCTATGCCTGCCAGACAGAGGGCATGAAAGAAAAATGTATATGTTTAACTGTATATCTGGTAACCCCAACTATACCCAGTTTAGTAGGGATGGAAATGTATGTGAAAAGTTAGACGAAACACTGACAAAGACTGGAAATCCCCCCCCCCCTCCAAAATATCAATCGTCTGTGCCAAATCAATTTTTGGTAAGGAATATAAGTAATCTGGGTCCTTTTGATGGCCAGAACAAAGGAGCTCTTATAAAAATTTGCTGTTGTCATTAGATTCATTCTGAACAAGAATCTTTAGGGAAACTCTCCTGGAATTTGTCATAATATGCAAACAGATGTCCTGAGCCATCTTTTATTAAAATACTTAAGCACTGGAGCTCTACTCTAGGCATTGTGCCCAATCCAAAGCATAGCCTGGATGCATTGGCACTTAAAAGGGATATGCTGCCATCACATGCATTTTATAAATTGATTTTTCCATTTGGTTTAAAAGGTAAATTTTATTTTTGAAATTGTCTTTGAAAACAAAACTAAAATCTTTAGACAAGGTCTTCCCATGTGACTGAAATGTGATATTTTGTTCCAAGTTGTCATGGGAACCAACATTACATTTATACCTTTAGTATTTTCTACATAGATACACACAAGAGACAAGCAATAGCTATGTGGTTTTGTAATTTGAAATAAAAGAATATTAGAAACTGGGATTACAGTTTATTCCCACAATGATTGAATTGAACGAAAATCCGGGCCTAAATAGTTCTTGATCTACTATTTAGTGGAAAGGAGAATAAGAAATATTTAGTGATTAAAATGCACTATTAAACCTTGGTTGCTTACAAATACTTGGAAGGCTTTCCTCCAAAACTAAGGTAGAAATGGACTGGCATGACTTAACTCATTACTCCTCTCTCTGTCGCTGGAGCTTTGCTTTAGTTTCTGCTTGTCGACTTCTCCAGGCAGCAATGATGGCATCGTCATCCATTTCTTCCTCCTCCTTATGAGTGCTTTGTCTATTTCTTGTTAAATATTTTGATGTGCTGTACTCTTTGCTTTCTTCCATATTTTCTTCTTTTACTGTGCCCTCTTCCGACTTTGCAAAACTCTGGGTGAATTTTCTCTTGGCTCCAGATTCAGTCATGTCTAATCTGGACTCCTCTTCATGTTCTTCCAAGTGATACAATCTGCCTGAAGGTCTGGAGGATTCTGAGCTATAGGAGGATTTTGGAGTTCTAGTAGAAGATGGCTCTGGACTTTCTTCTGTAGAGTTTATCTCACTCACTTTTGATTCTGTAAATGTATATGCCTTCTCTTCTTGTGCAGAGCCAGAGGAAAATTGGGAAGAGGTTCTTTGCAGTTTATTCTTACACTGATGGGTTGCAGAACTATACATGTCTTCTCTCTGAGACCTGGAACTTCTATAACTTGAAGCTTCAGTGTCCACCTTTCTGAAAGTGGACGAGTTCCTATATTTCTCACTACTGGCCTCAGTGTAGTCCTGGTAAGAGGATTTTTCTTCTGCTTTCAAACCTATGAGCCACTTGTTTACATTGTTTTCTACTTCTGACCTTATAACACCCCCAACCTTAGCAAATTGGCCTGAGAGAGCAGAAACTGTCTCACTAGAATTATTATCATCTGTTAATGGATGCCTAGGACCACTATTTACATTTTCTATAGTTCTGTCATACAGATTTTCTCTTTTTTCATCTTCATCATCTCCCTTGATCTTTTTCTTCTTAAATAAAGTGCTACGTTTATTGTCACTGATAAGCTTCTCAATTTGGTAATCTGACATCTTCTCTCTCATTTCTGCTTGTATCTCCCTTTCTTTTCTGCTAAGTTTCTTCAGATCTACCTCATCAGCAAAAAGGCTGAAAAGAGGCTTGCTTGTCTGAGTTATTTTCCTAGTTGAGACAGAGTCCTCCATACTGACTGAAGTGTTACCAGACAGGATGGATTGAGTGTCAGCATACTGAGGGTCTTGATGAAGCAGAGAAGTAGAACTAGATAGAGGTAAGCCAGTTTGTGCTTTAAGCAGAGAGGACCTGTCACTTTCTGCATGTCTATTTGGATCACCTGACTTAACACTGGAAGACAATACTGATGGTGAACGAGACAACATAAGGATTTCATTTTGTTTCTGAGCAATAGTTTCACTAACAACATTAGCAATCCAATTCTGAATGCTGGCTATTGATATTGTATCATCCGGGCCAATGGATGGGCCAGGCACACTTGCTGACTTAGCCCCATGACTGCTTCTAGCCTGAGAAAAAGATGAGCGATTGGTCTGCATGCTTATTGCTGAAGCTGAATCCTCTGTCCCATTGACGGAAGCTGTTGGTGGCCAAAAAGCTGACAAAGGGATGCTTCCACTCATGGAAGTTTCTGCCTCCCAGCTACAGAGAGACTGGCTTTCCTCCAAAATTTTCTTTGAGTGTTCAAGTAACTCCATTCGTCTCTGTTTTCTCCTGGCACAAGCGGAGTCTTCACCTTTGGTAAGCTCTACAATATCATCCTTATTTTCACTACCAACTTTCTTCTGGTGCCTAGTTTTCCAGGCTTGGTAGGCAGTCATATTGATATCTGATAAGCTCCTTTCTTCTTCCATAGACTCTTTATTTTGTTGGCTACTGTCTTCAGCCTTGGATTGCTCAACTTCTGAATCTTTTTTGTGAAAACCAAACTGGATTCTTTTAATCTTCCATCTTTCTAAGGCTGTCAACTTGTCTTTGTTTTTTTGGCAGAAATTATAAAATGAACTAGTATCAGACAATACACTTTCTGTATCTATATCCCTTTCTCTTGTTCCGTTTTCAGATCTTGGATTCTCATCACTATATCTAGCTCTTGAGCAATATTTCTTAGAGGCTTCTTTTTCTATCTCCATCATCCTCTCATTCCACATATCCCAGCTACTTTCTGTAGACATAGAATCTGTACGCCCCCTTCTCATTCTGTTGCTGCTACTTGCTTCCAGCTCTTCTTTCAAGATCCTGATCTCATGGCTACTCACACTTTCAGCATCACTTGTATCATTTATGAGGCATGATTTTTGTCCCATGCTAGATTCCTCTTCCTTGGAAAACATGTAGCTTTCCATTTGGCATTTCTCATTTTGGCATTGCCATGCTTGGATCATTTGATCTACATTTTCCTCAGATTCTACTTGTCCTTGAAGTGATAGGTCTGAGGCTTTACTTTCTTCCTTCTTCTTTAAAATTTCCTTGTCAGGCAAGCCTTGTTTTCTTCTCCATTCTTCATAGAGTTCTTCTTCCTCCTCTTCACTGATAAGGGTAGGCTCTTTGGAAAACAAGCTCAATTTTCCCATAGAAGAGGCACTCATTGCACTTCCTAGCAGACTTGTTGTGTCTTCTTCCTCTACCATGATAGAGTGGACTTTGGCTCCCACAATACTCTTAGAATCTTCTGTGTCAGATAGCAAGGAACAACTTCCAGCTCTTACAACAGAACTTTGGTCATCTGTGGTGTCTTCAGAATCTTCTTCCTCTTCTCGTTCCTCAAGTAGCTTTTCATTGAGTTCTCGGAGCTGTTTCAAAAAACCATCATTAGGATAAATAGCTCTCTTCTTACGGATAGTCAGTAAAGCCTCTAATATTGTCATGTGATGGAAGATCATTAGATAAGCAGATACTAGCACCGCTGAGCGACTGACACCCATTTCACTGCTGACCAGAACTTTTCCTAGAAGTAAAATTATATAAATAATAATTTCAGGACCATATTACAGTATTGCTGTATATTTAGTATATTTTGAGCAAGTAAAAAATAATTTGCTATTGTTAGGCTTCATGATACAAATATCTAAAGCTAGGAATTGGGTAAAATAAGTTAAATAAATAATGCTATCTCCCTACCACAATGCTTTTATTTTATATAGTATTTTGCTAAACTAAAAAAAAATTAAATAGAACAGCATTAAAACATCAATAAAACTTCAAAATAGCCAGAAATAAAAAAGAAAGGAAAGCCAAACTCTGAACAAATACTCACAAGTGGCCCAATCATTGACAAAGTTGAATGACAAATGTACTAGTTTTAGATCTGCTTGTAAGCGCATAGTAATTATTCTTTTTGTTAAAAAAATAATAAAAATATCTGTAAAAAAATCCAAAAAAATTGAAGCTGCAGTGTAAGTATCGAAGTCCATAAAAGCCATTTCACAAGTCATAATGAATCCATGTATGAAAGGTCTGTCTCCATTTCTAGGTAGAAACAGCATAAGGATGCAATGGCAACATCATATTTTTTGTATATATCTCTGATGTTCCATCCTCAACCCATGAATGAAACAGGTTTGAGTTGTCCTTACCTATGACAGAAGTATTTTTCCTATTATTTTGATGCTGTCCACGTTCATATATGGCATATAAAAACTGCTAGGCTTTGTGATCAATTACCTCGGAGAGGAATCAGAAGACCGCAGTGACTTAGGCAATAGAGACAGGCACTCTCATACTGGTATAATTTTCTGTTGAGTCAACGGATGAATCCCTTCAATTCAGCAAATGGAGAAAGGCCCTGACCATGTAAACTGATATTGCATGCCTTATTTACCTCTGCAAGTTAATAATGCCTCATCAAGAAACTCTGCTGCTGGGCGAAAATGTTTAGCAATCTCCTCATCTGGGAAATCATCCACCTCGATGCCCAAGTACTGGATATTCATTCCATTATAAAACTCTGGTCCTGTGTATACACCGGTGCCATGAGCAGCATTCAAGATATGAGTAATTCCTAGCCTCTTTAGTCGTCCTTTATTTACTGCAGCACTCCTTCAATGCAAAGAGAAAAGACATTAGATTCCAGATTCGAACTGAAAACTAAACTTGTATCCAACAGTATCCAAGAGAAAATTGGTCAAGTCTGTTACTTTACTTTACTTTACTTTATTTTCAATTTATATACTGCCCTTTTCACCAAAAGGGACTCAGGGTGGTGCACAGAAAGATAAAAAACCCCACACAATATACAAAATTTAAAAGACAATTAAATTAATAAGACTGTGCTAAAATTGAATAAATAGTTAAAAACATAAATAACGAATTAAAAGTCCCTAATCTATGTCAGGCCGGCAAGATGAAAGAAATGAGCTTTTACCATCCGACGGAAGAGACGTAGGCCCGTGATAGTACGGATATCGGGGGAGAGGTCGTTCCAGAGTGTCGGACCCGCCACAGAGAAGGCTCTCCCCCTGGGGGTCGCCAGTCGGCATTGACCGGCTGACGGCACCCTGAGAAGGCCAACTCTGTGAGAGAGGACAGGTCGAAGGGAGGAATGTGGTAGGAGGCGGTCTCTCAAGTAACCAGGACCTGAGCCATGGAGCGCTTTGAAGATGGTATCTACAACCTTGAAGCGCACCCGGAAAACCATAGGCAGCCAGTGCAGCTCGCGCAGGAGAGGTGTTACGTGGGAGTAACGAGAGACTCCCAGAATCCCCCGCGCGGCTGCATTCTGCACTAGCTGGAGCCTCCGGGTGCACCTCAGGGGAGCCCCATGTAGAGGGCGTTGCAGTAGTCTAGGCGGGAAATAACGAGGGCTTCAGTGACCGTGCGTAGGGCATCTCAGTCTAGAAAGGGGAGCAACTGGCGTATCAGGTAGACCTGATAGAAGGCCCCCCTGGCCACGGCCATCACATGGTCGTCTAAGGACAGCCGTGAGTCCAGGAGGACACCCAAGTTGCGGGCCCTTTCCGCGGGAGCCAATGACTCGCCCCCGATAGCCAATGATGGAGTTAGTTGGCTATATCGAGATGCCGGGAACCACAGCCACTCAGTCTTGGACGGGTTGAGTTTGAGTTTGTTCCTCCCCATCCAGAGCCGCACGGCCTCCAGACACCGAGACAGCACTTCCACGGCAACGTTGGGGTGGCCAGGGGTAGAAATGTACAGCTGCGTGTCGTCAGCGTACTGATGGTATTCTACCCCAAAGCCACGGATGATCTCACCCAACGGCTTCATGTAGATGTTAAACAGGAGGGGTGAGAGAACCGAACCCTGAGGTACCCACATAAAAGGGGCCTCGAGTTCGATCTCTGCCCTCCTGTCAATACACACTGCGACCGGCCAGAGAGGTAGGAAGAACCACTGCAGTACAGTGCCTCTCAGTCCCAGCCCCTCCAGCCGGTGCAGGAGGATACCATGGTCGATGGTATCAAAAGCCGCTGAGAGGTCTAATAGGGCCAGGACAGAGGAGCAACCTCTGCCTCGGGCCCTCCAGAGATCATCAACCAACGCGACCAATGCCGTCTCCATGCTGTGCCCGGGACGGAAGCCGGACTGGCGCGGGTCTAGATAGACGGTTTCCTCCAGGTGTCAGGAGAACTGTTGAGCTACCACACTCTCTACAACCTTAGCCAGAAAACTAAGGTTGGAGACTGGACGGTAGTAGGCCAATAATGCTGGGTCCAGGGAGGGCTTCTTGAGGAGGGGTCTCACCACCGCCTCTTTCAAGGTGGCCGGAAGAGACCCCTCACTCAGAGATGTATTCACTATCTCCTGGAGCCAGCCTTGTGTAACCTCCCGGGAGGCCAGTACTAGCCAGGAGGGACACGGGTCCAATAAACATGTGGTAGCATTCAGTCGTCCCAGCAACCTGTCCATGTCATCAGGAGTCACAAAGTCAAAGTCTTCCCATAAAACGGTCTCAAGACCTGCCCCCGATTGCCCGCCCGGATCTACCTCATTGGAGATCAGCTCGCTCCGGATCTGAGCGACTTTGTCCAGCAGATATTGACCAAACTCCTCAGCACGACCCTGTAAAGGAGCTTCCCGCGACCCCTGTTGCAGAAGGGAGCGGGTTACTCTAAACAGGGCGGCAGGGCGGTTATCTGCGGATGCGATAAGGGCGGCAAGATAGTTACGTTTTGCCGCCCTTATCGCCATGAGGTAGGTCCTTAAGTGGGACCTAGCGCGTGTTCGATCAGATTTGGCGCGAGTGGATCTCCAAATACCCTCCAGGCATCTCTTGCGTTGCTTCAATGCCCTTAGCTCCTCGGAGAACCAAGGGGCCAGGGCAGATCGGCGACGCGTGAGAGGCCGCAAGGGCGCGACCTGGTCCAGGGCCCCAGCGGCTGCGTTATTCCAGGCGGCCACCAGGACCTCAGTCGAGTCGTGGGTCAGGGTTCCCGGTATTGGCCCAAGCTCCGCCTGGAATCTCTCCGGATCCATCAGGAGCCTGGGGCGGAACCATTGTGGAATATCCGGTTCCGCCTCCCCGCGGTGGGGTGTAGCGGTTGGGAAGTCTAGTCGCAGGAGAGAGTGATCTGACCATGACAGGGGAGTGATCGTTAAATCCCCTACTCCCAGATCACTCCTCCACTGGCCGGAGATAAAGACAAGATCCAGCGTGTGGCCTCCGGTGTGGGTAGTGCCCTGAATTACTTGGGTCAGGTTCATGGCCGTCATGGAGGCCATAAACTCCCGAGCTAACTCAGAGGTTTCACCTACCGATGGCAGATTAAAGTCCCCCATGACTAAAAGCCTGGGGGTCTCAACTGCCATCTCGGCTGTTAGAATCTGATGATGAATTCATACAGTAAGTTGATGCAGTTATATGTTTTTGCCGTAGTGTCACAAAGTTCACAAAGAAATCATTTAAAGCAAATATGGACTCTTGAAACTTAGATTGTATTTTAACAACACATTTTAGCTTATTTGTTTCCTTGCATGCTGCCTTTTATTTTTGATGTAGCCTGCATGGTAATTAAAACATCTATTTACACTTGAAAAAGGAAACAGTGGAGAAAGAAATACAGGCACTCTTCAACTTACAACCACAACTGAGTCCTGAATTTCTGTTGCTTAGCAGGCATTTAGGTGACTGTTGCCTTATTTTATGACTTTTCTTGCCATTGTTGTTAAGGAAATTGTTGCTTGTTGTTATGTTAGTAACGTGGTTGTTAAATGACTGCTTGTCAGAAGATTGCAAAAAGTGATTACATGACCTTGAGCCACTGCAACCATCATAAACAGTGATGGGATACAACATTTTTAACTACCGTTTCTGTGGACGTGGCTTGGTGGGTGTGACTTGGTGGGCAGGGCTTGGTGGGCATGGTAGGGGAAGAATACTGTAAAATCTCCATTCCCTCCCCACTCCAGGGGAAGGTGACTGCAAAATCCCCATTTCCTCCCAATCAGCTGGGACAGGGGAGGCAGAGAATAGATGGGGGTGGGGCCAGTCAGAGGTGGTATTGACTGGTTCTCCGAACGACTCAAAATTTCTGCTACTGGTTCTCTAGAACTGGTCAGAACCTGCTGAATACCACTTCTGATCATAAATATGAATCAGTTGCCAAGCATCTGAAGTTTGATCATGTGACCATGGGATACTACAATGGGTGTCAGTGTGAAAAATGGTCATGTCACTTTTTTCAGTGCCATTTTAACTTTGAACGGTCAAATGAACTGTTGTAAAAAAAAAACCCCAAGAGAGGAATGTACTGAGAGTTCATTTAATGAGCATACCTAACGTTTCTAGGGTAAAAAAGAAAGACAAACCCAAAATGTTGTTCTCAGGATTTCAACTGATGGCCTAATTAAATCATGAGCCTCAAGTCAAGCTTCAACAGAAACCAGTTACTTATTAGGAGCTTCATGTCGGCATGAACCAAGTGAAGCCAATTCTGACCTCATTTAATTCGTGCCTTGGCTCTAACCCTGTTTCCCCCTCCCCCCAAGGTGTGTCATCAGTCACATTCCCCAATGAAGCTATTTTGCAGGTTGTAGAAGTCACTCCCTCTGGTCACTGTTGGTCACCCTGGAGATGACCTTAACATTGCTGGGTGGAATGTGCTTTGTTTTGACTGAAATGCAAGTTCTTCGATGCAGCTGCGAGGCTCAATTCCCCATGCCCCCGCCTATGGCAACCCAAGAGCAAGTCAGGAATGCTTGGAGAGTTGACAATCATTTTGAGGCAGTACAAATTCATGAGACTAGGTAGATATCTTGAAACAGAAATTTTCACTACCCAGGTAGTGCAGAAAAGGCCCTTTCCTAGAGACCAGTCAGCCCTGGCTTATTATTGACATCAAAATGTGAAAAAAGCCTTCCCTGCAGAACCTGAAGAGCAGTCAGCCTCATATATATTGGGAAGAAACAGTATATTCAGAAGGCTGTAACCCTTTGTATTAGTCTCATGAGTTATTATTACTGTCCTTGATATTATGGGAAAAGAATGTAATTACATCAGGGTTCCCCTATTTATCGTCTGTGTTTTTGAAAGGAACCTGTCGTATTTACCTTTTGAATGTAACTTTTTATTGCTATTGTATAATTTCCTTAGGTTTTTTTTTCTTGAGATGGACAGATTGCAATTTAATACACTCAATTATTAATCTAACAATACTGGTCATTTTCTATAACACAGACAGAGGAAGCCATCCTCTGAGAATCTTATTCAGACAGAAACTTCTTTGTACTCACTTTTCTGCTATGAAGATATTTGGCCAGACCTCATCAATGGCTTCTCTTGGTGATTCCAGATAGTCTTTCATAAGTGCTCTCTGAATGTCCATAACACATGGTGTATTGAACAGGCTAGTATCATCTATCTTTTCTTTAACTCGGTTATATAGATCTTCCATTAGCAACTGCTCTGCAGATTCCAGCATCCCTGGACATACAGTGTCTACTTTTACTTCCTTTGTCTTCAGCTCTGCAATGAACCCAGATTTTCATTTTCAAAACTACAACCATTTTTGTTTACCATTGACTATAGACATTGACATGATTATTAGCTAATTATAGTGCCATGTAATACCTGTACCCAAGACAAATAATTCTCTATATGGATTTACTAAAAATGTTGAGTTTAATCAATATTTAATTCACATTTGTTTAATCACATTTCTCTGCAACTAGTTGTTGCTTCTTAATTGCTAGCTTATTGATGGTTACACTTCATTGTAAAATTTTCTATGGTTTCTCAGGGCTCCAGAGAAGTACATTTCAGTTAGATGAATTGAAAGTGCAAAGTATATGTGTAAAAACTACATTTTGCACCTCCACCTCCACCTTTCCACCCCCTTGAACCTCAACAAAATCATATTTTTAAAAACTTATAAATTTGGATGTATGACCAAATGGCAACCTTGGTATTTCTTGGAGTCCATGGACTAGGGTAGGCCTCTATACCAACCCCTGGAAGGTTATTGATCTTCACTCTTTTTTTTTTTTAAATGCTACAAACAACATAATTTTTGATAACAAATGAGAAAAAAACTAGTACTTTATCTTCCCATGGGAAAAAAGAATCGAATAATTAAGAGACAATGAATCTGTAATTCAGCAGATGAGAAAGCTCAAGCAAAATAAACATGAAGTAGCTTTCCAAACAATCTTTTTATCATCAGCAACAAACATATAATGGTGCGATTCTTTTTCACTTTCTTTAAATCACTAAAATTCTAATCTCAAAAAAGACAGAAAATGAAGACAGAAAATTTTAAATGAAAAAGATCAAGGTTGGTAAGATCTGGAATCAGAATAGAAAGTGAATTTAAAAAGGATGGCAATTCCTGACATAGACAGACAGACACCCACCCACCCACCCACCCACCCACCCACCCACCCACACACACACACACAATATTAGAAAGATGTTTTATGAAGGTCCTATGGATATTCCAGAATTCCTGAACCGAACTAAAAAGCAGCACAATTTTCAGTCCTTTTCTCCTTCCCAGTGCCAGCTGATTTATTTCTTCATACTCATATAGTTTGATTATCCTTCTCTTCAAATCATACCTTCATTGATGATCTGTTTAGCAGCTACAGCAGATGATAGATGGATGGGTTCCATGAAGATGCTCTCAGTCTCTGCATCTGATAGCACTGAAAACCTGTCAGGTAATGAAAATGCCATAAAAGCAAGCATTGGGAACTTCTATACTGTTGTAGCTTTTCTCTACTTTTTGAAAACAAAGCAACTTAGAAGAGATAAATTATACAAGAAGGCTGATGTTTCCAGAGGGTCTCTGTTTGGAGAGTTGCTTTCAGAAGCTACTCCGAATGACTAATATCTTACAGATAATTGACATTTCTCTATAAAGATTTCATCCTTATTTATGTTCCCTTCTCCTCAAATATGCTAATATGAACAATTGCAACATAAAATCGTTTTTACAGAAAAAAAGAGATGATGTTTCTCTCCACTATGTACTGACTTTTGCAGTGTGGAAACTTATTTGTATTCCCATATTCATCAAAGAAAACATGAAGAAATTTCATTAAAAATAATATTGGTACAACTCCCACCTCACAATGTCAATCTTCATTTTGGTTTCCTCCTTTATAAGACGGGAGCAGTAATAGATTGTAGACATGTAAAACTATAATTTATTCACTCAAGTAATTTATTTGGCTGCCCATCTCATAACAGTCACTCATGGCAGTGTACAGAAATTAAAATTCAAAGATTAAAGCAATAACCTGTGGCACTCAATAAATGAGACCTTCTAATCATAAAAACACCTCAATAACAGGACCAGTCTAACTTTATGCTGAAATGTCTGGGGATTAGGTACAGTGATATTATAGTTGTTGTGTGAAGAACATGTTTTAAAAAGTTGAAGGAGATAGAGTTGACCATCTAAATTCATTGAAAAGAAGCTGGAGGCAAGTAAGGTGAAATTATGCCTTGCTGTCTCCATTTGATTGTGGAATTATTACCCAGAATGCCTTTCTAATGGAAACCAATGTAGACACCCATAAAAATAATCTTCCCTGTACTTTGCTGACAAATCCAAGTTAAGAAGTTGAGTGTTTGCCAAAGTCCCTTCTTAAAGTAGAAAAATGTATTTCTTTTCTATCCACTAGAGGGTCTCTAAGTTTCTGAATCTTGCAAACATAGCTGTATTAATCAAAAAGGATTTCTATGGCAACTGGTCACGAAGCAGTTTATGTATGGCCAATTTTCAATAGCAGCTAAGGTGGCTAGGACAAGGAAGAAATCTATGTGAACTGGAATTGAAATGTACAAAATATTAGAAGACTCCAGTTCCAGCTAATCCATATTCACATGCAGGGATTGGCTATAGAAAAAGCAAGAAAAGAGAATATGCAAGCATTATCCTTCAGTTTCCTTTGTTAGACGTTTGGAAGATTGCTCCATCTCAGGTTTTCATGTTAGGCTCCTTTTTCTTCTAAAAATCCAAGAAGGAACTTTACCTGCATTTTTCAAATGCTGGATGTTGATGGTATGTTTTTTTGTTTTTCTATACTGGTGTAATTACTTTATTTCCCTTCTGATAGCCTCCAAGGGATCTCTGATTTTGTGTGTTCTCGAGACTGGAAATTACTTCCTGTTTTACTCCAGTTTTGCAACACAGAGCGAGGGAGAGGATTACAGAAAAACAATATATGTAAACTGAATTCCGCTTAGAGCTTTGATCTCCAATACTATCCAACAGCAGCACTGACTGTTCCCACTCTCAGCTGAATCTTCACCAAGTTTATCTTTTTAGCGGATTGGGAAGGGTAGGCAGATTGGTGACAATGAAAAAGGTTACACTGCAGGCTTAGGCAAACCAATTGCAAATGTATTACCTTTTTAACTAGACCTCCCTCCATTTTACTCATTAGTTTATAAATCGGGCTACCCACAAATTCCAAGTCTGCACCAAAAGTAGAATTGAACAGTAGCATCCAAACCAATCAGTGCTATAGAAAGATAGGTGCAAAAACAGCAGCCTGGGTGGGCTTCTGCTTCTGTTGCACGCATGTCAGCAGTGCTTCTCCCAAGAATCCTTAGAGTTTGTACAAAACCTCTGTTGAATCAATTAAATTTGCAAAATAATACTTGTGCTCTCAATTGTGGATTTTCTGAAAGAAGAAAGAACTCTTTAGGCCTTATTCTTGGTAAGGATTTCAATAATGTGCTGGGTGAATGTAAAAAGAGAGAGAGAGAAGAAAAAGTTCTACACAATGGGAGGTATATAGAGACTTATTTTGTGAAACACTCACCGGCTAGGCGAAGGGCTTCGAAGATAGTGAGCTTGCACTGCCTTCACATCAGGTTCTTCTTCATCAGGCACCTCCTGGTCCCTTTCTGAATCCATACTGCTTGCCATCACTGTTGTGGAAATCAGCTGAAATTGGGAAGAAAAGGATTGGCGGATCAAAATCAGCTAAATCATAGAATTCCATAATGAATCTCATTGGCTGAGTCATACAAAGTACACTATATATTTTAGAAAGAGGAGGAAAAACATTTAAATGTTTGTTATATATGATGCTTTCTGTAATGAAGCATTTCAAACAACCAAGATCAAACTTTGAATTCTGAAGGATTAAACCATGGAATTCAGTCAGAGAAAATGTTTGGAACTATGCAAGGAAATGAGATTCCTCATGATTACCTTAGCCAATGCAAAAATCTATTCATTTCTTACCAAAAGATTAGTTGTGTGCTATTAGGTATTCACATAAAAAAGTAATAAAATATGGTGTTATAAGAAATAGATTTTCAAAACCCAAATTTTATATATTTATATGCCTGCCTGCCTGCCTGCCTGCCTGCTTGCCTGCCTGCACTTACGTACACACACACACACAAACTGTACGTTTGCAGGAGAATGTAAACTATTTGAATATTAAGTCATGTTTCAAACAAATAGAAGCAGGCACTAATTTTAATACTTTACATGTTGCATTTGTGTAAAGTTTTAAGAGGAAGTTAGTTAAAGTAGCTACAGCTAGCTACAGTTGTAGTGTAACATTTAGCAGGTCCATTTATCACATTCAAAATAGCAACTTGAGTCTATTTCAAAATTTTGTCTTTTTATAATTAATTTGTAAATTAGTCATTTAAAATGTTTTATAAATTAAACATTTATAAATTATAAACATGCATATTGTAAACATTTATCAACTTAGTTTTTCTTGTTTGATTATTAACACTGTTTCCAATTTGGGGGGTTTTGCCCATGGAATGTTACCGAACCTGTCCACATATGCTTGACCTGGTTTTGCAAACCCATAATAAAATGTTTGGAGACTGAAGTACTCTGACGTACTGCTTAAAGAGACAAAACAAACTTCTTGAGAAGTGAAAGAAATCTTTGAAGACGAGTAGTTCTTTCTTTACAGATTTTTGTCCAATGCTATTAAAATACAAACATGCTTTGGAAACACAGATTTCTACATGTCTTCGCAGAAATGCATTCTATTGAGTTTAATGGAATCTATTTCCTGTTAAGAATTCAGGTAAAAGAGAGCATTAAACGAAAAATTGAATATTTCCATTTTGAATTCTCTACCACCTTCCCAGACTGAAATGGATGTCCCGGATCATGTTCTGACTTTAGAAGAATGTTATGAAGCCAATGGTATTTCAGCAGGTCTCTTACTCTGGATTCTGTGGCCCTTATAGAATTAGCTCTCCCACTCTAATCCCCAAAGCTTTGATCCTTATTTCCTTCTTCTGCAGTTCTCATTTTCGCTCCTTGCAGCTTTTCTGAAATGTCAGGAATGCAGCCAGGCCGCCACAAGCAAGGGTGGGTTGTTATTGCTACTTTGCTGTGGCCTAGCAAATCTGACCTGAGAAATTATGACAAGCTCAAAACAACTTACCGTTTATGCTGTGAACATGTGTATCCCTTGGTGATAAAATTATCTTTTTTGAGAGTTCAGGCACAAATCTAAAAAAAGAAGAAGAAGAAACTAATCAAAAAAGTGGGATCCAGGCAGTTGCCTTCTTTCCTCCTCGGTGATTTTTTTGAAAAGGGACAGGACAACTGTCAGCTTCAAACTTTATCAGCCTTCTAAATATAACATCTCTAAGCACTGGCTGGCTGCTGGGTAATAGCAGGAGAAATGCCATGGCTGGTCTTTTAACTCTATCCTTTCAAATAAAGGAACAACTATCTGCAAAAAAGTTCCAAAGTTTCATGCCCCCTCCCCAAAATTAATTTTATTATTTTTATATTCTCATGTCTGTTTACATGTGTCCCTTTGAGGATCAGGAACTAAAATTATTCTCTGGTTAAATATCGTCCCTCCCATCTGCCTGTTCCTCTTATTTTTAATGGGCTATTACAGAAAAGCTAAGCCTCAAAAGAAAACGAGAAGTTGAATTGGGGAAAATAAGCAAAAATCTTAGGACTCTTTAAAGATTAACGAATGGATTATTGCAGTTGCTTCCTGTATTGCACCCACATAATGAGATACATGAAATGTTACTCTAAGTGAGGAGGAGTGTTACACATACACACAGCTATTTTTGAGGCTAAGGGAAGGAAATGATGAAGAGAGAAATGCTGAAAAGAGAGGTGAGAGACATAATTATTTTTAGTTACTATAAAGTAGTGATGATTTTTGCACTAAAGTGTAATAAAAAAAACTCTGGTCTACAGTAGATTGGTTGGATAATCTCTACATAATATAAGGAATAGAGATCTGATATTATAATAATACCTCCAAAGCAGTGTGGAATACAGAATATTAGGAACCTCCCCCCCTCCCCGTTTCAGAAATTAGTAGGAAAGAAAAGAGGTTGGTTAAAACAAAATATCCATTAAATTTAAATAGATCCTTACACATTCATATTCTATGCTTGTTATGAATGTATAAAATGGCAAATGAAATTTTATAAATGTCAAAAATTTATAGATACAGAAATATATTTGTATATATCTATGCTAGAAAATACTAGAAAAAAAATACTAGAAAAAAATAGATTAGTTATAAATATACCCACAACAAATTCCAGCGTAATGGGTGGAGGAAGTCGGACGTTTTAGCAACATGAAATGTAGCTACAATATTGAATAAGTAGAATTTTGTAGCATTTCAAAAGGGGAAGAAATAAATTAGATGACAATTCCACAGACAGTGCCTAGCATGAATTGTTTTTATTCCTCTAATTACAAGTAATGGCTACCATTGAATCAGTACCAATAAAACATAAACATGCAGACCAGAGTCCCAAAGTCACTTTTCATCCAAGAAGCTACCTCAAGTCTGAGAACAAAAGAAGCTTCTTGGATGAGAAGAAAAACATTTTCAAGGGGGAAAAAACCCCTAAGTCCAGTTGCCCTTTGTAAAAATACTTTTGGGACATCCATAACCTGGATGGATGAAAATCTCCAGAGTGTTGCCTTACTGTAATTGTTCCTTTTGTGGTATCTGTACTAGCACATTTACTTGGCTGTTTGAGAAATCTGGTTTATTGCTGTTTTATTTATTTATTTATTTGTTTGTTTGTTCAATTTATATCCTGATTTTGATATATCCTGAAAATTCAAGGCATCATAGAGATCAGTCTTCATTTTTTCCTATAACAACACTCCTATAAGGTAGATTGGGCTGGTAGAAGACAAGACCTGCGAATTTTTGTATACATTATTTTGAGATTCCACAGTCCTTGTCCAACATGTTAACCACTAAAACGGGGTTCCTTAAACTTTTTGAGTCATACTTCCCTTAAGTCTAATCTTAATGTATGATCAAAAAAATCAAAAAATCAAAATGAACACAAGTGAACAATGAAAATCATACAATGAAATGTTGAGAAATATGGATTTATTATAACAATGGAAACAGTGAACATTTCTTCACACCTCCCCTGGACTCTGTACTTCTACTCTGCACGTCTTCAAGAAAAATATACTTTACACTTTGTGAAACCCTGCCCTAAACACCACTGATTCTTTTCTTTGTGTTCTTTTGTCTGCCAAAAGAAATTTGTAAGAGTGGCTTGTTTAACTGGGAGAAGGCAGAGCAACTTAGAAGGCATTGTTTCCTTGGCCCTTCAGCAAGAGAATGGACGATATGAAAACAAATATAGTGTGACACAACTTGCAATTCTTGTTAGGAAGGGTGAAAGGATAGAAGGAAGAGGGAGTGGAAAAAATCTAAGGCGGAAGTTAAGACACAGTACAAACTACAACTAGGAGGCAATTACTTTTTTTCCCTTTCAACATTGGATAGCCCTTTCATTAACACCTGCATTCTTGACAACTTGAAGAAAAGGCTGGGGAAAGCAGAGGAGCCACTATGAAAGCAAACAAGGGGGTTCGTCTCCTTATTATCGGTGCAGGTGAGTGAGTCATGCTACTTTGCCACTTTTTGGTTCACTTGTAGGAGAGGGACAGGCAGAAGGATTACTTTGTCAGTAAATACTCAGTAAATACTTTTTCTTTAGTAAATCGCTGAAGTTTTACGGTATGATAAATGCCCACTTGTTACTGGTTGGTTGTGCTCCCAGGTGAATGCTTCTCTGTGAAGAGGCAATGTATCGTTAGAAGTAATGGGCTAAAAATAGGAAGGTTACAAATGCGGAACTCTAATATAAACGTGAATGAAATAAGGACAGCGTACACTAAAAGCTTCATACGAAACACTGTATTACTGTTATAAACTGTAGTTGAGGCCAGGGTGAATATCTATTACCCTTTCGTTGCAAATTTGTTACTTTTCTACTCTCACCTAACCTTACCTTGTTTTTCAAATGGAATATGGCTCTATGTGTATCTAGTGTTACAAATTTCCTGGAAATATTTCTAGGGACAAGCAATATAAATCTCCTTCTGGCTGTTGCCTTTCCTGGAGGTACCATTTTTAATGGTTTTGTTTTCAGATATGTTCTCTGTATTATAGTTGCTATAATGTGAAACAATAACTGTTTATATAGAAGTAATTAAAATTACTTAAACAAGTAATTTTAAAACAAAAACTAGTAAATTGCCTTGCCAAAGGTTTAATTTTCTCAGTCTGTTTCTCTGTACTGATTTGGGGAAAAGGATAATTTGAAATGCTTTCCTAAATAGGTATTGTCTTGCTATTTTTCTATGCTATAAGAGGAATTTGGAGATAACTCTAAAATTAGAAATGAGATATTTTAAAATCATTCTTCATTGTAGCTTGGTTTACCCTAACAGTATGTGAGGCTTCATTAGTAGAAAATGCATATTCCTAATCATGCTATTGCCTTTGTGGAATTTTGATTTCTTTTCTTTCCTCTCATGGCCAATATAACTACTATTTATTTCTGAGAAAATGTGATCCTTATTGTTAAAAAATGTCCCCAAGTGTGTTTTGGGTGAAATGAGATATTAGTATACACATAAAACATTTATATTGAAGCAAAGCACAAGCCCATCTAACTTAATACTATCTATTTAGTTGTGTTGTAATCTTTTTAAAGCTGGAGCTAAATTTTCTAGGACAGTGATGGCTAACCTATTTTGGATTGCTTGTCAAAAGCGGGGTGATGGTGGCTCATACACAGGTGTGCCCACACCCATAATGCTATGTGCGTGACCCCCATGCTCTCCCCTGCTTTTGCCGTGCGATGGACCCATTTATTGCCCTCCTCAGGCTCCAGAGGCTTTCTAGGAGCCTGGAAGGGTGAAAACAACATCCCCTGCCCCTCCCCAGAGGCCCTCTGGAGCCTTCAGGAAGCTTCCCTGAAGCCTCTTGAGTGCGAAAAATGGCCCTAAGGGCAAACTGGAAGTTCAGGAACAGACTTCTGGTTTGCCCATAGGGTCATTTTTCGCCCTCTGGAGCCTTCAGGAGGCTTCGGATGGCAAAAAATGGCTGGAAAAGAAGGATGAAGTCAGCTGGCCAGTACACACATATGCACTGGAGCTGAAAGGGGAACACCTCATGTGCCCTAACAAATGGCACCATGTGCCACCTGTGGCACTTGTGCCATAGGTTCGGCATCACATTCTAGGAGCTTATTTTTTAGGTGTCACCTAGATGGAGCTACTGCTGAATGGGATGGGTCTAAAAGAACTCACACTAATTGTCACCCTGCGTTCTTCACTTCCACAAACTCATGAGATGTGAAGCAATTGACACTTGCTCATCTGAATGAATATAATATGCATAGGATTAGATCATTAATCTGAGATGGAATAACTTGTGGTTCAGAGTGTTGAGAACCAAATAATGACTTAATGTGCATTAGGCATAGGGTTACCAGATATCTGAAAAGGAGGACATGGAGAATTGGAAAGGAGGAGAAGTAGGGAGGGGAATGAGGGCAAATTTCCTTTGCATCTGTGACAAAAATTACAATGAAAATCTGCAAACCAACCAACCAGACTTAAGCATATATATGATATTTTCTGGCAGAAAAATATCATTTTTAATCCTGCTATCTGAGATTGGTTAACTGGAGATGTGAAGGACTGAACTTAAATATTTACTATTAATTACACTGTTGAGGTCTGGCTTGCTTATTATATCTGATAAATTTGTATTGAATTGATATTTGATTGTGGGGTTTACTGGCTCCTAGTCAGTTCTATTAGGAATAATATCTTGGTTGAGAACAACTTTTCCCCCAATTCCACCTTTCTCTTCTTTGTCCCCCTTTTTTCCTGTTCTTCTTTGTTTTTTTTAATCAAATGAGGATGAGAAAAGAACACAATAAACTATTCTGCAAAATAAATTACAGCAGCAATGGATTGTTTCGTTAATCCCCATTGTATACACCAGAGATGTCAAACTTGCGCCCAATAAGCTGAATGCATCACATGCTGGCCACACCCACACCTGGTTTAGCAAAGGGGGAAAAAGGTCATGATACATCATGTGACATCACCATGACCACATGAGTTTGACACCCCTAGTATAGACAGACTTTATCCCCATAATTCAGCTTCATATCTATGCTACACCAGTGATCTTAGCTTTCCTCTTCAGTTATTTATTATAATGGAGGAAATCCAGGTTTTTTTCTAGTAAAGCAATTGGTTTGTATGATCCTTTAGACAAATCTCTCATCCTTAAGATAAGTCTTTTTGTTAGATGAAGTCTAAAAGCTTAGAGGATCTTGCAAATGGATTGCACTTTCCCTAAGC
Source organism: Rhabdophis nuchalis (assembly GCA_039707465.1). Lineage (NCBI taxonomy): Eukaryota > Metazoa > Chordata > Lepidosauria > Squamata > Natricidae > Rhabdophis > Rhabdophis nuchalis. The sequence continues at coordinate 27,162,362 of CM077649.1, read as the reverse complement.
CTCCAACTTTTCCCATAGCTTTGCAAGTCCTTCGCTTTATTTTTGCCCTTCACAGTGGTTTTACAATAATACTAATATTAGACTAGTATGGTTGTATTAGACTAAGTTAAAGTGATTTTACTTGTCTGCCTTATTCTTTTTAAAAGGCCAAGCCAAAGTCCAAAGATTATATATTCTGTCACCCCATCTTATCCAGGCAGGTACACTTATTACAAAAGTACAGCATTATTTGTAATGTAAATATTACAAAGTAATGTATTATTACTATTGTATTTGCAGTGTAAATATTACAAAGTAATGTATTATTACTATTGTATTTGCAGTAGATAGACATGCTGCTGGTGTGTATAGTAAGGTGACCAGATTTTGAAACTTCCAAAGCGGAACACCGTCAACAAGGGGTGTGTGCAGAGGGCGCGCTCCCACCCGCCCCTGCAGGGCCCTCTTTAAAGGCAGCGGCGCTGAGAGCCGCTGGCTCGGGCGGAAAGGGGAAAGGCGGCCCGAGGCGGCCGCTGTCAGCCCATCATGCCGGCGTGATCACTGATGGCCCGAGCTGAAAGCGGCCGCCATGGGCCCTCTGCGCAGACATGTGACACAGCAGAGTGCGTAGGCCCCCCCTCGGCCCCGATGCCCGAGCCGCCCAAGCCAGCGCTCAGAGGTGCGCGCCTCTGAGCGCGTACAGAGCGCCCGTCGCCTGCCTGCAAAAAGCGGGACATTCTGAAGAGGGGGCAGGGCGCGGGACATCTGCTGGTGAACCGGGACTGTCCCGCCAGAAGCGGGACGGATGGTCACCTTAGTGTATAGGAAAGGAAAGCATTTACTTTTAAGAAGTTGTCAATACAAGTGCCCATTCTGTCCTCAGTAGCTTCCCAAGTCTTTTTCATAAATGGTCTTTGCCAATGGCCAGTTATGCAGGCACACATATTTATTTTTCTGAGACGAAAAGGGAGAACTGGGACTTTCTCAGATATTGTCCAATATTGTCTAATCAAAATACAAACATTACCATTCAAACTAAACTGTTTCTCACATTCTTTAGTTTGAATGGTAATGTTTGTATTTTGATTAGACAATATTGGACAATATCTGAGAAAGTCCCAGTTCTCCCTTTTCATCTCAGAAAAATAAATATGTGTGCCTGCATAACTGGCCATTGGCAAAGACCATTTATGAAAAAGACTTGGGAAGCTACTGAGGACAGAATGGGCACTTGTATTGACAACTTCTTAAAAGTAAATGCTTTCCTTTCCTATACACTAAGGTGACCATCCGTCCCGCTTCTGGCGGGACAGTCCCGGTTCACCAGCAGATGTCCCGCGCCCTGCCCCCTCTTCAGAATGTCCCTGTACAAAGAGTCCATCAGAGATGTGTTTGCTTTTTAAAACTGCTCTATAGAAATGATTGGGTAATATTTGGAGACTATAATATGAAAAATGCCCATGTTATACAAATATATGCAGGGAAACTGCAGATTTTTATATTTTAGGGGACTATGGCTAGAAGTAGGCTATCTTTATATCTTTTCTTTAAATAGAAATAATAGTTTGAAATATTATTTTACAACCAAATGACTGAAGTTCCAATCAAATTGCCCCAAAAATCTCAGCAAATTTTGAATTGCTACAGTTTAATAGTCTAGTGTTAGTATGACTATTTCTTGAATTGTATCTTGGTTGTCTTGAATACTTGATATGATCACCTACTTATATTCATGAATTGAGGGGACTCATTGAAAACTATACCCTAGACGCTGTAATTACATTATTTTATTATACTTATATGCAAAGTCCTGTACTCTAATTATATTTATAAGTATAGGAACTCCACACAACTTGATGTGGAGCAACTGGTTGCAAAATATAAATGTACAATAATGAAACATGATCAATGAAAATTAATTTGTATTTAACACTCTATCGAATTATGACCTTTTAAAGAATTGGCAGTCATTTCTGCCTCATCTTAGAAATCTTGTAATGTTTTTGAATGTTTGATTATAGAAATATCTTTAAATGATTTCTTTTGTCCAATGCAAACATGCTTTCACTTAGACATAGGGAGATAACATATATGTCAATTACTTTTTTGTAGAGAATAAACAGTGCACTCCAACAGATATTTAGCATAAATATAAAAATTATACATTTCTCAGCAAGGGTTTAAAATTTGTTGAGTTCCAAGTTCTGATAAAAAGACGTTTCAAGTATGAGATGGAATGATTTCTCTTTCAATTCTGAAACTTGTCCAAGGACAGAAGTTAATGTCAAGTGCAAGGTCAGAGGTTCAAAGACGGACTATGTATCATTCAGATGACTCTTCCTCCTGATATTGAAATTTGTGGTAGCTATCAAGTTTTGTGAAGGATAGAGGAAGAATGATTTCACCGATGATGAAATAAATACTTATCTTTGGGAAGGTTAAATTATACAAGCAGAAGTGCTTACATATTTGAGTACTTTGGTTTTAAATATATATTTCCTGAATGATGTGTCACAAATGATCCAGAAGATCCTATGTGAAAAATAAAAAATGTTATGTATTCTGGCTGCAAATTATATATTATTTTCTTTTAGAATATTTTATAACGTCTACTATAATCTATCTATCTTTTTAATCTATCTATAACATCGTATCTATAACATTTCAGGCAAGTAAACAAACAAATAATCATAGTAGACCATAAAGAGCCAAATGGCAGTTAGATTCTCTGATATATAACAGCGCCTGGTATTTTTCTGGAGGAGTTTAGCCTTTTGCACCTTCTCTTGTCTGGCATTGTTTTGGTTACCTTGTTTTTTAGATGGAGATACGGTTTTGAGACTGAAGGAAGGGCATAATAAACCCTAAGAGGGGAATGAGACAACTTGCTACAGTCAACTTGCTGTGGCAAACTCACTGTGGCAAACTCACCATGGCCAATTTACCATAGCCAGCTCACCACAGCCAACTCTCTGCAAGACAACTCATTGTGGAACAATTTAACAATTCTATTTCATTCTTTTAAATAAATAACAACCTTTATAATTTATGCCATTCACATTTCATTCTGTCCCTGCTTTTGCATCCTTGCTTTAATGATTCTATTCCACCATTTCTTTGATATTAGTGTAACTGTTATCCTGCAGCAAGTTGTCCTGTGGCGAGGTGGCCTTGGTGAGGTGGCTGTGGTGAATTGTCACAGACCCCCTGCTATAATAAGGACCTATTTCTCTGAATGTCTTACGTTACACTTATATGCACATACTCAACAATACTGAAAGTTGAAAACTGAACCTAAATTGAATTTACTATTGTTAAGTTTACATATAATGCATGCAGTTTACTTAGCTTTGACTCAGTATCATATGTGAATCAAGTTATGTGGTATATAAACTATGCTTTACAGAATTCTGTGAACCCATCCAAATGTTTAAACTGTGCCTAAAACAAACCACAACTTTGCATTACATACTGTGTTTCTCCAAAAATAAGACAGGCTCTTATTTTCTTTTGACCCCCGAAATAAGTACTTGCCCTTATTATTTTTGAGGTGAGTGTGGTCACCTGATGGCTTCTTGTGTGTTGCGATTTTTTCAGAGAGGGCTTATTTTCAGGGAAACAGGGTACTGTAGGAACAAGCCTAATGATACAGCAAGAAATGTGATTGGCTAGTTACCACAGAACAGAGAACCCCATAGATTGCAAACTATTTTAAATTTCTATCCAATAGAATACTTGTACATCCAAAATTTTGTATATCCAAAGTAAAAAAACAAGTCATTATTGGTTCAATTGGGAGGGGGTAAATCCCCATATTTGTGCAAAGAATTGCAATTTCTTTTAATTTGTAGTGTCTATTTTGTGATGGTATGGGGGAGAGAAAGTAAATAAGAAAATATAATATTCCTAGGAGACATATGAATGTCACTTTCCAATGTTCCTTCCCCTCCCCTTATATAAATATAACTTTCTGGGTATTTTTTTCTCCACTTCCTCCAAAGGGCTAGGCTCTATTCCATTCTCTGTCTCAGTGCTAGCGTTATGATCTGAATTTAAACTGAAACCAGGTATATAATGTTTCCTCAGAAAATTGACTTATCTCAGACAATTGTGACATACAGAACATGAAAGAAAACCTTGTGAGGTTTCTGTTGATCAAAAGTTGACTAGGCTTGTAAAAGCCTGCCTGCTGGCAACAAGCCTGCCTGCTGGCACTGAATTCAGGTCTAAGGACTGTGAAGATGATTATGTAACATTAAGAAATTTGTTACAATGTAGGGGGCACATTGCAATCTACGTAGACCAGGGTTCTTCAAAGTGGTCAATACAGAATCCCCCCAGGGTTGATGGAACTATTCCAGGATTTTTTAATCTCCTTAAATATAATAATGTTCCATTATCTGATTATCAGGAAATTTTATTAGGGTAAAGTGGGTGAAACCATCATTGTAAAATATGTCACTGTGTTATGCATTGGTAAGGTGTGGAACCAATAAAGGCATAACATACAGAGGACTTTGATCACTTCCTCCTTGAGTCAGAGCACATTTTATTGCACTGAGTGAATACAGGGAAAAAAAGATTGGTGTTACACGCAAAAAATGAACAATTTGTTTCAATAATTTTATTAAACGGTAAAACAGATAACAAAAACCTAATTAAAATACATTTTCTTAAAAAATTAAAAGAAAAAAGACAGAAAGAAAAGGAAACTTTCTCTTTACTGTATATTTAACATTAATAACTTACCACTGTATCATAAAACACAAGTCAAAATAATTTTATAAATAAATATATAAACTCACTTCTATCTAAATCTAAACCCTCAATGTGTCCCTATAATAATTAAACTATAATCTCAACAATTAAACCTTACAAAAAGTTAAAAACTATTAAACATTGCTAGAAATAATAATCCGTTATTTAATAATTTAATGTTGGATATAATGATTGGTTTGTAATATACAAAATATCTATGATCTATCAAAAGTACCAACATAGATATCACGAAACAATCTATTACACCCAATAAAATATTTTCAGAACAAAAACTATTAAGTTGGCTCGGGACCTAGCTATCTGCGGGATCGGATCCTGCCGCATACTTCCTCACGGCCGATTCGCTCCCACAGAGAGGGTCTTCTCCGGGTGCCGTCCACTAGACTTTGTCAGCGGGCGACGCCCAGGGGAAGGGCGCTCTCTGTGGCGGGCCCTGCCCTCTGGAACGACCTCCCCCCCGATATTAGAACAACCACGGACCTCCGTTCCTTCCGTCTGAAATTGAAAACGCACTTTTTCTGCTTGGCCGGCCTAGGGTAGCCTCTCTTTTATAGTTTTATAGGGTTATATGATTTTAGTATATTGGGGAATTTTAGCGCAGGGTTTGATGTTTAATTTGTTTTTATTGAATTATGTGTATTTCTATGTGTATTTATTGTTTTAACTTCCCTGTGCACCGCTCCGAGTCCCCTTGGGGAGAGGGAGCGGTCTAGAAATTAAATTAATTATCTATCTATCTATCTATCTATCTATCTATCTATCTATCTATCTATCTATCTATCTATCTATCTATCTAAGTTAAAATAGCCATTCAATATCACGAAAGATAGCGACCCATTATTATAAGAATGCCTATAATTGTGGAGAGCACCAGGAACTCCATAGTTCAACACTGAACTACAAATATTCTCTTTCATTGGTTGTAATAAGTGGTGGTAATAAATGTTGCTATGAAACAGAAGCAACATGTGGTGGAAATGTAAAAAAAAAACACCTGTAAAGTACTGGAGAGTTATATTTAGTGCATTGAAGAACATTCTACAAATTAAATTTGAAATGAAAGGCCACATTTTTTTTCTTACTAAATATACATGAAGCCCATACTTACCTTCCCTTGTTCAGTGATAATTCATTCAACGTTGTGACAGTGCTGAATGCTTGGTAATTCCACCCTTTCGTCAACTTTTCAGCAATTGCAGTACTCTGAGGTCATGTGATTGTGATTCAGGAGTTTGGCTCACTAGGATGATTGCAGCACCCCATTGTAGAAAGTTAGCTTCCACCCCTCTCCTAGAAGAATGAAATATTCTAGGAAATATTAAAAAAGCAGAATATTTCCCCTAAAAGAGAAATAGAAATCTTAAGGGACACAGCAGATATTTTGGTGCCAGCTTATCTACAAGACAAAAGACCTTCAGGATGATAGGATTAGCCATCAGTCAAGATCCAAACTAGGACAAAGCCATTAAGCCATAATAGGAATTGCCCAAAGCCCTTTCATTACATCACCCAGCAAGATTCAAGCAGGCTTGGGACTCAAGACAACATACGAAGTTAGCCCTGCATTGCCCCATGGGAATCAGACAACCAATCAGAATACATTTCTTTTACAGGAACAGGAAGCAAGTTCAAAGCCCAAGAGGGGGTATAAATCCCTCTTTCTCTCTCTCACCCATGTGCTCAATTGCCCAGGACCTCAAACCTTGTGGTCCTGTCCACCATTAAACCATATTCTCTATCAATACAATACAATAATACAATACAATAGCAGAGTTGGAAGGGACCTTGGAGGTCACCTAGTCCAACTCCCTGCCTAGGAAGGAAGCCCTATACCGTTTCAGACAAATGGCTATCCAACATCTTCTTAAAGACTTGCAGTGTTGGGGCATTCACAACTTCTGGAGGGGCAAGCTGTTCCACTGATTAATTGTTCTAACTGTCAGGATATTTCTCCTCAGTTCTAAACCTTGATTAGTTTTCACCCATTGCTTCTTGTTCTATCCTCAGGTGCCTTGGAGAATAGTTTGACCCCCTCTTCTTTGTGGTAACCCCTGAGATACTGGAACACTGCTATCATGCCTCCCCTAGTCCTTCTTTTCATTAAATAAGATATACCCAGTTCCTGCAACTGTTCTTCATATGTTGTAGCCTCGAGTCCCCTAATCATCTTTGTTGCTCTTCTCTGCACTCTTTCTAGAGTCTCCACATCTTTTCTACAACATGGTGACCAAAACTGAATGCAGTATTCCAAGTGTGGCCTTACCAAGGCTTTATAAAGTGGTATTAACACTTCAAGTGATCTTGATTCTAGCCTTCTGTTTATGCAGCCTAGAACTGTGTTGGCTTTTTTGGCAGCTGCTACACACTGCTGGCTCATATTTAAATGGTTGTCTACTAGGACTCCAAGATCCCTCTCACAGTTACTACTATTGAGCAAGGTACCACTTATACTGTACCTGTGCATTTTGTTTTTCTTGCCTAAATGTAGAACCTTACTCTTTTCACCATTGAATTTCATTTTGTTAGATAGTGCCCAATGCTCAAGTTTGTCAAGATCCTTCTGTATCTTAAGCCTATCTTCTGGAGTGTTGGCTATTCCTGCCAGCTTGGTGTCATCTGCAAATTTGATGAGTTCCCCATTCATTCCCTCATCCAAATCATTGATGAAGATGTTGAAGAGTACTGGGCCTAAAACAGAGCGTTGGGGTACTCCACTGGTCCTGGTGATTTGAACTCGTCTAGGGTAGACGAAATCAGCCTCCATATTTCCAGTGTCTTTCTTCCCACTTGGAACTTAACCCAAATGGACATTTCTTCCAACACCATAATCACATGATCACCATTGGCAACCTTCCCTGATGATTTCCCATAAGCAAAAGTAGTGGGAAGCCATCCGGAAAGGTCCCAGGTCACTCTGTTAAGTTCTCCCAGCTTCCCTGTGCTTATACTGAGCTATACCCTCCTTCTCCCAGCCTCCCTGCATTCCTGTTTACCCACAATTGTTGATCCAGAAGCACAAAAAGGGGAAAATTAGAAATCAAATAGCCCCCTTTCCCTTGTTCCTTTTAAATTGCTGATAATTATTTTGCATTATCTATTTCCTTTTTTTCCTCTCAACATGCAAAAATAATAATACGTAACAATATCATGAAGACTTTTGCATTAAATAATCTGTTTAAGACAAAAACCCGAATTGTATATCACCCCGCCTGTGCCCACCCCTGCCAGGTGCTCACCCCTGCCTGTGATCACCTCTGTCTGTGCCCACCCCCACCTGTACCCATTCCCACCCGGTGCTCACCCCCACCTCTGCTCACCCTGCCTATGCCCACACCTGCCTGGTGCTCACCCCCACCGGGTGAGCCAAATTAGTTGGTAATTTGGTAGCAGGTATTTTAATAGTAAAGTGTCTATTCAAAAGCTGGTTTTCCTTAAAAGACTTTATTTCTGTTCATTTTTCCCAGTTTCTTAATGCTTTCAAGCAGTGATGGTGAACCTTTTCAGCACCGAGTGCCCAAATCAGAACACGCATGCACGTGTGTACATGTGTGCACCCTGGAACACCAGAAACCCAAAGACCAGATGGTTGGTGCACGTATGCCTGTTTTTTGGCCATTTTTCGGACTGTTTTCAGAATGTTTTTCAGGCCTTTTGGGGATCATTTTCAAGCCATTTTTCAAGCCTTTTCAGCCTGAAAATGGCCCCCAAATGCCCCAAAAGTGGCCTGTTTTTTAAACCAGAAGAGCAGCTGGCAACAGCACTCATGCCCACAGAGAGGGCTCTGCCTGCCATCTCTGGCACGCATGGCATAGGTTCACCATCACAGCTTTATAGGGAAGGTGTTTACAAATACAAAATTCATAAAGCTTTTTTCCAATCATGATAACAGAGACCCATCTGATGTTTGTTTCTCTCTGTGTATGTATTTGCCAGTGGTAGCAGCTGTTCATGTGGTTTCAGTATCAGGATCTTCAAATGCAGTGGAAGCTATAAGAGGAGAGAATGTCACCCTACCATGCAACTTTGAAAGGGCTTCTGTAGAGCCAAAAGACTTTGTCTCTTGGAGGGGAAAGTCACTGGGAAATAACATTAAGGTAAGATATATACATATGCACCTGTGGAGAAAGTGTAATGGCTGAGTGTTTAAGGAAACTAAGAATCCTTTTTGTCCTCTATTAATAGCAATAGCAGTTAGACTTATATACCATTTACCAATGCTTTACAGCCCTCTCCTAAGTGGTTTACAGAGTCAGCCCTCTCCTAAGTGGTTTACAGAGTCAGCATATTGCCCCCAACAATCTGGGTCCTTATTTTACTGACCTTAGAAGGATGGAAGGCTGAGCTGATGAGATTTGAACTGCCAATCTCCTGGCAGTCAGCAGAAGGAGCCTACAATACTGCATTCTAACCACTGTGCCACCACAGCTTATAACTATAGCAAGTTCCTATAGACAGAAATGTATTTCAGATAACCTAGTACCACATTGCAAAGAGACAAGGCAAAGCCTGTTCTCGGTTTCTGCTCAGAAACAATTGGAAATCAATATAGTCTGCAGAGTTACCATCCTTAAAGTGCATGCTAAACACTAGTCTTGCAAGTACTTCATTTCAATAGTTGACTTGTCCAAAATCTGTTCTGTTCCATGTAGAGCACATGATAATTAATTGAAATAAGTGACCAGTAGGCATGAATCCCTGATACCCAAAAAGTATATGTTTAGAACAGGGTGTCAAATTTGTGTCATTATGGTGTCATCACGTGCTTTTTTGCTAATTTTCCCCCTTCGCTAAACCAGGGATGGGCATGGCAAGAGCATGATGCATCTGGCCTGTGGCCTGTGAGTTTGAGACCCCGGGTCTAGAGTAATAAGTATGGTTTTCCCAGAAGTAATGTATGGCTTGTGGGAGTTGGACCATAAGAAAGGATGAGTGCTGAAGAATTGATGCTTTTAAATTGTGGTGTTGGAGAAGACTCTTGGCAACTCCTTGCACTGCAAGGACATCAAATTGGTAAATCTAAAAAGAAATCAACCCTGACTGTTCTTTGGAAGGACAGATGTTGAAGCTGAAGCTCAGATACTTCGGCCACCCAATTAGAATAGAGGACTGATTGGAAAAGCCCTCAGTGTTGGGAAAGGTTGAAGGCAAAAGGAGAGGGGTATGGCAGAGGATGAGATGGTTAGCTGATGTCACATTTCAAGCATAAAATTGAAATGGCTTAATACATTCCAGACAATTTATATGGTGCTAAATACCAACAGTACATAATTTTATAAAAGTCTTACTTAAGATTGGAATATAATGTAAATGCAAAACCTTTCAATTAAATATGTTTACATTCAGTGGTGGGTTGCAGGCGGTACACCCCGATATGGGTGTACCAGTGCTGGGAGCACCAGGTTCCATTCTGGTACAGTGCTCTGAGCGCCCATCCTCCTTACCTGTATTTGAGCTCTTCAGCACTTCTGGGCACATGCATGGAGCATATGATGCCTGCGCAACGCTCTGCCAAGCAGCTGGAGCATTGCAGAGGTGTTGCGAAGCATCGCAGGAAGTAAGGAGGCATGAGCCCGCTACATGCGTTAATGTCGTGGATGCCGGGCCCCAGTTGCACCGGGATCCAGAACCCACCACTGTTCCCATTGCTCCATTTGTCTATCATCTATTCTTTAACTTGTTCTTTAGAAATTACATATAATTTTTCTACAATTTTATTTCAAACTCAGTTTATATTGTTTAAAGCCATAATTTTTAAAATTTATTTTGAACGTTTCCAATAATTACACACACAAAAAGCATTGATAAGTATGTCCTTCTGTTATTAGTGCTCTTTTTGATTTGATTTTATATTTGCCTTGATAGAATTTGAATGTATCACACTGTTAACTGCCTATGTTTACATCATTTCTTGTACATAAAATGCTTGTTGTGCTGAAAGTCACAAAAGTGTTTTGGACACAAACTATATTTGTATCTATTTCATATTCTCAGAATAGTGCATAGTAATGATTAAAACCCACATTAACCATAGCTTTATCATGCCACAAATATCTAGGTTACCCAAATATAAAATAGTGTTCTAACTCCAATGGCCTTCTACGTCTTAGCAATTCTCACTGCTCAACAAACAGCAAAATATAATTTCAGATGGGTAAAACCAATCCTCCTTTCCTTTGTCTTCTAATACCTTATATTTAACTCATGGCTTTTACAGCCATCATATAAATTTAGATTATCCTTCTGCCATTGTTTAAATAAGTAGTAGTAGTAAAACTTTAAATAAGTTAAGTAGTAAAAACAGATATTGTCTGTAATTTAAAAAAAAAACCAAGTAAAACATTCATCTAAATCAGTGGTTCTCAACCTTCCCAATGCCGCGACCCTTTATTACAGTTCCTCATGTTGTGGTGACCCCCAACCATTGGTGCCTCAGTTCTTAAGACCATCGAAAATATGTGTTTTCCGATGGTCTTAGGCAACCCCTGTGAAAGGGTCATTTGACCCCCAAAGGGGTCGCGATCCACAGGTTGAGAACCACTGATCTAAATCATGGAAATTCTCAACAATCGCACTTTATCTCATTTTAACAAATATTTTTTATTCCATGTCTTAACATTATTATTTTGTAATAATATATAATTCATGTTTGCCACAATGATACCCAATTACTTCACTTTCTTCTCAATCTTAAAAGCCATTGTGTTAACCAATTATGTTTGAGCTTGTATTTTCATATTTGTATTAATATCCTCACCTTCTGTTTATTAAACTGAAAACTTGCTGATGCACTAAATTCTTTTACCTTATCCGTTAATAATTCAGTTCCCCTTTGAGGATCTTTCAGAAACAACGCCAAGCCATCTGGGAAAACTCTTAGCTTATTTTTTTTTAATTTTTATGCCCACAGCCCTCTCATCTTGTTTTATGTTTCTACTCAACATTTCAATAACTAAAATAAGAACTGGGACAATGGGCTTTCTTGCCTGAACAATTCTTAAGTTAAAAATTCTTTATTTGCAATTAGTTGTGGTTTCTGTGATGTATAAATTGATTTTACTTTTTACATTTTGTTGTATATCAACATAATCATTACTTTAAAAAAAAATAGGTTGAGAGTGCAAAAAGCTTAAAATGTAGGAGAGAACAGATAACAAACTCAAGGTAAACCACTCCAAACTCTATTGCAGAAAATACGACTTCAGCAACAGAGTGGTCAATGCCTGGAATGCACTAACCTGACGCTGTTGTTATATCCTCAAACACCAATTACGTTAACCTTAAACTGTCTACTGTTGACCTCACCCACATTCCTAAGAGGTCAGTAGGCATGTGCATAAGCACACCAGGGTGCTTAATGTCTCTGTCTTACGGTCCCCATTTTATTTGTCCCTATTTCCTACGTTCTTATTCATGTTTATTCTTATTCCTATTATCTTGTACATGACTGACAAACTAAAGAAATAAAGAAATAAATAAAATAAGTAAGTGTCCACTGGATTTGTTTATGCAAGTAGTGAGAATCCTACTACTTTACTAACATGTACTCTTCTTTCTTATCTAGGGAGAATTTGCTAAGAGAATGTTTGATGGTACTGAACACACTCTACAACCTTACCAAGGTCGTTTAACATTCTCTAAAAATTTTGAAAAGGGTGATGCTGGAATTACCCTTGATCAGGTGACCATGCAAGACAATGGAACCTATGAATGCTTAGTTGAGATAAGTAAAATATTCCCATCAAAAAGTGTCGACGTAGAACTTTTGGTCCTTGGTAAGGCATTCATTCCTTTGTATTTCTGCCAGTATCTGGTATTAATAATATGTACAGTAATCAATAGTAAGAAACTTTGTTCAATAATTTAGTGTGGATTACAATTGACACACACTGTTGCATATTGTAAAAAGTATTGTACAGTGCAGGGGTATAGAATGTATTTTAACACTTGAGTAGCAGTACTGATGGTCCTTATGCTAGTTTGCTACTGTATATGATTGAAATAATCAAGAAGATAATAAACTATTCTATATTTAGTCAGATGAACCCAATTTGTCTTTTCTGAAGATTTCTAGGATATACAGTCTCTCAGACTTTCCCATCATTTGCTAAGTCACTGTTTAACTGGAAGTCCTGGTGAAAGAATTTCAGACTTATGTTTAGAAGGGCATAAAAACTGTGATATTTTCCTCATTTTTATATATGCATAAGTCTGTATGAACAGGCTAAACAGGGAAGATAAATTGCATCTCTCTATCAAAAAATGGATTTGAAAAACTAAAATTGCTGGTAGGCTTCAAATTTAAAGACTAGGAGATAGAATTAGTGTGTGTGTGTGTGTATGTGTATGATATGTTGCTTCTCTCCTTATGTTACTGAGCCTGTTCATGGTTATTGTTTTCTTCTCTCCTAATCCAGTACGTCCATCCATTCCAATGTGCGAAGTTATTGGGAAACCAGAATATGGTCAAAATATTAATCTGACTTGCAATTCTGACGAAGGATCCCCGGAACCTAAATACACCTGGCAAAGTTATGATATACAGAACCAAAGCCGGCCACTTCAAGGAATAGCTGTAGAAGGTATACTCTGACTTTTTAATATAATTTTTTTTAAAAACTTTGTTTTGTATGTTTTTAAGTCTATCTTCAGCTTGAGAATGGTCATTTGAACTCCTTAAAAATATTTTTCCATAATTGGGAAAAAAGTATGACATAGTATGTTCTTTGAGTCTGTTCCAACTCATGCAAGAGCCACCTAGAAAAATATTTTTTTCTCTGCCTCAAATATTTTTTAAAGGTGAATGGCCAATCAGTGGTTTGCTATATGTTTGTAGCATTCATTGTTTTGATACAGCTATCAGAGTCTGCAGGGCCAATTTCATTCCTCATAACTTTGGAGCTTTGGGAAATAGATGGTAGTTTTAAAGTAATTTTACAGGGATTTTATAGGTAATTGTTTCTAAGTATTAATGATAGGAATTTTCTTATCTAGAACCAGCTTTGTTTGAACTCCACTTCTGCAAGTTACAAAAATAAGGCAAAATGCTATCGCTGCAGATGTGAAAGTAAGAGAGGCCTTGTTAATTAGCACCCTTCTTTTAATTACTGAAGGCTACATGCACTTAAAAAAAACAAAAATAGCTTTCTATCTATCCTGAGCATTTCTATGATGCCTTTACTTTTCCTGTAGTTCTTCATTGTCCATTTCCTTTTGGCAACAGTATGGTATAACAATGCAGAAATGAGTATCTTTCTTTCCAATGGGAGGTTGTCCCATACTCACAATCATTCCATTCCCCATAATAATTCAGAATAATTGCTTGGTTCTTTTTCCATGGCAATGGAAACAAGGACTTTAATGTGAGAACATGTATGATTAAAATCTCACTTCTACATTGAAGTCATATTCATTTACATGACTGGTATCATAAATAAGCACTGTTAGAATATCTATAATTTTGAAGTCAAAATGTGTGAGCCTGGCTACCTGGGTAGTAAAAAATGTCAGCCTGGTATCTCCCTGCGTCTGGTGGCTTCAGGGCTCAGGACCACAGACAGCACCCGTTGTTTAGCGTCCCGTTGTTTGTGTCCAGGATGACACAAAACACTTGACTTTGCTAATGCAGACATTACTGTCCAATGAGGCAACATGTCGTTCAAAAATGCTTTGAGGCAGGAAATCACAAGCAGTTAAATGCAGTTGCATTTTATATATTAAATGTATCTTTTACATCTGTTTTGAATGTGTCCCAAAGTTCTTATTGGAAGGAATTAAACCATGTCAATTTCCAGCAGTTTGTGATTTTCTCTCCATCAAATATCTTGTTAATTTGATATTCTCTCAGCTAGACTCAGAAGAAGACTATCTCACTGTGGAAACATTATTCATTTTCTTTGAACCTTATGTTATCATATTTCTCAAAGGCATAGTCAGAAAGAGTTGTCACCCATATTATTAGGTCAAACTGCTAGGGTCATGTGGCACATTCTGGGAGGTAGCAAGGTTGTATAGCTTCTCGTAACATGCCACATGATCCTAACAATGATACTTAGCTTACTGTATGATAGTATGACATAATATTACTATAGCTGAAAAGCACTACCCCCTTGTACAATATTCTGTAAACTGAGATAATTGAAGGTGAAATAAAAGAGAACATCATCTTATTTAACTTACTAGGCCTTGTCCAAATATGACACCAACACTGTAATGAAAACAAAAGAGAAGATAGCTTTTATGCTGGAACATATCAAATAAAACCTGGATTAGACTTTACTGAATTGGAAAGAAAATAGACTTGCTATACACCAGATGAACCTATAGATGGTAGCACCAGACCAAAAAAACTTTCCTAAATATTAATAAATTGACTGTATATCATTGCTTATTTCTTTTTCTTTTATTCTCATTTTTCTTATAAAACAATATAAGAGAAATATTATCTGTAAATTTACAATACAGAACAAGAATAAGGATCAGGACTAATCTTTCTGCCTTTTTCTCTATTTAAACATTATGATTCATATGACTGAAATAGAGACTATATATAAATTGACGAAGTATAAATGGTCACCTAAAAGCACAAAAATTGAGCAAGCAACAACTTCAGCTGCTTTATTTACAAATGACTTTGTTTATTGTACTCTTTATTGTCCATTTTTAGGAGTTCCCTGTGCCGTACATAATAAATTAAAACATATAAAATGTTTTAAAGCAATGTAAAAAGCCTATATAAAACAATATTGTAAAAACAATATAAAAGTCTAAAGAGAATACAGCACAACTGATTAAAAAAAATTAAGACCAGCAATAAATAATGGCATAAAAATAAAAGAATGCAATCATAAGAGGAAATGCAACATATATCACAACATATATCACAATAAAATACTGGTAGTAATGGAAATAATTTATCCAAGACATTTCACACATTTCTGTATAATATATTTCCTCTCAAATGGAGGATTTCAAGTTAGTGCTTTCTCATCAATACATGCAGATTCTCTATACTTTTCTTTTACTGCATATAATCTTTCTGTGCTTCTTCTTCACTGAATCACACTTCTCCATTGCATGGCCTTTGACAAACAGAGTTTTTATTCATTCTATTTGAAGATTTGCACGAAAAGGAAATTCCTCTTATTTATTCTTCTTTTAATGTGCAGTTTTCATTCTATTCAGGGGCTGATTTTTCAAACCAGCCTACCTGATTCGAGAACAGCTCTTCATGCTGCAATGTACAAATGAATTGAATGGGAATCTTGGGAGATTCAAGTAGCTATTATGGTAGACATTTCTTATAGTATTTCAAAGTTAGATTACAATTTATTGCTTATCCCATGGAGAAGAGAAGAATTACTAAATGAATGGTAAATGGTCAGATTCATGGCACGTAACTAATTTAAATTATTAATTTAATTCTAGTCTTTGATCTAGGTTTATTTGCTTCTTAGTGCATGTCCCAGCATGACACTGAAGGCTAAGTATTGTTCCTGAACTATTTAGAATATGCATTGTATAGGATATTATAGCCTTTTTTGTTGGGAAAATAAAGAAACATTTGAAATATTATTAGGAACTAAGTTTAGAAATTTCTATATGACACATCATTTCATATCTATGCCTCCTGCTCTAGGTAAAGCAATTATTATTTACAGTCCCTTCTCCATTTATTATTATAGTCAAGGTAATTCCATGAAGGAGAGAGAAATAATGTTCAGTCATCCAGAGCATGTCATGGATAGTTTTCAGCCTTGACTTATGGATATTAACCTAGCTTCTCAATCACTATGCTACAATGCCAAACTACGTTAAGGTATAGATAGGTATTCAACAAGATGAGATCTGCTGAGGGCCCACTTTCAACTGCCAAAGTCACTGCTCCTGTTCCCTATGATTATCATTGCATTTCACTTGTCACTTCAAAAAAAAGCAGCATTGTAACAAGACTAAGAAGATGAAACACTTTCTTAAACACATTTTTCCGCTTTGAGGAATATACAGTTTAGATAAGAAGGCAGAAGCATGTGAATAAGCAGTGGGGAAAGAAGTTGGAAAAAATCCACTAAAGACATCTTGTCTGAAAGGTCTTCAAAACTGGCAGTCAACACTGCCCTCATGGCTTTCATCCAGACACTTATAGCATAAGCATGCATCCATAAAAATCACTCATCTCTCATCATTATGCTATGATTTTGTAATGTTGATTCCCATAAAGAATGAAATTATTTAAAAAGCTGAAGAATATTTTCCAGATGATAAGATCATTGTTGCCTAACCTGCATGGCTCATTGATAGTCCAATATAACACTCAGGCAGAAAGCTTTGCTGTTGTATTAGCTGTGTTCTATTACTAAACATTTATTAATGGATGCAGCATATTAGTCACATGCACCATACCAAGTTTGTTTATAATCCATTTCACAGAGAATGCTCAGATTTGTACAAATTTCACAAAAACTTCTCACCTGCATTTTATATTTACAATTGTTAAAAATATGCTACTTCTAGATTTGTGAGAATATAATTCCTTATCTGGTAATAAATCATAGGGACAAGAAATGATTTTATATATTTGGAATTAAAGCAAAACTCATATACAGTTTTGACCCCTAGTTGCTACGTATTACAGTTAGTAAATAGATAGCTGAGTTCTAATTATTATTATGTTCTTTTACATAGTACATCCTTTAATACATTTCATTCCCTGAAGGATTTAATATATCATGCAAACCTATAAACCTTGGTTTACCTACCATAATGGCTGTGCTTGCACAATGCACATTTTATTCAGTTAAAAGCAAATGAACCATGTTATGAGAGTCTTCCATTGTGCTGAGTTAAAGTACTGCCCACCGATCTTTAACTGGAGAGAAAATTATACTGGTATGAAATCTGTTTTCCTTTTCTATACTACCTCTCTTGACTCTGTTCCCACTTACTGTCAATCATCTGACTTCTCTCAAAGGTAATTGGTGACAAAATCTGACAGATTTTATATAGCTTTAGGCTGCCCTTGGATTGTGTTCAAATAAGGTGTGTATCTGTATGAAGGGAATATTACTTTAAGAGTGATAGAATTAAGGATGACTTGAACCTGTTTTTTTCCCTGGGAAAAATAGGGAGATGTCATTGAGAATCAGCAGAAAAAGATGTTACCAAGGCATAGTTAGGTATAGGAAGAAAAGGAGAAGGAACAATGCACTATGTGTAAACCCTGATTGATTATAGGTCTCTTTTTGCTTAACCTATCTTGCCAGGATCATTGAAAATAAAACTGAGAGGAGAATATGTTAGATGACTTCTTGACTTCTTAAATAGCCGGTGTACTAAAAAACATTTTAAAAGGATTGCAAATCATGCTAACAAATGTAGCAACTGAACTACAGTATTATGATTCCTTGTGTCATATTTTATGGAATTATACATCTGCTATTAGAACATCGTGCTAAACTTATTTTATATATGTTAAAGTAAGAAACAGGTGTGCATTTTTTTCTGCTTGAACCTGCTATGTCATTGGGTTGTTCTTCTTGTTTTCTACCAGGAATACTGATGCTGAAAAATGTTTCTATAAACACCACCGGATACTTTATCTGCCTTTCCAAAAATATTGCTGGACAGAATAAATGCAATCTCACAGTTGCTATTCGACCTCGTAAGTGTTTGGGTATGCTTGGATGGGGTAGACTTAAGTAGAAGAGAATACCACAGTGATAGAATAAGCCAATGATGGTGAAACCTTTTAGGCACAGAGTGCCCAAATCGGAAGGCCACGCATGTGCCGGAAATCCGAAGACCAGCTTGCTGAGCTGAGGCATTGGTGCATGTGTCTACAGAGAGGGCTCTGTCTGTCACCTCTGGCACACGTGGCATAGGTTCATCATAGGTTCACAGGAATAAGCTCATCAGTTTTTAGGTCAGGCAGAGTAGCTCACAAGAATTACCAGTATATGTTTTACTGGCAGATGCCTTCCAGAGTGCTGTCCTACAGTTAAGCATTGAATATTGCTCATTAACTTTTAAGAAGCTTTCCTATAGGACAGTGATGGCAAGCCTTTTTGTTGTTGGGTGCCAAAAATTCAAGGGTGCATGCCTAACAGCACGCGTACGTGCCAGCACTCATAATTCAAAGAGCCCCCCCACATGCACATGTGTGCACACCCTCCCACCCCCTCCCACCCCCCACATGCCACACTGTTCGTCTCCAAGCTGAGCTTGGTATTTCCTCCAGGGGGCTGGGGAGACCATTTTCACCCCCCTCAGGCTCCAGGAAAGCCTCCAGAAACAAATTTCCGGTAGGTGTTTTTGGCCTCCCCAGGCTCCAGAGGCTTTCCTGAAGCCTGGGAAGCCTGGGAAGGTAAAAGCGGCCTCCTCCGGCCCTCTGAAAGGCTGAAAATCAACTGTCTGGTATGCACATCTGCACTGGAGCTGATGGCTCAGGTGCCAGCAGATATGGCTCCGCGTGCCACAAGTGGCACGCGTGCAATAGGTTTGCCATCACGGCTATAGGACATTATCAAATAGTCCTCCATTTATGTTTTGTCCAAGGCAGAATCCCTTTTCTGCCCCCAAAAGGTATATTTGCAGTATTTATAGTGATTTGTTATGTAGATGAGCCCATTACACATCTCCGTGCCACAAAAAACTTTCCCTAATTAAAAAAAATTTTTTTAATTGATTTAACTGCTTTTTTTCCCTTTTGTTTTGTTTCAGCCTATACTTCTTCTGGAATAGTAACATATAAATACTGAAATACCGTTTTTAAAAAGGATTTTAACTCAAAACTCCCAGAATTTGAAGGAGGGATTTGATGTCCACATTTACATTTTTAAAAATGCAGTAGAACAGGGATCCCAAGCCCCTTTCAGAACCAGGCCACAGAAATGACCCGTGAGCATGCGCACATCTCTACTTGCTACTCATGCAGAAGTGCCCCTCCTGACCTTCTCCCCTCCTGTCCCACCTGAACGCAAAGCCAGAAAGGTTGAGAATGCTGAAGACAGGCTTTTTAAAATCTTCATTTATTTCCTGATAACTTGTTTTATTAATATGATTATTTCTTAATTTAATTTCTTAATAATATTTCAGAAATAAATCATTTCAGAAATTTCATTTGAAATTATTTATTAATAATGTTTTTACTTCAGATATAATTGTCCATTACTATTCATAGATGGGTAGGCTATAATCACACCCTACACCAGAGTTGAGTTCCTACTGGTTTGGCCTCATTTGGCCAAACCTGTAGTGGTATGCCGACCAGGTCACAGAACTGGCAGCAGCCCAGACTGGCCACATTCCTGAACTGGTTCCCCGGTCACCTCAGTCACCTGCGCCATCTTTTTTAAAGTTCTGCATGTGCATAGAACAATTTCTATTGAACTGTGCATGCATGCATAGCGCGCATCCAGCATGCGTGCGAGCGAGCGAACCGGCAGTAACACTGGCTAGAACCCACCCCTACACCCAAGTGAACCATACCCTGAATTTTTGTTCTGTTGATGGACTGTTCTGCTGCTTAACTACTGAATATTCTGGATATTCTTTTTAAACATGTTTAAATCCCTAGCAAATGTCTTTTTCAAAACACAGCTAAGTAGCTTACCAGTTCTGTGATAACTAACAGCTAATCGTTTATCTCTACAGCATCCATGAACATTGCTCTTTATGCTGGAATCATTGGTGGGGTCCTTGCTGCTATCATTATCATAAGTATTTTGGTTTATTGTTGCTGCTGTAGGAAATCAAAGAATAAGGACTATGAGGCAGCGTGAGTATCCTTTGGTAAAAAAGGTGGGGATGAAGTGGGATGGGAAGAGAGAGACTATCTATTTTAAAGGTAGGGTATGGATGTCACACCTAGGGTTTTTTTTCTCCTCAAGATTATTTAAAGCACTGTTCACAGTTGGGCTAAATAAAGCTTAGTAATTTCAGTTTAGTTCGCAAAAATGGAAAATTTGCATATTATGAATTAAAATTTAGTCAGTATCTTCCTGACTCTGCCACTATTATTCTACACCTCCAGATTTGCTCATGCCTGATACGGCAAAACCAAGTACAACCTTTCAGCACTCTCATCAGGTGCACTGTTAAACCTACCTGTGCATCTTGTCCTTTACAAATGATTGGTGGATTTTAATTCCTATTCAATAAAACAATTTCCAACTTTAAAGCATTCTTCTTCAAATTATACTATTCAGATGTAATATATTATTGATTTATTTGGGGGGAGGGCGTGTAGGAGGTGTAATAATAGTAAACTAACCGTGTGATATAAATATATTATACCAGGAAAAATGCTATGACAAATGAGAGCAAATGAAATAAAAATAATAATTTAGAAATTACTTTACAATATTTTGAGGTCAACCTCAACTTAGAAATAGATTGTTGGGAAGCACTTTTTATGTGCCTATCAAAGGCCCTTAATTTAAGCAATTAATGTAGTACCTGAGATCTTGCAGGTAAATTCTGTGTCCCAAACAGTCCTCTTACACATCAGACTGAAAGGTCATTTCACTTTTGGCATATGATAATTTTCCATTCTTCGTTCTAAAGTAGTTATAAAGCTCCAGGCTTATTCTAGATCAGGGGTGTCAAACTCAATTTCATTGAGGACCACATCAGGGCTGTGGTAGACCTTGGGGGGAGGGTGGTTGGGCATGGCTGACTGGGTAGGTATGAATAACTGGGTGAGCATGGTCAGCTTGATGCCACTCTCAAAACTGCTGGCATTCTTCCTCTTCACATTGGGTAGACTAGGCCGAAGGTACGCTGGCCTGATCTTTCCTCATTGCGCTGGGTAGACTAGGTCAAAGCCATGCTGGCCTGATCTTTCTCCTTTGCATTGGATAGATCAGGACAGCCCCATGGGCTAGATCCGACCACATCGCAGACCAAATCTGGGCTTTGGACCTTGAGTTTAACCCCCGTTTTAGATAATATAAATATAACTTCTGGAAGACAATATGAAAAAATATAGGAAAATATTCACTCTGCCACACTAAAGTTTATCAGATAAAAACCAATTTAGACATTGTTTGGAATAGGAATTACTCACTGCTCCCTACTTTTTAGGGTTGGTAAGCCACTTGGTAAGGCATACATCTTATTGAGTAGTCCCAAGCCACTTCAGAGGTTTTAGATTTTAACAATTACCTAAAAGGCAATTGTATACATTCTCCCTTTTCCACATTTGGATATGCATGAGTAGCATAAATGGATTCATGAAACATCCTGAGTACATGAATAGACCAAAAGAAATCTAGCTATTTCTTCCCAGCTCCATCTCTCTATCCATTTTCTTGGCATGTTTCTAAGTAATCTGATTTAATTTATACAAAAGTTAAATAAACAATAGACAAAGACAGAAGACCACAAAGAATCAAGGACTGCTTGACAGATAAACAATACAAAGCAAAATAAACACAAGAAAAATTATTTATATAGCATATTTGGTTGAACAAAAGAAACTTCAATGATTAATTTAATGTTTCCTTAATAGTAGCATATCTACTTTTTAATGCTTGTCCAAGAAAAGGACTTTAGCGAACTGCAGTAGAGAGATCTATTTAAAAAGTATTGGCTTTGCAGCAAACATAATTGTAGCTTTCTTTTTACCAAGTCCCTCTGAATGCAGGACTTAGTTACAGCAGATTAAAAAGTTGGTTTGGCCATTCCAGTTCTGCATTATTGGAAAGAGTCTGGTAGCATCTTTTCAAAATAACATTTTATTTTAGGGCATAAGCTTTTGTGAACTGCAGCTCACTTCATCAGATGCATCGAATGGTATAACTTATTTAGGATTAAAATACAGTGGAATGAAGTGGGGGGGTGCAGAAGTACTGCGTCGGCTTATTTGCAGTATGTAAACTCTGCTGTCTCTCACTTGGTAGTACAGGTAAAGCTTCTTTGTTCTAAAACTGCTACTTTTGAGAGTTGTAATGGAATGTTTCAGGAGGTTAAAATGTTTTGCTACTGCTTTTGTCTTTGTTTTGAATCCTGATACTAAATTTGTGTCTGTAAATTATTTTGTGCAAAAATGTCAGGACTTGTGATGGTGCTAGTTTATGAGGGTAAAGCATTGTTTCTCCAAGTTGGGAACTTTAAGATGTCTGGATTTCAAGTGCCAGAATTTTGGGAGTTGAAGTTCACTTTTATTTTTAAGCTGCCAAGGTTGACAAACAATGGCACAGATACAAGTAGACATTTGGCTTGTTGCAGGTCCCAACAACTTCATACACAAAGTTAAAGGCATCTTTATACGTTCTTTGTATAATGCAATGTATGCCACCATCTCTCAGTAATACCCTGTGGATTCTGTGTAAGACAAACAGGTCAAATTGAGTTTATGCATCAATCATAGATTTCAGGCTATCTCAGAAGGCCTGAACAAACACAATGGGTTTTTAACATATTACAAGTGTTATTTCGTAATATAGTTGTAATTTGACTCTCATGAAACCTTTATTTAAATAACTCCCAACCCTCTTCATCCCAGAGTATTATAACTATCAGTTAAAGCATTCAATGTAGACAAAGACCACTAAGATCATACTGTCTATGGCTATTTGGGGGGGGGGGGGGGGGGTTGTCACATTTTTCCAGTTTATAAAGATGGATACAATGCTTAACTGTATCAAATAGCTTACTGAAGTCAACCAAAGTGTATTACATCCACTGCATTATTTTAGTCAATTAATTAAACCATTTCCTCAAAGAAAGGAATATGATTTTTCTGGTATGATCTGTTTTTAACAGATGAATGCTATTTCTAGAAATAACCCTATTTGTTTCTAAGTGCTTGCAAGCCCATTGCTTAATTATCTTGCCTAGGATTTTCCCAGGTATTAATGTCAAATATTGGTCTGTAGTTTTTTGGGCTCAATTCCCCCCCCCCCTTTCTTAAACATTTGGCTGTTTTCCAATTTTCTAATACATCCTTTTTCTCTATGATTTAAAGAATCAAATACTTCAGCTAGTGGCTAAACCTATCATTTCCTTCAACATCCTGGGATTCAATCCATCTAGCCCAGGAGACTTGAATTCATTCAAAACTACTAGCTATCTTACCAATTTCATACTTATTTTGATCTACATTTCTTGTCCATTCCCCACAGTGCTACCTCTGACAATTTGGGCTGCTATTTCAATTTGTGCAATTTAAAAGTCAGAATTAAGCAATTCAACCTTGTTGTTATCTGACATCATCTCACCCTCTTCCTCTAACTTGTGCACCAGCTGTTCCTTGACTTTCCTCTTCTTCTGGAGAGAGCTAAAGGATACTTTTTGTTTGTGATTTTTGGCATTGATGCCAAGCATAATGCTGAGCCTTAGATTTCCTGATCACATCACTGCAGATTCAGACTATTTCCTCAAATTTTGTTTTTCTTACATGGTCTTCTTTCCATTTGTTACTTGTTCTGTTTGTTTCTCTTCTTTGTTTATCAGAGAAGTCTTTAAAGATAGAAGATTTGTATATTTGTAGCTTGAGGTTGAACTGTGAGGTCCTTGGTAGTATCTCGGTAGCATTTTTCTTGTAAATGTTTCATTATCAAATTAGGTAGCATAATCAGTGCCGTTATCGGCATTGATGATGTGATCTAGTTTGGTAATGAAACGTCGATAAGAAAATAACCAAGCTCAGGAGCACTAAGGGCCCCAGACACTGGTGTCATTACATGCCTCCTTCCTTGCCTTTCTCTATCCATTTTGATATTGGTTGAGTTTGGAGCCTCAATTACCTCATTTTTCAAGAATTTCCCAACTCTCTTGAACTGTTAATCTGAAAAGATGCTACTAAACTCTATTTTTTGGGCTACAATAGGCTAACAAAAATGTCCTAAATGTTCTTCAATAATGATTTTATGATTGCAAATCACCTAGAACAGCTTCTAGGTGAGATGCGCAACATACAAGTTTAATAAATAAATAAATGCAGTAATTATTATAACTATTTTTAATTTTAAAAAAAGCCCTGATCCTCTGAATTAATCATTTTATGACTAATTTTTAGGGAGACAGAAAATACATTCCAACCTCAACGAGAGGCTGTTCGAATCCGGGGACCTTCCAGAGAAGATCTTGGGGATGAAGACGAAGAAAGGCCAGAAATGTGATTTGTGTTTCAGTTGTCTAGAAGCAAACACTTCCAAAACCTTCTTTCCAAAAGAAAGACAAAGAAAAAATGGATTTATCATCAATATTATTTGTTATTCAACAAAAGGGACTTTAATATAGGCATTGGGAGTGGGATGAAATAGAGGATGAATAACCATGTAAAAGATACAGGAGAAGGAGGAGGAGGCACAAAGCCGAGTAAAATAAGCTGACATAAAAGGTACATCAATTTCCAGGATCCTTCTCATCGGCTTGCTAGAAAGAAAAGAGAAAAAAAAAATCTTGGGAAGTGTTATCATGTACCATAATTTTGATGCAAATTCTGAATGCAGCAGATGAGACTTCTTCAACATTGACCTTTTCTGCTGCATTGGGAAAACAGAAGCAAAATTAAACCCATCTCAGTTTCTATGGAATACTTTTAGCATTGTAAGACAAATATATGAAATCTACGGCTTCCGTTTTGCAGCATCTATGTACTGGATACTTGATAATCATTTGGCGGACAAGGTGCAGCTCATACTAAAGCTTTTAAGACTCTGCTTGTTATCCTACTATTCCAGTGATGGACATAAATATTTAGAAAGATGCTGATTTTCTCTGAATTGTATATATTGCTCTTGCTATATTTCAATACTTCACTATCACAGATTTCAATTCAGCAATATGCGCTCCCATTGTGCCTCCAACTGCCTCCAATATTTTGTTTCTGGTTTTTTATTTAAATAGCCATGGTCTCTTCTGATGCACTAACTCAAGCAACCAAACAGCACTTGTTTAGAAAGGAAACTGTGTCTCTCCTGCTATTCAGAAATGTCTAATTTTTGCTTTTGTTTTCTGCTAGCTTTTTTATGCTTTTTGCTAGCAGTGCACCAGAACCAGTGCAATTATGCTGCTAACAAATATATATATATATTATATATATCAACCCCCGGTCTGTGGACCAGTGCCGGTCCGTGGACCGGTGCCGGTCCGCGGCTAGATAGGAACCGGGCCGCAGGGCCGGAGAGGAGGAGGGAGCAGCCCTCTGGGCAGAGGATGGCCGAGCATGCCTCCACCAGTTCCTTCCGACGGCCACCGCGGCGCACTTTCCGGGGCTACTGGAAGGGGCCGGCATGTCAGCTGAGGAGGTTACTGCTGCCTCATCCCGCAGCGAGCGAGCGGGCGGGACCCGAGCTGCGGCTACCTTAAGCACTGCCGAGGCCATCCGGGCGCCGCACACCCACCTCCCTTCCAGCCCCGTGTGGCACCCGGACGGCGTCGGCGGTGCTTAAGGTAGCCGCAGGCTCAGGTCCTCCACCCACCCGCTCGCTGCAGGATGAGACAGCCGTAGACCTCCCCAGCCGACATGCCGGCCCCTCTGCTGCTTCCCGGGGGGGAGGGAGGGAGAGAATGACAGACACACAGAGAGACAGACTTAGAGAGACAGAAATGGGTGGAGGGAGGAGAGAGAGACAGATACAGAGAGAGAGACAGACAGACAGACAAAAAACAGAGAAAGAGAAATAAAGAAAAATAGAAAAAGAAAGATGAATGGAGGGTGGGAGGGAGGGAGTGAAGGAAAGAAGGGAGAGGAAGGAGGAAGGGAGGGGTGAAAGAAGGAAGGAAAGGAAGGAAAGAAAGAAAGAAAGAAAAAGAAAGAGGGATGGAGGGTAGGAGGAAGGGAAGGAAAGAAGGGAGGAAGGGGGAGGGAGGCAATGGAAGGAAAAGGAAGGAAGATATCTATTTTCCTATTTCCTTCCACCTCAAGCTACCTGTTTGGTTAACCAGGTTAAAGATCTATTTTTCTCCCAGTGGTCATTTCAAAGGAATCACATCCTCTGAGTCATGCCCTGGATTCAAACCAGCATCCCAAAGAGTCATGGGCTGCCTTTATATACAATGAGTGCCCATAAATCCATTTTTACCATCTTCAGAAAACCAAAGACCAGCCAGAAATGGAAGAAAGAAAGAACTTATGACCACAATTGAGTCCAAAATTTTGGTTGCTAAGCAAGACCGTTAAGTAAGTTTCACCACATTTTCCAAGTTGGCCATGCCCACCGGGTCACATGACCACTGAGCCACTCCCACAAAACAGGCCACACCTTTTGGCTCTCAAAAGAAATTTCAGTAGTGGTATTGTTGATATTTGGCTCTATTGACTAATAAGTTTGCCCACCACTGCCCTAGAGGGCCAAGTGAGTCGACTCCCCCACCCGCGCGCGCATGCGCCGCTGTTCCCCCTCCCCCCTCCTCCTCTAGGCCAGCCGGTCCGCAGAATTTTCTTTAAAATGAAACTGGTCCCTGGTGCAAAAAAGGTTGGGGATCCCTGATATATTATAATATATATATTATACATACACACACACATATATATATTTGTGCCACAACACCCTGTTAGGCCCCACTTAAGGGAGAAAGCATACTGCTCTCCTTTTCTGTCTTTCAGCTCATCAACAGAGACCATCTAGACAGAAAGCCATGAGTTCCGTTGTGTAATTTTTTTTATATGTGTGTTATGTTTTTGAGCTGATCAATATCCTAGTCTCTCTGACTTATTTATTGATCAGCTCAAAAACATAACACACACTCACGTATGAAACACATTGCAGCTGGCTACAGCTTTGTATATATGGTCTATTAATATTTTTTATTCTAATAATTTGCTATATTTTGGAAGTTTTTTTTTAACTTAAAAATATTGAGATCATTATCATTACTCTGTTAGAATGTAGAATTTAGGATATTTAGTAATATTTAGTGAATAGAACAGCTGCAACAATTGAGCATGTTTTGTTTGGTGAAAAAAGGGACTAGGGGTGACATGATAGCAGTATTTGACTATTTAAAGGATTGTCACAAATAAAAGCAGGAGTCAACCTATTCTCCAAGTCACCTGAAAGCAGGACAAGAAGCAGTGGATGGAAACCAACCTAGAACTATACATTTCCTGACAATTATAACAATTAAATCGGTGGAATGACTTGCCTCCAGAAGTTGTGAGTGCTACAACACTGGAGTTTTTAAAGAAGAATTGGACAATAATTTGTCTGAAGTGATATAGGGTTTCCTGCTTGAATGAGTTAGATTAGAAGACCTTTAAGGTCCCTTCCAACTCAGAACAACAATTATTCTGTTATTTTTTATGGTACTAAATCCTCCACTATAAAAACACATATGTCAGTGTTACCATGTCAAATATTACCAAATATCTAAAAGTGTACATAATCTTTCAGAATCTGTATTCAAATTGTATTTGAACATTTCATTCCTTTTTTATTTGGCTTGTTTTGAACCGAAATACAATTAAAATAATTTTGTAAGCCAAGCAGAGAGTTTGCAGTTTTGCTGTTAGGAGTGCGAAGCATTAATGTGATGACACTAATGCCCATAACAGCACACTTCAAATTACCTGAATGCCATGAAACTGGAATATGTCGTTGTACTCAACAGAATAGGCAGTTTTAAAATTGGCATAGTATCATCTACATCACGGGTCAGCAACTCATGGCCCTGAAACTGCCTGTGGCTCTTTCATCCCTCTGCTGCAGCTCCGTCACTCCAAATATGCCGGCATGCGATTTATTGAACTTTTTGACCTTGGTAGGCCAACCATTGATAAAGTCAAGAAAAGAAAAGTTTCAGAAAAAAACAGAACATTTAATTCAACTACATATGCT
This sequence comes from Rhabdophis nuchalis, assembly GCA_039707465.1. Classification (NCBI taxonomy): domain Eukaryota; kingdom Metazoa; phylum Chordata; class Lepidosauria; order Squamata; family Natricidae; genus Rhabdophis; species Rhabdophis nuchalis. The sequence continues at coordinate 27,133,821 of CM077649.1, read as the reverse complement.
AGTTTTGTGACTGCTTAGGAAATAGGAAATGGGAAGTGTTTTGTGGCTCCAGGTGTTTTCTTTTCTGTGGGAAACAGATCCCAATGTCTCTTTGAGTGTTTAAGATTGCTGACCCCTGATCTACACTGTATTATCTCAAAATTGATTCTCTCTTTCTCTCTCCCCATAAACAATCTATCGTGGACTCCTGTGGAAGAACTGGCAATATTTGGCCAGTTTGGTCTGTCTGACATACAATAAGGGCAGCCCCCTTTCCCTGTATATTCCCACATAGCACTCTTTCCTATGCTTGAGTGTCCCTTAGTCCTATCTTCCAAAATCCTTCTTCTCAAGCCCCCTTTCCTTCTGAAATTGGAAGTGTCCTAAATCACCATGCTTTCAGTAATAGTTCCACTATCCAATATGTAGTCATCATGATGAAGAGCCACCAATTTTTTTATTCCCAAAAAGTATGTCCAGCAACATGCAAAAATGTCAAGCTTTGCATTCACCCCCCTTATTATTAAATTTGCTTCTCATCCATCTCACTGCAAGGTGCCTTTAAAAAACAACATCTTTTTGTTTTATTGTTCTCATAAATAAAGAGTTAAAATATGGAAATCAGGTAAACATCAAAGAATATGATTAACCAAGATGTTTTCACAGATGCTCAGAGCCAGAAGCTCATCTCTTCTTTTAACATAAACTAAATATAGCAAAGAGAAAACTCAGTGCCTATACCTTAATAATAGCTCAGAGTTCATTTCTCCTATTGTCACAATAATCTGCAGGATAGGCAAGGGACACTGGGAAAGTAAGGGGCTGGCTGAATAGCACTGCATTACATTACTTGATCACCAATTAACATCGTTAATTCTCTGAAACAGACTTGTGTCAGGAGTGGAGCATGTACTGGGTGGAGATTTTTGCATCCAGAAAAAAACACAACCATCATAGAACATTGTTATTATGAATCCTCATTTCCCATCCCACTCCCATATTTCTGTCCTTATTCACAGTATAATTTTTTTGGGGGGAAATTCTGTTATTCTAATAAATGAATAAGCTATTTCTCTCTCTTTCTCTAAGTATGCATTCCAAAGACCAGATCTCACAATTGAATGTTCATTCCCAATGAATTTTTGGAAAATGCCATAATTCTATAGGTCTGTGATAGCGAACATGTGGCACACAGAGCCCTCTGTGGGCATGCAAGCCATCACCCCAGCTCAGCCACACATGTGTGCATGCCTCTCACAAGACAGCTGGTTTTTGGGTCTCTGCCACGCATGTGTGGGGTGCAGTGTGCATGCGGGACACACATGTGCATGTGTGGGGGCAGGGCGCATGCACATGGCCCATGCACAGGGGGCGGGTCATGCACGCATGCATGGGAGGGTTGTGCCCATTTGCAGGGCACACACAGGGATCACACATGCATGTGCGGGAAGCACACACATTGTATTATAGGTGTGTGCGCGTGCATGCTTTTGGCACTTGGCACTGAAAAGGTTAGCCATCACTGCACTAGTATATAAAATGAGAGCAAAGCCACACCAAATAATGAGGTTACATAATTTAGTAATGAAATATTTGTAAGAAAACAATCATGCTCAGAGAATACCGAGGACCGCACATAAAAGTTGATCACTCACACGTTAAATTTCTCCTCCTCCCCTTCTATGATTTTAATTTAATCATATTTAATCTCTCTCTTATCTGCATGTCTTTTAAATGCTGCTGTCCTTATGTGACTTTTTGGGGAAGAAATGACAGATAAGCAGCTTCTTCTAAACAAGAGTGAGGAAAAAAAACATGTTTCAGAGGGAGGCCTCACATCATCCAGATATTAGAACCATCAATTTCAGAAGCAGCTGAAGGATGGATAGTTATATCATTTGTAAAAGCCGCTACAAATGCATAGTGAACAACAAAAGATAAGTTTGCAGTTGAAAAGAGCACTAGGTCAAATCAAACATCAGATCTGAAGAATCGATGGTCCGTCTATAAATCAGTTCATAAAATGTTCTAAGCACCCCACTTGCTCCCAGTTCCAGATATAACTGAAATACATGTTGCTTGGATAATCATGGCATAGAATTAATAAAGGCCACAAATTTCTTACTTCTGCAATTTTACTTGTTAGTCTGTTATTCAAATCACTTTAGCAAGAGCCTTAATCACCAATAACAGCTTCAAATGTATTCAAAGTTATGCAAGTTTGTACTTTACAAAATTTATTGGCCATACATATCCCTTCCAATTATTTTGCTCTTTTGTCATTAGATTAAGCATTACCTGAATCATATGAAGTAAAAAGCTATTTAAATCTACTGTAAATTTAAAAAGAAAATACTTGCAAATAGTACAGTTCTCTCTTTTTGTCTGTTATCGTACTGAATTAAAATTGTTAATCAGTTCTTGAGTTCTAAGTAAATAATGAGGTTTATTAAAAACAGTTTTAACTGATCATTTACTATTGCTGTAGGCAAGAATTTACTGATATAGAACAAACTACTTGTGATATCATTAGGGAAGAATTTGAACTTATTGTTTCTGAAAGGTGGTCAGAGTTCTACAGTATATACTATATAGGCTGCCAAAGATACGACAGGAAGGGTGGTGAATGTCTTGCCCTCGGGCAAGCGGGCAGACTCTCCGGAGCACCGTACCGGAACGGTACCCAGTGCTCTAGGCAGGCTCCAGTATGCCTATAACGGGGTGTACTGCCTGCAACCCACCACTGTGCCAACTTTTAAAACTCCTCTTTCTGGAAAGACGATAGGGCAGTAGTTACAAAGCTCTCTAGAAGCAGATTATCTTAATTTGTTGCAACCAGGATTGAGACCTTGGCACTGGAGATAAAGTTTATTAATAAATATCATTGACAGTGGGAATGCAACCTTATTATTGCACTGTATTGTTCTACAGTCTTCACATAGTATCTTTCTGGACAATTTGCAAAGCTTGGTGATTAGAGCCACAATTTATGGTGGTTCAGCTCCTTCCTAAGTCAGTGTATATGGAAGGGCAGGTTCAGCTTTGGGTATTCTGATATGTAGTGGCTCAAGGCTTAGTCCTCTCTCTTACCTTACTGAATAGCTACAGAAAACCATTGGAAAGGTAATCTTATCCCATGTCAATATGTTGATGATACTCAATTATACATCTCTACCCCAAACCTGGTGTCCAGAATGTGTATTGGTTTGAATGGGAAGAATAAGATGAAGCTAAATCCAAACAAGATGGAGTGACACCTGATCCAGAAGCTAACAGATCCTGAGACCATTCCAACTTTCAGTTTGATGAGGTTGTGCTTCCCCTAGTTCATAATTTAGGGTCTTTTTGGATTCACTGCTTCCTAGATGCAATTAAGAGTCAGAAGGGCCTTTGTATAACTTAGGTATAAGCAACAGTTACTCATAGTCTTGCTGCTTTGTGTTTGGATTATGTAATTAACTATGTACAGGATTCTCTAAAATTACCCAGGAATTGAGTTACCCAACTGTAACTGTTCAGGATATGGTGGTCTTCTACCAGAGGTGAATTGCCCCCGTTTCGGCCTGGATCGGACAAACTGGTAGTAGTGGCGGTGGGAGGCTCTGCCTATCTGCCTGGATATTTCTGCACATGCGCAGGAGCATTGCATGCATGAGCAAACCAGTAAAAACATTGGAAACCCATCATTGCCCTCTACTAATGGGAGTGCCTCAATGCTCTCACTTAGCAACTGCATTGGCTATCACAGTGGTTCCCAACTTCGGGCCCACACCCCACAGGAGGGCAATTTGATTTTTAATGGGGGCAATTTGAACCTTGTTTAAACCAAGTTAATGGCCTTTTAGGTTTCCTCCGCATTACTCGAGTTCACTTTTTGAGTAAAGTAAGAATTATATGTCACAGAGAGGAGCATTCAAGATTTTAGAGATGCTTAGGTGGGGCATGGGCAAAAACGGGAACCACCTGCTTATCATTTGTTCCCAGGTTCAGAACAATGTGCTGCTTATAATCTACAAACTTCTACCTGATTTAGAATCTCGTGTAGCTGCAATAACATTTGCTTTGAACATGAACTTTCAGTTGGAGGTATAATCAACAAAAATATAGTTAAAAGTCCTTCTGTGAGGTGTGCAGTTAGGGACCTTAAGATACGCATTCTTTGCAAAACATTTTCTGTGGAATCAGTTACATTTATAAATTACTGCTAAAGATAAAAAGAAAAATGAAATAACCGCATGTTTACTTTCACTATGTAAAACTGGGTCCTTTTGGAGAAGGGCGGGATACAAATTGAATAAAATCTAAATCTAAAATATTTAAGATGGATTTGGGAATTCGGGATGTGAGGTGTGTGGTGCTATAATTTATGATTTTATGAAATTAATAAGAATGAATATGATTTCAATGATTGCATTGTTATATCTTGGCATCTGTTATCAATTGCATTATATGTGTACCTCTTAGATTCACCCAATTTAAGCAATATAAAAAAGAAACTTTGACTTTTTTATATATGACATCCGTATGGGCATTTTAACTGTTACTGTAATACATACAATAATGCAATTTCCAGTCATCTTTTCTAAACATACCCAACACCTTGTCTTTAGAAGGCTGTTTATGTCTTGTTCATTTTCATGGCCATTTTCTGAATTATTCTTAATGTGTAGTGTCAGTTATTTTTAAGGTGCTTATCAATCTCTTTGTGATATGCTCTAGAATAGATTCTTTCTAAGTATCAACATCATACTATTTTATTGAACCTTCCTTCTTTCCTTTTTTGAAGATAATGTAACCCTTCAGTACTCTAGGATGCAAATCATTTAACTTTGAATGTTTAGACACAAAATACATTCTTTTACTATGTTTCTATCAATCTTAAACTAAATTCTGTCTTTATATTCTGCTTATTACATTTCTGCTGGGGGAGGAATGTAGAGAGAAAGGATTGAACTACAATAGGGTTGAGAAGTATTGTTTTCATTGTTCCCTTTTAGAATTTAACTGGTTTCACTAAACAGCTGGTATACTAATTATTTTCTTTGTATTTTAGTTGGCATATACTTAATTCTTTGTTATTTTAAGTTTTTGGCTTCCTGGCACAAACTCTACATAACAAGACAATCTGTCTTTACTCTTGCTTTATGATCTGTCTCTTATTCCATTTCCTGTATAGATTTTTAAAATATGTTTCCAGTTGTTTCCCACTCCGTGTGTGTGTGTGTGTGTGTGTGAGAGAGAGAGAGAGAGAGAGAGAGAGACATCAACTTCTTTTGCTATTCATTTTTAAGTTCTAACCTGCAACTGTGCTTTTAATATCTCCTCTGGAAAAGGAATATAGGACTGGTTAATGACAATTTTGTCCTGGAAAAGAGGAAAATATAATAAACGCAAAATAACTCTGCTTTGATTGTTTAAGAGGCAAGAGAAAAACTGGCAGGCTTTCAGAATTCTGTTTTGAAAACCTATAATAAAGTTACATTTTTGTAATCCTTGATTTAATCTGATGCAAAAAACCCTGACATTATCTTCAGCAATTTCCACCCATTTTGTTTGCATTATGATGTGATGTGATCCCATTTATGATTGATTAGTTCAAAACCATGTCTCATTACATTCAATTTTATTAAAATCAAGAACTACAGGATTCCATTATCACTTTCACCATCCTTGCTGCTACTTCCACCTCTCAATTAAATCTTCCTTATTTAGTGCTGTGGTATCAAGCTAAGCATAGCTGATTCTCTTGTATCTTCATCCACATTATGAAGGAAAAAGTTGTTGAGAGATTAAAAAGTCCAACAAATCAGGGGCAACTGTTTTTCTTGTCTTCTACCTTATGTAGAAAGTTCATGAAAAGATCATGCTTCAGAGACATGATGTCAGGCTATTTAGTCTATCATGAATTCATATATTCCAATTTGTTTTTGAAAGTATCATCTGCCACTTTTCCTTGGATGGGAAAACAATAGATACCAATAGAATGAGTTTATTTGTTCATACATGCAGGTAATGTTTTACAATACTTGAATTTCAGAATACAACTGAATATTTAAACATACAATATACTTCCTTTCTTTTGCTTCTCTTCCTTTTAAACAAATGATATCTTTTAACAAAATGGGATAAAACTATAAAAGTACATAAATAAATATAGCAGTTGGCTGTTCTCCAGTCATTTGTTACATCTTTCCTATCTATATGCTATGCTTAAGTTATACTTAAAATTTGATATATTACTTCGGAATAAAGGCAATAAAAGTAGGGTAGACATTGGCATTAGGGATAGCACATATCATGTCATGTGGGCTGGGTGGACATCACTTGACTCAATAAATGAGTGCTGAAGAAAAACCTTCTGTAAAAAAAGGTCATTAGGTTTTATTAAGTAATAATTTGTAAAGTGTCATTAACATAGACAAGACACTTAATGGAGTAACTTTTCCTATGAGAAGTAGGCACATTGCATATGGCAGCTAAAATAGGGCATCTTGAACACTACACTTCAACATTAGCATATTAGAAATCAGACGCCTCCATCTTTACATTAGGATAAATATGTAATCTTTCAAATGTTGGTGGGCTACAGATCCCATGATTTCTCAGCACTGGACAGTCTGGCAAAAAAGTGATAGACATTCCCTTTCTGGGAAAGGGTGCGGTATATAAATTTAATAAACTAAACTAAACTAACATCTGGATGCCTCAATGCAGATTCCTATTGTGTATTGGTGGATCAAGGATATCTGCCAGGAATTAATTACAGCTCAGATGCAAATTACAGCTAGAAGTTAGTTTTTGTTTCTTTATGACACAATCCCATGTATTTTTAGTGATTTTTCTTTCACTTTTTATTCATTCTCAGTAGTTATCTAATACCGATAGATCAATAATTTCTGACACAAACTCATTTATCTCATATTAAAAAAAATGCCAGAAGTTTAGTCATACCGATAGGCTCAATTAAGCTTGTGGAATCAATTTTTTTAAAGATCAAAACACTCTTGCTCCACAGGACATGCTGACTTTCCTGTTTTTGTAGAAACTCCCATGCTCCTAGAATAGCATAGCAAATATGTTTCCTGCTATGTTACAAACATCAACTACTACAATTAACCTGCAAACTTTGCAAGTTCATCTCACAAATTGCCTCTCACTCTTGTTAAGCATTTTATATACTTTGCTCTAAACTTTAACCAGCACAAATCACATATATTTTATTTTACTAGATTATTTGGGGACCCTTTTATCATAGAGAAATACAGTAAATCAATTGAATTAAGACCATTATACTCCTTTAGAAGAAAAGATCTGAGAAAAAAATACATCACATCTTACCTGAAGTCTTGGGGTATGTACGCCAGTTGCGCCCCCTATTGGATCGGGATGCCCTTTGCAGTCACTCATGCTCTCGTGACATCCCGACTGGACTATTGTAACTCTCTCTACATGGGGCTCCTCTTGAGGTGCACCCGAAGACTTCAGCTGGTCCAGAATGCAGCCGCGCGAGCAATAATGGGGACCGCAAGGTACGCCCATATAACACCGCTCTTGCGCGAGCTGCACTGGCTGCCTGTCGTCTTTCAGGTGCACTTCAAGGTGTTGGTTGTCATCTTCAAAACGCTCCATGGCTCGGGACCTAGCTATCTGCGGGATCGGATCCTGCCCCATACATCCTCACGGCCGATCCGCTCCCACAGAGAGGGACTTCTCCGGGTGCCGTCCACTAGACTGTGTCAGCGGGCGACGCCCAGGGGAAGGGCCTTCTCTGTGGCGGGCCCAACCCTCTGGAACGACCTCCCCCCCGACATTAGAACAACTACGGACCTCCGCTCCTTCCGTCAAAAACTGAAAACACACTTTTTCTGCTTGGCCGGCCTTGGTTAGTCTCTACCTCTGGGGTGTTTAGGGAATTTAGTTTTAATGGGGGTTTTTAGCACAGGGATGATCAATTTAATCTGCTTTTATCTATTGTATTTATTGTTTGTATATATTTTATATGTTTTAATTTCCCTGTGCACCGCTCCGAGTCCCCTTGGGGAGAGGACGCGGTATACAAAATTAAATATTATTATTATTATTATTATTATTATTATTATTATTATTATTATTATTATGTGGAATTTCTTGAAAATGGCAATTAGAATAACTTGTTAGGGCTTAATTCAGAGCTAAGGTAAAAGTATGTGTCAAGAGACAATACAAAGATTACATCAATAGCATGCTTTACTCTGGTTTCAAAAGATTTATAAAGTAATTCTTAAAAATTACCTGCTGCGTGTTTCAAGATATTGGCACTTCTTGAATGTTGCGGCTAATACTAGGCAGACAAGCACCACCGAATCTCTATCTCACAATTAAAATCTTCAGCAGATGCATGATGAATAGAAAAAAATACTCTGGATTCATGCAAACTCTATGGTCATTATACCTATACATTAGCTAAGTCTAAAATCATCTCATTTATAACACAATTCATTTTATATATATGCGGGCCAATTTATTTGTATGTTCTACTTATAAATAGGGATCCAATTTAGTATAGTGGATAATGCATGAGGCTAGAAACCAGGAGACCATGACTTCTAGTCCTTCTCTCTCAGTACTAAGGAGGTAATGGCAAACTACTTCTGAAAAACATTGCCAATAACACTGGAGGGATTTGTCCAGGCAGTTAACAGGAATCAAAAACTGACTCAATGACACGTTACTTTAAGAACAAATATACCCGAATATACCCAGAAAACAACAAAACAACCTAACAAACCACATCTTTATAATTGTACATGTAAGAGCACTTATAGCATTCCCTTATTTATGCTGATTATAGCTATGCAAGTTTCAGAATGCTTCAATATTATAAATTGTTTTTAATTGGGTTTTTAATGGATTATGTTTTAACTTTCTAAATTTTAGCACAGGGATAATCTATTTAATTTGATATTATTTGTATTTTATATTGTTTGTTTTAACTTCCTGTGCACTGCCCCGGGTCCCTTCGGGGAGAGGGTGCGGTTATATAAATTCGACTAATAAATAAATAATAAAATAAATAAATAAAATAAAGAACGAAGCAAAGCAAGCTGGCCTTTTCAGTTTGAAGATCAGGTAGTCCTTGACTTGCAACCACTTGTTTAGTGAGTGCTCAGTTACGAGGCAGAGAAAGTGAGTTACCACCTGTCCTCAATATGACCACTACAGCATTCCCATGGTCATATGATCAAAATTTTGATGCATGGCAACTGGTATGTATTTATGACATTTGCAACGTCCCAGGGTCATGTGATTACTATTTGCAACTTTGCCAGCTGCCTTCTGAAAGCTGTCAATGGGTAAACCCAGATGCCCCTATCTATGTGATTCACTTAACTACTGTGATCATTTTAACAGCCATGGTAGAAAAAGATCATAAAGTTTTGTGTGACTTATTTAACTGCCTTGCTTAGCAACAGAATTTCTAGTCCAAAATGGGGTTGTAAGTAGACAACTCCCTGTATCATATCCATGTTGATTATTTGCTTAATTTTGCAGACTTTTGCAGGGCTTGTCCTAAGAAAGCTTTTTCAGTGAATACAGACAGAAGAACTCCCACAACACTTAACAAATTCCACGTTGGGGTGAATGCTGAATTAACCTCAATCACTCAATGAAGTACATAAAGGGATTTGGATTATGTAGTAACATGAGCTTGGGCACCCTTATTCTGAAAAGCACAACTACTTCAGTTGCACGCTATATTCTTACAGCTGAAAAATTATCTCATGTACAGAACCAATGGTTCATTTTGGTCTGTTGTGCCATATAATAATAGCCTTTATTGTCATTGTACATCATACATACAATGAAATTGGTTATATTGTACAGCAAGGCTTAATAAAGAACACTTCTTTGGTATCAAAGCAATAGGAATCAAAATCCTAAAAAAGGCAGTTAATGTTAAAAAAAATACTGTATTATGATTGGTATTAATTCAATATGTTTGGACTTTATGCTATACAAGTGTTTCATTCTTGACAGCTGCACATCCTCTTGAGAATTCCTTGAAATGACAGCTCCAGATGATTCATTCACAGATGACTGGATTCAATGGAAAATATATTTTGTCAAAAATTAGCTCCAAAAGCAACATATAATGTATCTCATCCATGCAAATAGTATTTGTTCCTAAGAATGTTTGTTAAAACAAACATTTAATTTAGAACAATGCATTGGGACTCGAGAGCTGGCCAGAATTTGGTACAACAGGGGTCCCCAACCCCCGGTCCGCGGCCCGGTGCTGGTCCGCGGGCTGATAGGAACCGGGCCGCAGGGCTGGAGAGGAGGAGGAGGGAGCAGAGGATGGCCGAGCGCGCCTCCAGCAGCTCCTTCCGACGGCCACCGCCGCCGTGCACTTTCCGGGGCTTCCTGGAGGGGCTGGCATGTCAGCTGAGGAGGTAACGTGCCTCATCCCACAGCGAGCGAACGAGCGGAGAACTCGAGCCTGCGGCTACCTTAAGCACCGCCGAGGCCATCTGGGCGCCACACACCCACCTCCCTTCCAGCCCCCTGTGGTGCCCGGACGGTTTCGGCAGTGCTTAAGGTAGCCGCAGGCTCGAGTCCTCCGGCTGCTCGCTCGTTCGCTCGCTGTGGGATGAGGCACGTTACCTCCTCAGCTGACATGCCGGCCCCTCTGGGAAGCCCCGGAAAGTGCGCGGCGGTGGCCGTCGGAAGGAGCTGCTGGAGGCGCGCTCGGCCATCCTCTGCTCCCTCCTCCTCCTCTCCAGCCGACATGCTGGCCCCTCTGCTGCTTTCCGGGGGGGGGGGGAGAGATAATGACAGACACACAGAGAGACAGACTTAGAGAGACAGAAATAGAGAGAGGGAGGGAGAGAGGGAATCAGACACACACACACACACAAAGTGACAGAGGTGGGCAGAGGGAGGAGAGAGAGACAGATACAGATATATATATATATAGAGAGAGAGAGAAACAGAGAAAGAGAAAGAAAAATAAGAAAAAGAATGATGAATGGAGGGTGGGAGGGAGGGAGTGAAGGAAAGAAGGGGGAGGGAGGAGGAAGGGAGGGGTGAAAGAAGGAAGGAAGGAAAGAAAAAGAAAGAGATGGAGGGTAGGAGGGAGGGAAGGAAAGAAGAGAGGAAGGGGGAGGGAGGCAATGGAAGGAAGGAAAGGAAAGGAAGAAATCTATTTTCCTATTTCCTTCCATCTCAAGCTACTTTTTTGGTTAACCAGGTTAAAGATCTATTTTTCTCCCAGTGGTCATTTCAAAGGAATCACATCCTCTGAGTCATTTCCTGGATTCAAACCAGTATCCCAAAGAGTCATGGGCTGCCTTTATATATAACGAGTGGCCATAAATCCATTTTTACTATCTTCAGAAGACCAAAGACCAGCCAGAAATGGAAGGAAGGAAGGAAGGAAGGAAGGAAGAAAGAAAGAAAGAAAGAAAGAAAGAACTTATGACCACTATTGAGCCCAAAATTTTGGTTGCTAAGCAAGACGGTTAAGTGAGTTTCACCATATTTTCCAAGTTGGCCGGTCACATGACCGCTGAGCCACTCCCACAAAACAGGCCACACCTTTTGGCTCTCTAAAGAAATTTCAGTAGTGGTACTGTTGATATTTGGCTCTATTGACTAATACGTTTGCCCACCACTGCCCTAGAGGGCCGACTCCCCCCCCCCCCGCATGCGCATGCACCACCTGTTCCCCCTCCCACCCTCCTCCTCTAGGCCAGCCGGTCCTCAGAATTTTCTTTAAAATGAAACCGGTCCCTGGTGCAAAAAAGGTTGGGGACCCCTGCGGTACAAAATAGGGAGATTAGATAAATGTTTTAAATAAATAAATACACTTCTAATGTAACAGGGAGTGTGTGAATTTTAAACTATAATAAGTTTGATTTTATGCAACCTTATTTAAAAAATAACATTGGAACCAAATGACAATATGTAAAATGGGTTAGTATGCTAAATAGAAGTAAAGGGATAATTTGGATGGGAAACACAGGTAAGTGATCCCTTTGTAGATTTGTTTGTAGGCCTATCATGCTCTACATACAAATTATTATCTTTTCTGAAACTTCTATTTATGTATAGAACAATGATGCAGTTTTCATATCTCACTCAAACACTGCATAGGTCAGTTCAGGCAATCTGAGTGCAATGTCTGTCTCTATAGCAGTGTAATCTACATTTGCTTTTGTATTATTTTATGTTACATTTTGCAACGTCCCATTCCTATATGGCAGACTTTGGACACCAAAAAAAATCTGGCAGAAAATGTTTAGCAAAATTAGAACAGCAGTTTAATATTGGTTTAAGAAAGACTGATATAACATGGTTTTGATTTATAAGTATCTTGAAAGAAATTAACACCGTGAACATCAGGAATATATAATCTTAAAGAAAAATAATCTTTATTGCCTTGTTATAGCATTTTTATAGCATTTGCAGAATAACTTCTAGTCTGATTTTGCAATTGTCTAATTCCTGGATACAAGAGTGTTGTAATCAACTGCACAAAACCTAAACAACAGCTATTTGGTATTAGTTATGAAAAATTGTCCTATTACCAAAGATTCCTTATGCTATATAAAAAGCAAAATTATCTTCAGTGGGAAAGCAAAAAAGGTGGTTAATATTTATATTCTGAATAATGTACTATAGGCTTTAGCAATCAAAACATTGTTTGAAAAATTAGTTTTACTGATTCACTATTCAGTCTCCTCTAATTTTCATTAAACATTCCTAATAAGACAAATATTCATCACAGTCTGCCTTACAGCAACTAAAACATGTTACTTTAAGAACAAATTTTTTCTAAATGATTTTTTTTCATAAAAATATAACATATATAGCAGATAAATGTAACATTAATTATCTAATGATAATTATAATCACATTCACAGAAGCATTGAATGCTTCTAAGTGTTGGAGTACTTGAAGGCGCTTTCCAAAAACTGTGCGATTCCTCTTCCACTTCTAGTGATTGGTGGATGCATCATTTTCACTCCGGAGGGTACAGCTTTAAAAAATACACTACTGTTAATATATAAACTACTTTGCTTTATACCAGGGGTTTCAAACTCACATCGTCAATGCAGCATCTCATGACAGATTGGGACTTTTTCCCCCTTCACTAAACTGGGTATGGGTGTGGCCAGCACTTGATGCATCCGGCTCCTGGGCCGGGAGTTTGACAGCCCTGCTTTACACAGAATTACAAACAACTTACACAAATTTAACACGCATATATACTCCATATACTCATCCATCATTTGAAAATAAGTACACATAAGAAATAAAGAGAACTTCTATTCCACAGAACTTAAGTAGATGAGGAATGGACTAATTTTGTTTTCAAAATGGGAAAATAGGAAAGATACACTGACATTGAGTTCTTGTGATGAAATGGACACAACCATTATGTTTTCTTCAGAATGGTTTGCCACTGGCTTCTTCCAGAATGAGCTGATTTCCTCACTTAGCTATCTGACTTGTGTTGCCAATAGTTTCCTATCCAAGTACTACCCAAGCCTGACCCATTTAATTTCCCAGCAGAGACAAAACTGGCTAAGTGCTGTCTTGAAGCCAAAGCTAATATAACCACATTGAGTAGCTGAACTTCAAACAGTTATATTTAGAATTATTATGAATTATTGTAATATTTTTATTTGTTCAAGAAGTAGCAAGCTAAGCGGAGCTGCCAGTAAATACAATTGGTCAAAATGCAATATACTTATTTGCGATTGAGTACAGCTGGTCTGCCATCCCAACCCTAGAATGGAGGGGAGAAGCTCAGATATCTCTGAAAATGCAGCTAATATAGTAATACTAAAGAATGAAGCAGGAAGCAGTTTACTTTATTTAACACCTTTTGCCAGAATAGTATTATCAGCTAGCTTGAGAAAGTTCAACTGCTTACATTTTTTCCCAAAGAAAAAGACTAGAAATGCACAACCTATACCTCTTCAAAGACATTTGTCTGACCTTCCAAAATTTACAACCATACTACATGATTTAAATATTAATTAAATAAACATATTTAATAATTATCAGGAATTAATTATAATTGGATTTAGTTATTTTTCAAACTTTTAACAAATAACAGATAATTTAACAGATAATTTATTATTTGTATTAACCCTGCCCAATTTAAATGTGGGTTTAGTAGTTAAAGCTTATTAAGACCTGACATACTTAAGGGTACACTTCAATTAGGAGATATTTCATTAGATTTCAATCAATATTATTTTTTTAAGAGTACTATGTTATCCTCACACCTGAAGTTGCAAAAAAAAAAATCTTTACTTACCACTACAAGGTGTGGCATCATGATCCTTATTAAGAGATCTGAAATAACTATCATTTCCAGTGCTTTCGACTTTCCCTTTCTGCAATTCAAACATAGGATCACCAATATATATGTATGTTATAGACTGAAATTTGCAAGCTTTCCCTTTCATACCTCATTCACTGGATCCTCAAGGTTTTTTTGCAGAGAAAGGCAAAGTAGATTTAATAGTTAAGGAACTACAGTGTGCCAACAACCAAAACCATTAACCTACTTTCGAACTGGTATCTTGAAATGCAAATTTTCCAAAACATCTTATGGTACTATTAGTAGTAAAACATTTTGAAATAATTATTAAAAATAGAAACATAACCTATCTTCAAATACTAAAACTCGGCAAAGAGTCTACAAAAGATGTAATACCAGAATTCATGAAACTTTGAACTTCCAATGTTGTGAAACAATATTCACTTGTCCGTAGACTGTTTTTCCAAAGTTGAAAGTTTCAACCAAACATTTTTTATGGTGAACTTCAGTCAAGTGGCAATGAGTGATGGCTTCTGCCTTGCTATTTTCCCATGAATCCTATTTTTACCCAGTTGTTTACTCAGAATGGAGTGAGGACACACAATTTACCCAAGATAAAAGACGCCTGGATGTTTTTCTGAGGTTTTCTGAACATTCTACCACGAGGGGCGAGAACCATTTGGCCTTCCAGAAGTACCGTATTTTTCGGAGCATAAGATGCTCTGAAGTAGAAGACACACCTAGATTTTGGGGAGGAAAACAAGGGAAACATATCTGCTTCTGCCTCTCAGCAATTTGCCTCCTTGCAACGAACAGTACAGATAATATACACTGTTTGTAGTGTTATATTTCAGACTATACTTGCACAGTTGCTGTTAAAATTGATGTGCTTTCTGGAAGTATAGTTATTCTCTGCTGTTTAAAAGAATAACACTTTTTAAAACAATAGCACAGGGCCTCTTCAGATCAAGCATTTATTTTAAAAAGTTTCATTTTGTTAAGTTGTCTAGAATAATAATAAAGCAGTCTTTAAAAAACAAGTCTAATAATTTGAACATTCTGTAGGCATTTATAGTTGTTGAATTACCTCCTTGCAGCAAACAGCCTGATTAGCACAAGAAAAAAAATCTTGCCTCCGAGGAAACAGCAAGTTTCACTTTCAATTTCCCGGATCATCAACTATTACAGGTTGCAGGGATTATAGTTTATTGAAGCCTCCACAAGCCCCCATTTGCTGCAAAGAGGTAAATTGCTGGGAGACAGAGGCCAAAGGGTTGGGGCCGGTGGGTGGGGCTACATTCAGTGTATAAGATGCACCCAAACTTTCACCCTTTTTTAGGACGGAAAAAGATGTGTCTTATACTCCGAAAAATGCAGTGTATCAAAACCTGGCCTTGCTGGTTAATAATAATAATAATAATAATAATAATAATAATTTAATTTTATATCCCGCTCTCTCTCCCCAAGGGGACTCGAGGCGGGGCACAGGCAATTAAAAATACAAATAAAACCACAGACAAATACAAAATACAAAATTAAAAATAGATTAAATTGATCCTGCGCTAAAACCCATAAACTAAACTAAAAATTACCCCTAAAAACCCCTAACCTAAAAAGAGAAAGGTTGGCCTCTTGGCTCTCGTTTTAATCTTTTAAATTATTTTTCACTTGTTTGTATAAGTTATTCTGACCAGAATCACCTTATAGGGGAGATGTGTGGCATAGACATTTAATAAATAAAATAAAATTTAAAAACCAACAAATTTTGTGGACAACTTCAGATTATCTCTAGAGTTGCAAATCATGTGCTTCTGGAATCTCCTGGTTAATAACTTCACTGTAAAGGAAATAAGAGTTATGAGATTCATAAAGGACATAGCTGTCCCAAATTAGTCCTGTTGTTTAATGAAGTGTTCACAACAACTGGCCATAGATTGTTTTAAATGAATTGCTTGAACAGGGGACATACTGGATCATTTTGTGAAATAAATTAAAGAACTAAACTTTGATATTATTAAGTCTCCCTTTATATATTAGCAGGATCCCATATGAAGTGCTGATAACTTCCAATGAAAAACATGGAAGAAATTGACAAATTTCAAAGGAAAAAAATACTTAGCTGAAGACCTTAGGGTACCACTTTAATGCTTAACCTCAACAATCACAATCTGTCTCTCTCTCACACACACTCATACCACACATTTCAATAAAATAAGCAGTACAACAGAAGAAAGAAAAACAGTTAAATTAGAAAACTGACCTGGAAGCGTCCAGCATCCAGCACTATCATCTTAGGGTTTGTTGTGGTCTTGCAGTTCTTCTCAGTTAGTGGTAAATGAGATGCAGTTAACTGGATTTCATACATATTTGCTAGAGAATTGCTGATGCAGTATCTAAATTGAACCGCAAAAGCCCATATTGAGACAAACTGTGTCACTGTCATAGCTGAAGAGAAATCCATGTGTAATTAATGTAAGTAATATGTACCAAGATGGCATCTAACTGGAAGTAAATTCAAGTAATTTTGGCTGACATTTGTCTGCAAACTCCTATATGTAGCCCTGTTGATGCACCCCAGAGTTCAACTCTAAAAAATCTTATCTAGAATAATGTTTGGCTAAGTAGATAGAGATTCAGGCTGCTCATATGTCTGAAGAATACTCAGATAACACTTTTTATAGCAGTGACAAATACATTTCATAATATACACTCACACACATTACACTTGTATATATATATAAATTTATGAAATGTTTAACTAAAAAGAAAGAAAGCAATCAGGACACCACAGATTATAGATATATCCTCTTACTTAACATTTAACATTACTGATAATATAAGCCTAGCAGTTGACTAGCACTTTGGAACACCTGGAAATTTAAGATTAAAAACCTTGGGTAGAATTTAGCAACACAAAGTTTTGTTCACACAACATTTTTGAATCATCTCTTCCTTCTTGTGCTCCCACACCCTCTCAAAATCTGCTCTACGGATTTGAAAGCAACAAAAAGTCACATTCCATCACTAGAAATGATTCACTGAATCGTAGCATTGATTTTATTTAGATTAACTTAAAATACATTCTTTCTATATCACCAACTATATCACCAACAATACAAAAATAGCAGAACCTTAAGATAATTGCTGATTGTCACAAGAGTCCACAAATTATTTGCAAAATAACCCCAGACACCACAGTTAACATGCCATTCCAAAAGTAGTTTTTTCTTCTTCTTCCATTCAATTGTGTCTGATTGTTAGAGACTGCCTGGATAAGTCCCTACAGTTTTCTTGGCAAGATTTTTCAGATATGCTTTGCCATTGCTTTCTTCTAAGGGGTGAAAGAATGTGATTGGCCCAAGATCACCAGTTACTTTGTTTATAAGATACAAGACGACACAATTGCTCAGTTTCTATCTTCTTTCCTTAATCAGTATACTGAACAGCCTTTTATTTTTAACCAAAGTGCAAATACTTGCAAATACTAGAAAGTAAAATAAAAATGCATACTTACGCAATTTTCTTGCATGTAGCAAGAGCACAGAATACAATATCATTTGTTTCATGCCACTGACACCTAAATAGAAGCCATATTTTCTTAATCCAGAATTTCAAATACACATTGCATCAATAGGACAGAATTTGTAATGTTAAAAAATTAATATTGTTGAGCTAATACACCTTTTCAGTACACGGTGGTCTTGCAATTTTCTATTTACATAGTTCAAGATTTTAAAAGATATTCAAAAGCATCTCAAAAGTCTTGGTCTGTAAGATGCCAGAAGACTAAAATCAAATCTACTTTGGGTAATCCCAATGTTTTGTGCATCAAAACATGAAACGTTCTAAAAAAGTAAATTTAAAATATACATGTATACATATTTTACATATACACAATATTTAAGTATTATAGTTCTGTTTGAAAAAAAAACTAAATCAACTCTTGCTGTAATTATTAGTTGTTTACTCTATGTATAACACTTTGGCAACTGTTTAGTGGATTAAAACATTACACTTCTTGTTTTGACTATTTTGTTAAAATTCCTTAAACCACTCCTTTCCAAACTTTTTCTTTCATTATCCAAAATCACTTATCAGAAAGTTCTATCACATTTCAAAAACTGATTGTAAGTACTTTCTCTGAGCACTGTCATAATTTTGAACAGTTGTTAAATGAATGGTTGTTAATTTGAGGATAACCTGAATAATTGAAAACAATATTACTGAATGATCTTTATGTTATTTCAACAACTCACCATTGATATTTTCATTGCTTTTCATCTTACTAGGAATATTTTGTGAGAATTTTCTAATATATTTTAGTGTTTGTGGCAATGATTACGTCAGGTTAATGGATAATAGGTTGTTGCTACCTAAAGAAAAACTATTTGGGGTAATTTCCCCAGATTTCGAAAGCACCGCCTTAAACAGAGACCACTGTGTACTTTTGCCTGGATAAATTTTGGTCACGTACTTTACTACTAGACGTTTTTACCCAATAACAGTCATGAATACAAGTAATTCTTGGATTACAATTTCTGTCACTAACTGAACCAATGGTTTTAGTACAGGCGTATTATTTAATACATTTTTAAATATATATTTCATGTATTTTTTATCACTGATTTTATTGCTGCCTGTACACCGCCCTGAGTCCCGGCATAGAAATTTAAATAATAAATAAATAAAATTAAGTAAAACATTACATGAGTGGGTTACTTAGCAATAACAGTTCTTGATATGGTTGTTAGGCAAGGATTTCACACTTTTCCTGCCCTGCATGGACTGCCTCTCCATTTCACCTTTTTCACCAACCTAACTCCTTCCCCATGCTTGCCATTTTTCAGTCTTTAAGCCATGGTGAAGCAGTGGTTAGAGTGCAGTACTGCAGGGTAGTTCTGCTGCCTGCCTCCAATTTGGCAAATCAAATCTCACCAGGCTCAAGGCTGACAGCCTTCCATCCTTCTGAGGTAGGTAAAATGAAGACCCAAATTGTTGGGGGAAATATGTTGACTCTGTAAACCGCTTAGAGAAGGCTGTAAAATGGTATACAAGTCTAAGTGCTATTGCTACTAAACATTTTATTAGATCATAGAATAAAATACAAAAATATAAAATGGTAGGCACTGTATTCTGCCACCTACCTGTTGCTGCTCTGCCCCATTGCCCCAACTAACCTTGGTCTACTTTGCCTCCACTGGACTCTGCCCACTTCCAGAGTGGACAGGGATTCTTGTTGGATTGGATTCATTTCCCCCACACCCTGGCACCTTGCCTGCAGGGATCCTGATAGGCCTGCCAGATGTCAGCAATCTTAGCCAGTCACTAGCCTAGAGGCTCTAATGCACAAAGTTCTACTGCTGCCCTGAACAAAAGAGAAAGCTATCTAGAAAGTAGCTCTCTGAATCCTACTGCACACCAGGACAGGACTACAAGTTCTCCATGCCACTGCTGGCCTGGATGATTCTTCTACCGGGGAGCAAAGTAGGGATATTTTTTCAAGGAACTAAGACTGCCAAAGCAGTAAAGTCCACCAGGACCTGGCAATTAGGCAGTCACTGCAGAGCATGACTGACAGAGGCCCCATGCAGAAGATTTTGAGGCTGATCGGTGAGTCGAGGAGAGGCAAAGCAAAGACAACTACGAAAGTCAGCTGGGGACAGAGAGGATGGCAGCATAGAGGGCAACAGCATAAGACAGTGACTTCTTCATCTCAGTTGTGCTATATAGGGCAGCCAAAAAAACAGAGATATTTGGGGTCCGGGGAGGGTGGAACTGAAGTGGGCAGGGAAAGAGGAAATGAATGTGGGATACTACGATAGTCATAAATGCATGCTGGTCACCAAGCAATTATCAAATATCAGTGTAGTATCATTGGAAATCTTAACCATCAAGTATTAAATTCAATTACTTGAAGCAAGATATTTTCCCCTCCTTGGTCATAGGAAGTATGCATTCCTTCATAATTTTAAAAGTACTATATTCCCCTACTAATGGTTTTTTAGATTCTGAGAGTTACAAACTGAAGTAATTATTTCTATGAACATTATTCAGTAAGGTAAAGAACCATCAAAACCTCATTAAGGTGTAATTTGAAAAAAAACAGTTATTTATAGTAGATAAAACATTGCAAAACAGAGATATACAAGTTTAGGGCTCTTTCAGAATGTAGAAAGAAAAAGATTAAAAAATATACCTAGTATTTCCTGAGTAATCCCACATGGAAGCATCCAGTGTGTTACACACCCAAGTTTTAGAAGGTTCTTTTTGAAGTTTTTTATAATACAGCTCCACAACAAGATCTTCCACATTTAAAAGCTTTAGATGATTGACACTGCCTATTAGGAAAATAAGTTTCAACATCAAGAATATTACATAATATTTGTTAACAATATTTTCCCTATTATAAAGGTAATAGTTTCTTACCTGTTTCTTTAGCCATATGTTTTAGGCACCAATTAATTCTGAAGTGATCATCAGACTACAAAAATAAAAAAATTGGAATTAAACTAGTTATTTATTCAGTACATAGATACTGATGAGAAACAGAAGAACCTGCTTTCTCTTAAAATATCCTAAATCTATTATGGCTCTAATTTACTTAATTAGATCACCTTCACAATAACATTGATTTAAAATGTCATTTGATGCATTCTGTACATATAGATCAATAGCCACAAAATCTCCAACCAGCAATACAAATAATTATGTACAATATAGAAATAGAAAATTTTAAACTACAAATGAATTACACAAAGTGTTCAAAATCATGGAATAAGTTATTAGAATGATTGCCTTCCTATGCCTTTCTCAACTAATTTTTAACAGGATTTAATTATTTTTGCTTCTGAAAATGTTATAATTTTAACGTAAACATTTCAATTTGTATATAGTTTTATATTTTTTTACTGTACACTCCCTTTGAGGTAGATGGGCAGTTCAGAAATGTAAAAATATAAAGACAGACAGATGGGTAGATACCGGTGCATGAACTTAAATGGAAACAATTTTAATACCTACACGAGTCTTTTAATAATAGTGGGTCAAAATTGGAGCTGTAGTGCTCAAAATTTGACCTTGGTTTACATAAGGTTAGCAAGGCTTAGAATACTTTAATGATCATAGAAACATTAGACACCTATCTATTCTTAAATGTTTGATGAACAAGATATCAAAGAACTTCTTTTAATGCTGAAGGCTTAGATTAGATAAATAACTGATCAAATGCCTTTTAATTAATAAATATTAGCAAAAGGTTTTATCCCTATGGCTGAATTCTTCTATGTGGAAACATATTTGGACGGATATTCTTATTCAATTACTTCTCTAAATTTGAATGTCAAGTCAATGTACCTTACAATATACAGATGGCCAGTTGCCCCTTTGTGGTTTGATGAACTCATATAGGTCATGCAACACAACTGAGTAACTTGTAGTTTCAATATCAAAACCAGATATGGGAATTTTATGGGTAGCATCACCTAAGGGAACATTTAAAATATTTTAAGATGCAAAGTATCATTCATACATATTCTAATCTTAACTATACTTATAGATTGCAAGATCTATGTATCAATTCTATAATGAAAGCTTGAATATCTTAATTTGATTTTTATTAAAATATTCAATAAGAACAAAACTTGTCTCATTAACAAGTAAAAATGTTTGTCATAAATGTAGAATAAAAATGCATCTTTTTGAAATAAAGATTTTCCAAAAGTTGAACCTTGCTGTATTATTGATTTAAAGTACTATCCATAACCAATGCTTACTTTATCATTCAGGTGGACATTCTAGCTTAAATTTTACTTACATTTAGAAATGTAATATGCAATGTTCAATCTATTCTGTAGCTCAGATGATACAAGTGCCACAATAAGAGCTAAAAAGCCCCTAAATGAAAGTTTTGAAAAAGGTATATAATTGTGAAATTGCTGAAGTTTCTTAACAATAGCATGCCACACAGAATAAGTTAGAGAGGCAAAATCAAATGTTTCAGAAAATCTGATACAATACCCAACTGTGATGAGAAAAAAAAGGAGTAAAAATGTAGTCAAACTTATTGAGTAAATCTTTGTTTCAGCTTTTGTGCAATATTCACCTGCAGCCTGGCAATGAAACCGAAATCCCCGTGGTACTTCTCCTGCAGAACACCAAAAATAAACAAAATACATTCATTGATTTTGTGTGATGCTAAATTGTTATCTAAATACCTATAATTTACCATCATTCTTTCAGTGCCATTGTTAACTTCTTGTGGTAGTTGAATGAGAACTATCTGTTCTTGCAAGACATTAGTCAGATTTAAGAAATAAAAAATAAAGATCATAGGAAATTTTCACTGTTAAAATACATTTTCTTGGAGATGTAATGTTTATTAGATCATGATCGATTCATCACAAATAATATCGTCAAGTTTTGGCCATTAGAATTTTTATGTTTTCAGTATGCAGGAATTATTAAACCAGATTCTTGAATAAACTGAAACCTATTTCTTTCAGAATAGGCCTGAACCTCTATGACCCTTTCAGACAAATCAGAACAAATTAATTCTTCCCTTTTTCCAACACTCACCAGGATTTATAAAATGATGAAATTCTGCAATTATGCCATCCCTAAGTGAATATTTGATACACCCAATTTCACAAGGGAGGAAACGTTGATTGCAGTGAGGGGGCAACACTCCATGACTGAAGATATTCAGAAAGTACAATGAAGTTTCGAGCACATCTGAAAAAATGATTTGAATCAAATTAGCAATATATTTTATTATGTGATTAATATTTAATGCTAATATAGTTGCTTCTAGATGATATGGTTGGCACATAAATCTAATACATTAAATACATTTTAACACAAAATATTTCAGTATATTTAAAAGCTTTTAAAATGCTTGATATAGGATTTTAGCTTTCCCTCTAGAAAAATGAATATTGTCTTCATTTCATTGATGAAAATCCTGGTTTATTGGCCTAGCTAAAACAATGTAAAACCACAATTATGAAATGATTTATAATTAAAAATAGTTTATGGATTTAATCTGTCAACTCATGTAAATAATAATAATAATATAATAATATATTTATTTTATATACCGCGTCCTCTCCCCAAGGGGACTCGGAGCGGTGCACAGGGAAACTAAAACACATAAAATATATACATGAATAAATACAATACCTAAAAATAAATTAAACCAATCATCCCTGCACTAAAATCCCCATTAAAACTAGTCGTTCCCTAAAAACCCTAAAGGAAGAGACTACCCTAGGCCGGGGTAGCTGGCCTAGGGTAGTCTTACCGATCCTTAATAATCCTTAATAATGATCCTAATCCTTAATAAGGATTAAGCAGTTACCAATCAATGTAAACAAAAACACAAAGGCAAAATAACTTATTTCAATACTAATTACCATTTGTTCAAACTCATTTAATAGCAATTATCCCATCAGCTCGATAGCTTTACTTGACCTATCCTATAATCAGGTCTTTATTCTAAGCATGCTACTACATTTCTTGGACACTACTAAATCCTTACTTTATATACATTTCATTTTTGTAATTTTTCCTGTTTCCTTAGGACCCCTTCTGTTACAGAACATTTAGGCTAAACTGGTCATGAGATGGATTATCTTTAAACTATACTTTACCTTGTTCATACTTAAATGTGCTTGTAAGGTTTGTAAGAGGAATCATATCCTGACTTTGAGTAGGTTTTGGGACTTCTCTACGTGGCTAAAAAAAATAATAATTCAATCTTTACCAAATCAAGAAAAACCATATATAGAATGTTTCTTTCTAGGCACAATGCTGTTTGACAATATACACAGAAATCTGTGATTGAGTTTATACAATGATACACACCAGACAGACCTATAAGAAAACCCTCAACTTGAAAACATTTGTTTGGCAATGGTTCAAACTTATGATAGCAACAAATGAAGGGATGTACCTCTGCCTGAAATTTCCAGCTGCTGTAGTACCCTCACGGTCACATGAACAATATTGAGGTGTTTGGCAACTGATCCATCCTTAGGACAGACTGCAGACTATCTTCCTCCGTAGGCCTGCCGTAGGCCTGTTTTCTACACTTTCTCACACCTTTGTTCCCACCATGCCTTGGCACTTATTTCTCTATAATTCTCCAGGAAGCAGCTGATAAATTGCGTGACCTTCCTCCATGGAGACTGTTTGATGCTCTCCCAGAAGACGGTGCCATTTGGGGAATTCAGGAGTTTGACTTCAGAATGAGGAACTGACTGCTCCATCCCTTGGCCTCTCTATATTGCACCAAAGCCATGGGGCACAGTACAGAAATTGACACCATTTCAGAGTGACCATAATTCATTGCAGCTAGACCCAGTAAGGTGGGAAAGCCAGTGCAGACTCAAGTGGGTAGGAAAACAGGCCCAAAGTAAGCAGAGCATGAGTGCCTCGGGGTGGGTGAGGCCCTAGGAGGCAATATATCCCCTAGGAGGAAACTTATCCAGGGAAGTACTACAATGGGATAGTGGACTAGGCCTCTGCCACCAGTGTCACAACATGTTCCTCTTAGCAGCCCACGTTTGCTTAATGACAAGGAGCAGCAGGAACTGGAAATGTTAAGTTACATGGGCACCTGATTTAACAACCATCATGTCTTTTGACTGTTAACAGGTAGGCTCTGTTATGGTCATAAGTTAAGAACTGCTCTCTCTGTGTGTTTGTGTGTGCATGCAGATAGTAGCAGCATTATTGAATTATGTGTTTACCCACTTATATCATCTTCATGCCCAGCTGATACTCATCAAGAATGCTAGGCAGCTCACTAAAATAAATTAAGTTTCTATAAACATTGCTTTAAGCTACATATTCTATGCTATCAGAATAGTAGCTATGCCATTTTCCTTTCCTCAGTTGAGCAAAAGTGTTTAAGAATCAAAGGACAGTAACATCTATACTTTTACATTCTTGTAGTCTTGAATATCCTTTCAGGGTCTAGAAATAATTATAGCACACCTTTCCAAATATTACCATACTAGAAATCTTGCTACCCTTTTATTTTTAATAAGAGTACCAAGGGGAAAATGCAATGTATAAATATGACATTAAGGCTCTAATTATATGAAAATTGGAAGGAAGAAAATTACAAACAGCAAGGTGGATGGAGTCCATTACAGTGGCAATAGATGCATTATTTGGGAGACTTGAAAAAAAGATTATGGATAGATCATCACAGAAAAAATGTATGTGGTTATCATACATCGAAAATAATTTGATAGCAGAGTCATAGGCTGGTGCATAACCAATCCTGTAGCTATCTTCATATTTTTATAAGATTTAATCTGCTACTTGAGATAAATCTAAATCAATATGCTCTTCATTACACAGGAAAAATTCAGAATCCATCCAACTAGAACTTACACTCTTATCTTTCTTTACATACCATATTTTTCGGAGTATAAGATGCACCAAGGTTTTGAAGAGGCAAATTACAAAAAAAAGTAGGTTGGTAGATAGAGAGGGAGGGAGAGAAAGAAAGAGAAATACAGTAGGTAGGTCGGTAGATAAAGGGATAGAGAGAGAAATAGAGAGAGATACAGTAGGTAGGTAGGGAGAAAGAGAGAAAGGGTAGGTAGATAGGTAGAAGGATAGAGAAATAGAAAGAGAGAAATACAGTAGGCAGGGAGGGAGAGAGTGTGTGTAGGTAGGTAGGTAGGTAAATAAAGGAATAGAGAGAGAAATGCAGTAGATAGGGAGTGTGTGTGTGTGTGTAGGTAGGTAGGATAGAGAGAGAAAAATACAGTAGGTAGGTAGAGAGAGAGATAGTAAGTATGTAGGTTGATTTTTCCAGGTGTATTTATCCATGTCCTGGAGAAAGAAATTGCTGACAAACCTTAAGACTTCGTTTCTGCTGGTACAGAAACAGTTAAAGAGCAGGAAAAAAACCCCTTTTCTACTCTGCAAACCTCCCCCAAATGGCCCGTTCTTTGTTTTTGTTTTCCAAATAAAAAGCATGAATAGCCTTGAGGGGCTTTCAGAGTTCTCCTGGGAGGGTTGGGGGTGTGTCAAAAATGAGCAAAAAACTGGCTCATTTAGCGTGAAAACGGGCCATTTTTGTGTCAAATAAATTACATGCATAGCCCTATGGAGGCTTATAGAGTGCTGCTGGGGGTGGGGGAAATGGCCCGCTCGAAGCTAATTTCTGCCCTCCCCAGCCCTCAGGTCTCTGGAAGCCTCCATAAGGCTAGGCACAGCCAGTTTGGTGAAGGGGGCAGGGTTCCAGGAGGCAAAAAAATGCTGTATTCGATGTATAAGACGCTCCCAGATTTTTAGCCTCTTTTTAGAGGAAAAAAGGTGCATCTTATACTCCGAAAAATACGGTACCTACAAGTAACTTTTATTACTTATTCCCCAATTTAAACTCAATTGCACTTGAAAATAATTGTATTTATAGGCTTTGAATATTTCATTCTTCTATTTACCTTTTCTGCTGCTCCATCTGACCTGGCAGCTTTCCACTGACGAGCCATTTCTGCATACTTTCCTTTTTGCTCATCATTAAGTAGCTTAGGAGTAAAAACAATTATATAAATCCTTGCATTATTTTCTCAATGTTTTCTGCCAAATCATCCACTGACTTAATCTAACAGGTTGTTTTTTTGGCAATACTCATTTGGGAAAGTCAAACATGCTAACATTAACTCTAGTCAAATGTTAGATTAGGTTTAGTAACTTCCATATAGTGCTCTTTCTTAAGTGTTACTTAATAAATCAATGCACTTTATAAAGACTGTCAGTGGAAGGCTGAAACATCATTCTAATGGTAGTTATTTTAAAAGTAATACATCTTATGTCTAGAACAAAAACTGAGGTGGGAAACAATTTATGTTACTGCTGCCTCGAAATACGAAACCAGAGTTTTTCTCTCCTTAGGCATGAAAGCTGGTTGGATGTTTTTGATCCAGCCACAACCTCTCAAGATAGTTCCTTTGGGGAAAATAGCAAGAGGGAGTAATGTTAGGCTTCTTGGCTGCCTTGGGCTTCTTATAAAATAATGAAGGCAGGATAAAAATCTAATAAAATAAAATTATACTTTTTAGTAGTGCAACTGCTATCGTTAATGTTATTAAACATTCTACCAGTGCAGCAATATTTGGGAAGCAAATCTCGTTTAGGTTGTAGAACAATTTTGCCAGTCCCATCACTATGGCTAAAGCCCAGGAAATTAGTGCTTGGAAACGTCTCCACAGATCAGTTCTGTTGTAAAGAGTTTAAGCACGTTGTGTCTAAATTTTGCAGCTTTCTTCAGCAAGGTTTGGAAAGCGGCAAGTAATACACGTCTTAAATTCAGAAAGAAGCCATTTTTAGCGAATGAGCACGAAGCCCCCTTCTCAGCAAGATTTTGTAACTATGGCTACCAGATCTCAGCTGCAAAAAAATCTTAAAAAGAAACTGTCATCAACTGATTTTTGCCATCCAGATCCGACGGCTTTATTATGTCTTAACTCTGCAACCTCTATTTTGCTTCACTTTAAAGCGCCTTCTAGCGTTATCCAAAGAATCGTAATGGTCATATAAAGGCTTCCTAGTATTATACTAGAATGGTCGGACTACGTTAGAAGACGCTGTAAAATAACGAGTAAGGAAATATCAGGTCAGGTCCTTGCAAGTGGAAGGGTGGCCATTCCCAAGACTTTCCCTTCAAGTTCCAAGACGGAAAGAAAAGGCGCGTCCACGCTCCCTCACCGCCCAGGCATCGGAGCAATACGGGATGGCGTTAGCGACGCTGGTCACAGCCAGGCCTCGCTGCTTCAACTCCGGCAGCTTCTCCAGCACGAAGAAATAATAGGCATTGCGCGAGCTTTTGCAACTCGCCATTTCGCACCACGCCTGCGGAGGAGGGGGAAAATCGGCGGGTAAAGGGGGGGGGCGGGTCTCCTTTTTAAAGGGAGAATGGGCCAATCCTGGCCTACCTTTCTGTGTTCTGAGGCCAACACGTGGCAAAAGAGAAATAAAAAGCGGGGCCGAAGGAGTTGATTGGTCCCCTTGAACTGCGGGGGCTGATTTTATTCTCTTTCAGTTCAGGGTCTTTCAAATCCCCCCCTGGTCGTCATTTAAGGCTTCCGTATCCAGTTCGCAAGAGTCGGGCCGATCACTAGAGGCCAGGAAGGAGATCGAATTTTTGTAGGCGAAGGATTGCAGCTCTTAACAGAGGCCTTCAAACTTGTGCACTTCAACTCAACTCCCAACCCTGGAAGTCTTTAAAAAGATGTTGGACAGCCATTTGTCTGAAATGGTATAAGGTTCCTGCCCATGCAGGGGGTTGGACTAGAAGACCTACAAGGTCCCTTCCAACTCTGCTATTGTATTATTATTGTATTATTGTAACTCCCAGAATTCTCCAGCCAACTATGCTCCAGCTATGTTGGCTGGAGAATTCTGGGAGTTGAAGTGCACAAGTCTTAAAGTTCCCGAGTTTGGAGACCTCTGTTAACAACTGCCAGCTCTTTAAGAACTTTCCCACCATCCAGTAAGACTTGAAGTAGCGTCTTCAAAGAAAAAACAAGAAAGTCCAGTTGTTGCTTGGAAAGAAAGAAAGAAAGAAAGAAAGAAAGAAAGAAAGAAAGAAAGAAAGAAAGAAAGACCTTTGGGATAACCATGACCTGGATAATTGAGAATCTCCATAGACATACTAGAATACAGTTTTGAGTTCTGGCCCAATGCCTAAGATGTTGGGGGGAAAGTGGTTATTTGTTTGGTTATTCAAAAAATGGGTGAGAAAGCAACCATGGTGAAACAAGTATTCATAGGAGGGATAGATTGCTCAGTACTTTGAATTAAAAGCAAAAAAAAAAGTACCTTTGATGTGAACAAAAAGGAAAGGACTGAGGTATCCAGTCTCTTCAAATTTATTTATTCTATTTTTTGTTTGATTTGTCTACAAGATAATAGGTATAAGAATAAACATGAGTGAATGAAATGGGTACGAATAAATAGGGACAGTAGGACAGGGACAGTAAGCACAAGGGAGCACTTTTGCATGCCCCTTACAGACCAGGAATGGGATGAGGTCAATAGTAGACAGTTTAAGGTTAAAGTTATAAGGATTTGAAGATATAACAACAGAGTCAGGTAGTGCATTCCTTGTATTGACCATTCTGTTGCTGAAGTTGTATTTTCTGAAATCAAGTTTGGAGTGGTTTACATTGAGTTTGTATCTGTTGTGTGCTTTTGTATGTTTGTTTTTCTATCCTGGTATCCATGTTCTATTTGGATAGCTCTTTTCCTACTCTCTTTTGCTAGTGCAAGCAACATAATGTCATCTTTGGACAGTCAAGCCCCACTCCCACTCCCATAAATACTGTGCAACCTTTGGTGGAAGAATACCAAAGGTAGTTCTCAACTTACAACCACAATTCAGCCCAAAATTTGGGTTGCTAAGTGAGAAATTTGTTAAGTGAGTTTTGCCCCATTTTACTACTTTTCTTGCCACTGTTTTTAAGTGAATCAATTCAGTTGTTAAATTAGTAACACAGTTGTTAAGTGAATATGGTTTCCCCATTGACTTTGCCTGTCTGAAGGTTGCAAAAGGGGATCACATGATTCCGGGACATTGCAATTGTCATAAATGTTAGTTGTCAAGCTTCCGAATGTAAATCAGGTGACCATGGGGATGCTGTAATGGTCATAAGTGTGAAAAATGGTCATAAGTCATTTTTTTCAATGCTGTAACTTTGAACGGTCATTAAGTGAACTGTTGTAAGTGGAAGACTACCTGTATAAAATTAAAACTGGTAACACAGATCTGTTCTAAACAGAAGGATAGAAACCAAAATCTCAAAACATGCAGTTCTTATTTGATTTACTTACTAAAAGAATCAATATAGCATATTTTATTTTTACTTATTCATTTATATCCTTATTTTATCATTTGTATAAACTCAAAGCAGCAAATAGGCCTAATAAATCTTCCTTTCTATTTTTTCCACCACAACAACCTTGTGAGGTGGTTGAACTGAGAGTGGGTGGTCCAAAGAGATCCACTATGGCTTTCAGGCCTAAAATGGGATTAAAACTCACTGATTTTTGTTTTCTAGTCTGGTGCTTTAACAGGTAGACCAAACTGGCATTTTTAATTTTTTTTATATTTATTTATTAATTTTTATTGCTAGTCTGGGAATCAGTTTGCTGCCAGTTTGAAATGCTATTTATTTATCTTTTGAGTCAGTAAGAAACTACTTGGAATTTAAGCCTGCTTCAAATCACTGCAGTCACACAATTCACCTCTTGGATGGAGATTGAAGTATTGGGTGTGTTTATATAATTATTGAGAGTGTGAATTAAATCCAAGCAAGTGTATTGAGGTAACCGGTGACAAATAGTTTTTATATATCTTTAGGCTTATCTGAACAGTATTGAAATAAGCAAATCTAATCCAATCTGTTAGAATCTGGCATAACCTGAATACATCTAAGGGGATCTTAAGTGTCTCCTGCTATTTTTGTTTTAAAGTAGATCACTTAATAACACATTCAGCTGAAACTGCAGCATCTACCGTATTTATTCGAGTATAACGCGCAAAATTTTCTACCAAAAAAAGAACTCAAAGTTTGGGTGCGCGTTATAAACGAGGATGTGCGTTATAAACGAGGGTGCGCGTTATAAACGATTTTTATCATGGCCGCACGTGTTCAACAACGTTTGTCACTTACAATGCTTGGTCTGAGCCGAGAAAAAGTGAAACAAAATTTTATACCGATTTTAAATCGAAAATTAGGGGGTGCGCGTTATACACGTGTGCGCGTTATACTCGAATAAATACGGTACTTATTTTTGGAGAGAAGTTCCATGCAAATCTTGAGTTTATAGATTCACTGTCAGTAGGACAAAGAGCTGTCATTAACTTGCAATGGTAACAACATTAAAACTAACTTGGATTAGTATTCCCTCCTACCCTCCAATCTGTAACCTCTATCTAATTTACAAGGGAAATCATATTTCTCGATACTATTTTCCCCAAAGAAAATATTTTTATGAGACATTTTAGAGGTTTTTCTGATTTTCCTCCCCTACTAAGTTATATATATCTTGGAGAAAATTGTGGGTGATGCTCTTGCACCTGTTCTGCTATACCACGTCGTGCAAATTTAAAAGATTGCTTTTGGAATGCTAGCTAATGTAATCTATAAGTAAGCAAAGCTGTTGTATGGAATAAAAGAGCAGAGGAGATCGGGAATGAGTCATATACTAATTTTTTGGCCAACAAAATGTGCTTGACTGGTTGGAAGCTTTTATTGTGCAGTTAAACAAAGAGACTTAACTATTGTGTACTTAATAGTCTTGAGGAAATAATGGCTGGAAAAGAGTACGCGTGCTTTTTGTTTTTGACAGATTAAATTGCTTTCCTAAAGTCAAGAACCTACACTTGTCCTTGTTCCTTTTGCTTTGCTAGTCAATATAAGCCGTTTCTCCTCTGTGACCTTAGGATAACTTAAGTACCTTCTTTGAAATGCTCAACAATTCATTACTTTCAAATGATTAATTTGAATAGCTTAATTTCAAATTATTTATTATTATTTGTTTTTTTTTCCAAATAAGAATAGGTTACATTGATGGCATGCTAAACTTGATTAAAGTGTGTTATAGAAAGATAATTTGTGGCAATGGTTAACCACAGAGGTTTCTGGTACCTTGTGGCAAAAGTACTTTTCTCTGTTCAAAGAGAAGCTTCAAAGCTTTTTGTAGTTTTTGGAAATCTAGTTTTTGGACATCATTAAAGATTTTATATCACAATATGTTTATGTGCCTGCATGCAAATAGCATTAGATAGGTCACTGCACAACTTGGGAAAGAAAAGTCTTTTCCCATACTGTTTATGGTGCTTCAACTCCTTTTATGCCTTGTTAAATTTTAATTTACTTTTATTAAATAGAAACCTAGACTAAGGCTACTTTCATATCAGCCAAAATATCTGCAAACCAGCAACTGGCATCATTTTGTAGTGTTGTCTAGCACCAGATATATGCTAACTACCTTTTTCATGGTTAGTGTCATATTTGGCTGAATTTTCTGAATAAATACACTCATAAGAGTGTTTCCATTGTTTTTATGTGTGATAATTGGTTATTAAGTTGTGCAGTTATGCCAATGTATGTATAACTGATTTTTCTCAGATCAATTCCTTATTATTCTTGGCTGGGAGGAAATTTAAAAGGCATCAAGTTAGAAAAGGTATTATATTGTAATCTCCAAGGCCGGGGAGTCTGTTGCTGTTACTGATCAAATGTCATGTATAAGAATTGCAGCATATATATATATATATTAAAGTAGATATCAGGTGACAGCATACAATAGATCTAATAACAAACTCTTCTACAACATTTGACAAGAGTTTTTTTTGCTTTGTAAATATAGATCGCATCATGACCTTCAAAGCTGGAAATGAAATATGGACCTTGGGGAGTCATGCATTGTCTGGCACTCTTCTAAATAGTTTTTTGCAGTGTCCTTTATTGTACATTGCCTAAGCTGTCCTTAGAAGACCAACTTGACAACAGCTTTAAAATATGTGAATGATGAGCATGTTCACATTACATCTGATTGTTGTTAAAATGAAAGACTGCAAAACATACATTCACTGAATTCAGCTTGAAACAATATAATATGAGTTTAAGTGCTTCAACTGCAGTATATTTATAGTTTAAAAAACATTTGCATAAAATCAACTCAGGCCACTTTATTGTAAATGTGAGGAGAAAGATTCCACATAAAGTGTAAGCAGAAAGAAATGGTTGCAGTGCATGAAAAAATTCACTCATTGAATAATATGAAATCAATGCATGCACTATTCATGGGTACTTTCTGTGACATGCCAGCCTTTAGTGAATGCAATGAAGTAATTTAGCAACATCTATTTGTTAAGGACTGCCTGATAATCACAGAGCTATAGAAATAACTGTTTCTATGGAAATTGCTGCAAGGTAAAAGCAGTGCTGAAAAACTGTATAGATAGACATAAAAGAACACTAATTTCCAAATGTAAAATGTATGTAAGATAATTAAGGATCTGAATATTTCAGTATTTCTTAAACACAAGCCAAATTATGCATAGTTATTTGTGGGACAAACATTTTGCACCACTTTGATCCTGAAATGTGCATATACTGTATAAAGATAAAGTGTTGGTTATAGATATACCTCATATTTTGCCTGGTACTGCTCTACATTACTGAGTATCTCTTAACCTCCTATTTATTCTTGTAGAAGCAATGGAGAAATTGCAAGAGCTTTTATAGACATGTGATTATTTGGATTGAGCCTTGGTGGCGCATTGATTAGAAAGCAGTATTGCATGCAAACTCTTCCCACAATCTGGAGTTCAGCCTGATAGGGTCAAAGTTGATTCAGTCGCCCATTTTTTCGAGGTCAGTGAAATGAGGATCCAGACAGTTTGGGGGAAATAGGATGACATTATAATTCACCCAGAGTGCAGAATGGAATGGTATATAAGCCTGAATGCTATTGCTATTGCTTTACTAATAGAAGAAAACTGCTTTAGGAATATTTACAGTTATGTTCAGAGAAAATCCATCTTCTTATAATGAATCGTTGTCATTCCTTTTTACCACAATGTAAAATATATCTGATAGCTGAATTAGGCGGTTTCTCTGTGGATCTACAATCTACAGGTAGATTGATATTGACAGTGTTCTTTGGGAAAAATAGTTTTCTCAAATGTTCTGTTTCAACCCAAAATAACTCTGAAGTCAGTTAAGAACTGAACTAGTGGTTCGGATGAAATCAGAGGAACTGAAAATTAAATGTATATTTATGAAAGCAGGCTTAGAGTAGAAGTGTCTTTAATGTCCCAATTGTAGAGTCTGTCACGAATGAAGGCAATGATAATAATGTTGCAGGACCAATCTGGACCAGAGGTTTTGTTTTCCGAGCTTTTGGGCTCATGCTGTAGCCCATCTTCGGGGAACTTCTCTTTAGATAATTTTTTTTCTAGAGAGAAGTTTCCTGAGAATTTACTCCAGTACAATTCCAAAAGCTGGGAAGACAAAATGTCTGGTCCCAGTGACTGATCCAGAATGAATCCTGCAGATTCTGTTTACATTACTAAATCGTTGTCTATTAGCTAATGTAAATGTTTTCCATTAACATTTTCCCAGGGGAAAATACTGTTAAATGTTTATGAGGTGATCTCTTTTGGAGTTAAGAAAAATTATTTCAGCTTCTGTGAATGTAACTGAGAAGGTATTAAGACAAAGTATTTGCTGAAAGCTGTCAATGTTTATTTGTTAGGGTAGCTAAAGGAATAGAAATGCTTATTCTATAGAATTTTGAACAGTAATTAAAGATCCTCAGAAAAGGGCCATGTGGAGCCAAAAGAACAAAATTAAGGAGACAAAGTAGCTTCCTCGATGGATTACGACAGGGATGTCCAAACTTGGGAACTTTAAGACTTGTGGACTTCAACTCCCAGAATTCCCCAGCCAGCATGGCTGGGGAATTCTGGGAGTTGAAGTCCACAAGTCTTAAAGTTCCCAAGTTTGGACATCCCTGGATTACGATTATGCTGGAGACAATTTAATTTGATTTCCACAAAGCATTTGACAATATTTCCCACGATACCTTGATTATCATGTTGTGTGGACTGGATAAAGAAAAAAAATACATTGCTCAAAACGTGTGCTCAAAAAGTGTTCATTAGTGGTTTCTCATCAAATTGGGGGAAAGTATTGAGATGTGTGTTATCTGAGATGATTTGATATCCTCTACTATTCATTAATTTTAATAGTGACTTGGATATTAATAGGGATATTTGCCATATTTGCAAATGACACAATATAAGATAGGATAGGGTATCTAATATATAAGAATACAGAAATAACATTCATAATGAGTTTGCTAGTTGGAGAAGTAGTTTGAAAATAACAGAATGAAATTTGTGGTAGACATATACAAGTGTCTTTACTTTGGAAACAAATTATGATGCTCAGATATAGTTTGGATAATAGTAATTGTGATGGGAATTGTGATGAAAAAGTGATGGGAATAGTAACTGATTGCAAACTATTGGCTAGCCATGTGATATGACTGCAGAAAAAAACCAAATACAGGGTTGATCAATAAAGATTTCATCTTGATTTACTGGGCTGAGTTTGGGATATCTTAAGAAGACTTCAGGAAAAAAAACCCGGGAAGAGGATCAGAGAAGGGCAACAAAGAAGATTCTGGGATTAACACCTTAGTTTTATGAAGAGAATAAAACAGTTTCAGGAGAAAAAAATAACTGAACAGAATATAATAATAATAATAATAATAATTTAATTTTATAACCCGCTCTCTCTCCCCAAGGGGACTCGAGGCGGGGCACAGGCAATTAAAAATACAAAGAACAAACTACAGAATACAAACAACAGAATTAAAAATAAATTAAATAATTCCTGCGCTAAAACCCATATACTAAACTAAAAATTACCCCTAAAAACCCCTAACCTAAAAAGAGACTACCCAAGGCCGGCCAGGCGAAAAAAGTGAGTCTTTAATTTTAAGCGGAAGGAGCGGAGGTCCGTGGTTGTCCTAATATCGGGGGGAAGGTCGTTCCAGAGGGCTGGGCCCGCCACAGAGAAGGCCCTTCCCCTGGGCGTCGCCCGCTGACAAAGTCTAGTGGACGGCACCCGGAGCAGTCCCTCTCTGTGGGAGCGTATCGGCCGTGAGGATGTATGAGGCAGGATCCGATCCCGCAGATAACTAGGTCCCGAGCCACCCTTGAAAAATTGAAGGAATTTATAAATGGAAGCTAAGATTGAAGCTCATTCATTCTATGATGTCATTCAGACATAGAAAACTGATTACAGTAGTGAAAATTCCAACCATATAAAAACCTGTTTTCCAATCTCAAAGCCCTTCAGCAGTGCAAGCATTTACTGAGAAAAGGAGTAGAATATAGTCAAGAAGTGGAAACACATCTAAGTCTGGGCTGTTTTAATTTGAATTTCTTTTTTTGGGTAGGGGTTTCAAGTTGATGATCTAAATGAGCCGTTTTCTTCCATTCTGATTCTGATTTAGTGCCCCCTGCTAAAAATAGACATGGAAAATAGGTGTATCTCATTACTCCAAATTGAGATATACCAGTACTTGTTTTATAGCTACATTTATTTCATCTGTTGGTGCTTCATGACTTGATGCTTTTGTATTGGGGGGGGGGGGGGGAGAAAATTTCATATTAAAACATTTTTTAAAATGTTTGGAAACTACCGTATTTTTCGGAGTATAAGATGCACCGGAGTATAAGACGCACCCAGGTTTTGAAGAGGCAATTTTTTAAAAAAGTAGATAGATAGAGGGATAGAGAGGAAGAGAAAGAGAGAGAAATACAGTAGGTAGGTAGGGAGAGAGAAATAGTAGGTAGGTAGGTAGGTAGGTAGGTAGAGGGATAGAGAGAAGTAGAGAGAGATAGAAATACAGTAGATAGGTAGGGGGAGAGAGAGAGTAGGTAGATAGGTAGATGGTAGGGGGAGATAGAGAAATACAGTAGGTAGGTAGGGAGAGAGAGTGTGTAGATAGGTAGATAGGGAAAGGGATAGAGAGAGAGAAATATATATATATAGAGAAATACAGTAGATAGGTAGGAAGAGAGAGAGTAGGGAGGGAGGGAGAGGGATAGAGAGAGAGAAATAGAGAGAGAGAGAGAAAGAGAGAGAGAGAGAGAGAGAGAGAGAGAAGGCAGGTAGGTAGGTAGATGTTTCCAGGTGTATTTACCCATGTGCTGGAGAAGGAAATCACTGACCACCTTCAGAACAAATCTTTGTTTCTGCAAGCACAGTACTTGACCAACGTAATTCTCATCAATCCATCTAACTAAACAGCTTTCCAAAAGAGAAAAAAAAACCATTTTTGCACTTTGCAAACCTCCCCCAAACAGCCCGTTTTTCGCAAAAATGGGCCCTTTTTTTCAAATAAAAGGCATGAATAGCCTTGGGGGGCTTGCAGAGTGCTCCTGGGGCAGGGGTGGGGCAAAATAAGGAAAAAACAGCCATTTTTTCGTGAAAAGGGGCCATTTTTTGGTCAAAACAATTGCATGCATAGCCTTATAAAGGCTTATAGAGTGCTGCTGGGGGTTGGGGGGGGGCAAAATGCCCTGTTCTTTGCTCATTTCTGCCCTCCCCAGCCCCCAGGAGCTTTCTGGAAGTCTCCATAAGCGTATGCGCGTGGCCATTTTGGTGAAGGGGTGGGGTTTCAGGAGGCAAAAAATGCTGTATTCGATGTATAAGACACACCCAGATTTTCAGCCTCTTTTTAGAGGAAAAAAGGTGTGTCTTATACTCTGAAAAATACGATATAGCATATGGAACAACATGCACAGCATCATCCTGCATCTATTATTGTTACTAAATGTATCAGGTGAATATGGGAAATAATTCATTATTTGAATTACATATCCACTACTTTGCTGCACATTACAGCTTGAAGGAGATTTCACCACTAGATTCAATAGAATAAGGTTAGAACATGAACAGTAGAACAATCTATAGAATTTTAACAGGTTGTGCCTGATAATTGCACTTACCTGTTACAAACGGCATCTCCACTAACAACTTATAGTGTTTTCTACTGTCATTCAATCAGTGTTGTGCCAAGATAATAGTATCGAGGACAAGCTTTACAACACTGTCCGTAACAGCTGGGAGATGCTATGAAGACATTATAAATCACTTTGAAGTAAATGGTCACAGAATTTTCATTGCTTGCATTACATTCTTCCCTCTCTCTAATTGATGCAAATACAAAGTTGTAGATAACTTTGTATTTGCATTATTTGTAGAAAAATAAGATTTTTCAGTTTCATTCCACAGTATTGTAAAATGATGAGGTGAAAAATCATGCAACTTTATTTAAACATTAGTCTCTTCTTTTAATTTTCACTTGCGCCTTTTTAGATACGATTGGTCTTTTTAGGCAGGCTGGTTGACCCTAAGAATTTCCAGTGATGAACTCTCTCTGTTCCTGGACAGTTTCAATGGACTGCCATGTGATTTGGAAACTCTTGTAGTCTAAGAATGATGTCAGGGGAGGTAATGTTTGAAAACATGATAAGATTTAAGTTTATTTTTAATCTGGGTTTGGTTTGACTAAGACAACTGGCTAACTGTGATTTTTCTCCCCTGCTCAAGATTGGTAAATAAAGCAAGAGAGAATAGAATGATTAGAATACAACGTTGCATGCTTTTGTTTCCCCCTAGCAGAATGGTAGCTCCCATTCAGAACTCTGTCTATTCACACACTGAGTTGTGTGGTGGAAGACCTGCAGATAACGGAAAGAACTGTTCTACGTGCCACTTCACAGTATTCAAAACAAGGAGCTTTATTTACTTTCTGGCTCAGCTTCCTTCCCTGCTGTTCTTCTGCCTGGACAGACTACAAGATGGACAGGGTCTTACTGGGCTGGACCACTTTCCTGTGGATGACAGGTAAGGTTTTTTTTCCTTTAATTTCTTTGTGGATTAAGAACTTTTTGGATTGCAAATGAAGATTTTTGGATTTCTTTGCAGGCACGCTGTCTCCTTGATATTATGTAAAGCAACGAGAGGCACAGGAAGCAAGATGCTGAGCAAATAGAAAACAGTGTATTTGACATACAATCTTGTTTCATATATCAATAATATACCCGTTTCTTCATCACATAACTATTTAAGAGAAATTTTTTTTCCTGCTCTGAACCTCTCCTCTTGATTTGATTCAGTGAGACTTAATCCGGGAATGAGTTGCCACAATATTTAGTGTGATAAGGAACATACATTACTGAAATATTTTTCTTTTCCTAAGGGTGCCATCTCTGGAATTTCTTTGTAGTTGATTTCATGCAAAGAAATATATTTTGTTAATCTACAGAGAATATGGAGAGTTAGCATGGTAAGGGCAGGCTGAAGATTCATTGAGCTTTAAGAGAAGAAACATTTCTACACAAATGTCTTGATTTGCAAAGCGGTCATTATTATCCCTTTTGTCCATAGTTCACGAATACAAATTAATACTCTCTATTCCCTCATAAACATTGAATAATCTGCAGATTATAAGTCTATAATAAGTAGCTTTTACAGCAGAAGGACGAAACCATTTTTAGACCACCCTTTAAAAAAACCACTTCTATAGTCTAGCACGATTTGATATGGAAGGGAAGGGGGTAGTGATTTGGAATGGTGAACATTCCAAATAATATCAACCAATCAATCTTCCAATTCTTGTTTTAGTCTGCAATTGTCTTAAGAGCTAGAAAATTGGAAGAAACTAATAAGCTTTCAGAAAGTTTAAAACCCATTATAGTTTTCATCCATACGTTACAGCTTGTCTGCATAGGAAAGTTTGTGATTTCTTTCTCTCTATCAAATGTCTGATACCCCAAAGATCCCAGATTATCTATATTTCTCTCTATTTTGTGGAACATCTATAAATAGCTATTCTTGCTTTTGAAGCCAACTTCACTTTGCCTTCCAGAGCCACCATGCTCAATCATTGAGCCATTGTGTTTCCAGATTGCTGAAACTGTAGTGTGCTCATGGAAGCCAGGAAGCCCTGTACTTGTGTTTTCTAACACAACAGTGTTTAATTTAGGGAGGTTAAGGGGTGTTACATTAAGGAGAGCAAATAATAGCCTACTTGAAGCAATCCAGGTGCAATACAAAGTAATTCTTAGTGTCTTTGTACACTGAGAAGAGGTGATTAAAGGCAGGGGTCATGCAATGCCCAGTTACTGACACAGTGATAATGATGACATCCTGATGAGTTTTCTGCCCCTATTTCTTCTAAAGGAGTTATCCAACTTTGCTGTCTACTAACTGAAATGATGTCTTGCAATAAATAGCATGGATATAAAAATATATAGGGCAGGATCACATAAAGTACATGAGGGTAATCCTAAAAAAAGATTAAGATACTCCAGCATTGTGTAATATGTCTTTATTAATTGATTCTGACTGTTTTGATGGTTTGAAAGTATATACTCCATTATTTTGTTATAAAACTGTTTCTTTTCTTGTTACTGATCAGGACTCTCAGAAAACACGCCATCTAGATTTGCTTTTACGAAATCTGTGTTACTGTATAAAATTATATACATAGCACTGTATGTTGACTTTCACTATATGTAAAATAATCTCATTATTTTTACACAGCAATGTATACAATTTAGAAGAATTACTTTCAGAAATGATACCTATATAAAAATGATGCCTGAAGATGCCCTGAGGTAATTCTGTTCCTAAGGAAGGGGAAAAGAAATCTTCAGGTTCCCTGTAAGATTGACACTTCTATGAGGAGAATGTCATCTAGTCATTTCTCCTAGGAGTGGTGGAAAAATATTACTTTGTATCTAAGTATAGCTAGAGAGGATCCTGGGAAAGCTGTCAGTACTGCAATATTGAAATTATATAAATGGGTTTGGGTTTATGGAAGTACATATAGGATACAAAAACATATATGAACCAAGGATTTTTAGGATAAAAGTAATCTGAAAAAGATTATTTTTGGTGGTATCTCTGAATAAATAAAGAAAAAAATAGGATTGGCAGTTAGGTCTCGTAAAGGTCTGCCATTCATTCATTATTTATTTCCTCAATTTATATGGTCCTCCACTATTACTTAATTAAAATTATATGCTGCCCATCTTACTCCATAAGGTGATTCTGTCAACTTAGTTAACAAAACTTAAGGGTTAATATCATTCTAAAACAAAACAAAATGGTAAAATAATAAAATATAATAAGATAAAATATACTATGGAAAAGGATCAGACAAATGACTCATAAGGCATATTCATCTAATTTCCTGGATTAGCACCTGAAAGAAGAAACATGTCTTCAGGGTATTCTTATTTGTGGGATGGGATGATTATTCCACAGGGAAGGATCTATGGAAGAGAAGGCATTGTTTAATTGATGGAACTTGGTATATATTAGCCTTGCCGGGTTGTATATGGGAGGCAGAGACAACTGGAGACCTATGATTCCACAAATAATCATACAGTATGCCAGGAAGAACTTCATAGGCAACTGCCATCACCTTGAATTGTATTTGGAAGTACAATTTATGCATTGATGGTGTAACATGGGTGCACTAAAGTGTGGTCATAACTGCTTGTGTTGCCATATTTTGAATAAACTATAGTTTCTGGGTGTGCTTCAAGAGAGGGTTGCTGATCATAAGATTCCATAGGGTAGTTATAACACAAGTAAATACTTTTTTTTTCTATTTTAAATATCCTGACAATCACCTTCATTGGAAGAATACTAGTATTAGCCCTTTGAGACAGGGGGAAATTATCCCTGTTCAGTTTCTCCATGCAGAATTTTGTATAACTCAGTCATATAATTTGCACTTTTTCTGTGCTAAATTGTGCCAAATATCTGAGTCTCTTCTTGTTTGAGCTTTGATGACTTTGGTTTCCTTTTTCCTAGTTCTTCTATATCCCTTTTCAAATGTAGTGACTGGAATTGAACACAGTATTGAAAATATAGATGAATATAGATAGAAATGTAAGCACATTATAATGCTGTCATTTCATTTCCCATCTCATTCCTAATGTTTCCACAGCATGAATTTGTCTTTTCTCATAACTCCAGATGAGTTGACATCTTAATTGATCCATTATGACATTAAGGTCCATTTCCTGTTAGTTATAGGCAACCTAGACACACTATTTGGTATTTGTGATGGGTTTTTTCCCCATCTTCCTTGCCTGCCACTTTTTATTTATTTAAATTGATAATCATTTGCCACTTGGCTGATCATGCACCCATTAAAACATTTAACAATTTTTGTTTTTCACCACTACCCTGTTTTCCTGAAAATTTGACCTCCCCAGATAATAAGCCCAATCGGGCTTTTGAATGCATCCATTAAAATAAGCCCTCCTCTAAAATATTTAAACGTATGTGCAGCCGGTCCCCACCATTTCCTGGGGGAGGGGAGCATGAAAACATGCTCCACCTGCCTCACATG
The DNA here is from genome assembly GCA_039707465.1 of Rhabdophis nuchalis. NCBI lineage: Eukaryota > Metazoa > Chordata > Lepidosauria > Squamata > Natricidae > Rhabdophis > Rhabdophis nuchalis. The sequence goes on along the minus strand of CM077649.1, from coordinate 27,091,541 downwards.
CACCCACCATCCATGTAGAAATGGCCTTGCAGAGGCTGCTCCTGCAAATCCTAGCCACCTTGCCCCTTCTCTTAGTGGCGGCCACAAAAAGAGCGGCAGGTCCAGCAATACTAGGGCTGGCAAGAGTGTGCCAGAAACAGAGACAGAACTTCTGGCCCTCTCTGGATCAGATGATCTGTGTGGCCATGGGCTGAGATTAAGGGGCTTCCTGCACCTCAAAATTAAGAAGACCTCCCCTAAAATAAGGCCAAGCACTTATTTCGGGAGTCAAAAAAATAAATAAGACCCTATCTTATTTTCAGGGAAATACAGTATTAATTGCAAACTTGACCAGCTTCACTTCTTATTTCTCATTTATTCCTAATTCCTAGACAAATGAAAAAGAATTAGCCCCAACATAAATGCTTCTTCATTTTATTTATTTCTTTTGGAAAAAATGCCCATATTTTCTTTTATTCACTTTCCCCCCATAAATTAGCAGTCCATAAAAGGGATCCTGTTACTCCATGATGGCTAAGATTACACAGACTCTGATGAAGAATTTAGTCAGAAATTCTGTGAAAGTCCAAGAGTACAATTTCAACAGAATCACTTCTATCAATGTGGTATTCAAAAAATAAGTTACACGTTTATGTTCAGAAGTGAAAAACTCTATTCAGTCCTTTTTAAAACGGTGATTACCATCGTGGTCCAATGATTAATTAGTATGTGGTTTCTTATGATATTGCAGAATATATTTTATTTATTTATTTATTTTATTACATTTATATCCCGCCCTTCTTCACAGAGGACCCAGGGCGGCGCACAGGAAATTTAAAAAGATATACAAAATAGAAAATGAATAAATAATTTAAAATATATATTAAATAATCCCAATCCTATGCTAAAACCAATTATTTGAAACCCAATTTAAAACTTTTCTAAAAGTCCCCATGGGAGCTTAGGCTAGGCCGGCTTGATGAAAAAAGTATGTCTTTAGACATTGGCGGAAGAGGCGGAGGTCGGTGATGGTCCGGAGTTCAGGGGGTAGGTCGTTCCAAAGGGCAGGGCCCGCCACAGAGAAGGCTCTTCCCCTGGGTGTCGCCAGTCGGCATTGTCTGGCCGACGGCACCCTGAGAAGGCCCTCTCTGTGGGAGCGTATCGGTCTAAGGGATGTATGGGGCAGGAGACGGTCTCGCATATAACTAGGCCCCGAGCCATGGAGCGCTTTAAAGATGGTCGTCAAAACCTTGAAGCGCACCCGAAACACCACAGGAAGCCAATGCAGCTCGCGCAGGATTGGTGTTATATGGGAGCTTCTGGTGGCTCCCGTAATTACCCACGCGTCTGCGTTTTGACTAGCTGTAGCTTTCGGGTACACCTCAAGGGAAGCCCCATGTAGAGAGCATTACAGTAGTCGAGACGGGACGTCACGAGAACTTGAGTGACTGTGCGAAGGGCAGCCCGGTCCAGTAAGGGGCGCAATTGGCGCATCAGGCGTACCTGATGAAACACCCCCCTGGCCACGGCCGCCACATGGTCCTCCAAGGACAGCCGGGAATCCAGGAGGACACCCAAATTGCGCGCCCTCTCCACGGGGGCCAGTGTTTCGCCCCCAATGGCCAGAGTTGGAGTAATCTGGCTGAACCGGGGTACCGGAAACCATAGCCACTCAGTCTTGGCAGGGTTGAGCTTGAGTTTGTTACCACCCATCCAGATCCGTACGGCTTCCAAACACTGGGGCAGCACTTCGACGGCATCGTTGGGGTGGTCTGGGGTGGATATGTACAGCTGAGTGTCGTCAGCGTACAGATGGTACTCCACCCGAAAACCACAGATGATCTCACCCAGCGGCTTCATATATGTGTTAAACAAGAGGGGCGAGAGGACCGACCCCTGAGGAACCCCACATAAGAGGGGTCTCGAGGTCGACCTCTGCCCTCCCGTCAACACATATTGCGACCGACCAGAGAGGTAGGACGAGAACCACCGCACAACGGTGCCTCCCAGTCCCAACCCCCCCAGTCGGTGCAATAGGATACCATGGTCGATGGTATCAAAAGCCGCCGAGAGGTCTAACAGGACTAGGATAGAGGTATAACCTCTATCCCGCGCCCTCCAGAGATCATCAACCAACGCGACCAATGCCGTCTCGGTACTGTGACCGGGTCGGAAGCCGGACTGGCGCGGGTCTAGATAATCAACTTCCTCCAGGTGTCGCGGAAACTGTTGGGCTACCACACTCTCAACAACCTTCACCAAAAAGTGAAGGTTGGAGACCGGATGATAGTTCTCTAATAAAGCTGGGTCCAGGGACGGCTTCTTGAGGAGGGGCCTCACTACCGCCTCTTTCAAGACGGCAGGTACGGACCCCTCACTCAAAGATGCGTTGACAATGCCCTGGAGCCAGCCTCGTGTTGTCTCCCAGGATGCCAGTACAAGCCAGGAGGGACACGGGTCCAATAAACATGTGGTCGCTCTAAGTTTCCTTGACAACCTGTCCATATCCTCGGTGGTAACAAAGTCAAACTCCTCCCAAGATGGAACCTCAAGACTAGTCTCGGACAATCCCACAGGACCACTGTCGATGGAGGGTAGTTCATTCCGAATCCGAGTGATTTTCTCCTGCAGATAAATCCCAAATTCCTCTGCTCGCCCTTGTAGAGGGGCTTCCCGCGGCCTCTGGTGAAGGAGGGAGCGGGTCACCCCAAAGAGGGCGGCAGGGCGGTTATCTGCGGATGCAATTAGGGTGGCACAATACTCACGTTTGGCCACCCTTATCGCCACTAAGTAAGCCCTAATATGGGTTCTCATTAGTGTTCGGTCGGCTTCGGAGCGAGAGGATCTCCATCTGCTCTCTAGGCGTCTCTCGTGGCGCTTCATCCCCCGAAGCTCCTCAGTAAACCAGGGAGCCTGGGTGGTTCGTCGCCGCAAGAGAGGCCGCAAGGGCGTGACTCGGTCCAAGGCCCCCGTGGCCGCACTTAACCATGCGGCCACTAGGTCCTCAGTCGAGTCGCGAGGCAGGGTCACAGGAATTGGCCCAAGCTCCCTCTGGAACCTTTCTGGGTCCATTAGGAGCCTGGGGCGGAACCATATAGGAGTATTCGGTTCCGCCTCCCCGCGGTGAGGTGAAGCGATTGGAAAGTCCAGCTGGAGGAGAGCATGATCTGTCCATGACAAGGGAGTGATGACTAAATCCCCTATTCCCACATCACAACTCCACTGTCCCGAGACAAAGATGAGATCCAGCATGTTTCCCCCCTCGTGAGTAGGGCCTAAAACTACCTGGGTCAGGTCCATTGCCGTCATGGAGGCCATGAACTCCTGAGCTGCTCCAGAGGCTTCGCCCGCCGACGGCAAGTTAAAGTCCCCCATGACTACTAGTCTGGGGGTCTCAACTGCCGCCTCGGCTATCACCTCTAGGAGCTGTTGTTGCATAGCGAAGAGCCAGGTATACAACTAACATGCCCAACTGCCTCCCTAGGCCCCATCTCACGCAGAGAGATTCACATCCAGTTGTCTGAGGGACTGTGGTCTCCTTCGGCTCAAGACCTTCCTTAACCATAATCGCCACTCCCCCACCCCTCCCTAGAGCCCTAGGCTGATGGAAGGCGCGGTAACCTGGTGGGCACATGTCCACGAGGGGTAAACCCCCTTCGTGGCCCAACCAGGTTTCCGTTATACCTACCAGGTCCGGGTCCCCCTCTGACACAAGGTCATGGATGAGGGGGGCTTTCTGAACCACGGACCTGGCGTTGCATAGCATCAGCTTCGGGCCCCGGGTCTGTGATTCCTGCCTACCTAGTCTGCGATGGGAGGGCGGAGAGTTGGAGCACGTGACCGCCTGTACCCAGCGGCCACGGTCTTCCAACTGATGACGTCTATTCCGCCTCCCACCGCCCCTGCCCCTCCCTAAGACCGAATCGATGGATGACACCTCAGTGGAATCGACCCCCCCTCCCCCTTCCTCCATTGTCCTACTTCCGCCAGCCGGCCTAATCATTTGCCGTCCCCTCCCTGGACTATTTCCCCTTCCCACCCTGGAACCCCCTAAAATCCGAATTAAAAAATTACCCAAGAACCCCCTCAGTTTGCGCTTCGCCCACCTCTCAGGAACAATCAGTCCATCATCGAGGTGGGCCCGTGTTAATTGAGGGGGCCAGGTCTGCGAGAGGGGAAACTCTCGCAAGCCAAGGAGCTCTGTTCTGGAGTACGACAATAGCATAATAACGGCACTGGTTCTAAAAAAGGGGGGGGGGAATCGTCTAAGATGTTACAATGCAAGTCAGAATTAATACAGCAAGCTAAAACTTAAAAGCGTAAGGTAAGATAGATGATAAAGTGCGGCAGGTAGTCCAGGTGGGGTGGAAAAAGTCTCTCCAGCGGGGGGTGGGGGGGTAGTAGATGGCAGAAATAGTCTTCCCCCAGATAGTTCTCTCATCCCGCCTTTCCACTCCTCGGCCCGTTTGATCACCAGTCCATCCGTCCATCCTTGCCTCGTCCCTAGCTCTCAAACTGGCCCAAATCAAGATGGATTGGGCAGGGACTGCACAGGCCGGGTGGAGGCCGCGCGGCCTGCTGTCGTTACCGCGTATACTTATTATCTTAGCCTGCTATAATTACTTTGATTCTTTCCAAAGAAAATTGGTAATGGTTTGGGTATGTAATATAACAGCCCTTAAAAATCTAACATATATATATAACATATATATATATATGTTGATCAGCTCATAAAACTAACACACACACACACACACACACACACACGTTAGATTTTTTAAGGGCTGATTTCTCTGTCTGGATGATCTCTAGGTTGAGTCGAAGGGCAGAGAAGGATGACAGTTTGTCTCCTCCCTTAAACGGGCCTCAAAACAGGAGCTGTGAAAATATTCTCTCATATATATATATCTCCGTAAGAAAGACAAAGACTTCATTTAATTTCTCTGTAATCAAATAAATTGTCTAAGTTGATTCCTTGGACATTACCTGCTTAGCATATATTTAAAGCTGCATTTATTACTCTTAAAAAATTTTCTGTTATATGTTTTTTAAATTGTTGTTTTTATTTCTTCTTGTTACATTACATTTTTTGTGCACTTGTTTGTGCCTCTTATTAGATCAGGTTTTCAGTCACTTGAATTTTTTTTAAACTTTTACAGTGTTTTTTAGACAGTACTACAGAATGTTGCTGGTCTGTTTTTGAACTTGGATCACTTTTTAATAATTTATTTGAGTCTCAATTAGTGTGGTTTTAAATAATATCTGTGGAGATTTTGCCCTGTTGAGTTTTAATTTAAGTTACTTTTTCTCTAGTCTCTTCATTTTTCAGAATTGTTCTCTTATAGTAAATTATTACTGTGGAATCAATTTAAAACAACAACAACAATGAAATCTTATCTAAAATTCCCACAGAAACCAGGCAGTATTTGCTGATACTTTCCCCCAAAAAGTAGTGGATTAACCTAAATAAAACTGTTGATGCAGTGTTTGCAATGCAGTAAGTGCAAAGAAGTAAGAATGTTTTTCCACACTTGTTCCTGAGGTTACCCTTGAATGTGAGTTTGTTTAATGAACTTTCCACAGATTCATCAGGAAACAATTTATTTCTCAGAGCTTCTTAGTATCTCAGAATAAGCAAATAAAAAGCTGTTTAGGAGCATCATCATCAAATGCTCTTTATCATTTCCACATTCTGAACTAAGCTTGGTGCTCAGCAAAATTGCCTATCAGATTCCTGGAAAAAGTACCAAGTGTCTGCTGCAATCTTTCAAATCTATAAAGTACTATACCTTGGACATATCTCTTTAACAGTGCTCATGTTCTTTGAATTTGAGGTATCAACTAAACTTAGGTAAATCTGGAATGTTTTGTCCACAACAAAAGACTAACAACCAAATCATCAGTTTTTAGATCATCATACAATTACTAATTTATTTATTTTATTTTTATTTTAATCACATTTATATCCCGCCCTTCTCCACGAAGGACTCAGGGCGGCGAGGTGAAAACGAGATTTTATGTCTGACCACTTTCATGTAGGAGGCCAAAGATTATCTGGAATAGTTGATATGCTACAAATTCATAAACTCGGGTCAAACTCCAACCCAAGGATTGAAAATGGAAGAATTTAGTATTATAATCCAGTGAATTTTTAGCACAAGCCAGAAAATGAGGCCCAAGAATAAACAAAAAGTATACAGAAAAGTGGAAAGTACACAATTAGAATACTTTGTCCATACAGTCCAGCATCACAAACGGCATCATAGTCTATTCAGTAAGACACAAAGCTACTAGCTTGTATTGATGGTTGAAAATGGTCTATCATGTTACTTATATGCATATAATAGAAGTACAGACCACACACTTGTAGAGAAAATGCTTGGATGAAGAATAATATTTATAACATCATTTTTGCCAGTGTCTTTAACAGTTACCTGGAATACGTTACTATATTCTACAGGGCTAATTCAAAATATGGTTTATATAACAAAAAATGTTAATAGCAATTGAAAATAAGCAGTTAAGATCTATTATTTCCTTTCATTTCTTTTTATGTTCTTTTTTGATGACGCTGCTGTTTCTTTCAATTGTGATCATTTGCTTTCTGCATTTTGAGGCACTTTTATTTTCAAAACATCTTTTTATGTACAGTATTAGCCACCTCAGGAAATTCTGCAATTAAAAGACTCAGTTCTTTACAGAGATGTAAAGAACTGTAACAACTGTACTGTAGCTATGTATAAATCTCCTGTAAAATAATCTAGATTATATTCTAGATTATTAGAACATAATCTAGATTATATTCAGAAATTTATTTGTATTTCTTTTTTTCTATATCTTTTATCTTTTTTTAAATAAAATATTCAAGATATTTTAGAGTAAGCCAAATTTGCTTGGCCCTGCTCATATTATAATTCTGGCAATAGTAGTTCATTTCAGTCAAATTGCAGTATATTTAGGTTACCTACATTTTTTAAAGTGCTAATGAGACATATTTTGAATTCTCTTGATACTGGTGTCTTTCTTTTTAGTTGTATTCCTAAATTTTCCTGGAATAATTACTTATTTCAAATGTTTATTTGAATCTTAGCACAATGAGAAGAGAGTTTTTCTATTGACCTGTCTATGACATCTGCCAAATGTCTCCTCCCCTTTCGGTGACTAATGCCATGCTGCTGTGATCTGTCTTTTATGGTTTCTTTATCAGTTTGAAAAGGAAAGATTGGAAATAAATAAAATAAAGTAAAGCTGAAAACAAATGCTTGAAATTTGACTTTTGTGATACAAACATCTTTTAATACTCTGATATTGAGGTAGTGACTAAATGAATGTCTATAGCAGGGGTCTCAAACTCAATTTGCCTGGGGGCCGCTGGAGGCAGAGTCCGGGTGAGGCTGGGATAAGGGATTCCTTATATTAATATTAATACTAATATTAATACTAATATTATACTTTCATATCACGGTGGGGACCACAAGATACTGTCCTGCGGGCCATGAGAATGAGACCTCTGGTCTATAGGAAATGAAAAAGTAATACATCAACATAGTTGCCATGAAGTGTCACCTATTCATATTTTATGGATTTGACTAACATAGTGTCTTCAATATTTGAAGTAACATGTAGCCATTGTGACTACCAATTGTTGATAAGTAGCTTAAAATTAATTAAGTTTAGTGATTTATTTGAAGCAACTCAGAATTAAGATTAACCACATTTTGCTTCAAATTACATGTCAAGCAAATCTAAATTATAAATATGACTTGATAAGCCACTGTTATTTATGGTAGATAAAACAGCAACTTACCATTTTCTAGCATTAAAATTATCTGTTATCTTGCTATCCATGTTTTTTTGGCACAGTTTCTTCTAACGTCACAGCTAGATGATAAGTCTTAGAAAGCAGCCGTCTCCCATTTATCATTCAGAAATGGGCATACTGAATAGGTGATATATACCTTACAACTTGGTAACATTTATGATTTTGCTTTGTAGCTGTGACTGAAGCAGTGCATGTCATGGTGCCTGAGAAGAAACAGGTAGCAATGCTCTTTCAATCAGTTGTGCTTCGATGCCACTTTTCAACTTCTTCCACACAACCAGCTGTGGTGCAATGGAAGTTCAAATCCTATTGCCAAGATCGCATGGGAGAAGCTCTGGGAGTTGTCTCTGCAGGGATCCAAGCAATAAACAAGAGGAACTTGGAATGGGATCCGTACTTGGACTGTGTGGATAGCAGGAGAACAGTCCGCATTGTGGCATCCAAACAGGGCTCGGTGGTCACGACGGGAGAGTTCTACAAAGGAAGAGATATCTCCATTCAACATGGTAATTCAATCTGCTTATTATTTTTATTATGATTGAAGTTTTTCTTTAGCTATTTAAATAGTAGCATATAAAATGAGATAATAGTATATTATGTTATGAAGAGTACAGTATACTATGAATAGTAGCATATAAAATGAATAGCATACAAAATTAGTAGCTTATAAAATTAAAACCAGTTTGGTCTAGTGGTTAAGGCACCAGGCTAGAAAGCAGAAGACCATGAGTTCAACTCCTGACTTAGCCATGAAAACCAGCAGGTTGATTTTTGGTGGCTCACTTGCTCTCAGTCCGTCCAGCTCAGAGGGTTGTTGTAAGGAAAACTGGTGGAGGAAGATGCATTGGATGTTCACTGCCTTATTTGTAAAAATACTAAAGGCAGATGCAAATGAATAAAAAAAATATTTTAGAGCGTAGTATAATATTTTAATTATAGTTTATTATAAACTAGCTGTACCCGGCCACGCGTTGCTGTGGCCCAGTCTGGTTAAATGGCCAACCAATCTATGTATAGATGTACACCTGCACACACAAACACGTACATACAACCACCATATAACCCCCAACCTACCTGCCTACTGTATATCCCCTCTCTCCCTCTACCTACCTACCTACCTACCTACCTACCTACCTACCTACCTACCTACCTACCTACCTACCTACCTACCTACTGTATTTTCCCCCCTCTCTCTCTATCCCTCTACCTACCTACCTACCTACTGTATTTTCCCCTCTCTCTCTATCCCTCTACCTACCTACCTACCTACCTACCTACCTACCTACCTACCTACTCTATTTCTCCCTCTCTCTATCCCTCTACCTACTTACCTACCTACCTACTGTATTTTCCCTCTCTCTCTCTTTATCCCCCTACCTACCTACCTACTGTATTTTTCCCTATCTCTCTCTATCCCTCTACCTAACTACCTACCTACCTACCTGAGAGTGTGTCACCCCCATGCCTAGTTTTTGACGTAGTAGGCCTCCATACAGCCTCCTGGGACCATAAATGGACCACCTGGGAGTGTGTCACCCCCCCCCCCCCATGCCTAGTTTTCGACGTAGTAGACCTCCATATACTGTAGCTTCCTGGGACCACAAATGGGCCACCTGGGAGTGTGTCACCCCTAATGCCTAGTTTTCGGCCTAGTAGGCCTCCATGCAGTGTGGGAACATTGGAAGCTTATTCAGTTGCTGAGGAAACGACTGTTGGAAATGTGAGAGGTGTGTGCGTGACGCATCATAAGAAGCAGCCTGATGGAAGGAGCTACAGGGAGGTGAAAACTTGAGAAGTGAGTACCTTTTACGTTGTGCTGCTTGTACATGACACACGTGTGCCAACCACACAAAATGTATGTATGATTGCATCGGAGGTCCTTGGGAACATTGTGTGAAAATTTGGTGTCGATTGGTACAGTACTTTCTGAGATTAGTGGCTTTGCACAAACTATTTTACATTTTTATTTATATAGATATTTAATAGCACTCTTCATATACCCTGTAAGTTTATATTTAAAGGTATCTATAAATTTAAAAAACATTAAACTGAACACGACAATTGCAAATGATGGCAATGTAACTATTTTATAAGAAATGTAGCAACAATTATCCAAATTCTTAAGAACATAAAATGAAAAAAAATACTTTACTCATCAAAAAGTAAATATAATAGACACTAGGCAAATGTTTGAGGACAGCATGACAGAATTGTGGGTGTTATCATTGAGAAGAATGATATAAAAATAGTTAATTTGTTTCTTGAATAGAAAACAGCTTTACTAGTTTTAACAGCTAAACAGCTTTACTATCATACAGTTGAGAATAAAAAAAATAAAAACAAGTGTGTTATTATATACTTTACCCTAGGCATTCTTACTACTACAGATAATTGTATTGCAATTTTATTTTCTCTGACTTTATTCCCAATATATTTGATTCTTGTTTTAAGTATTAAAGAGGAAATATTTTGGCAGTTCTTTATCATAAGAGATTATGTTGCTCAAAATACATGTTGTCTTTAACGTTTCCAGGGTTAAAGATAACATGTATAAGGATAACTTTGTCATAGTCATCCTTTAGTTAATTTTGGCTATTAGAATTATATACCCTTAGAAGTGGTTTAAAGCATCCTCTCACCCAGAATTCAGCACCTACAATTTTGTGTAATTTATCTACATAGAGCCATGTTTTATAATCCTTAAAGATTTATTGGCTTCCTTTTTGCTACTAGCCCCAATTATTATGCTGATTTTCTCCTTTTAATCTCTAAATGATTTGGCAATGAAATAACCTGAAAACTCACTTCCCTTCATTCTGTCCTTCACTGCATTAAGATTTTCAGAGGAGATCCCTCAGTGTAAGATTTCATTATGCATGCTGAAAGAAATCAGCTTGTTTGGGTACTGCTCAGATTTTGAATGCTTTCTGAAGGAGTTACTATTGTTGCCAATAATTGTCCTTTCCTAGATTTATAAAATGTTTTAAATTAAGTCACATTGTTTCCTGATCTGATAATAGTACAGTAATGCTCTTATTCTGTAATTTCATGTTGTTATAGCACAACCCTTTGTGTGTTAAAGGTTGAAATGTCCTCATCCTGCAAAGAAAAACAACACCACACATACTCACACACACAGATACAGATTCTCTCAGGAAATGTTTCATTTACTCTCACCAAAGTATTTCTACATATTTTTACATTGGAACAAGCTGTTCCAATGTTACTAGAAGTGTCCCACCCTGAAACAGGCTGTTCTGACTGTGGAATGATTTTCAGTGTCAGATTTTAGGGTTGGAAAATTCCAGTCTTGTAAGATTTAGCAGACCTCCACTGGATGAGCCTGTTATCACTTTGAATAAAGATTTTTTTCAACATAACATTGAAAAGCATCAGATGTAGATAGTCTAATTCAAATTTTTGGTGCAAAAATTACTGTTATTTATTTTTTCTTGTAGCCTCTACCTAATTCTTTTTCTGAAATTAATATGATTTGAAAAAAGGCTATAGTGTCTTTTTATACAGGTAGTCCATGACTTATAACAGTTTGTTTAATGACCATTAAAAGTTACTGAAAAAAATGACATGACCATTTTTTACACTTACAACTCTTGCAGCATCCTCATGGTCATATGGTTTACATTCAGATGCTTGACAACTGCTTCATATGTATTACTGTCACAATACCTGGGCCCATGTGATCTTTTGACAAACAAAGTTGGTGGGGAAGCCAGATTCATTTAACAACCATTTACTAATTTAACAACTGCAGTGATTCACTTAATAAATGTGGCAGGAAAAGTTGTAAAATGGGGCATAACACACTTAACACATAACAAATTTCTCACTTAGCAACATAAATTCTGGGCTCAATTGTGGTTGTAAATCCAGGACTACCTGTATTGTTAATCTCAAGATGCTCATGTATTTCCTGACGCAATGTAATAAAAGTAAAGCCTTGTGTTTTAGCAAAATCATTTAAACTTTTTGTATCATTTTATTAAAGAGTTTAAAAAATAACCTTGTAATCCTTTACTACACTCTTCTCTTAACTTCTATATATCGTATAGATTTATTGATAACAAACTTAAAGAAAAACTAATTGTATATTTTAGTTTTGAAAGATTTAATCAGTTCTAGTATTTTGAGGTCTCAGAGGCTGAAATGCTATGGGTACATAGAATGTTGTTAGCTATAAGTATTGTAGCTATAGATACTGCCATTGAGTTACATCTGATAGGTGATCTGACAGGTGATATTTGTGTCTTAATGGAGTGTAAGAAATAAAAAAAAACTAATAGCATGAGAAAGGGATAAAAGTAATATACAATCTAGCAAGTTATAAGTACAATTATAAATCTACCTCTATGGGTACAATATACAGAAAGTTCTCTTTTTGCATGATAGTGCTCACTTAGTGATTGGTTGCTTAGCAACTGTTTGAAGTTGCAATGGACCTCTCTATAAGAAAGAAACCAATCTTTCCTATTTTATAAAGTTTTTTCCAAAATTCTTTATCTTCCAAAATCTTGAAAGAAAGCCCAACTTAAATTGTCAAGAGCCTTCTCTGTATCTAAGAAAATGCTGCTTGTTTTTCATTATGTTGCTTCAAATATTCCAATATGTCCAAAACATTTCTAACATTGCGATTTACTTTTTCTGTTAGGTAAAATCCCACATTGAACCTCATTAATAACTTCTTGCTAAAATAGTTGTGAACAATTATAATTGACTATTCAATACTAGCACTAGCAATAACACTTAGACTTATATACTGCTTCATGGAGCTTTACACCCTCTCTAATCAATTTAGAGAGTCAGCATATTGCTTCCAACAATCTGGCTCCTCATTTTACTGACCTTGGAAGGATGGAAGGTTGAGTCAACCTTGAGCCATTCAGAATCGAACTCCTGGTGTAAGCAGTGAGTTAGCCTGCAGTACTTCATTCTAACCACTGTGCCACCACAGTTATGCAATAATTATATCAGCTTAAAGGTCCTTGTGAAAGCTAAATGATTTAAAAAAAACCTTGTGTGACAGTCCCAGGTTCAAAAAAACTTACCGTAATTCCCTTGCTCTCTGAAGAGTCCTTGATTTTTTCTGGTAGTATTTTTAAGGAATTAAATTTCATCACTCTAGATAAGAAAAATCAATGTTGTCAATAGCATCTAGGTATTAGGTACCTCCCTCCCTCCCTCTCTCCCCCCCCCTCTCTGATTCTTGCTTGTTTTATATTTTGTGTTAGATGCAGACCTCCACATTGGAAAATTGATGTGGGGAGACAGTGGATTGTATTACTGCCTCGTTATCACACCTGATGATGTAGAAGGCAAGAATGAGGAATCAGTGGAGCTACTTGTTTTGGGTGAGTTTTCTTCCCTACTTATATCTTATATAAATGCATATTTATTCAATAAAGATTAATAACAGCAATTCTTGCAAATTTGCATGAGCCTCATTCATCGATTCTGCACTTTGCATTGTTTTTTGTTTCAGAATAAGGCTGATGTAAGATGAGGCCAGCAATACTGTTTCACAATCACTTTGCACTAATTTAACATTGTTTTAGTGTAATAACTGGTACATAAAGGTAGATTTAAAAACAACAACACTAGATTATCAAATTAAAAGAATGCCGGAAATGTTCAGATATAAAATTTAAAATATAGCAAATTTTGTATGGCCCTCAAAATGCTTGAATCATTGTTTTAAAGTATCACAGTAATTATTCCAACATATAAGCAGTTGTGCAAGAAAAATGTTCCAATCAAGGCAAAACAAATACTTCTGAAAATTTGGGGACAGTATAAATGGATTGGCCCAGTATTGGATTGTTTTATTTTTCAAGGTAGGGGTGGGCAAACTTTGCAACTTTAAGTCTAAGCTTTGCTGGCTGGAGAATTCTGGGAGCTGAAGTCCTTCAGACTTAAAGTTGCAAAGTTTGCCCACCCCTGGACTAGATTATACTGTGTGAAATATGTGTATCCAAGTGTGATGTTGCTTGATTTGTTCCTGAATGCAAACTGGTAGATTTTACAGGCCAGCTACTGGTTCTGCCCATTACTAATCAGCCACGGTATACATGAGTTTAAACAAATTCTTTTGAGAAATGGTAAATAGAGCAACAAACAGGTTTTTATTATCTAAAATTTAACAAACCTATTTTCTTAATTTGTACCTTGACACTTATTATTGATCTTTCATATATTATCCTATATTTATATTGTCTATATCTTATTCCTAAACACCTTATAACAATACTATTGCTTTTTATTGCTTGAGCTTAAGTCAAAATCTCTAGCTACCATTTAACCACTTTCAAATTGGCTTTTTTCGCTGTCAGCTGTTGTTCTAAACTCCTGCTGAAGGGTTGACTTGGCAGTTTCTTAGTCTATGCTGGCAGTGAGAAAAAGAAAGTACTTTACCAGCAGCCAGCTGGCTGAAGCTTTTCAGCATTTCTGCTGGAGCAGTGAAGCTTCTGGGCTGTGCTTCTCCTTTCAATTTATCTGCTGCTGGTCCAAGCTTGCTCCTCCTCTATTATCAGTTGCCTGTTGAAGCTGATGACTCCACTCCCTCAGTTGAAAATTCATTCCTTCTCTTTCCCACAAAATACATCTTTTTCCAAATGGACTTATACACCCACACTCTGGAGCTTTCAGCTTTTTCTATTATAATTGGAGTCCAGGTGCGGGACAATGCCCTTCAGGTCGTCCTGGTCATTGCAAGGCTTTCCTTCCACAGGATTGAAATACATTTTTCTGCTCACGGGGAAAGCCATTTAAATTTGTGACAGAAGCAGATTTTCTGCTCTTTCTATAATTCATGAAAAAATAATAACCAATGTGTTTTTGCTGAACTTCCAAAGCTTGGTGTTTTGTTTTGTTTTTTAAAAGCTGGTAACAAATGCTATATGTTTTACAAATAGTAAAAGCAAATAAATAAAAACCGTCAATATGAAGATAAAGTTTATAAATAAATTACAGCAGGGGGATTGCATGTCAAGCCCAGCAGCATAGCAGTAGCCCTGAAGCAGCCACAACTTCCCCAAATTTCATTGTTCCAGGAGCCATGGGTTTTTGGATTTTGGATACATTCCTGAGTTCAAAAATGTTGCCCTACGATCAAAGATGGTATTCAGCCGGTTCAGACCAGTTCACCTGAACTAGTAGTGGAAATCACGGTTGGGCTGGCCCACCCGCCCCAGCTCTATGCTGTCCTATTTCGGCACGTTTTTGAGGCTAGGCACATGTGTGGAAGTTGCACTTGTGGAAAGCCAGGTGCATGTGCTTGGCGAACCAGTGGTAACAAAATGTGAAACCTACTGCTGCCCAAGATGCAGTGTTTTTCTCATTTAAAGGCTATGACGAGTTTTATAGCATGTGGAGAATCATATAGTAATATTTTCTTCAAGCTCTTAGCATTTCTTTTCTCTGCAATACAAAGCTTCCTATAAATCTTGAAACATCCTAAAGTTTTGTTTCTCTCTGGATTAAAGTGAAAATAATTGTTTTGATGCTTTAAGAGAAACTCTTCAAAAACACCAGATATATGCCACTGGATAATAAACACAAGTTTTGAAGTACTACAATCACAGGAGTAACCAAATATACAGTGATTTAGTCCTTTTCTAGCTTGTATTGGTAAAAATAAGTATTTTTAAATGGTGCACTTCATTGGCTTTCCTATTTTAAAAACTGTAGAAGTCAAAACAGTAAAAATTATTCATGCAAACGTTTCAGTTAGATTCTTGCAAAATAAGATTTATTGCAAAAAATTAGAAAACTTTTATTTAAACAGCATATAGATTATTGGAAGATTTAGCCTTTTCTTAAATGGGTATAAATTTTATCTTCACAATTTGAATAACTACAAATATTGACATTTTCTTTTTTTGAGAAACTGTGCCACAAACTAAAAAAAATATCAATGATTTAAAGTTGTGTTATATCATGATTGCCCAGTGAGACACAATACCAAATACAAATAGTCCTCAACTTATGACTATAATTAAACCCAACATTTCTTTTAATAGGTGAGATATTTGTGAAATTAATTTTGCTCCATTTTACAACCTTGCTTTGCCACAGTTGTTAAGTTTTAAGTTAGACACATGGTTGTTATGTGAATGTGGCTTTTCCATTGATTTTGCTTATCAGATGGTCATGAAGGTTGATCACATGACCCCTGGACAGCGCAATTCTCATAAATATCAGTCAGTTGCCAGGCATCTGAATTTTGATCATGTGACCATGGAGATGCTGCAATAGTCATAGTGTGATAAATGATAATAAGTCACTTTTTGCAGTGCCATTGTAATTTCAAGTGGTCACTACATGAATTGTAAGTTGAGGACTACCTATAAGTAATCATTGTGATTTTTTGATTTTAAAAAGAATATTTCGATACATCTGGCACAAATGAGAGAAATAAACTTTATTTTTGAATAAGCAATATATATGATCTTTATATAAAACTTCAATAAGAGATATATAAATGTAGTATTTGTTACTAGATGCTTTTGAATTAAAGCACTGCATCATGAAAATGAATTACAGAGGAAATGAAAATGTGTTTTAATACAAGTTATAAATATTCAGGGAAATTCTAGAACAGTAGATGATATGATTTAAACAATTGTCCATTTAGCCACCTATCACAATACAGCATATATTTGCTGCTTGGGAATAAGTATAGAAACCTATTACTATTATCTTTAAATTGCAGCTTTTTGAATGCTAA